>OU383792.1:3670000-4870000 GCA_910950805.1 Acrocephalus scirpaceus scirpaceus
ATCTTTTACAATTACCTTGACTTCTGAAAACAGTCCATCATATCTTACTCACAAAATTTGTATTTTTCTCTGTTTGCACCTACATAGCTTTGGCTCATTGTACTACAAATGGAATATACATTTATTTTTCATGGGCACACCAAAATGCCTTTGATAAAATAAGCAAATGTTCCTCAAAGGCTGTTCTTAACTTTAATTTGCTTCCCTAATAGTTATTTGTACTGTGGTTTTGGCAAATTTTACTACTGGAAATTGCTAATATTACAAATGCAAATTAAAATGGATGCAGATTTTTTTTTTTGCTAATACAGGCTCCATAATCCCAGTGCTATCACTCAGCTTTCAAAGCCTATTCCACAACTCCAGGTCAAACGTAGTGTTTTCTGGAGGATCAGTGCCTGTTAGCACAGAAAGCCTAAAATTCTGAGCCTCCAGGGTTCCAAGAGCCTGGGACATTTGACAAGCAGCAGAATTAAAACTTCCCTTTGGACAAGAGCAGCCAGTGTCAGGATGTGCAAGGTGTGAGTGTGGCTGCTGGATGCCCGGCTGTGGAAACCCAATTACCTGGGACAAATTCCCTACACAGAGGGAATAAATCTGAGCCCCTGGGAGGTGGGATGTTAGGAATAGAGTACACAATAATAGAATAATAGAGTTGAATATAGAATAGAATAATAGAACCCTGTTGGTTCAAGACCTTAGACTTACAAGGTCAAGCCCCTGCCCTTATAACCACGATTGGGCACCTGCCCAGGCAAAACCCTATAAAATGCCAGGCCCTATAAAATACCAAACCCTTGGTTTTTGGATGCAGCCTATGGTCTGATGATTAAAGGATATCTCTGGGCTATCCACTGTACCCATCTCGTTTATTAGCCACGCTCAGCCCAGAAAAACCGGGACTGGGGGCACGGGGATCACCTCCCCACCTCGTGACACCCAGGGCACCTCCAGCTTCCCTCCTGCTCACAGGACTCTGGGGCAGGTGAGGCACACAGAGAACCCAGATTTAGCACCCATTGTGGGGTGCAGTTCTGCTGGGTTTGGGTGTTGGTTGCAGGCAAAACCCACCACCAGCCACACGGCACCTACCACAGCAGCACTGGTGTCTGCACAGAATTAATCACTGCAGCAATTAGCCTTGGCCTCTAATGACTATTTGATTGTAGGGCAGATCTGGATTCCCTGCTCCAGCCTGATTGAGTCAAAAGCATTAATATCAACACAAAAAGATTTGGCTGTGTGTTTGTATATTTTGCTCTAATAACGCTCCAGGACAAACTCAGACGAACGACATCTGCAATATTTACAGTGACAAAGTGCTGGAGCAATGTGCCTCTCTCTGTGCTGAACCATTTGTAAATATCTCATTAAAATGTACTTTTTCTCTCTTCCCTCTTTACCTTAAACTGGTTCGTTCTCCTTGGTTTTTACCACTTTGTGGGAGAAAATGTCAAACTGCACAGTATCAAAACTGCCATTCTAGTTTGGGTTTTTTTGGTTTTTAAGACATCTTTAGATACATTATTCTGACACATTTTGTGGTCAAAAAAAGGGTTTTGAAATTGACATGTTTAGAAAGATTTGACATTTCCATTTTATTTTGTTTATTCCTAGAACAGGCTACTTATAACAGCTGCATTTGTCTCTAAGGACACAAACTAGATATAAATTAATATAAGCAAATACTGTACCTACAGTTAGCTGTGGTAACATACTCTATTACTGCATGCTTACACTTAAAATGTGGGAATATAGTGGAAATATATATTCAATCTATTTCAAAACAGTGAAAGGAAAAATGATGTCCAATGGAATCTAAACAAGCTCAAAGAATAATTTAAAAAGCTTTGGAGGAGAAACATACATGGTCTGGTATGGCATGTCCAGCAAATAACTTGAAATGGCTTTATTACTTGCCATCTGTTCTGCCATTTTCCCTTAGTGTTTATATACTTATATAAAAATTCTGCTTATATATATATATATATGCAACAGATTAGTTTTTACAGGAATGAATCAAATATAATAGCAAAAGGTACTTAATTTTTATATGAAAGGTATGACCAGAAATACAGTGTGAGAAAGGTAGGGATGTAAGACTGCTCTTGTCCATTGAATAATCCTTTTTATATGTCCAATAAATTGACCAAGGAAACTGAGCATGCCTCCAGCCAGGCAAAGTTTTACAATTCTCCCATGAAACATCCACCCACTCTCTGTTCCTGTTACATTTCTTTGCAGCTTCTGATTGCAGGAGAATATAAAAACTGTAACTAGGTAAGACTGAAATGAAGCAGGGATAGAGCAAAGCCATAAAATCGGGATACAAACTTTCCCAAAGTCTGAAGGTGTTTGAACCCAAGAGTTTGGCTCAAAACCATCCTTAATTTGAAGCAGCATCTGGCAGGCCAAATGCTCTGCAAAACGCTGGCACTATGAAAGATGAAGTTCCATACGACACAGAATGTTGGAAGAAACACTTCCTCCAGGGAGGAAGCCAGGTCACACAGGGAGGGTGAAGGCAGGGGAGCTGGGATTTGCAGCTGTGGAGGGACACAGCTCCCACCACATCCCTGTGGTGCTCCCTTCAAAGGAGAACAGACCTCCTGACCAGCTCCATGCAGTGCCTGCCCTCCCTGCTGCTCCTGGTGTTCCCACCCCATTCTTTCAAGGACTGACACCAAGTCAGGGCTGCCAAGGAGAGGCTCTGGCACTGAGGTCTGTGTCACTGCACTGCTCCTCCCAAGCCAAGGGCTGCATCCTGAGCCAGCACAGCCCATTAGAGCATCCCAGGAGACTTCCCACACCTGGTTTTCAAAAGGATTTTGGTACCTGAGGATGCATAGGGATAAAAGAAATTTCAAAGACACCTTGAGCCTGGTGTTCCCAGCGACTTGGAAAGTCCCTGAGCCTTTCTGGAAACCTCACTCAGCATTAACCACATCTTCCATATACACACAACTTGGTTTTCTGGCTTTAAACTCACCATTTCCCGCCCCAAACAGGTAGATGCTTTATCCTGGTATTTCTGCATTTGGTGTTAAATGATACTTAATTATAGTGGCAAAACTATCTGTGTATTTTAACAGCTTGGATGGGGCTGAAAATAAGTGGCTTATTAGCTGCTGCGAGGAACATTTCACAATAGGATCTGCATTTTTCTAGAACTCTGTAATTAAAGTATGCAGTAACGTGACCACAACGTTTTTAAACAGCTGGCACATGGAGCTGAAAAAATAATTAGTTTTCAATAAAAAAAAAAGTTGCTTTTTATTACCCAGGCAAAGTTCTCCAGTGACTTTTAAGGATCTGCCAAGTGAAATTCAAACATGAAAATAGAGTCTCTACGTTGGCTGTTATCCAAGCTGAATGAAACACGAACACACTGATTTGTGCCAAGTATTAGACATGCTGAACTGAGGCAAAGTGGTTAAGTATCTCCCCAGGTTGAAATGTTACACAAAACAGTGTATCTGCCCCCCAAAAATGCTGTACTCAGGGGGGAGGGCACTGCTGTGGCTTTCACTCATTATAGCCTTCTTCTCCCAGCAGTCAGGAAATGAAAAAGCAGTCCAGGAAACAACCAAAATATTCTCTACAAGGAGCTGAGGCCCTTGGCAGCAAACCCTACATATATATCTGGCCTTAACTGTTACATCATTTGGGGCAGAGCAGAGCAAACAGGGTGACAAGGAGAGGTTGGCAGCAGCCAGGTGAGCACTGCCCTGAGCTCACCTGTGCCACACGTGCCAGGGCCATGGCACAGCCCATGTGCCACATGTGCCATGGCACAGCTTTGGCACCCAAGGGCTGCAGCAGAGAGCCCCAAAAAGCAGCCACAGACACACCTTGGTGTCACCACCTGCACTTTGCTGATAACACAGGAACCTGGGAGACTTTTCATTTCATGTTATCAAATCTGTAATCCTCGCAGCTGTACCTGACAATGAGTCTATGGGTGTTACCTGCTCAGATAATCTGGTTTTTTTAGGTGGTTCTTCCAGCAAACTCCCCTTGCATTTATACTAATGATAATGTCTTGAAATACAGGCAGCCTACACAGGATAAGGCAACCATGAAAAGCTGACTTCACTGGTGTGTGCTGAAACAAACACAAGACCTTTGGCAGAAAAACCAATATATTTGGTTTTAACCGTTAAATAATCACGGGTAGGGGAAAGCAAACCCAGTGACAAATTAAAGACGGCACTCTCAGACAAACAGGCACATGAAAACAACAAAAATTTATGGACAAACTGAAAGTCTTCCCAGACTTGCCAGGTGTTTTCACCTTCCCCATCGCTTGACAAAATGTAAGACGACAAAAATTAAGGGAAGTTGTGGTGTTTTCCCATCTCTCATTTTATCACCACTATTTAATTCACAAATACTTAAATAGCTTATAATTTATTATTCACAGCCATTGGGAACTCACAGGGCCAGTTCTTCCCAGTTATATGGTGGAATTACAACTGGCAATTGAGTGCTTATCTGAGACCCCCAAATACACCCTAATTCAAGCCAGGACCTAAAGGTCCTCTGGCCCACTCCATCCCACAGCTGCTGTAAGAATTATTTTCACAGTGCAGTTTGTCTACTGATTTACCACTACTGTTAAATGAATTCTAAAATTTGCTTAAACATTTGCGTTTGAAGTTGAGGGAAAAATAGCTTCGTTAGCAAAGGTTGAGTCTAATAAAATGGAAATAGGCCGTCTGCTCCCCAACACCCCACCCACCAGCTCCTAACAATTAGGCAAACTGTGGTAGATGAGTTCCAAGGACAGGGGAAAGAGAGGCAGATTTGTATTTCATGCTCCAATAAGGATAATTACCATGCTATTGTTAATTTAATATATAAATAAAAGCAGAATGGAAATGTATTTCGGAGTTAGAGTATTCTATAGGGTCCCCTTTCACAGCACAGCACTAACGAAAGCCAAGCCTGGAACCAGTTATTTCAATATATATTTTAATTAAAACACATGGGCTATTTTCAGGTGGATAAAATCACAGTGGATTTGATGGCAAAGGACTGAATGAAGCTGCATTTGAGCAAACCTGGTGTTAAATCATTGCAGCAAAGGTGCTCTGTCCAGAAGGCTTTCAAGTATCACAAGTAAAATAAGTCTGGGTTGCTTAAGTTCTTACAGCTGATCCCCTTTCATGGAAAAAGCCAATTACAGATCACAGATGTCTCGACTAATCCTTTTAAATATCACAGAGGCAGGAAATAATGTGAAAGTGCAATAAATGACAATTTGTATAGTTTGAGTAGGGGTGGAATAAGACAGCACATGAAAAACAAACACAAAAAGGCTCAAACGTACAAAGGAAAAATAAAGGCTTATATTAACATTCAAGCTCAGTATGGCAAGGCTGGAGACCATGGGCTAGATCCTGTTCTGATTTACAGCCTGTAAATCCCTTTCAAGTGCACGAAGAAAAATTAAGCACAGAATGTCTGCCTGCTCTATTGAATTGCTTATTCCTCCTCCCTTCACCTCCTTCCCCTTTATTTCGACACTGCATTTTATTCTAACTTTTCTAACAATTTCTGAAATTTATTTTAAACCAGAGAAAGGAAAATTCTGCTTTCTGATAGCGCCTGCATCTTTCCAAGGCATATGCCTGGTAATTAGCATGGTGGGATCATTAGCATAAATATACAAAGAAATTTGATTTTAGAACACAAATACCGTTTTTGCTACGGAGCAATATAGGACAGGTGACAGGCCCAGCTGGGAAACCTCTTTTTCATTTTTCTGTGACCACAAATCAGACATCTTGGGCTCACAGCAGGACAGGCTCTACTGGCAGTAATTGGCACCATCTGTAGCTGTCAGAGCAGTGCCTGGCATTCCAGCATTTCATCTTTCCAGTCAAGGCATTCATCACTAGTCCAAAACTCAGCCAGCTGACACTGAAAGATTAACTTGCATTGATTTGCTTGGATAAGCTCGCCTGTGCCTCAGTTGGTACTGAGCGTTCCTGTTAAACAGCCATCACCATCACAAGATGTTTACAAGGTGATTGTCTACTCTGCTTTTTCCCCATCCCCTTGCTCTGTCCTAATGTGTTTTCAATTAATATCATTTAAGAGATAGTGAATTAAAAGAAAGGAAAGTGAATGCAGCCAGCAATCAGGGAGCGTGACTTAATGAAAGGATTAGGAATTCACAGGCTGTTTGCTGATCTGAAATGAGCAGCTTCTCCCACCCCTGTGTATGTCACGAGAAAAAAACTTGTTGATCTGGGGGTTCAGCAACAGACCGAGTCTCCTCCAGCTGTCAGTCTTGATGATAAAACTAAATGAAACCGTTATTATTTTGGAATGCAATTTTTCCAGTACTTGGGTAATTTGGTTTGCATTTTCCAGGAAAGCTTTATAGCAGCTACACCAGATGCAAAGTTCAACCTCTGTCTCTTAATCACCCCACGCCATAGCTACTTACCAGTGTTTTTAAGCCTCTGATGTGTTCAAAGCCCAGAGCCTAATCTTTCACAGTCATACAAGGGTCATTACTATTTCAATTTACAACCCTAACATATTCTGTAGAATGTTTTTGGGTGAACAAATTGCAATTTGCAAGTTGAAAATTCATGTCTATTTTAGCAAATGACAGACAAATATAACGACCTCCCAGGCAAACCTAAAGCAGTGAAATTTGTGAGTTTCACATAAATGACAATCCTCTTGCTTAAAAACGAATGCAATGATGGTTTTTTGTGAGTAAATAAAGGGGATTATTGGGGGCTTTTAAATCTCCTATTATGGCTTTATCAAAATCCTGCTCAGAAATCCTTATTACTGCTCTCTCCTAGGCATTTCCTCAGTAATGACTTGTTTCCCACAGCACAGGTGATATGTCACAGCCCACACAACATGTCCATAGAGAGCTCCTTGGTAGTTTGTGTGTTTTGGGGCCTTCTCTGTGCATCTATTTCAGACCAAAAGCTCCACCATATCTCATGTTTCATTTCACACCCATTATGGGATGAAACTGTAAGGGTTGATAAGTTAGAATTAACATTAAGAAGCACCTGAGCTGTTGATGTAGTGCACCCACAGAGCTCAGTAAAAGAGGATGGGGAGATACCTGCCAATGAATGTCTGAATTTGGAGCAGGGGGCTCACAGCCCTATAGAGCACCCAGCCCCTCCCCTAGCCCCAGGCTGCATGGGGCACTGTGGGCTCAATATTTCTGAGCTTGAGAGAATTCTCAGTTTGCTAACTTGCAAGCTCTTTTCTTAAGGGAAAACTTTCAACAATTTCTTTTCTTAAAACATCTTTGTTTTCCCAAAATATTTCTAACTAAGCAGTGTTTTTTTCTCAAAACAATCTTTCCCAGCTGTTATTTTCTATGACTTAACCAACAGGAAAAAGTGTCAGTCCTACTGACCAATGAATCCCTTTTTAGCGAAGCATGCTATAAAAGAAACCAAAGAAATTTTAATAAAAAGCTTTCTGCTGTTCTCATAGTAAACTAGAGTCTTCTTTTTGTGTCCTATCAGCCTGCTGACCCCGCAGTGGGTGCACAGATGTGCCTCCAGGGTGCCCTGCTCACCTGGGGGCACCCATGGGAAGGAAAGTTAAAAAGCAGAGTGTTCATGGAGAGAAAGAACTGTGAGGGTACACGAGCTGCTGACATCAAGCTGTCAGAGAGTGTCCAGGACACAAGGATGGTGCAGGGGCTGGAGGAGAAGCCGTGTGAGGAGCAGCTGAGGGCACTTGGTCTGCTCAGCCTGGGGAGGAGGAGGCTGAGGGGAGATCCCACTGAGGTTTTCAACATCCTCATGAGGGGCAGGCACAGATCTCTTCACTCTCAGGAGCAGTGAGACTGACAGAACTCAAGGGAATGGCATGAAGATGAGTCAGGAGAGGTTTAGGTTGGATATTGGGTAATGGTTCCTCATCCAGAGGGTGGCTGGGCAGTGGAACAGGCTCTCCAGGAAAGTGGTCACAGCCCCAAGCCTGACAGAGCTCAACAAGTGTTTGGAAAACCCTTTGAGGCACATGGTAGCGTTGTTGGGGTGTCCTGTGCAGGGCCAGGAGTTGGACTCTGATGGGTCCCTTCCAGCTCAGCATATTCTGTGATTCTGTGATGAAAGAAAGCAGCTCAGAAATGGCTGCAGAGTCCAGCTGCAAGATCCTGCAGGGTGACTGGGACAGCAGATCCAGCTATCAGAGCCCAAGGTTTGGCTTTGGGGATGGCAAAACTATCTGGGCACAGGAGCTCTGCAGGGTCCAGAACTACCAAAAGCAATTTCAGCTTTGCATGAGGTACAAAACACACAGGAGAAGGCAGTGCTGTGTCAGGAAATCATGAAAGCAGAGCCAAACAGAGGCTCAGCCAGGGGCCCATGGCTCCCACAGAGCTAAACCTGCACTCCTGAAGGTGACATTTTGCCCCTGAAAAGAGGGCATTTTAGATAAAAGGGAATACTGTGGCTGTGATTAGTGGTGCCTGTCCCAGCTCTGCCACAGACTGCCCTGAGAACATCTCCTAACCTTAAAAACTAGGTCTAAACTAGGCTCATAACTTAGCTTGTCCTTTTCTGCCCACAAAAATAGCAATTTTCTCTCTTTTTCCAATGAAGACAAGATGTACAATGCTTCATGAAACAGAAATGAACTTAAATAGCTTATATAAATTACATCTATTTTCAACTATCTCTGCTAAAAACATTTCATCTACTACGGAACACTCATGAGTGTTTGCAACACATCTGTGGAATAAAAAAAGAGTTAAGCATAAAAGAGTATTAAGTCATCTGGTTTGGAGGGATTTTTGTATTAGATCTTGTTCATTTATTAAGTGTAATGTGATAGTGGCCAGATGATTAATACAGTGTGGCGGGAGTGATGTAACAGGAAAGATAAAAATGGATATCATGAGCAAAGGAGAGGATGGGGATGTGGAGGGGGTACTCAGAGAGGGCTGGGATAAGGAGGTCAGTGTTTACAGTGTCTGAGTGTGACTGACTTCCTTTGGAATGGGTTTTAGGGAGGATTTACTCTTTTGGATGGTGATTATATTCCTCAGGATTTCCCAAGTGAGGGAATAGAGTGCAGCATTACTTTGCTTTCAGAGACTTACTGCCCCTAGCCCCAACATGTTCAAACCATTTTTCTGCATCTGTAGGGAGGGAGATTTTGGTTGCCTCCACCCATTTTGATCAGTTCCTACCACGTCTCCCCACTGCAAGCCTGGCAGGGACTCAGGGCAGCAAAGACAGAAATGATGTTCTGTGGATAAGGGAACTGCTGAGCAGGCAGTGACTGGAGAATTTGTAAATCCCTGCTATTGGGTCCAGCTGCCTTTGGCAAAAAATACCTGGAGAGCAACCTTAGATATCAACAGGGCTGACTGACCAAAGATCTAAAATGGTGGCATTTATGCAGAAAGTCTCATTGCTTTCAGACATGTATTCTACCATAGCTGTTGAGATTTCTTATATCTAACTGTGTTTGGGATGGATTCTTTAATTACCTTGAACCAGAAACTGTAAAAATCAGTGTTTAACCAGGTGCTCTGTAGGACAGTGCTACAGAATTCAGTCACAGCTGTGCTCACAGTGGGACCTGGATGTCACCACCCCAACACCCCATCACAGAACCCTTCTAGTGCAGGGCCTCCTCATCAGGGTCAGATTTTCAAACATATTCAGCATCAGCTCAATTCACTGGTGATGTCTGGGCAGATTTTCAAAGAAGGCCTGATCACCCAAGAACAGCTACTGAGTACCTAAACCTGAGGGGAACACAAAGGATTTTATAAGCTGACCAGATTGTTCACTTGCAATTTTGCAGTATGAACATGCCAATTCAGGTTGTGTGAGGTGATGTCAACACACAGGAGAAGCAAAGAAGAAAGGAAAGTGCTCAAGGTCAGCCACACAGCACTGATGTGCTGAGATCCCACAGTTCTATCTCTTGTAAGCACACTTGACAGGTTTCTCCACACCAGCCAGGAACACGAAACCAATGCTGATTAGAAGGAGGATTTCCCTTCAGAGTGGTAACTGCTCAGGGGAATCAGATTTCTGTATTGACTTTTACATATACAGAAGGTGACTAAAGGAATTAGGCCAGCCTGGATTGCTGCAAGGGGATAAAAAGCCCCATGGTTAGATGGAAATGCAGGTGGATTGTTCTACACCCTTCTCTAAGCACTTTCACACACTATTAAAACAAACTGCACTTTTGTTTTCAAATAATGGCTGTCTCACTGCTACAGCCACAGCTGGGCACAGACTCAAGGAGAAGACCCAGTGCCCCAAGTTCCCCCTGATGACAATTCCATGCAGAACTCATTGCCTGAGCCAGAGCAGTGCAGGGTGGCACCTAAGGAGAGCCACCAGCTGAAGGACAGACGTGGTCCTGCCCACTTTCTAAAAAAATTAGAAAGTAAAATGTGGCAAAATTTATTTCCATAGATATACAGAAAAATTCTAAAGAAATATTTATAAACCAACACCTAATTAGAAAACTAAACAGGTAGTGCAGGGACACAGCAATTTAAAAGAGCCTTGAAACAGAATCTGCCTATGAGACAACACAAAACAGTCCCATAAAAAAGAGAGTATCATAACCTGAAAGTCAGGACCTCTAGATTACTTATACCTTGTATGCTTTATATTTTAAAATAAAATTTGCCAAATTGCACCTATATTTTAGCTCATAAACATGACTTAAAAAAACCAGACCATGTCATCCTGCAAGTTCTACAACAAGGTTGAAAAGATGATGATGGGAAAAATACAATTTAAAAAAATGAGTAACTTTTTATACTGCTACAGGATAGAAGAGTTGGTGGCTGGTCACAAATGGTTTTTCCCCAGGGCTCAGTACTGGGCCCAGTTCTGCTTTCTGTATTTATCAACGATCTGGATGAGGGGATAAAGTGCACCCTCAGCCAGTCTGCAATGACACCACTGACCCAGGACAACCAAACTGACCTGGGCTCTCTCTGATGCAGCTGGCACACTGCTGGTAGCTCAAGACTTTTCACCAACTCAACTAGCAGTAATGAAGGTAGTAGGACAATAAAGCCCACACAGATGGGGAATTCCAGGCAGCATGGAGTGGTGGGAGCTGCCCCACAGTCTTCACGAGGTGTCAGTGGGTATCTGTGGTGTCCCTCCCCTTGCACTGCAACACCGAGGGCTCTGCCACTGCTGCTCCCCTCCTCTGACCTTCCCAGATGCAATGAGGCAAAGCCAGGGCCACGTCACAGAGCATGAGCAGAGCTCAAGAGCAAAACCACTCATGACAAGAAGTCAGAGTTATGCGCAGTATCACAGAATCACCAGGTTGGAAGAGACCTTCAAGACCGAGTCCAACCCAGCCCCAACACCTCAACTAAACCCTGGCACCCAATGCCACATCCAGGCTTTGTTTAAACACATCCAGGGATGGTGACTCCACCACCTCCCTGGGCAGACCATTCCAGTGCTTTATCACAGTACTGGCATAATGGTTCCAAAAGACAGCTCAGTGAGACACTGAGTACGGGCTCTGTTTTTATGAACCTTAATATTTATAGCACTGCAATCTTTATACTCAAAATCTTTGTTTCCATTGACCAGCAGGTGCTTTCCACACCTTGCTCTCCATGTGCCTGCCTGTCTGCTCCCTTCAGAACGGCTCAGTGTACAACAGCTCTTGATTTACACAGTAAAACAACTACTTTCATTAAGATTGAGACAATTACAGAACAAAAGATGCATTCTGAGACCCTTTATAAAACACAACACCTTGTTTATGGAATCAAGCAGAATCTGTTTGCTATTGGTTCGACTGCAGGAATAAGGAACTTTGTTTTTAAAACAGCAATGACATTCTTTTTTAAAGGTATTTGCCTTTACCTAAAAAGAATTAGAATAAATCTACCAATTTGAAGAAACAGTGCTAGCCTACCAGATTTACACAGAGTTCTGAGACATTTGGTGTTTCACCTAAAGCCTAAGCTACTACATCATTTATTCACATGAAGAACACAGTTTCAATTTATTTAAGAGCTTTCCAGCTTACACAGCCCCAAAGAAAAGCTTCAGAATGTTATTCTTACTCGTTTGGAAACCAGAAAGCAAACAGGAGCACATAAGAACTTATTACATTTTAAAATGTCATGATAACGACGCCAGTCTCATGGCTTTTTAAGAAAGAACCTTTGTCTTGGGTATTTTTCTTTTCTTTTCCTTTTCTCTTTTTTTTTCCTATTTTTTTCCAACTGTGTGTCAGTGACAACATCCAGTTTGATAAATGGTTGGTTGCAAAAGCAGCATAGGACGATTGGCATTGCAAACCACATTTTCCAAAATTATTATTATTGGTCTGCGTGGCTTAATTAGAGGAAGTCCAACTTTAATTTCAAAATTACTGAATGTTTTCTGTAAAACCAAAGCTCTTTCCCTAATCCCTCAGATTGTTCCATTGCCTCCCAAAATAAACATTTGAAATTGCCCAGTGTACCCGAATACACGAGACAGAAATGTGCATTAGAGTGGAGTACAGCTCTCAATCACACAGCTCTGAATCTGGGAAAAAAACAAAACAAAACAAAAAAGTTGTCTGGAATTGATGAAATCAACTATTTCAGAGGTATTCTGCAATAACAGCAGAATTTGCTTCTCTTCCAGCAGCAAAACTGTGGAAGGACAAATTAGGAAAATCTACAGCAGCACCCTAATTTATAAGAGATGCAGACTTTTCTATATTTTAAGCACAGTAATAATGCTAAGAAAATCTGTGAAATCAGAAGGTCTGATATGGTGTTTTATGAGCTTCACATTGCATAACTTTTATTATGGAGTCCTGCCTGCTTTTCACTCTACATCAGTGTTGTCCTCATTAATGTCAAAAGGATTTATGTGTGCACATGGAAGCAGGAATGTATGCCTATGTGTTTGCAGTCTCACCTGTTATCTTTCTCTTGCCATTATCTAGCAACTTCTCTTTCAAAGGACAACATTTATAGCTCGCTGGTAAATAAAAGGCAGATAAATTTTATGTACTGAAGCAACACGAGTGTGAAGTTGGTCTGACTCAATTGTATCAAACCAGCTGAAACAGATATTGTGTACACAACAGACACATCGCTGGTTTCAAAGTTTTCATAAGGAAAAAATTCCTCTGGGCAAAAGAAATCAAAACATTGGGATGAAATACATTGGATCTCATGAATTTCCTCTGCAACTCTTAGGATCTGCACAAAAATGAACCATTAAAAAGCAATCCCTATTTTTCCAATCCTATCAGCTACAGCACATCAAGAGTTTACATAATTCTTAAAATCAGACACAAAATGTCAACAGGCTGCAGCTGAATGCATTATGGATACAGAATACTTCTTGCAGAGTTTTCATTAAGTCTAACATGATTTACAGGACTTAAGACACATTGCTTCAAGATTTTTATATCACTGCAGTAAGTACTCCAGGGATGTTTCGACCCACTCGAAATTGTTTTAGCTGTGCTATTACCTGGGTCAGAACTGATGGCAGCATAGATCAATTAGACTGCAGCAGTTTAATACCTGCTCCTATGCATCTGGTCACTCAGAGATTCACATCCAAGATTTCCATACCCTAAAAAGAATATTACAGCAGAGCCCTGGAATGGGCTAAGGTTACCTCATTTATCTGAGAAGCAGCCTTAAAGAAAAGCCATCAGGAGGCAATACCCATTCAGATTACAGATGTGCCTCCCATTCACCACAGAGCCTGGTAATACTTCTTTTTTCTGATTATTCCAAATGTTTGCCTTGACCATTTTGTGGATTATGGGGCAGGACTGTATCTAATTGGGTACAGTGGACTGTAGACTTTTTGATAAACTCAACCACTATCATTAACACTGATTGACTCCAGTTCAGGATCTGGATTCTTTATTAGTTTTAACCCTATTAAATAGAGAACATTTTAAAAATGTTGCCACTTCAGTATTTTGCCATACCTAGAGTCCAAAATACATGGGTGTTACTTCCTAGAGCGGTAACTGTAGTTAGTGACTGTGTCAGTGATGATCACTGTGTGTCTTTTATATGACATGGCAGCAGTGTAGATCTCCTTTGCTGCAAATTCTTAACAGACACTTTTATTGGCAGTGGATTTGTCCCTGGAACTAAGTTTGAGAATAAGTGCTCCTGTGACATAATTTTATTATTCAAGGAGCAGGTTTACCCACAACTTTTTTTCACCTATCCAGCACAACGTGGTTACAGCTGCCTTGTCAGTAATATCTGAGAGGCTCAATCTCTCAGGTAAGGAATTTTGTCTGGTGCCAGCAGGTGAGGCACTTGAGAAACATCTGTGGCTTATTTCTCTGCTGTAATAGTGTGGAGTTTTTAGATAGCTGGAAACATTGAGTTTACCTGGTCTACACAGCAAGAGAGTTTTTCATAATGACTCAGGGAAGAACTTAAGGTCACTACACTTTATTTGTGGTTATATCCTTAAGATCTGTCCTTTGCTGCTCTGTACCTCTGTTACTCCACAGAGGTGCCATTTTTAGCATAAAAACCCCCCAGGACATCAGCAAAAGGTTGTAAAATCAGTCTCTACAGAGCCTTCCCTGCCTCCTCTTTAAATACTCACATATCTCTAACAGAGGGCCTTACTCCAGCAACACTAATGTGAGCTTTCAAGACCTCCTGCTCCCTACCTGTGAGTGCCAAGATGTGAAACAGGAACAAAGACAATTCAGGATAAACACTAAAAATGTGGTTAAGCCTCATGATCAAGACAAACATCAGGCGTAAAAGTATTCTGTTAGTGCAAAGGACTGCACATATAAACCGAGTCAAAATCTAACCAGCACATTACATGGCAGTAGCATTTTTACAATCAAGCTTCTAAGAGTTCAACAAAACCTTAATAAAAGGCAAAACTAGGGCAGAAAAGATGAATTTAGGGTAGAAAGCTACAGGATTTGCCCTCCAAACTTTCCAATGGGGGAAATCCATCTCTTTTAGCATAAATGTGTGCAGTTTTACAGTGGTCCTGCTTCTGCATGAATTTCAGAATACATTTACTAGAAAATTCATTACATGAAACATTTATCCCATGAATAAATTAGAGACTCTGAATTACAGTGCAATAAAACTTTTGCTGCTAGAAAGATTTTTATGGGTGAAATAATGTGAAAATTAGTAACATTAAATATGATTCTTCTTAACCCAGAATAGTCACCACACAATTATTTTGACATGTTCTGGCATACATCATCATAGATCTAGTCAAATAGTGTTATAGAGCAGATTTGGAACCCTTTTATAAACCATCAAGAAACACACAGAAAAGGGCAATGGAGAAGCAAGTTTTCAATCCTGAAATGCTGAAGAGAGCGATTTTTTTTCAATCAAATCCAGATAAGCAGGATGATTTTTTTTTTTTCCCAAAAGGGTTTTGCTCAGTCCTTGAGTAGATGAGCAACCAGTTTCACTTCTGTATCTGTTGTGTGTGTGATGCTCTAGGATGGGGTAAATGCACTGAGGGCAAGCCTCCCATGGCATTAAATGGGAAGTTGGCTGTGGTGAGGCACAGGCTCACTTCTCTAATAAAAATTTCTAAATTTAATACATATAAGAATACTAAACTTAATACATATACAGAGCTGCTCTATGCCATTAGGTCAAGCACTGATAAACCCACAAATAAAGTGTCAGCTCTTAGCTTTTTGGGGGCCAGATCCCACCAACCTTCTTCATGTAGAACAGGTATCTGCATTGTTGAAAGATGCTGCTACTTCCTATGAATAAACTCATCTAAAACTTTAAACCCTTACTGGAAGGGTCAGTGTCCACTGAAATGTAGTGTAAAGCTACACTGACAACACAGGTGAGATCTTTCATCTGCACTTCTCACTCTAAGACAACGTAACCCTGGACAAAATGCTGAATATTTTAAGTGACTAAAAATCTGATGGGATGAAGGATATTGAGAGAATTTAAATCTAACTTTAGACAACAGAATTTCCTTATCCTGTATTTTCCAAAGGCTGATGGAATTGCCACGTGTCACAGAGCTGCTACACTGCACTCATCAGTTGCTACCAAACACTTGTGCCAGGCTTGCAAGAGAGGTGTCCCTGCTTTGGAATGCTTGTTTGAGAAAGAAAACAGATTATTTTTGCTTTATTATGGAAGGTATTTAAGGAAAGAGAGATGGAATCCACATATTTTCTTTGGGCACTTCCCTATTCATTGCTTTTTTTGTCTCGTTAGGTGGACCTTGGGTTTTGGCAGACTCACAGCAGACTTTGTTTATTGCCTACTCTGAAAAACAGCCATTTGTGGAAAGTGTCTTTCTGGAGGTGCCCCTCTCCAGACTCAGATGATTAAATAGCTGTTTATGAGTATTAAAGAATGTCTCTTTCTTAGGAGGGCAAAACCACTGATGCAATGGACGGTGCGAGGCTGCAGAGCACTCTGTGCACACCAGCCACTCCAACCCAAGAGTGCATGAGCATGAACTGTATTCAAAGGAGGTAAATCAGCCACCCTTGAATGCTTTATCTCCCTCTCTCTCTGTTTGGTTTCCCACAGCATAACTTTACACATTACCTCATGACATCTTTATAGTGGTGGAGAAAATGATTAGACTCCAGTCCTTGAAAAATCGCAAACACAGACTCATTTGTAGCATTTGGCTGCTCTAATTAGCACATCACTGAGGGGTAATGAATAGAAGTCTGCGAAGAAACTTAAAAATTAGTACCACTAGCAATGTTAGAGTAAAAATCAGAACTGTGAGTAACAGTACTCAGAGGATTTGGGTAATTACTGGATACTCCCAATATAAGGTCTGTCACTCGATCCTAAGGGACTCTAAGGCTTCAACAAGCCCCAGAGGTCCAATATTCTACCCCAATAAATGAGGCTCACAAAGTTCACTCAGAGTTAAAGACAGCATCTCAAGTCTATTGTTCTTTTTTCTTTTTTTAAAGGTGGTTCTTAAGCAGCACAGAATTAGACAACCTTTTTTTTGCTTGTCAATCACTGGACTCCTCCATCTGCAACGAGATGTTATAGCTTCCATGTGTGTGAAAGCATGGAAATTACATCACTCCAATAACCAAATGTGCAGGGCCACATGGATTCCTGAAGCCCTACAAACAGCTGCAGTATTTCTGCTGGGGTTCCTTAAACATTTCAGTGGTCTCCAAGCAATTGAAAGGTGGGAAGGGAAATATTACTCTTCAGGGGATGGTGAGAGACCTTGAGTATGTAAAGAAAGGACAGTGGCTTCACCTGCTCCTACCTGAGCACTCAGGCCACCTATCCCAGCAGTGTGTGAGCAGTGGCACAGAGGGGCAAACATGCAGGTGTGCTTCCCCTCCCAAAAGAAAATGACCAATGACCACTGCCCAGGGTGCTGACCACTGACCTCACCAGGCAGCCTGGGGCAGGAAAGGCCAAGCTGGCTCTTCCCAGCTCTGGGAAGTGCTGCCAGCCTGGCATTTCAGAGAACTCTCCCTCAGCTAAGCAAGGGCTTCCTCCTCCCCTCTGCTGGGAAGCTTTCAATTCTGACCCATTCCCAACCTGATGTAAAGGGGCTCCAGCCTGTGTTTTATAACATGTATTTTAAAAAAGCCCTGTAGGATCAACAACTTTTATTGCAACTTTCAGCTGCACTGTGCTCTTGTAAAGCCAGATTAAGCTCGGGTCTAAATGTCACGACCCTTTCCTCTCCCTCCCCTTCACTTTCCATCATCTTTTTGTTTGTTTCTAAGTGATTTCACTCATGATGAAATTTAAAAAAAAAATTAAAAAAATAAAAGACAAAAGGAAAGAAAGAAAAAGAAAAGAAACAAGAAGGAAATTCTGAACATAAACAAAGGCAGCTTTCAGGCTTGCTTTTCATCCTGAACCGAACGGGCAAAGAGCGTCCGTGCATTTGCAAGCTTTTCCAAGTGAGCCTAGAGGGGCCTGTTTACCAGAGATCAAATCTCTGGCAAACAGCTCATTGCAGCTCTTCAAACAAGCTGAAATTATGACCTTATGTTATTGTTTCTCAAAAACCCAAACCTTTGATGTAAACTAATGTTGACCTTTCCAGCATAAATTTGACATGAAGCCACTTTTGTTCCAAACGCCCTATGAAAATTCAGCTAGAGTCTTATTGGATAAAGCCTTTTTGTAGAGATAATAAATAATAGATAATAAAAAACTGGAGCCAATTTACTCATTGAAGTGTTTTCTTTTCCTGACTGACTATCATAATGGAACTTTTCTACCTTGGCTTGTGCCAGGCTGTCTCACACCACAGTGTGGGCCCATCCAACCTATGCAAAATCCGAGTGAAGTCAAAGAAAAAACCTCTCAAGAATTCCAGGTCTTCAGGCTCTGAGTGAAACCTAGATTAAACTAAATTAATCTTTGTAACTCCCATCTCTGTGGAGATATTCCTACCCCTCACTTTAGCATTAGGTGGGTGTCCAGGGTGAGCTGGTGTCTCCAGAAATGAGAAATTTGGGCAGAAAGGCTTCGAATTCAACCTCAGCAAGGTTCTGTCAGCTACAGAAAGCACAGAGAGGTGAGTTCTCAGCATAAGCACCTCTGATGTACTGAACTGGTCTCTCTGTTCACTTCTGTTTCACCCCTGGTGATCTGCACATCTCCCCATTCTGCCCAGGAGCCACTGCTGTCTGTAGGTATCTGCCCACTCTCTTCAAATAACATATTTTATTCCCCATGACTAATCTCTATCCCTTATTGTTTTGCCAATTAACTTTTTAAGTAGTAAAAGGGAATCAACAGACAAAAGGGAAGATAATTCTGTTAATTTTTCAAAGTGCTGCTATTAATATTTAGTGCTCTCCTCACCAGCTTAGCAGTTTTAAACCTCAGAAATTTAGTTGGAGAATCCAGATAAAAAATGAGCAACCTTTATGTGGAGTCCATTAACTAATCCTAAATTAAAGTGGCATTGAAATGGAACTAGAGGGATGTGCATAAAAAAGAACACGTGACGAGCACATGGATACCACATGAATCCATTATGATAAGTATTCTTCCAGTAAGAGCAAATGAATTCTTTCTGACCACACACTTAAAATGAAGCCAAACTTGTTGGGTTTTTTAATAAATGTCAAAGTATCATTTTACTGTTAAACTAGGCTTATCTTTTCCTGGGCCAAAAGACTTGCAAGACAGAGCTTCAGAGCAAAATATCAGTGTATATATAGATATATATATATACATACACACACTATATATCAGTATAACTCACTGTACAATCACTGCATATCAAATAGTAAGAACCTCTCTTTATTCTTTTGCACTCCAAATTGGGGATTCAACCCTTAGCTGAGCCTGTTACAGTAAATCTGTGTGACACACACTTGAAGTGTCTGAAGTCTGTTCTGCAGAGAGTTTCTTGTGCTGCTTCCCTCCATACCTGAGTAAATACAAGCTGCAAAACAAAGGTGATGAACTCAAACATTTCATGTAAGCTCCACTGACAGCACCTCATTGCCTAACCTAGTAACTTCTTTCAGAGATCAGCTAAAATAACTTCCTCTTAATATGAGAAACATTAAGCCTTGTGTCTACAATCTTGTTTGGGGGCCAGACTGACAGGCCATGCCTTTTTTTTGAGATATGAGATCCATGAAAATAAAACACGCCCTTGTGAATTTTGCTGGCTAATCATAAAGCAAGTTCCATGCAAATCACAGAAACAGCAATGACAAATTTAATGGGTTGGTCATGGCAAAAATAGCAGATTTCACAGCATGACACTGATTAAAAGACAGACAGGAAAATCACAAATAAAGACATTTAAGCTGCCAAGAAAATGATGTTTTTAAGTACTGAATTATTTCTTTATTAATACAGTCATCCTGGATGGATATTCCCCAAAGCAGCAAAACCATCACTAAACAAATCTGTAACCCAAAAATACTCCCAGTTTTAGGAACTGTTCAGTTTTCCTAATTCTTAGTTTAGATACCGCTGAATAATGAAGTGGACGAGAATCCAGGATGACACAATGAACTTCACAGCAGTTTATTTTCTGAGCAGAGGCTTCCCTGAGCTGGTGGCTCCAGTCTTTATCATAAAGGGTGCATTACACCTCTCTGCACAAGGAGAAACCCCAAGGGAAGTCAAGTCTCAGATCCTAAGTATCAGAGAAGGTCCCAGCTCTGCCTTGTGGACTCAGGCTTTGTGTTTATTTTTAGAAGCATTGACTCGTCAGTCACTGATGTCCATGTCCAACTGTTTGCCCAAAATGTATGAAAAACTCAAAGCCAAGACAGCTTTAGTGCTCAGGTCAGTGCAAAACCCCTCTGCTTTGGTGTGAGAACGGAGTTTTCATCTAACCTCAAAGCTGAACCCAGGAACAAAAAGTTGAAGTTCAAGTCTCTGTTACAGCCAAGAGACTCTGGTGGGAAGCCAGATCAAATTTGCACAGAGCCAGGTGATGGTCTCCTGCTCAATCCTGCTCCTTCTGCACCCCCAAACTGCTTATTATCTGCTTATTATGCCATCATTCTGTGCTCTGTAACTTGGTTAGGAACTAGAAGTTGCACTCAATGGAAAACTGCTTTCCAAAAAAAAAAAGGTCAGAAGGAAAAGCCATAGCCAAGATCAAAATAAAAATTCTTAGGAAATCATTATAATGTCCATTACTATTATATATGAATTCACAAATACTCTGATATTATGTTCCAGAAAAATATTTCAGAACTAGAAATATTTCTATCTGAGAATGTGTTTTACTTCAATTTGGAAAAACCCAATATATTCCATTTCAGCGCTTTACTTAACCACATGTATTCCATTTCAGTTATTTATCAGTTCCTAAATTTTGGCCTTTCAGCCCCTCCAGCAGCTCTGTCTGAAAAGCAAAGATGAACACAGCTGCAGTTCCTACAAGCACACTGAGGAGGCAGGCAGATCTCTCCACAGCACCATTCCAGGCTTCATCTGAATGCTTCTTGTGTAGGACCAGAGGGATGTGGTTGCCCATGAGAGCTCAGCACTTCCCAGGACCATGAAGGCAATGCAAAGAGAATTTTGTGAGGGGAGCTTCAGGGATCTTTCCATTTCCATATGGAAGGATCCATGTGGATCCTTTTAAAATAAACCTCTTACGGGGCATCTCTGAGCAAGGGAAGCTCGGATGTCCTCCCTTCTCAGGAATGTTGAGGAATGTGAGTGCAGCATCTTCCACAGAGAGAATTAACCCGAGGCTCTTGCCCAGAGAAGTACAGCACACAGTATGCTGCCTACTAGATTTTTTAAATACAAATTCTTTTTAATAAATAGTGGCAAAATCCAAAGAAAACTTCCTAAACATGAAGGCTCCAGCACTTGCTGATGGAACGTAGACAACCCCTCATGCAGAAACTAAAAATTACCCCATCACTCATTTCTCAGAGGGAGGCAGCAATTTCACGGGGTAGTAGCCACACAAGGGACAGAAACTAAGATCTTCTTCATTATTATCCACCTCCTAGTTCTGCTCATCTGTATCTGATCAGACAGCAAAAATGTTCAAATTTATTTAGAACTTTAAACCCCTGCTGAGGTTCAAGACTCTAAGCCAAAGGCTTAGAGTGGAAAGCTACACCTGAGATGGTCAGGAGTGAGAAAAAACCATACTGTTTTGGGGCTGAGTTTTATCTAGTTTTTTACAGAACAAGGATTAATTACTATCTATTTCAAATCATTATTTCCGTGTGTATATATTTATTACTCAGCCTAATGCTCTGATTTTTCCTACAATGGAGATTGGCCTCTACCAAGGTGAACACAAAAATCACTTCCAAACACCAGCAGCAGACAATATGGCATGATGGACATTTTTAAAACCTGCTGCACCCCTACATTTTTCTTGATTGCTCAACACATTGGTTGTCATTACTGTAGCAACTTATTTCAAGCCAAGAGATATAAATGCCTGTCTGTGCTGACTGGCAGGGTGCTGTAAAACATCACTGCCAGCCAATCAAACACACACTCTCTCTTCCTCCTTGGGGTGACAGTATATATTTTCAGTGCTGTAGCTGGGACTGATTGCCATCAATCAAGACTTGGATTCCCAGTCCATCTCCACATGCTGAGTGAAAGGCCAATCTAACTCAGTATCCTCTGGTAAACTCCTGAAACTTTATTAGATTAAGGTTTTAGACAAAATAATAATCAGTTCATCAATGCAGGAAAAGAGCTCAAAAGCCTAAATGCTTCCAAAATTGGATCTTCTCTGCTTTTAAAGGTAAGCAGATGGAAAACATTTGATTCTTATTTATTACCAGTTAAATTTATGTCCGTTATTTCACCATAAACTACAAGAATTCACGAAAGTGTATCTTATTTCACTGATCTTTAATAACCTGAAAACCGGTAACAGAAACCTATAATGAAGCACCCCATATACTGTAAATTAAAAATAAATAAGAGACCTCAAAGAGGTTTTCTTCAAAAGCTGCTTCAGTTTAGTGTTTCATTTTATATATACACTAAGAGAGAGACATCTGTAAACATTTCTAAAGTATAATGCAAAGGAACTAGCAGTGCTATTATCTATTCTAAGCACATGGCTCAACATTTGTTTATGCAAACCATATAATTGGAAACTCTGTCCATTTTCTGCTTGTGCTAAATATTCTGTGTATAAATACTTTTCATAGTAGATAAATAAGGTTTTTATTTAGGTCTTATCACCTTCAGATTACATATTCATTGATTTCTAAACTGCCTTAAACAGCTCTGTAGATGTGAAACATTATGAATTCAGTTTTGGCACCTTGGTATTAAATTTGCATATCAGGTCACGCACCGCTTGACATACATGCAAAATTGCACTGCGGCTATTTTATTACAACCCACAAAATATATTCAGAAACTGCATGCAGCATCAAAATAAATTAAAATGGATAAAAGACCCAATAGTGAGCCACATTTTTTTTATTGTTTAGTAGCGCCTAAAGCCATTTATATGTTCTAGTCAATAAACAAAAGTTAGGCTAAAACAATTTTTAGTCTTTCTGTTATTATATTTTAATTGCAGGGGTAAATATTTTTTTTTTTTCCCCTTACCAATTGTATCCTACTTAAGGCCTGGATTCTTATAAATTGTATGCTATAAAAAGCAATGTATATGGATCACTGGCAAGCCTTCACGTTTCTCTGCGTATGTCAGAATGTATATAGACACCGTGTATCAAAAGTCAGACATACAAAGCAATATATTTGTCTAGTTGATTTTGTAGCTGAAATGTTTTTGTAACTTGCTGTGTATGCCAGGGCTGCATTTGCATGGAGACTGCATTTACACCAAGTTAAAAGTGCATCAGTCAACGCTGCACAGCCATTATAGTGCCCTCAATATATACCAGCTAAATACCTTCGGTGCTTCATCTACAAATTGCCCTCTTTATATTCAGTAAGCTGCAGCAAAGACATTAGAAAATTCAATAGTAGGGGACACATTTTCCAATTGCCCCTCACTAGGGCTCCATTTCAACGTCTACAACCCTTCAGGATAAATAATTTGGCATTTCTCTTCAACTCAGGCCACGCTCATTTGGCTGCTCAGGTACCTCATCATGCCTGCAGATGGGGGCCTCAGGTGTCACACAGACTCTCCAGGGGACAGAAGGGTCCCACGGGGCAGCTGTGCCAGCCCAGGTGACCGTGGCCAGCCTGGCCCCTCTCCCAGCTCCACTGCTCGTGCTGCAGCCAAGCTATGGGCAGAGTGAG
Source organism: Acrocephalus scirpaceus scirpaceus (assembly GCA_910950805.1). Taxonomy (NCBI): domain Eukaryota; kingdom Metazoa; phylum Chordata; class Aves; order Passeriformes; family Sylviidae; genus Acrocephalus; species Acrocephalus scirpaceus. The sequence goes on from OU383792.1 coordinate 3,693,717, forward strand.
CAGCTCCAGTGCGGCTGGAAGGAGATCCCAAAGAGCCAGCCAGGCTCAGCACCACGGCTGCCTTCATCAGACTTGGAAAAAACACTTCCATGGAAGTGTTTGCAAATTGGAAAAAGCTCCCTTCCATGTGAAGCAGGCAGTGGAAGCATCCTATTGCTCTGTTATGGGTAACAAGTGTCTGTGAGCAAAGGGATGGACCTGTCTTCCTTGGAAGGGATGCCTTGGGAGGGCTGAGCTGGAACAGAGACTGGGCAGAGCTACAGAATAAAGCAGAGATTTATTGAAAGGCCTTTAGGATCCACCTTGGGCAGGACAGGGCCTGACCAGGGCTACACCCAAGGTGGAACCAAAATGGTCACAAAATTGGACACAAAATGGTCACCAAAATGCCTGACCAGTCACGAGGTCTCACATTTTGATCAGTTTTGGTCCATTTGCATATTGGGGTTTAATTGTCCAATTCCAGCTCCAGGCTGTGAGCTCCCATCCTTCTTGTTCCTCCCTCCAGCCACCCTTGTTTGTGCTGTTGGGCTGAAAGTTGTCCTTGGTGTGCAGCAGGACAAGGATTTGTTTTGCAAATGCAAATTTTCAAATGCATTGTAGTAGTATTCACGAGGGGTAATTTTAGATTTGCTTTCAGGTATTAACAGTATTGTGTAGTAAAAGCTGATAGGCCAAAACCTGCTTATAATGAATTTAATTGTATTAATTATAATACATAATTATAATATAACAATATAATAATTAATTATATAATATATAATTAATTATTATAATGTATTAATTGTAATTAAGAAATAGCTTGGCTTCTAATTTTGATGGCATGATTTGTAACATTTGTACTGCCTTACCCTTCACATGAAACCAAAAATGGAATAAAAGTCTTTAAAACACCTTTTAGGAGCTCTGTCTCTGGGTTAAAAAAACGAGATAATCTGACACCCCCTGGTATCCCTGCTCCTCCCACGTATGCCAGGGCATGGATGACTTTTCCTGCACCACCTGCTCTCAGCCATTACTGACTCTCAACCTTGGGAGATCCATTAGAAAAAAAAGGCTGAGGGGTGGTTGTTTAAGAGGTTCTAAATGGCATCCTCCATCAAACCAGGGCAACAGCACAAACGAGGGAAATCCTGTAATTAACACACAATTAAATTTAGAGTGCATTTCACTGAGTTCAGCTCACACTAACATGGAAATTACATGACAGAGCAGCCCCATTAAGTCAGCAAACAACCTTTGGCCACACAAATGGAGCAGGTGATGACTGCCCCACTCAGTACCTGCACTTGGGCCCTGAACCAAAACTTCTGGCTTCTAAGTTTGCTCTGGTTCTTCTTAAAACATCACAAAAGAAACCTGAACATCTACATTCCACAAGAAAAAACCACTGAACTCAGGGGAGAAGGATCAGAGCCTCATCTGTAGTAGCTGGTGGAGATAGACAGACCTCTAAAAAACCTGCATGACTGCACTGAAAATCTAAGCTCATCAGCACCATGTTCAGCAAAAACCTTAAAAAATCGACATAATATAACAAATTGGTTCAAAGCATTGCTACAGACCACCGTGCTAAATTCCCACATCCTTAGCAGTTTGTAAAAATGTTTAATTTATGTTTATGTATTCTTATTCAAAATGTTAGTTAACAGCCTGTAGGGACCTGGTAATAGGATCCTTTTTTCTTTTTTATGTTTATTAGCTACATTAATGACTGTTTCTGCAATTCTGCTACAAAGACTTGCGTTAATGAACGCCAATTAATTCTGAAATGATTTTAAACAAAGGGTGATGAGAATAACCAATCAACCATGACAGTGTAAAGAGCAAGCAAGCTGCTGTGACCTAATTTTTCTGTGTTGATTCTTTGCTGTCAGAGAGCATTGTTATTCATCAAGAACACCTATAGATTTTGCATAGACATACTACAGTGTTATAATTTTGGAAATGATCTGTTCCTTTTCAACATGGAAAATTACTTCATTTAAAGTATTGGTTTCAATAATATCGACTCACAAGCTGAGTGATACCTCTGATAATACCTCAGAGGTCAGGCAGATCTTCAGCAGCTTTACAAGGACCCTAATAATTTCAGCTTCTTAAAATTTAAGATAAAAACTGGCTGGCTCAAACACTTGGAACATCTGGCCTTTCAGCCAAAAACATAACAAAGAATCATCTTTCAACCTGTTTAATTAGAGGCATTGTATCCATCATGTGTTTATTGTCCACAGTAAATTAATCTTTTAGTCGTTTAACACAATTCACAAGGACGTGAGTGTAAAAGAATTCCCTGAAACCAGCAACAGGTTGAGTGATTACATTTGTGAAATAACATATATATGTGTCAAATCTGACCTAAAAAGTAAATAGACCATGCAGGCAGATATGACTTTACACACCTACTGTGTGAACAAACATCAAAAAAAAAACAACACCCAAAACTGTTCTAAATTTAAACAAAATCAACTGAAATTCAGAAATATCATTTGTTTTTTCACCTTGTGCTCACACCACAAGAGCCTTGCTAATACAACAAAGACAGGTATTTTAAAGCTAAAATTTCTATAAATTGGTAGAGTGTACAAACAGACCAGATTCTACCACTTCATTTTGTAATGGACTTATGGCAGAGAATGGACTTTCCTTAAGAACATTCATAAATGTCCTCTTTTGTCCAACATACTGAGTGACACAAAATTTATCACACAGCAAAAAATTCATTTTTATTGGTGGTTTTTCAACCGAATGTAAGGACACTGCCTGCCAAAGATGCAGAAAATCATTAAGCCTACAAACTGAGAAGGCCTCTACCAAAGGAATTACATGAGCAATCCTATGGGATCATACTACAGAACACAGAAGAATATGGCACAGGTTACCAAAGGTGCTACTAAAGGACAAAGAAGTAGAGAGAAAAAGTTCAGCAGTAAAAACTTTTTTTTGTTTTAGTTTACTGGTGTCATGAACAGACTATAAAACAGAACGAGTGGAGGTGCAGAAAAAAGGGAGCTCCATCTCCTGAGGACAACATAAACAATGTGATTACTGGCAGGTGGGTATCTGTGGCACTAATTAACAGAGGCAGCATTTGGTACCATGCCTACCCCTGTGTCACTCATGGCCTGTTACAGGCAGGATCCACAGCCAGCCCCTTCAATCCTGTGTACTCACATTTTTGTGAGCTTGTGTTCCTATCTCCAGCCACGCTGGCATCCCTCCTGGACTTGCAACAGGTGATGCCTGAAGTTTGAGCTTTCATATTTTCAGGTTCTGTGCTGCCCAGGGGTGCAGCTCTGAGCTCACAGTCAGGGTCACTCAGCTCTCTGCACACAGCAGGGACACAAAACAAATCCTTGTCCTGCTGCACACCAAGGACAACTTTCAGCCCAACAGCACAAACAAGGGTGGCTGGAGGGAGGAACAAGAAGGATGGGAGCTCACAGCCTGGAGCTGGGATTGGACAATTCAATCCCAATGTGCAAATGGACCAAAACTTATCAAAGTGTGAGACCTGGTGACTGTTTGTTCATTTTGTGACCATTTTGTGTCCATTTTGTGACCATTTTGGTTCCACCTTGGGTGTAGCCCTGGCCAGGCCCTGTCCTGCCCAAGGTGTCCCCTAAAGGCCTTTCAATAAATCTCTACTTTATTCCCTGTCTCTGTCCAGTCTCTGTTTCAGGTCAGCCTTCCTAAGCCATCACAGGTATTCCTCCAAAAGTCTAACTTCTGACAAAACCTAAGTCAGTGCAAATATTTAAATTCCTTAAGGACTTAAGCTTTGGTGCTGAAGGTGAGGCAACTGCTCCTTCCATTCCTCATCTCAGGAAAAAGAGGAGGGAAATGTATGTGGGCCTATACATGAGGTTCTGCTCTAGGACAGCAACACTTGAAGGATTCTTCACGTGTCCACTAACATACTGCAAATCCAAATCCCAGATCAGCATTTAGCCTTCTCTGTGCAACAGCAGATGCTCTCAGTTTACCACGGGGATGCCTTTTATCTCTCAGGGAAGCACAGCTGAAGTAACTTCCTTGTAAAAAAAAAAAAAAAAGGCAGGAAAAGAATAAGACAAGAAGCTCTGGCATACAAATCTTTTTGTTCACTTCCCTACATGCAATCCAGAGACTGCTATTCTCAGCACAGTATGAAAAACATTCTCCTGAAAGAGCGCACAAAGGGCTGGATCAGTTTTACTGGGAAATACTCATTTTTATTGCAGTAGGCTTTACTTGAGTAAAGACAGAGGGCTGGATCCCCGATGCCAGAGGCAGAAGCTGGGATGGGTTTTGTGAAATACAGGCACAGACTGGAGCTACCTTTAGAGGACAGCAATGCATTCAGCCTCCAAACACAGCAGAGCCAGCCAGCCCCAGCCTAGGGTGCTGCCTGATCCATGAGCAGCATTCCTCCCTCAACCAACCATGTTCTCCACTTGTATCACCCCAGCAAACATTTTGGTGGCAAGATGTCAGGGCTTTGAGAGCCACAGTGCCACCTCTCAGCAAAACAAGTTTTCCCACGTCCATTTACTGAAGTCACTCCATATTGCTGCTGACAGATCCATATTTACAATGGCAGAAGTTCTGCATTAACATCCAGCCCTCCACAAAGGGTTTATTACTGAAATGCCAATTCAACCATAGCTGTAATGACCCTATTTTATAAGGCACACATTTTTCAGGCACTTTTGCAAATGGTTTAAAAAAATGGAGCAGTTAAATTATGCTGCTAACATTATATGAATGTGTCATCACACCCTATCAAGCAATTTCATATCAAACAAGGATGTGATATGGAATTTTGCTGTTACGATGCAAAAGAAGGAACTTGGAGAAAAAAGTGCAGTATTAGAACAGTAGCACCCTTCCCCACCTTACACTCAGCAACCTCAGCTATGAGACAGCCTAGGACTGGAAGATGAAGTTGGACTGACATCTTATTAGATTTTTGTTTGGTTTGTAAATATTAAATGGAGGGTCTCAAATTCACCACGTGATTTCAACCAGAAAAACCATGTGAAACAACAGATACCTCAGCCCTAACGAAGCTGTATTTTCAAACTCTGAGTCTTCAGGCCTTTCATCATCATATTTCTGCATGCATTATACCACTAACGATGCAATACACAAAGAGGACAAAATGTCAGCCCTCGATGGAAATGAACTCCCCAGCCTTCAACATTCAACACTCAGACCTTGCTTAATTTAAATCTGTTAGATCATCAGTCTATTATTCTCCCAGCTTTTTATAATGATTTCTAACACTGGCCACACATTGTACACCTGGCTGGAAAATGTTTCTTTTTAAACAATGCAAGAACTAACCAATATGTAAAGCCAATAATTAAATTACATTTAGCTGCTGGCCATTGTTATTCTGCACTCCTTTCCCGCCGAGGGAGCTGTAGTGATCCGATTTAAACAGCAATCTAGCAGAACATTTTTCATTGCCCATGATTGCTGTGCAGAGTAAATTGGCTCGCATCAGATTTGACTCTAATTTGGGTTTCAGAACAGTTAATTTGAACTTAAGCACTTATGGAAGGGCTGTTAACAAGAGGTGCCTGCACTGGAATTCTTCTCATTGCAGTGCTGTTATAACCCAGATCCTCACAGATGATATGTGTGTGCATTCTAGCACTTCACTTGCAATGTTAGGCATGTCAGAAAACAACTTAGGAGGTATTTAACAAAGTCAAAGGAAAAGAACACAGATGCACAAAATAGGTTCTTGCTATAAGAGTGGCAAACAGAAATAAATACATTTCTTTTCCAACACACAACTACCTTGTGACTTAATCACCCCAGGATTAAATCTCCCTTAGTCCTTTATTGAGGTGTTTTGGTGTTTCAGCAAAGCAATGAGGGTCAAGTTCTGCTCATTCATAAGTTACCAAGGGATCCATGGAAATACCTAAGGGCTGAATTTTATCATCATTAGCTGTTACATTAATAGCACTAATGTCTTAAATCTTAATACTCTGGCTCATTAGCTTAGGTGAAAGACTATTAATATAAAAGGTGTATTTTAGCCAATCAACAGAATTTATAAAGGCTTTTGTTTTCTTTTATAACATTGTCTCTCTTGCAGTACTGGCGATTAGTAAAGACATTAGATCATAATAATTCCATAATTAATAAGGAAAATATGATGCAACAATATAAATACAAGCTCTACTATCACTTTAGCTCAGACAGAGCTTAACTTAATATTACTGTATCATAAATCAAGTCTGTTACCCCTATCCGTACATAATTGGTTGATTATTTTTTTCCCCAACAGAAGTACAACACATTTAGAGGGGGCTGAAGGGAATCTGGGTTTTGGGGTTGGATTTGCCTGTTTTCCAGCATATATCAAGAAACAAATTATTCTAAGATAGGCTCAGAAATCGGTCTCTTAAGTGACAACGCTGCCTACAGAAAACAGAAGTGTGCAGAACATGCCTTAACCACTGAGAGGGTTCAGTGGGCAAAGGCAGACTCCTGATATTTTGGCTTCTCATTAGAAGTCTCCTACTAACTCTGGTGCCTGGATGTGATCACAAACAAGCAGCACAACACAAACCTAACCAGCAATGATGCAAACAGACTGTCAGAAAGGAGAGTCCACTGAGACAAGTCTGGCTCATGGATACACAGCAAACCAGAGCCAGGGCCCACACTCTAAACCCAAATGTAAATTTTACATGGATAACCACAGAGAGCACCACTGGTTATGATGGGATTGAAAACCTGCAAAGGAGATTCTGATTACAAAGAAGAGCATCAGTTACTGCCTGGGCCCAAGTGCTGCTTCTGCAGTTTGAGGGGGCTGTTTTCTGTTGTTCTGTTCAAAATAAAGAGACAAAATGTCCCAAGCCCAAAGTTGTACTTGAGTGAGGGGGTGTAGAAATGCATTTAAGAAATATGTACTTAATTTTGAGTATTATCCTTTTGCATCCTGCATTGAATTATAAACGGTATTTTTAAGTTCATATGTAATTAAAATAATTAACAATAGCAACATCAACTATTTATTACGCAATTAAAATACGTTCCACACTGTTCTTCATGTGTACTTGTTCATTTCCTCCAGACATAAGTAATGTGTAGACAGATACATTGTTTATTTACGACCCCAGTGACAGTAAATGTGGCATATGTGCCTACAATGTTTGACAGATAAAATGAGTTATTTACAGAAGCTGGGTTTATTATGTATGAATACTGAAACAGCGATAGTGTTTGGAAACTTCTCCATCTATTTTCCCAAGAGCTTGTTTCAGTGGAAATTGTGTTTTGAAGTGCTACATAAAAGGACAGCACAAATAGTCCAGTCCACTCTGTAATGCAGCCATCACTGGTACCTGCTAATTTTAGAATGGTCCTTCCTGACTTTATTTTTACAGGTCTTGATTCAAACACTGCTGAACTCAATGACAAGTTTTCCATGAGCAGCTGTGGGTTTGGAATTCAGTCCTTATAAATAATATCTCTGCAGAAGGGTAGGTTCATTTCTGGGTCTCACTGTTTGGCATAATACAGAGTATAGAGGTATGAGAGGTGGGAAATGGATCTATTTTGATCTACTAAGCTTAATTCTAAAGGGCTACAAGTTGTTTCCAAAAATTGCTTCCATGAAGCCAAAAATAAACATTACACTGACTTTGCCAGGAAAACAAACGGATCCTCCTGGAGAAAATGAATTGATTATGCCTTTTTGGTAAAACTAATAAGCTTAGACACAAGATTTTTAAAAAATTACATCTCTTTTACTTGTGCAAGAATGATGTGTAGCAGGGTATTTTTCTCCTTTTCCCCCCCCACATTCTACTTCATTTCCTCCCCTTGGTTTTGGAATGGCTCAGGGCATTCTCACAAAGCACTGCAGCCCCTGGCAGTGGCAGGGAGCGCTGCCCTGGCTCCAAACCTGCTGCTGCTGCTGAGTGCTGCTCGTTGTGCAAGTGTGTTATGCAAGATGCTGCATTTGGAGAGCCCCAGTGTCAAAGGTAATCCCTGTGGAGCCTTGAATAACAGCCACATGCAAAAGGACACTGCTGGCTGCTCATTGTTTCTCCATGTGGGCTGTTTTCTTTTTTTTGGGTTGTTGTTGTAGGTTGGGTTTTTGTCTTTTCAGCTGAATTCTGCAATTTAATTTTTTTTTTTTCCCCAAAAAAATCTTGATAGAGCTGTGTGCACATTTTGCTTTATTTTCAAGTGCCTTTATGCACAACCTCTCTGGCACATATTTTTATATACACAAACTCTTGCCACAGCCATCCAGGCCTCGAAACTTTTGGAACCCTTTCAAGGAATATTTGTGCTGTCTGTTGTGGGCAGACCTGAGTTATCTCAGTCTGTGTTTCAGGCTGGAAAAAATGAAGTGTAAGCCTGAGCTGAGGCTCTCAGCAGTTTATTAGCTCAAACACAAAGCTGGGGTAAATGCAGTCCTGTGGCTTTTTTTTATTCCTTTCCTCAGAGCAGAGAGAAAGCATTCATGAAGGAAAACTGTTCCAAAATATCTGCTATGTTCTTTGCCCAACGTGACACTCAATCCAAGGTGAGACTTTGCTACAAGGATGTAGGATTACAATAATCCATATGCAAAGTCCAGCCTTCACCACTGCAAAAATACCCCCAAAATTGCTGGGAGAACACATCTGAATACCTTCTCTCATGTACATAAATATAGAAGCTTTGGCTCGACACCTCATACACATGTATTATAATCACCTCAGGGTTTAAGAGCAGCCTGTTCACTCAAAGCTCCCTAACAGAAAATATTGGATTGCTTCTCAGGTACAAAGCACTCGACTTAAAATGTTCAGACTTTTCTCTGACAGCAGAGTGCATGTTGTGCTGCTGTCACAACACCACAGCAATGTGCAATCTGCATCTGAGGTATGTAAGAGGGAAGCAGGGGAAACAGTAAATCCCAAGAGTCATGGGACATCAGCATTGTGGGCAAAGAGGATCTCGCTTTGTTTGGAAAGGGACTAAGCAGGAAAGTAGTTGTGGGAACAAAGAAGAATTTAAGAAATAATTGTACGATCCCACTCAGTAAGAGACAGACAGAGAGCAATGCCAGTTAATTTAAGCATTGAACAGAACAGAAAACACTCAGCTGAAAACTGATTCCCTTGGGTCTAATTTTTGGTGGAAGGACCAGAAATGACAATTGTTAGGACCTGTGATATTCATCTACTCAGGGCCAAAACCAGAAACCACATGCAGTGAAAATCTCCATGTAGCTCCACGTCACAGGAGACAAGGCAACAAAATCTGTAATTCCTTCCCACTTTTATCATGTGTGATCTATTGTGAAACCACAGGAATTGTGGTTCCAGGAAAAGTGCACCAGGAAAAGCCTTTCCAGCCTCTCTAAGTGTGGATGCAGATCTAAGTGCTCACCTATGCACTGCTTATCTATAATTTTGGATTTGTACATATGCACAAACACAGAGAACACAAACTGGTGAAATCACTGCCAGAAAAATAATCATCTATAAAGTCCACAAAAGCTCAAGTTATAATACAGGGCAGAAATCAATTTTACTTCTAGCACTTTGAAGAAAAAGATGTCCACAATCCCATCCCTCCTCACCATGCAGTGCCCCATGTTAGCTTACAGGAAAACAAATTAAATACAAGGCCTTTCAACCTAAAAAACTTTACTTCACACATTCAGAGACCACACCTCAATCAACCAAAAAACAGCAACTGGGGAAGCCCAGATTTCTTTCCAAAGTGTGCTCCTCAGAAAAACTAAAATGCTAACAGAAAGGCACTATTTTTCTTTCTACCACCTGGCTCTTGCAACCAAGCAAAGTCAATAGTAACATGATATTCCTGATTTAGTTAAATCATTTAGCATCTGAAATCTGGTTGCTTATCTGAAGTCTTCATTATAGCTAAAACACCAGCTCTGAAAAAGGGGGATGAAAATTATAAGTAAGTAGGCCATCTCTCACAAAATCTGATACTAGGGACTTACAGAGAATTTTAATAAAAGCAGAAAAAAGCCCATTATTATCAAAATAAATCAAATATATTCAATATATCAAAGTATATTAAAAACTGTAGCGAACCATTTTCTTGATGAAACGCAGGTGCAGTTACATCTTAATAAAATGTGTTTACAAAAACAGCACTCGCAAATTTTAATTTTTCTTCTCCTCTGAAGAGCAGTAACTCTCTACATCCTACTCTTGCTTTCAGTCCTAAATAAGTTTAATTCAGACTGATCATTTATGGCCCAATTTTGCTTCTTCTAATCAAAATAGGAAAGCCTTAGTCCTCATGTGGAATTATTGGGATTACCCACAGCAATATCATCACAAAAGGGCAGGACAGGTCTTGCCTGGCTGTATTTTACCATCACCTTGACACCCCACAGAAAAGGGTCAGCTTCTCTCAGTCTGGTTTATTTTGTTTAGCTTTAGCACAGTGAACTGGGTATTTTATGTGTCAAGGAACTGGCAAGAACAAGTTTATCACTACTTGTATGTAAAATGTAGTGGGATTTAAATGTACTTCTTTGTATTTAGTATGCAGAGACTTGGATAATGCAGCCCTGCCTCCATTCCACTCTGCCCAATCATTTTCTGTCTGGTAGTGAAAGAAATAATTTATGACAATGAAAAAATACCAACCACTGGCACAGGCAATGCAATCCCCTTATTGGCTTTTTGTCACTCCACAGACCTCAGGAAACTTTAATGGTCAAGTTTTGCTCTCGGAAACACCGGGAAAGCTCAAAATCCCTGATTTCCAAACTCTGGATCTGCAAACCATTTGTGGTCCCTGACACCACAGTGCGTGGTGCTCGCCCTAAACCCGTGTTAAATGGTGACCTTTGGGATCACAGCATTGTGGAACGAATGAGGCGGTTGCCAGGATAATTGTTTGGAATAAAAAGTACCCTTTTTAGTGTTTCCCTCGCTGAATTTGTGCCATATTTCATGTCAATGCGTAGCTGCATGTGTTGGCGGGAAGGAAAGATGTTACAATCTCTCTTTATTCCAATGCAAAATAAACTGTGAAGTTTCTCTTCACAAGGAAGTCGCTTCAGAAAGCTCCTCCTGGATGCAGAGAGAGGTTCAAAATTAACCACGTTCAAGTGTAAGTAGCATATGCTAGTACCAATTATAATTTTGGGGGAAGTTTCAGGTTTTCTGATGGCATGGAAGTTAGGGTTTCTTGACATCAAAAAGGATTAAACTGAGTTAAGGTTACCAGGATGTGAAGGAAGCCTTCATTCAGGATGAACTCTAAGGAATAAAATCCAAATCCTGACTCCGTCAAGCCACCTGAGGATTCTTACGATTTTCTAAGTTTACAAAGTATATATGTTTTAACATCTAAAATATAAACTATCTCAAAGTTTATATTTTTATAAATTTAAAATACTGGCAAATATAAATGGATGCCTGGGTATTTACAAACAGAAGTAACTGCCAGTTTGTCATGTGGATTTAAGCATCACAGCTTGCAGTTCAGCAAAATATAACCCAAGTTTACACATGTGGGGGATATAACAATGGGAAATCATTCTGAAGACATGTGCAAGGGAAAGTAGCATGTATCAACTGAAATATGTTTAGACTGGCAGTATTAATTGGCAGTATTAATGGGGATTGAGGCTTAGACCTATGATCACTGATTTCTCTCAGAGATCTTTGTGAATCTAAGCAGAATTTCCAGGCTCATTAGCCTGGAAAGTGACTGACCCTGTACTTGTCTTGCCTCTTCTCCCTCAGCTCCCAAACCTTTTCTTTAAGCTCAGTGTTAGAGAACAAACAGCTACGTGAGCAGCACCTATAGAAAAAATGAAAATCACCACCTACCTTTTTTAACTTTCCTGAATGTACATAAAATTATCCCCACTAATGTGACTGTGGGCGACCAAACCTAAAATGCAGCTCCAAGAAAGCTCCTGGAGGTGGTTTCTATATCCTCTTTTGTCATGAAAAAGAACAGTCATTCCCTCTCCAGGAATAGATAAATGGATACTCTGTGGGCCAACCATGGCCTCTCATCCTCAGATAGGAGTTTGGCATCTACAATTCTACCACAAATATCTCTACCTGCCTTTTGTGTAATAATTAAATGGCATAAATACTGTTTGTTCCATTTACATGCTTACTTAATTTTATGGTATTCTGCTGCTCTTAAGATTCAGCATGAGAGAATGGAAAACAAACTTTGCAATGACCCAGCAGGAAGAGAAAGGCAGAAGTGAATTCCTCTACTCACAACGGGAGACCTGGTGTTGGTAGTTGCTACATCACACTGATTTTCAAAGGAGAGATTTAAAAACTTCCTCTGGCCTGAGATGAAACTTAGAATTTTTAAACTGTTTTTCTCTCGCTTTATTATATGAGGGAACAATCCAATGTTTCTTTTAAAATGGGAAATGGTATCACTCTGCCATAACAAAAGCCCGTTTTATATTGGTTTATTGCCCAATTTTTAAATGCACATTGCCATAGCATTTCAGAGGAGTGTATTTACATTTACCTTTCTAAAACACACAGTATATTATGTTGCAGTTAAAATCCCACAAACTCAATCTGATATTTCTTCACTAATTTATTCCCAAGCCAATATGTATTTTAATGTTCCAAACTGTTGCTAATTAACACATGGAAATATTTTAACATGGATTTTGATTAATTCCATTTAACAGTCTAACCAGTGCTAAAGCATATGTGGTGTGTCATTTCTTTCTTTTGAGGAAGGCATTGGCATTAAATCTTTCAATCTTCCTGAGCACCAAATGCTAATTTCAGGAAGATTAAATAACAGACTGCAGCTACAGTTTCCTTTCTTTACTTCCCAGAAGGTGAAATGAACATATTTATGTGGGAGGAATTTCTTTACTGCACAAGCCAAAATACAGAAATTAGATTTTTTTTCCCCAACATTGCTAATACACCAGCAATTGCCTGCCAACTAAATAACTTTAACCTATATCTGCAGTTCATGGAGCATTGCCAAGTTATATGTTCAACTTTCTTTCACTGTGGTTTTTTTTATTAAAGTATTCCCATATGATGTTTTCACTTGCAGCTCCTAAATGCTTTTCCATGCTTGAATCAGAGACTGCAGCTTACAGTGGGGTGGCTCTGGCCATAACACCAGAAATGCTCATATAAGACCTCCTCTGATTTTCACATTTTGAAGGTATGCTGTACATATGATTCATGTTGTGTTGCTGCAGTGGTTTAAAACCCGGGTGTAATTCTGCATGTCAGCAAGCTAAAGGACAGAAAACACCCTGAGGTGTGCATGTGAGCACCTCACACCTGTGAGAATGCAGCAGACAGAGCAGGACCAGGGACCAGTGACCTGAGCATCAACCCAGCTCTCCATGGGATGGACTCTGACCAGCCTAAGAGCAGCTGAGCACTTCTGTGCCTGTGATCTCCACCAGAAAGGTGACCACAAACCCTGTGAGGAACGGCTGAGGGAGCTGGGGTTGTTTAACCTGGAGAAAAGGAGACTCAGGGGTGACCTCATCACTCTCCACAGCTCCCTGAAAGGTGCCTGTGCTCAGCTGGGCTTGGGCTCTTTCTCCAGGCAGCACTGACAGAACCAGAGGACACAGCCTCAAGCTGTGCCAAGGGAAATACAGGCTGGATATCAGGGAAAAGTTTTTTACAGAAAGAATAATAAAGTACTGGAATGGCCTGCCCAGGGAGGTGGTGGAGTCACCATCACTGGATGTGTTTAAACAAAGCCTGGATGTGGCACTGGGTGCCAGGGTTTAGTTGAGGTGTTGGGGCTGGGTTGGACTTGATGATCTTGAAGGTCTCTTCCAACCTGGTGATTCTGTGATTCACACCTGAGCATTGCAGTTCCCCTTTCCCATAGGGTGGGTGCAGTTTTGCTGTGCTCACACCCACAGTCCATGCACTGCCCTGTGGCCCTACTGGGAGCCAAAGCAGAGTGCACTGTGCATCACCTGCACCTCCTCCATGTCCTCCTCACCTCTGCTGCATAAGGAACCTTTTCTTCTGATCCTTTCCCTAAGTCTTATTTTACTTGTTGCAATATTCCCTGTCATTCAGCCTCTAATACACAATGCTGTCCTTCCTCCGTTACCTTTTGCTAGCTGTATTTCTGTCTCAACTGCTCATGTAGCATCTGAAGTGTTTCATGTTTGATTTCCTATCTGTCTGTAATACCCAACCACATTCTGCACCTTTCAGCTGTCCAGATTCCTGGCATTTGCAAGGAACATTCCAGTTGTTCCTTACTGATCTACCAGGTACAACAGCCTGATTTTCCACGTGATTACAGTTTTCACCAGGATTAAAGCTTTCTTCTCCAAGACTACATTTACATCCCCTGATTTTCTTTGTGTTTCTTTTTTACACATTGAACAGGTGTGTGTTGTATGCAATGTTTTAATCATATTAAGTAAATGAGTGGCAGTGGGATAAAGTAAATTACAGCTTCCAGGGAGAGTCCCTGCTGTCCTTCAAGAAGCAGAGGCTGTCCAGAGAAGCCCCAGGTTCAGTCCCAGTGATGATTCACACCAGCTGTCACTGCCCATGCAGAAATGTGTGCACACTCTCCAGCCTGCACTTGAAAAAATATGAGTTCTGTGTTCTCAGACTATTTAAAACCTTAGTTTCTCTACAAAGAATAAGGGTTGTGGGAAAAAATATCTGAAAGTTATGACAGGAGTGAACAGTGAATATGTAGGTAGGTTTTTTTTTAAACTAGCTGTGTGTTACTTTAGAGGTTGCATCAGCTAAAATAAAATTTTACATAGCTGGTGTTAAAGTTTAAAAATGGCCATTCATGGTAGTGCAGAAGGCCAAACGCTGTTACCTGAATATTCGCCCATCCTGTTCTCAGAAAGAAGCATGCCTGCTATTCAACACACATCCTGAAACATTCAAATACATGAAAATGGCATTTTCCCATCTTTTCTTACACGAGCATTGTTTATTTCACTCTTCAGAGAGAATGTTTTTATTAAAGCAGGTTATGTGCCAGAAGAGTATTAAAAAATAGTGCAAAGGCTTCAACTTTGTTCCACCTGCTAGGCTGGTCCTAAAAGAACGCCCTTGCTAGCTGACAACTAAGCAGACTACTAATACTAAGATCTGAGAACATCCTTCCTTATGGATTTGCATGCTGGATTGGGGGATAAAACGTGCTGGAAAATTAGCTCCACCAACTCCTGGTTATTATTCAAAAGGTACATTAATAGTCAACATTGAGACAATATAACACTTAATGCTGGTCTTACACAGCTTGTGATGTTTTCCTTAAAAAAAAGTGATTGTTCCACAGTCATACAGCACATTTATTGTCAAAGTTATGAATACACCCTACAGTCCCCCTGCAGCCTTTGAATAATGCCTCCACATCTTTGCTCAAGCCAAACAAATTCTTCTACTGCTCTCCCTGAAGCCTTCGAGGTCATTTTACTTTGTGACATTTCATAAGACACCAAATGAGACAAGCAATTACTCTGGCACTGGGAATTTCAAAAAGGTTTAAAAAAAAAAATAAATCACTCCTCAAGACACCACAGGTCTGACTCTTCCCACAGTTAACTCTAACTTCACTCAGACATTTTTCTTCCTCAGAGCAAGTCAAAATTGAGAATAACTTACAAAACAAAATCCCACTAACGAATGAACAATGGGAAAGAAGAAACCTAACCCTTCTTTCCCCAAACCAAACACACACGGTCAGTTCTTTTAGCCACACTTATTCAAGTGGCTTGAATTGTCCTGTTCTCAAATGCAGCCTTCCCACTGGTCACAGTGGTTAAAATCAAGCCCTAAATATGTTTATTTATGTTTGATTTAAAGTAGACAGGCTGTTCTCTTGCTCTCCCTGCAGAACAGCTTTGCTAGCCTTTGTCCAGGCCATTGGACAGTAGCCTTCAAGAGGCCACAATAAGAGGTCTTCACTCGAGTGGTGTCATATGGTCTTCATTTAGAAGTATCATAAGAACATTACTTCTCACAGTATTTACAAATTAAAAACATACGGCTGCAACCTCTAATACTGCAAGAAATACTGCTCTTTGGGTTTGTTTTTGTCCTCGGACTTTTGAAATACGACCCAAGCAAAGGGATTTCATCCTAATGCATGATTCAGTCCATTCTTCTTCCAAGCTCAAAGTTGGGGGGACAGCTAAAGCTGGCATTTGAAAAAAGTGATCTGCCCAGAACTATGGTAATGTACTACAGTTGGCAACTAGAGTAGCATGTATATCAAAGAGGGGTGGGGCTGCTTAAAGGCATCTACTTTCTATTAAATTAAAGAAAAAAAAAAGGTATTATGCTGGCTTTGGTTCCTATTGAGAGTTTTATAAGTCATATATAAGCCTCTTGCATTTACTATTTAGGTTCAATCAATATGGTTATCTACCTGTCAATTTTTCTTGCTCTTTAATGCAGAAGGAGAACAGCCTTTTTTATAGCTAGCTCAGAAAGCACTAAGTAAATCAATACATGCAGCGATAACAGAATGATTTGAAACACGTAACAGAAGCTTATCACTTTGCAGTGTACTGAACCCGTCAAAATATTTTCCTAGAAGTAAAGCGAAAATAGAAGTTCTCCATTTTTTATTCCTTAAGTGGGTGGTGACATGGATGTCGTAGGCCTTTTGGATTTGTTCCTAGCTTTGTATTTTCGGGAAGATTTCGTGCGTGAGCATTTGCTGCTTTGCAGGAACGTGGAGCCAATTCTGTAGTGAGATTTAAAAGCTCTGCCTTGAGAATCAAAAATTATCTCAATTGCTCTTGATTCCCCATCCCTAAACATTTATTGGGAATCCATGCATTGTTCTGGGGAACTGGGAGTGAGGTTTTTCAGGAATGCAGTTCTGATGTTCCCACAGACCTTAAAACCCTCTGTTTTCCTCAGTAATTTGTGCTTGAGCCCAATCTGAAAAGTACAGGCTTTCCTTCAGCTGCCACCTGCTGCGTTAGTCAATTTGAAATAATTTGTAAGCATCTGATTCCTAGAGGTTTAAATATACATACATGTGCCATGATTCTGGATTTTAAAGCAGCAGAGAGAAGATCAGCTGTTATTGTGGTCTCTAACATCTACTTTTTTGAAGAAATGCATGGGATTTAACTAGGCAGCTCTCTTCGAGTGGTAAGTAACAATCATCTGCCATCATAGGATTTAAGTAGGTGGAATTCTGCATAATACAAAAGCACTTTGCAATATTCCTGGCTTGCTACAGTTTATCAAATGTTAAATGCAAGCTCAAAATTAATATATACATGTGTGTGTGCAAGTATGCATGAAATACATACTAAAGAGATGGGAGTTAAAAGGAAAGGAATAGGAAATAACATTTACAGGTTGAGGCTTTTTATCATTTTCTCTCTCAGTTTTATGTCCAAGGTCATTGGTATTGACTCCATGCCGTGAGATCTGGGGGATTTCTGCATGTGGCCCAGGAACTCCCATGGTGGCCCTATGGCTTCCCAGCTCATGAAGATCTGCTCCACAAATTCTGAACCTCAGGGGCTGCCAGGCCTGGGCACTACTGCTTACACTGGGCTTTGCTCAAGGCACCAAACCATAAAATGTTTTACCTTCGCCCTTAGAACACAATACTGATATGAAAAACAAAGCAAAAAGGTGAAAGAAATCAACAAAATCACAAAGAAATACTTCCATGATATAACTTAAAGTTTACAGAGGCTCTGCTAATTCTATTTCTCTACCAGAAATGGCCACACATGGTGCAGTCAGAGCTGAACCAGCTCTGTGTGGGTGAGCCAAGGCCTGGAAATCACACAGCAGCATCCACTCAGAGGCAAGAATTATTCCACAGATGTATTAAAAGCTGCTAACTTTGCCTCCTGACCCAACCTGGAGAGCCTGTGTGAACTCCCTGTGAATCTCTGTGACCTTGGAAATCACTTGGAAACCCACGGTCCCCTGCCCAGCAGCGAGGCATTAACAATGCTGTCTGCTCCAGAGGAGCTGAAAGATGGATGGGCATCCCTGATGGCAGAATTGGGCCCAGCAAATGAGCAAAGATTCTTAGAGCAACACCTCAAGTGACACAAATTATGTTAGAAAATTGATCACTTCCTTACACATGGCAGAACGCTTCCAGGGCACTCAACATCTTATTCCATTAAGCCATGATAAATGACACCATATTTCCACATCAGTCTGAGCACTTCTTTTAAATCTGCTTGTTCAAATATTTGGTTACTTATTCCTCCCTCTCTCTGGAAGACAGCAAGAACAGTCTTCTTTTACAACAGTGCATGCCCTAACGGGTGCCATTACTGCAGGACCATCACCCAGGAATTTCATTCCTTTACAGAATTCCTCATCTTAAGAACAAGCAAAACTTTGAGAAAATCACTAAAAACCTTTTGGTGTGCATTCTATCTGCATACACTCAGCAACTTGAAAAAATGGACTCAGATATACAGGAAAACCACAGAACAAATTATGGAGAAATGCCCCAAAATAATAACTCCTATTGCTAGCTGGAAGAAGATCACCACCAGCACTTGGAACAGTGTTAAGATGGAAACCTGTGGAGTAGGAACAAAATTGTTTCAAGCAGATCACTATGGCTCGAGGTGGCTTGGGAAGGTTCATAAATTGATAAGCACCACCAAAGGATCATAAGCCTCCACATCAATTGTATAAAGATTACAACAGAGCCACTCACTGCAGTCATTCTGAAAAGGTTATGGGTTTCACAGGTGTGCACTGTCAGTTCTGATTAAGCTTAAACTAAACCAGTTATCTATAATGTTGGATTGGAAGGAGTTTTATAGCTGAACGCCAGCTAAATCAAATTCAGGATACACATCTGTGGAAAAACACAGAGGGCCAAAGTTCACAGTCCTGACACAGGCAAAAAAATCCAACCCTCCAAACTCAGGAGGAGATTTGCCTGTAAAAGATCCATCAGTCTGGCTATTGTCCTGTGTTCTGTCTCAGAAATGAAAGTTATTTTGTCACGGCTTTGGGTTTTCTTTCCCTCTTCAACTTACTATTCACTGTCAAAATGCAGACTGCTTTAAGATTTCTCATTTCAAAATTTCCTAGAGTTTGCCATTTATCTGAACACACATGAAATGAATTATACACCTATGCTTTTCACTACACAGGATATAAAGTAGAGTAGCAACGATTCATAATGCAATTTTTCATCTTTGCAACTAGGAATGTTTCCAAAAACAACAGTTCACATCAGAGGTTCCCAGAGCTATGCAAGAAGAATGTGGGTGAAATTCTGCACCCAAAAACCCATTTTTAACAACTCAATCGATTTCACAGTGCCAGGATTTCGCTCAAAAAGTAAAGGAATTAAAAATGCATTCTTAATAGTCGACACAAATTGCAAAAGGTAGATTTTATTTCCAAAAATACTTCACGTTAATGCTGCACTTTAAAGTGCTTCTATTGACTCGCAGCGTTAATAGATGGCAAGAGAGAAAAAAAGTATCTGCTTTTGCAGCATCATTATTTCCTCTGCATGCAATTATTTACTTGCCAAACAATGCTAGCGACAAATCACAGCAGACTCTGGAGTCATCTACACCAGCAGATTTTTAACCCAAGGTAAAAATAAACAGAAACATCTGTAAAGTAATCTTGCAGAAAGCTACGTTTATTAACAAATACATTTTCTAATAAAACGCCATCTGCAAGCAACCCTCAGCTTCCACTTGATATAAATAGGCCTTTTACTGTTTTCAGATGCAGTTCCCAGAAAATTATTCCAAGCTCTACTGCAAAACACATCAGTCTTTGTTGCTGCCTGGAATGTTAATAAATAACATCAAGTTTTTAAATAGTCAAACAAATTATTGGCTTGGAACAATCATTCCAATAGAAAAAGCTGACCTTTTGCAATAAAGTGGTTTAAGAATGCATCGCTCCTCATTCCTAGGATAAAAATATGACCAAGCAGGGAAATATTTTTGGGAAAACAGAAAGCTGTGCAAAATCCATCTTGAAATTCTGCTCATATGTACGCTGCACACCTACCTTCCAAAGGTTACTGGTTTAGAGAAACTCAGAGTAGGAGAAAAAAATATACAGAGTATAAATAGTTCAATCCGTATCCTTATTCTACATTTCTGCTTGGAATGGACACAAATATGAACCGACCAAAATGTTCCTCACAGGACTACTGTTCTGACCAGCAATACAAAATTCAACAGCTTAAACTGTTGGTTGCAGAGATTGGGACTGAATCCCAGTATTAAGAGCTCTTCAAAAATGCATAAAAGCTTCAATGGGACACATTTTCATAAGCATTATTCACAACTTAAGTCACATTAATTCCAATAAAAAGAAAAAAGGGAATTTAGCAAACTCTGCAAATAAACTCCTTACTGGCAGGACTGCTTAGTAGCACTGAAATTTGAACACTGCCATTTTCCCTTCGAGTTTGAAACAGCAATCTGTCTATCAAACTACCTACTAACTGAGAATTCAAGAGTGAAAATTGCAGATGAACTGAGATATTAGAGTTCCCTGTCCAGAACCGGTATGGCTGGTATACATATATTACACCCAGCAGAGATCTAGCCTTTTAATATTAATCATAAACAAGAAATGTTAGTATTCCAAACTGTGCTTTAAAAACCACATTAAATATTGCTACTGGGACTATCACAACAAACTGCACATTCTAGAAAAAAAGGAATGTTTTACTCTGTAATTCCAGTAAATGCTGCTGCATACTTCCAGAGAAAAATATTTAGTGAATGTAATACTCAAGCAGCACTTAGAGAGAAGATATTTTAAACCACTTACTTCACTAACGGGAGGAATGTTGAGCTTTGGTACTTTGTTCTTCGAACTAGGTGTGTTCACTTTTCCTTCCAGCAGTGTTCCAAAGGACTGATTTCCATATCCACTCTCAATTTCTATGGGGGGCTTCAGTTCAGGTGAGTCATTGGGCACCTGGTCCTGACCGTCCATGGGCCTGACATAAGCTGTAGGCTTTTGCTGGACCATGCTGTTTTTACAGTGAAGTCCTGGTGGGAAATTCTGAGTCGAAAGACCATTGTTTGCAGTTAACAAAGAAGTGGAAGGAAGTGGAGATCCAGGACCATGGCCTACAAACTCGGGCTCTGTGGGTGACTTGGAGTGACTGTTCTCTTTGTAAGCGTGTTCTCCAGGTGCTGACTTGGCATGAGCGTGCCTCCTGGAATGTGAAGATGTTGCCATAGCATTTGCTTCCTCAGCTCCCCCACTTTTATGCTGCTCGCTCTGGCAGTTGTAGAGATCTTCATACCTGCCCTGTGACTGGTCATGAGAAGAGCTGTGCTTTGTCCGACTCTGCTGACCGCTGGATTGGCTTGGCTGGGCCCCACTGGAGTTGTGACCACTGCGTGACCACTCTGTCCTTGACTTCCTGCTGCTCTGGTGGCCGTGCAGCAAAGCAGGGTTGGATGACAACGAGGAGGGCGGAGGCATTGATGTTGATGAGTTGCCACTGAGCTGGTGAGATGGGATCATCCTGTTCCTCGGTTCCGGGAAAAAGTTCTGCTCATTTTTGTCAATGGGCGTCTGCGGGACAGAATTCTTTGGGATTCCTACAAGGTGGCTCTGGTTGGAGTGGTTGGTTAACAGATCCTTCATCTCATCATAATTTCCCAATGTGTTCTGGACACGGTTTGCAAGGGCGTCGCCTTTATTTGTCTAAAATATCAAAAAAAAAAAAAAGAAAAAAGAAGAAAAGCATGAGTAAATTCCTGATTTACAAGTTACTGCTCAGAATAGTTGTCTTAGAAGATGGCAAATGTTAGCTGTTTAATGGTGTCATGCTGACATTTAATTAAATTTCAATTACATTTTGCATATGTTATGTAAGAAAAACCTATCAATAACTGTGTTCAAAGAATCTCTTGAAACGGGCTTGCATCAGTAACACTTGTCTACTGCTTCCCATTTTCTTAAATATGCTCTCAGAGAAGTGTTTAAATTGCATCAGTTATGGATGTTAGGTGCAAAATAAGCCGGGTTTATGTCAGAGATGTTGGGCTTGTACATTTCACATTGTGCAAAACACGAACGTACAATTACTGGCTACTGAGCATTTGAATTGTAATCACACAGTTGATCTAAGTATGTTATTGCTCCATCAGCCCCTTGACCCACAGTCCTGCCATAAATAGAAGCTGGGTAGTCTGGAACAGCACCAAACTCTTCACTCCAGTTTAACTTCAATTACTTTTTTTGTAGAAAAGTACAGTTTGACCTGAAGTATCTACCATCTGAATCCAGAGAAGGAAAAGCTTCTACCACATGCTATAGTAGGTTCAACTAAAAGATCATTCAAAAATATTTCCTCATAGAACATAAACAGATATGACTCCACATTCTTAAGAACCGGGATTCTTCCGCTGTCTGCAGGCTGGTTGTATTTCTTAATCCTGCTTTTCTCTGATTTCCAGTAATTATTAAATAAATACTGACTCATCTGTGTTTCACTGCTATTATACTTTCCCTTTTGAAGCATGAAATTCCTTTTTTCCTTTTCCCTTTCACTTGTAAAAAGCTGGACAAATAAGCTGGAAGCTATAATTAATACACAGCTGATTTCCTCTCTCTTCCTGTTCTAACTCACCCCACTGAGATGCAAAGCAGCAGCCTTCCCACTGACCTTTCTGTTCCACTGAAGTGACCAGCAGAGAGCTAAAACATCTTATTCCTCATGCTCATGGCTTTACAAGACTCAAAGGATAAAAACAAAGCTGAACTACAGTTCCTGTTCAAGCAGATGGTTCACTTCTAGAGTCTGGAATTAAATGGCAAAGTTATGTCATGATACAGGCAACTCTACTTCTCTTTTGAGGGTTTTTTTCACTCAATAAAACAAATAGTGCCACAGTCCAATGGTGCTTTAACACCAGGCCATAAAGATGGGGAAAATCAGCATTAGGAGCTAGTTCTTGGTTAGAGAGTGTCACAGTTCTTTGGTGAGGGATCCTACTATGCCCCTGATCCCATTTTCCTCAAGTATTAAAGAGAAGTTTGAGTGATGAAAAACACTCATGCGTGGATTTCTCCTGAAATATCTACTTCTATTAGCCACTGCTGAACTAGTCAGAGGATGAGAAGAGTACTGAACATGCCATAAAAAATGCTAAAAAAAAGAAGATAATAAATGCAAATTTCCTTTTGCTCATTCTCAGGGATTGTAACATACATTAGCACTGCACTGAGGCAGTGATTTAAAAATTAACTGTTCAACGTTGTTCCCATCTCTATACATTTTGCCAGTACTCCTAACTGACACAGTTAATAATCCCAGTTGTGGAGAACCACGAATCACTTTAATTCAGTAACTAAGTCCCTAGGTTGGTCATTTTAGTGGCAAAAATTATATTCTAGCTAAGCCAAGAATAAGCTCTTTGTATATGAGCAGTCTCCTTCAACTGAGTTGCACAATGAGCTGTTTGGGCAGCAGCCAAAACCAGGCTTTCTCTGTTCAACCCCCAAATTTATAACAAGGAGATTCCATTGTGCTTAAGGGCCCAGCAGGAATTATGATTCGAAGTCTAAACACTTACATACTTGTTCTGCTTCCTCCTTGCCCCAACACTTTTAACTCCTTATGGGATAGAACATGGGAAATAACTGTGTCAAAAAAAGCCTGACCACCAACCTTCACCCCTGTGGTTCAGCTACACTTCCAGGGAACATTTAGCTCACTTTCCAGAAAGCACAGGTTAAAAAAAAAGGTACTGACAACATATCTAAGTGTAACACTTCAACATCCCAGCACACCAAATGGCTCTTGTCTAGATCCTCACAGAGAAAATGTTTTAACTTGAAATTAGATCTTCTCAATAATTTTATGCTGGAGGTACCTAATTTTCTCAATGTATTTTCTTTTACATGTTACGTGATGATAAATATAACTTTGCTTGATATTAACTCTATTTTATGCCTAATGTTCACATCCTGGGGATAAAAGACATTGTATAAATGTTAGGTATTATGATTACTATTCATAGCCTTTTACAGGGAACATTAATAAAAATATATTTACTGAAAACCATGGAGATAAAATTATTTTAAACATCTTTAGTGTATTTTAAGTACACTAAAGATCATATCCAATGGTTACTGAAGTCAATGGAAGGATAATTACTCTCTTCAGTGGCCTTTGGATGAGACCGCAAAGCAAAAAAACCATTATTAATGGTAATTTGGCTTACACTTAAATAAAATTAGAGCACACACAACTAAGATCAGACTTAGGCATCACAATCTGAATGAGCTCAGGAATGTAATGCACTGTTCTATCTGTATTTAAGACATAAGGCATAACATTAATGTTTTTACTTTATTTCCAAAACCAATTCAGGGCTCTCACAAGAAGCACAGGATTCTTGACAAGCCCAGATACCAGAAAGAGAAACACAAAATCCAGTCATAATTGCAGCTTGCTCTTTGTTACTTCCAGACTGGGGACAATTTCTACCTTCATATGCTGGATAATTGGCTGATTTCTTAAAGAAAACCTCTGTACATCTTCTTTTCTGAACAGCATGCTGAATCACAATTTTGTTGCTATCAAGGAAACGCTGCATTTTGAGTATTCCAAGGCATAAATTATATGCCTGGTTTATGACTCATGGCTAGTAGCATTCCCCCTCATTCCAGGCTTCTGTTAATTTAGGAAATGCACATCTCTCTGCATTTGCTTCTATTTCTTTCCAAAGCTATCTGTAACAGAATCCTACTGGAAGACTAATTGGCTAGCTAGCTATTGCATTATAGTTTTACAAAGGAAAGAACTAATGCACTCAAACTTACAGGCCCCATTTACAAGTGTTTTGTGAAAATTTGTGTGAAACTTGAGGTTTCACAATTCATTCACTTCCTTATGCCTCATAGTTAAACTAACCTCCATGGATTAGAAGCTGAGATCTTTTTTATGCTAAGCTTGAAAAGCATGGAGGGGCTTTACCTGAAAAAAGAGAAATGATCTAATGGAAATGCTGCCCATTGGGTTCTGCTTCTCAAGTTGAACTCTTCTGAGGCAATTCCTTTGAAAAGTATCAAAAATACACCTACTGTTTTTCTTTTAAAATACTCATCTCTGAGTGATTCAAAACATTAAAAGGCATCAACAATCCAGTAGTAAAATTACAGCTCCTCTCAGGAAAACTCCAACATTGCTTTCTCAAATGTCTGTTGCTGTCACACTGCAGGTCCTTCTCTGATCCCTTCTGCAAAATCAACCGTGAGCAGGTTGCACCAGGGTTTGAAGGCAGGACCTGCAACCCACTTGCATTAAAGAGCAACACAACCCTTCCTGCCTGACCTTCCCAAAATAATGCTGCATGTCATCACATTGTCAAGGGTGTTGTTTTCCCACATGAGGCAGTGGAGCTTCAAAAGGAGACATTTATCTTTTAACAAGCATGGAAAAATGTATTTTATACACCCACAGAAATAAGTATCTCTTTTCATGTAAGTGCACACATACATAAACTACAAAGAATCAATGTAGAAACACGCATTTGTCCAGAACTATAATGAACACCTACGTTTTATTTGACAGAGGGAAAGAAAGAGGCTGTAACAGCGAGAGCAGAGAGATGACAGATGAAGGCAGATACTCCACACATCTCATGATACACAATGGCAGCAGGTTCCAAGAGAAAATCTGAGCTCCTTTCTCTGTGCAGCTTTTAATATCCTCAATTTCTTAGTGCAGTCTTAAAACAGCTGCCAGTTGTTCACTCTTTAAAGCTCCAGAACCAGCAGTGGTGGTATGCCCTACCCTGCCAGTCCCTCCTCTGGATGCTGCTGAATAAAATGAGGAAGGAATGATAAACAAGGAAGGTCTGGGAATAAAAGAAAAAAAAAAAGATGTCTCCTATCTCCCGAGACCTGCTATTCCAAACTTTCTCTTTGTCACTGTAGTGTCTGTGTTAGCTCCCACCCCCAGCTCTCTCAGAAATGTTCCAGCTGTATGTCTTGGGTTGGGTAGCCAAGAGATTTGTATTCTATTTCATCTGTTGAAAAAGCAGATATTTCTTTATCTCTTGTAACTCCAGGGGAGGGGGGCGGATGCCTTCTGATAATGGACCAGCTGTTAAACCCAGCTGGGGCAGTGTTTGTTATCTCTGGGGCAGGGTTTGTTATCTCTGTCACCACCTGTCCATCCTCCAGGGAGATATCTGCTGATAATGGGCCATGAGGGCTCACCAATGACGTCACATATTACATCATCAGGGATATCTGCTGATAATGGGCTATGAAGGCTAAGCAATGACATCACAAATGACATCATCCCATTGGGAGATGCTCCACCCAGTGGGAGGAGCCAACCATTCCTACCTGGATAAAACCTGAGACTCAGGAACAGCTGGGATCTGTTTTTTTCCACCAGAGGAAGACCAGACCCATCTCACCACCACTGGACTTTTCCTACTCCATTATCTGTACCCCACAGAACCTCATCTGGGATTTATTTGGGCTGCTCCCAACACCCTGACCAGCAGGGTGTCAGGTCGTATCCCTGACTCTGTCAGGGTTTTTCCAGGACTTCTGTTTTGCTTGCTTGCTTGTCTTTGTACTACTGCATTTGTATTTTGGGGTGTTGTTGTTTTTTTACTCCTATTAAAGAACTGTTACTCCTATTCCCATATCTTTGCCTGAAACCCCCTAATTGCAAAATTATAATAATTAGGAGGGGAGGGGGGTGACATTCTCTATTCCAAGGGAAGCTCTAGCTCTCCCTGGCAGACAACTGTCTTTCAAAACCAAGACACTGTACCATCAGCAGAGCCAGCCCAGTGGGGACATGCACCTCGTGCCCATCACACTTTTCTGGGCACTGTTTTATCTCCCTCTGCTCCCCCTGAGTGTGACCAGAAGAGACAAGTGCAGCTTCTTGTGTGCACAAGGCCTTGAGCCTCATGAACACACAAACATCTGCTCATCTAAAAATAGAGAAGAAATTCAAACTGCACGTGCAGGATATTTGTTCTCACGTCAGGGTCTCTTCATTTTGTTTTAGAATAAATGCAAACAAACCCCTGAATTTAATTTTGCACTTACTAAAGAATAAAAATCACTACATATCCACTAAGAATTAGATTCAGCTTTAATTAGTGGCTAGGAAACTCTACTGTGGTTGGGTCTTAGCACTTAGAACTTAAAAAGCAAACAGTGGTCTATCACTTTATCCCTTTTTCCTCCTAATGTGAAGTGAAGGCAAGGCCTAGCCTTCCTATTTAGTTTTGCTTTTACCTGTTTTTTCAAATTTAAGACTGATTTAACTACATACTATTTAACTCCTTCTGCATGCAATTTCCCCTCAATTTTTATCTTTCACAATTTATAATTATAATGCTTTTTTAGGGCACTATGGTATTATATTTTGCCTAATCACACGAAGTTTACAAACTTCTCTGCCAAGTAGGTGAAAAGCAACTAAAAAAAGCCTTGCCCATAAAGACCATCGGGATAATTTTTGGCTTTTTAGTAATTCAGTTTTTGAAAAGAAACCACATGCTCTGTGTACACTTGGTGCAAATATACACAAATTAAATAGATCTAAAATTAGATATTGTCATTCTTATTATACATAGATACAATAGATATTGGTGTATGATTTTAGTTCTTGCCACAAAATTTTGCAGTGTTTTGCATCCTTATCTACCTCCTGAAATGCAAATGACCACTTACATTAGTCCAATGGAATTATCCATGCAATATTTACAATAATATTGAGTAGCTACATGGACTAGTAATGTTCCACAGGATGAATTCAGCAAATCTGTCATGGGTAAGGGATCTCTCAGCCTGGGGTAAGGAAGGAATCTTTACCCCTGAGAGGCATCCCTGCTCAAGCAGAGGGTCACCTGGGGTGCAGTGCAGCTGCATTTCAGGGAGAGATCAAACTGGGCTCATCCTGGTGGCAATATTTACAGGGTAAACTAGTTGGCTGCCAACCAAAAAAAACAGACAAGACAAACATCTTCACTTTAGCTATGGTATCTTGCTCTGAACTTTGGTTATCTTCCACTTGGAGGTTTCAGAACCACCTTTTGAAGTATTTGTCAAGACACCTTCACTGCCTTGAACGTGAGCCAGGGGCTTTCCAGCTGGCAAGTTCATGCCAAGGAAGAAAGGTCTGTTGCTCCTCAGCCAGCCTGAACCAAAGCACAGCCATCACACTTCCATGGTCTATAATTATTAGACACCACCTGATAATAATGGCAGCCTTTTCTCCTCCTTTTTGGATGATTTTCAAAGAGCCCTCATCCTCCCTTACAGCTGCTAACAATGTAAAATGGAAAGATGAAGTGGTGGCCTTTCAATGGATGTCACTGATTGGGAGGAGAAAGAGATATGGAAATTTACATCCTGATGAATTCTTTAGGGAGTGTCTCACTGAAAATCAAAGCAGCAGAAATCATAAAGGGGGACATCCCTTGGTGATGAAAATCTCAGGCAGCAAAGCTCCTTAGAGAGAATAAGACTTGTAACAAAAGTCCCTTTCATACCCTTGTTATTCTCCCCAAAGATTCAGTCTCCCAAAAGACTTCTTTGGATGGTTATGATTGCACAAGAAAGATTATGGACTCATTACAAGAGTAATAAAGTACTGGAATGGTCTGTCTGGGGAGGTGGTGGAGTCACCATCCCTGGATGTGTTTAAACAAAGCCTGGATGTGGCACTGGGTGCCAGGGTTTAGTTGAGGTGTTGGGGCTGGGTTGGACTGGATAATCCTGGAGGTCTCTTCCTACCTAGAAATTCTGTGATTATTTATAGAGAGGACATCGGTTTTAACAATGTCAAATAACAACAAAATGTAACAATTTTCAGATATATTTTCTTCCTAAAAATGAAAGAACTTAGTGTTAGCTCTGTAGGTCCAAACCCACTTGTAGAAATACCAGCTGCACATACTTCTACTGCAGGGCTTTGCTGTATGGTAAGAGGAAGAAATCTTGAACTGGACTGTCACCAAAACTCCAGATTCTGCCAATGCAACCTGGGCAGCACATTCAGTTTGCTCTGCTGCCGTGTGCTGGTTTGGATAATCAGTGTATTCAGGAGTGTAAGTACCAAGGCAGATGCAACATTTCCATTTCTTAGAGGTGGTGAGAAGCTTTATTTGTATTTATGTAAGACATTCCAAAAATGCAAAACATAACAATGTAATTTACCTTGTAGGGTTCCCCAAAGAGGTTAAAACCTGAAGCAAAGAGATCTTCATCTTGCTGGACTTCCTGGTTTCTCCTCTCCCATTCCTTCCGCTTAAGTGCACTCCGGTCTTGCTCATAGTGACTGGAGAAAGACAAAAATGAAAACACATTACTTTCCCCATAATTTTGGGACACGTTTCTTGCTATCAGTAATAGCAACAAAACAATGCAACTCCTGAGGGCAATTCTGAAAGAAACAGCCACTGAATAATTTTCCCAACTTTAAATCTGGAATCATAAAACCACGCAAAATTGGGCAGCAGGGCAGTCAGTACACTTCTAAAATGGAAAGTGCTTCAATGAAACAATGAAAATATTGTTTACAAAATAACAGAGCGTTATGCAGAGGAATAAAATACATTTTGACATCCTGTAAGTACACGTGCACCTGCACACACGTGTGCCCACAAAGCATGGACCTGTGCAGAGAAAGGAAATGTGAAACCATCTACAAATCCATGACACCAAACATCCATCCCAAGGCTCCAGCTCAGCCTCCTGTGATTTAGACCACCTAATTCTTGTTAAAATTTATGTATGGCTTCATTGTAGATGTCAAGGAGGGGTTAAGAAGTGTTTTGTAGAAGCAAGCTGCCGGAGGAGATTTTAGGATAGCTGATCCCAGTATCAGATAATTCTGCACACCAACACAGAGAAGGATCTAGCAGCTCAGTGTAGCAATGGTGAGTGGCACTTATCTGTGTGTCAGCTTGCTTTGTGCACCTGCCACCTCAGTGACAGGCTGAGAGACCACATTCCCTGCTCCCCTGAATAACACCGAAGCACTTTGGTCTCTTGGCTCTGCAAACTACCTCCTGCTCCTCTGAGGGAAGAGAGATAATTAAAACCCTGAAGGAGAGGGGGGAAAAAATAGCAAAGGGAAGAGGGAAGGAAGAGATGCATACTTCAAGTTGCACTGACAACCTCTCATGTGACGAGCATTAAGGGACACTTCTGCGCTTTCAGCCCGCGTTTGATTTGTTAGGAGGCTTTTGGCTCAGCTTTGTGTCAGTTAATTAGCTCCCGAATTCCAGATGACAATTTGAATAGCGGATTCCGTGCGTGCCCTGATGTTATCTGCAGCGAGCACCATCTCCCTGATAGATCCGTGCACACATCCCTGTGCACAGATGCTCACATACAAACACACATATTCCAGCTGCAACAAAGAACAGTTAATTCTCCTGTCTCTGGCGAGAATGAATTAAATCTCCACAGAGCTCCACTGCACTTGGAAGATAACCAAATATCTACAACTTTTGCCTTTTTAGCTCAGCGTGATGTTGTATTGAAAGCTTCACACCGAGAGATATAATGAGGAATGAACTGCACAGTGATGAGGCTTTAACAGTGTATAAAGTCACTGATTTCTGACTGAAACCACAATTACTAATTTGAAGCACCAGCTAATTAAAACCACAGCTATGTATTTAGCCTCTTGTTATACCTACTGCAGTTTATAATTATGAGGACCTCTTTATCTACTCAATTAAAGTTCTTATGATTCAGGCAGGTTGTGTTTGAACCTGCAAGCCCTGTGGAGAGCACAGGAAAGCATATGTCTGCTGCCTGATGACTCCACGTAGCCTTACACTTATACACTTGTTTTTGTACAGGAAAGGAAAGAAAAAAGGAAAAGACGTGCCACAATGAGATTTCTAAATAAAAAAAAATGAATTAATAATTGGTTTAAGCAATTCGAGACCACTCAGACTTGGATTGAATAAGGCTTGATTATGGCTTGTAGACTGAATGCAAAGCCACCTACATAGGCTGAGCTGAATGATTTCCATCCACATTTTCCTTCTACAAATTAGAATGCTTTGTTGTATTTAATTTAATTGTTTATAACACCTCCTGATGTACTGACATCACTAACACCAAGAGCAAGCTCCAGAACACTGCTATAATCAATGCTGTATTTCTGCAGAAGGTACAGCTCTGTTTGCTGGTTTCCTGAGGGAGACAGAAGGGAAATTGTTGTAAGTTCAGTCACTTGACTATTCTACACATGGCCACATTGCTGATGTAACACTGCAAATCACCAGCAACCTGTTCACTAAAAGGTGAAGAGTGGAATGAGTATCTCTTCCTTTCATATCCTAAATCAAGATTTTAATCCATAAATATGGAAGTGAATGCAAGCTGTTTCCCAAACTGGTACCCAAAGACGAGGCCAAGGCTGATTCCATCCCTCCCCACAGCTCTGCTGGAGTAGGGGTGGGGTTTACCCAGAAATAATCCAGCCCAGGATCAGCAGGAACACACTATATTTATCCCTCTCGTGGGGGATCTTTCCAGAGATTTCTCTGGCAGTTTGACCCCCAGACTGTGTGACTCTTCAGCAAGATCAGGTCATGGTGAAGTTATGGTCTCACTGATCCAGTCTAAGCAAGATTTTCTATCCTGCATAAGCAATGTTTGCTATGGAAGCACTCCCATCCCAGGACTGCCAGCACTCGCTTCAGAAAGAATTATTCATGAAAGTTAGAGCTGCATTTTACAGCTTCCCAATGGCTTCCTCAGCCTGGGGTTTCAGGGTGAAACACTGGGCACATCCAAATCAAACAGTCTGGCCAGTGAACACAGAGATCAGAGAGAACAGCACACAACACATCTCACCCTTCATGTGAGGTTACAGCGTTTTGTTATCTAAAAGCCAGCTCAGGTCACAGGCATGCAAAGTATTTAGGAAACCAAGCGAGGCATTATGCCATGTCCTATCTGAGAAAAAGCAGCAAAGACCCTGAGACTACTAAGATATGCTTTATGACACATTACAAAACCACAAATTCAAAACCTATGAAAACAGCGCTGGCGTAATTCAAAGTGGCATAATCACTTTAAAAGACATTAACTTAAGCTAACAGTGTTCAGAATGTTCACGTTAAAAGTTTGAAAACGCAATATTTTCCAACACAACGCAGTGAAGTATTTCTCTTTTATTGTGTTTATGGAAGATTTCTATCTCAGGCACCCAAGAGGTGAGTACAAAGGCACACCTCCAACCCTAGACCCCAACATTTACCAGCCACAAAACTCTGACAATCCATGTTACAACCCAAGCAAAACCCTAAATAAATTGTTACCTCTGCTTCAATCCAAATCTCACTCTCATATATTCTCTTGTGAGAACAACAGCAGCAACAGAAGAATAAAATTAAAGCTGCATTTTGAACTTTCTACTGGCAGAGTCACACGGCTGCCTCAAGTGTACAAAGTATCTCTGCAAAAGGAAGTGGTTGTTCATCCTGTCAGGTCCATTTCTTGGTTTATTTCTCTGCAAATGTGCTTTTGCTATGAGAACGCCTGACACGGCGCTGATTGTGGCCACAGGAAGTCAAATATTGTAAGATCATGCACAGATTAGGATCAAAACTTATTTGGGTTCCGTGTAATTCAAAGAGGGATGCTGATTACATCTTAAGGCTGCAGTGCACTGAGGACCTAATGGGATGCTCTCCAGAAATTCTTAATGCGGCCACAATGCAATCTCTGGGACTTTTGTTTAATTTTTAGCTTAACTAATGTTCTGTGAAATACAGATATGTGATTAGTGGTGAAGGTGTCAGTGAAAACCATAGATACTGTGGGGAACATCAGAGTTCAGTCTGTCTCACCAGTGTGAGAAATACTTCATGACTCCTCTAAAGCCAGGAGAGCAGGATATCACAATACAGACTTTTGTAAACATTTTACAAAAAAAAGATACAGAGAAAAACAGCTGTAGGCCACAATATTCACTATATCTGAGAGGGCAGATCCCTAGACACAACTAGTGCATGACAATGCAGCTTAAATACGTGAGCTCTATTGTTTTGGTACCACTTATTAGGTTAATAATTGAATTTGAATGGGAAAGCCTGTATGTAACCTGAGAAAATCAGGAATGGTGAGCAGTAAGAATCACACAAGAGCACATGAGACCACCAACCTACAAATTACCAGTGTGCTGGACATGGCAGAAAGAACAGCAACCACAACTGTAATGTTGTTTTGTTAACATTGGGGCAGGCTGCAAATGCATTTTTGAGTAACAGCACATCGAAATATTTAAAGCTTTGCAAGCAGAGCAGCACACATCCATTTGCCATTCTCCTCAGCTACAGGCACCAAAGGGACAGAGGTGAGGTGATGCCCTGTGACACCTGAGGCCAGGTGCTCTGCCCGTGTGAGCCTGCAGGGTGTCAGCAAGGACAGCAGAGCTGCACCTTCACCGCCACTGCAGCCTTCCATGGGGACAACCCAGCCCAGCCCCTGGGGAACAGAGAGGAGGACCTGGCTGAGGCAGGAGGAGGTTATATCAAGGCAAAAGATAACAGGCATGCACACGTGGTTTTGGACTGGAAGCTAAAAATGTGGATCTGGCGATAAAAGATCAAAGTCAGAGGAGCGCTGGCTACAAAAAGGAGAACTAGAAGGAGAATAAAATTTGGGGCATTGGAAAGTACAGTGCAGTCATCTGTGGTGAAAGTGAGAGGATGGGGTGCAAAAGATCCGCAGGAAAAAGGAAAAAAAAAAACCTTTTAGGACAGACTGCAACAAAGTAAGAGGTTATAGGGAAGAGTTAAAGGAAAGCTGATGAAATGAGACCAACAGCTAAAGGCTGAGCCCTAGCGTTTGGGGTTTATTTTCAAAGTTGTGCTAACTAAAGCCACAGAAGTCTCCCAAAGCACAGAAGACTAGCAAAGAGCCTGAAAGACTGGAGAAGGAGCAGAAGAAAGAAGTCAGAGCAGACGAGTTTGAAGGAGTAGTCTCTGTGATACTGAGAAAAAAGTAGAAGAGAGAAAAATGATCAAACACCTCATGTTGCAGACGAACCATGAATGAGAACAGAACACGGCTCTGTTGATTCAGTCAAAACAACAAGAGCCCAACAGGGAAAGAATCAATAAAAAAGCAGGAGCAGAGAGGCTTTATAGCAGTGACAGAATACATCCACGAGAATAAATGAATGACATTCAAAAAAGCCAGCATTTATCCACAATTTAAGGAAGAAGTAGTTGCTGTTCTCAATAACATGTCTCAATTCACAGAAACACACACTACATCAAATCAAACACTCCCCTGCACCAGTTCCACCCCCCTTAAAATATCAGATATGCCTAAACGATGAAAGAAGTTCTCAAACTGAAATGTTTGTAATTTGTGGAAGCAAGAAATAAACACAAGCTTCTAAACTAAGACGCAGTGGATATGAAATGATACGAATTTGAGAACTGAAAGTCCTTTCCCAAGGTTGTTGCTTCATAGTTTGTACTTTGCCCACGAGTACTCAGGAAGTGGGAGAAGTAAACTTGGAAATTGAGCTTCCTCAAAAAGTAACTCATACAAGGTTATTGTAACTAACCTGCACAAGGTATTGAACATCCCAAATCAAAACCCACTCATGAGTATGTTTAACTTACAGGAGAAATCCAACTCAGGTCCATGAGGGTATCCCCCTCATTCTTGCTTTTCCACACCTGTGCAATTCTTCTTCAAAGTGACTTAAAAACCTAAGGCAAAAAGCGTTTCACCTGGCAATCAAACTAGCTGAAAGACTAATTCTAACAAATACATTACAATGGGAATTCACCTCTACATAACTCCAGTTTTATCTCACCATAACTCCGCTGATTTTATGTAAAAGCAGGGTACCACAGCTTTTACAAAGGAAGAAAAACTGCCTTCCTTCATCGATGCAGATTCTCCCAGTATAAACACTGGTAATTTAATGCATTTATTCCAAATGAAAAAAGAAAGGAAAAAAGAAAAAAGCAGCCTCGGGTCTTAAATTTCATTGCGGGTCATAAAATGTATTAAGTAAATGAGAGGAATTTCAAAATCTGATACTTAGGCAGAAAAATGGCCAACTTAACATATCTTCCCTGCTGATCTGAAGTCTTTGTTTCACTAATGATAAACAATATAAGCGCTACCACACTTAAAATAGCAAAATTCTTCTTCCTCTGTTTATCAGCACTGAGCTTAAATCTTTGTCCTGGTAACTTTCCTACTTGACAGAGACAAATCAAGCCATAGCAAGAACAGCTTTAAAAGTTCTTAGAATCTTTCATATTTAATGTTTACTTTAATGTTGTCTTCCTTTTCATGGCATGAATAGCTACTGAGAGTATCTAGCACGGAACATACCTATCACTGCACTTCACGATAAATGATTAATTTTGAAATATAGAATATTCTGTCTTTGATGTTCAACAGTTCTGCAGAGAAACACTTGAGATGGTCACTGGTTATCAATCCACACGAGCTAAATCTCTTCACAATTTGCATTAAAAACAATGTAACAGATTTAACAGAGAATACAGAAGATTAAAGCCTCCAGAGAAAATAACACCTAAGAGACCCCTGGTGAATTATGGAAATATAAGTTAAGGGTTTGGCTAGTATTTGTCACATTCTTCATTATTTTAGTTATTCCTACACATGCCAAACACCTAGAAAATGTTATTTTTACCTCCGTTTTCTCCCATTTTTAGTACTATGCAGCCCCAAACCTTTCCTGAACATGAATTTGGAAGGAACGATTCTGGGGGAATGGATGGCAGAGATAAGCTCCTGAACAGTAAGCATATAAAGAATAGATGAGGTTTCAAAGGGGAGCATTTATTGTTTCCTGTATCATAGCACATTGTCTTTCAATATGATTAGTTATCAGTCTGAGTTATCAAAAAGGGGGATGAAATAAAGCGCTTACGCAGTTATGCTTCATTGATGTCAGCTAGGGGAGCATGAAAATCTCCATGAAGTTGGGTAATTGATGTGTAAATCAGAGCTCAATCACTCTGTAATAGAAATGGTCCCACTGAAAGTATGGTTGTTGAACAGTATTGCAGAGGGGTGGGGAAGAAAAGAGAAACAGAGTCAAGACTTATTTATTAGAAAATATAATAACTGGCAATTTACACAATTTTCTCTTCAAGGGAGAAGTGCTGTCAGAGACACTTAAATGCAAGCTGCAGATCACTATATTTGGGTACCCTTATTCGGCAATAATTAACTGTTTCTGTTTTATTAAAATGCTTGGGGACACTGTTATGGATATTTAAAAAGCAAATTAAATGAACATGTTCATCCTTTGAAAGGCAACACGTGTAAATGACATCAGCAATTGTAATTTGCTTAACAATGTGTGTTCAAGGTATGTTTTGGAGTCCTATTACAGTCTCCTTGTCAGTTCAAATTTGCAATAAGAGAAACAAAAGCAAAACCGAAAGAAAAGAGGGGGAAAAAGGAGCCTAAAGAGGAAAATAGTTATAACTACATCTTCAGAAGGACATAAAAGACAAACAGTCATTAGGAAATCAGTTACATAAGATAGCTTTCCAACATGTGGTATTTCTAAGAGTAAACATCTGATTCATAACAAAAAGAGCTAGCTAAGATAACATTATGGGGATTATTTTTGCTGTAATTTTTTTCTTTAAATAAATAAATTTGCATTTAGGTATTGATAGCAACTTCCCAGAAACAACTGAAGTCCAGTATTCTAGTAATGACTTGCAATAAACCACTGCTAAACTCTAACAAACTTACATAAATGTGAAATTAAAGAGCATTTTTGGCATCAAATGAATTACATTCAGCACACAGAGCTGGATTAGGATGCTTTATTAGATTGATAATGTGCTGTGACCCTAAGGGGACTTGTTACTACAAGGGGGTTGAATAGGAAAGGAGGATCAACCTTAACTCTCAATTTCTCTGCCTGAGTTTAACAGAATATAACATATTTCAAAATGTTTTTTTTGGTTGGGGATTTTGTTGTTGTTGTTGGCTTTTGGGGGTTTTGTTTTTGGGTTTGTTTTGTTGGAGTTTTTGTTTGCTTGGGGTTTTGTTTGGGTTTTTTTGGGTTGGTTGGGTTTTTTTGGTTGTTTTTTGTTTGTTTGTTTTGTTTCATTTTTTTTTTGATCTGTCCTGGGATTTGATTTGACATTTCTACAAAATTCACTGAAGGCAGTGAAGCCATGAAGCCTTTGCCAAAGGTTGTACTGTGTTTCAGAGATATCTCTTAACAACTTCCCAGCTCCCATCACACTTCACATGCCCATCAGCACCAGCACTCTGTGTATTAATGCACTGAGGGTGAATGTAAGCTGTGTTTAGTTGCATGCTGTGCATTATTCTTCACACACATTAATAGCAAATGTGGCACAGTACTGCTACAAAGAGTATATTTTACATATATTACTCCCAAGACATAACACTAATTTGAATCAATAAAAACCTTCTGACAGTGCTTGTTACAGTCTGGTTTTCCTTCACCTGAACACCTCAAATTGTGAAACATTCCTTGGAAATGTCCATTTATTTTTGTACATGTACCATTTTAAAGTTAAAATGCATTTTAAAGTCCAGAAACTTAAAATCTTTAACTTATACTTAATGTGTACAGATTGAATTCTTACACCTGAGCCAAAAACCATTTTGGAACTCTAGTTTTGTCTTTATCTTTTCTCATGATTATAATTTTATTTTTTTTTTTAATACTGCCACTCAAAACTTCCTGGGGACCTGCAGGATGCTTCCTTAAAAATGGAGTGCAAATGTTTGTATTTGCTTGAGACTTTGGCAATGATCTGCAAGAAGTGGCAGAATAGACAGAAATAAATCTTGACTTTTACAAAAGTCACAAGGCAATCACTGATTAACAAAACCTTTGGGTACAGATGAATCAGCAGAATCAACTGCTTGGGTATTTTACTGCAGAAATGCTTCTGTGTGCTCCTACAGCTCCAATAAATGCATTAATTTACTAACAGGCACCTCTGCTCCCCTGAGCATTTTCACATGCTGTGCAGCTCTGCAACCACATGTTCTTCAACTTAACATGTGCTGAAGAATACCACCACAGGAAAATGAAGAATTCAGCAGGATGAGTATTTCTTTCAGCACTGTTACACTGAGGGAGAAGTTCACACAGGTTCTGGTGAGCAGTGCACACACACAGGCTGATCCACACACTCCAGGGCACAAAAAATAGTCCTGTAGCCTAATATAATTTAACTGCTTGTTATTTAGGACATTGTCTGGCTAAAGAAATTATTAATTAATTAATTACATTAATTATTCTTCTCTCAATTGACATCCTATATAATTGCCTCCATGAGTCTTGGTAGAACAAGAGGAAAGGACAAAGATGATTGAATAAATGCAAGGTCCTCTCAATTTAATTTCAAGTCCACCTGCATCCCCTTTTCAATGCTCTTTTGAAATATATTGCTCATCCTGGCACTACCAAGTTGCAGGAGATGCAATGATTTTGTAGCTTCCTAAGACCTGGAGCTCATCAGGATGGAAAGAAGCCAGAACATTTCAAACTCTGAATTTTCAGCCTTCTTCCCCCAGACCTTAAAAATCCTCACAGAAACAAGGTGCCCGTTACACACAGCTAAGAAGAAAATTACAATATTTTGTGCTTATTTTTCCTAACTCTATTCAGAGTCAGCAGGTCAATGGATTATCATCATCCTTGAGGAAGATAATCTATAACAAATACTGTTCATGCCTTCAGCAAACATATAATGTTTATTTCCTCATTTATAAGCTCAGCATAAAGTATGACAAAATAATTTAACCAAACCAGCACAAAGTTCATCGGCATTGCTGAGGTTTACATCCTCTCTAAGGGCAGAGTTCAACTTCAGCTGATGCTACTGGCAATTTTCCCAGTGAATTCAGTGAGGGCTGGATGGGACCAAGACATTTAATGACAAAAAAGCCAGGTCTCAAAACACAGCCAGCTCTAAGCAACTTCTTGGTATAAACTAGATTTTCTGTTATATTTCTCATGCTAAACAAAGATTTTTTTTTTTAATCCAGTGTCAAGAGTTTAAAAACTCCTAAGCATAAATGAGCACATACCAGAGCTACAGAACTTCTACGGTCATTACTTAAAACTGATAATTGATCGCAGAGATTTCCTGCCTGACAAAAGTAAATAAACAAAATATACAAATGTCTTTAAAAAAACCAAAAAAACCTCCAGGAATCAAGTGAGATACCAAATAAGTTTCCTAATCTACCCCACAGGCCATTATCACCTTGAGCTAAAGACCACTTATAGATACATATTTATTTTGTTTTAGTGGTGTCATAGATTGTACATGTGAAACCTCAACCAGCTGACTGGGGAATAATCAAATTTGCCTCTGTACCACACTACACACACACACACCAGGCAGCAGATCACAGACCCTGTCACAGAGAAAAAGTAAACCCAGTGTAACATCCTCCCTGAAAAAAAGCAACACCCTTAAATTTAACTCGACAAGGGAATGCTGTGCAATTAGGGATATGGCATGTAGGTGTTACAGAGGTTTGAAATATGCTCTGGGAGCTGAAAGCTAAAAATGAGCACTTAATGTTGTAAAATACTTCTTCAGACAGAGTCAAATCATAACAAAAAAATGTTATTTAGACTGGCTAAAACTACAAACTCGTGTCTGAAATTACTTGAATTTTTAAGGTGGGTGTGATGCAAATGATTATCCCAGTACTGCAGCTCCCCAGAGCCAAACAAGAAACTATATCTGCCTCTGCAATTATGTTTTGAATATGTTTGAGACCTCACTGACTGATCTACAGCTGACTTCATGAATGACTGAAATATCACAATGAAGAGAGCAAGGCCACTTAAGGCCAGACTCTGTTTAACCCGTGCTGCCTCTGCCAACAGGCACCAGGCCCAGTAAAGCCCCTGGGAGCAGGGCAAAGCAGTCTCCAAAATATTGCCACTGCCCTGAGAAAATCTGGGCACATGAAGCTGTGTGTTAAGCACAAAGGAGCAGGTGTATTCATATTTAGCACCTCTACAAAACTCCAAAAAATGCCTTCAAACAGAGTGTGCTGTGGCAAGGAGTGGCACAGCTCATCTGAAAATCACTGTCTTAACTCAAAGGAGGTTTGCTGCTCACATCAAGTCCAAAACCATCACTGGTTAAAGAAGATTCTATTATACTGAACATGTGAGAACAGAACTCAGGTATTTTTGAGGGGCACTTATTACAGGCAAACAGAGAGGAAGCTCCTGTGCTCTTTAGCCTCTGGAGAAGCTCAGTGTACATTCCACAGCACTAATGACACCCTGCACTTTCCAGACCAGACACAGGGGTTACTGCATCCTGAATTACAGTTATTTGCACTCCAAAATTCTATTTCTGTCCCTTCTGCTGTCAATCAGCAAATGAGTATCACTTATTTTCACAACATGAACACAATGTGATACGTAACAAAAGTGCATCCTTTTTTAATTCCCTACCATCAGCCATTTGTCTAATAGAAATATTATACTGTGTAACATGCACAGATTAAAATGCAATGTAAGTTGAATCATATTCATTGGAGGCTGGCCAACTCCAGCACATTTTAGTATTTAATAATAAAATAGTCTAGTGTAAAAATATGTAAACTAGCTTCCATCCTGCTTTAATATTCACTTAACACGAGAAGAAAGGGAATGCAATTTTGTTTAAATATTTAACATTACATTTCTTCTTTTGATTATTAAAGTATTATTAAAGTTAAATGAAAATGTGTTTGCAACCTCCTTCCTCTGAAGTCTTACAGGTCACTGTTATCACTAATATTTTGTCCCTCTAGCTGGCTTCTTTGGGGATCTTAAAGCACTTTAGGAATCAGATCAAGCCATGCCCAGTTACACCTCTGGCATGGAGCAACTACAGTCAAGCAAAACAACTGAGGGAATGAAAGTTTAAGCGAGGTGATGACAGTCATTCAAGAAGAGATGGCTGAGGAAAGAAAACTGAGGAGTCCCAGCTCCCAGACATTAAACTTTACCCTAAGACCAGCTGTAACTTGCAACCCTTCATCCACCTCTGAGCTCTGAGATGACAACCACCAATGTGAAATTTAAGACTATCTAACACCACCACAGAGCAAGGAGGAATTATCTTTATGTGCCTCTCCAGAACGGCGGGTCGTACACGGTGAGACAAGTTTCCTCCTGCTGAATGTCACTGGGAGAGGTCAGAAAGGATGTTCTTATTACATTTGCTGCGAGGATGGAGTATATCAAATGATTTAATTTTGTGTAGTGCCCCACTTACTTTGACAAACTGATACTGCACGGGGCATAATGTCATTAGGTGATTAAAGTGCAAGAGCACTCAGCTTCTCACCTTCTTTCATAACCAGAGCCTGCAGGAGCTTCTACAGCAGGACTGGCAAAAGTTGTGGTTGTGAGGGCAATACTGGCCCAGCACCACAGAGCACCAAACTCCTCCTCTCAGCAGGAATTTCCATCCTGCTGGACCATTCATTTCTGGCAGTGACCAGAAATAAGCCTGGTAGTTCTCCTGAGAGATCCCACCCTCCCCCTGGGCTCTGGCAGCATTTTCAAGATCCCAAACCCACAGGTGACCTTCCAGCATCCTGTGCCCAGCCCTGTGATCCCAGCAGCAAAAGGACTCTGAGTTCAGCAAAGTGACACAATACAACCACAAAGATATGATGTACTTCACTTTTCAGCTGGTATTGCCTTTGAAAATAACAAATGTTGAGTTCTCCTCATTATGCCAAGTGTATTAAAACCTCAGAACCCACGGTAGGAAATGTGTGTTTTGTCACACACACCCTTTAAATTTATGTTTTCTTTCAGACAAATATCTAATGGGGTTTGAATAAAATAAAATCTGCACATTGCCATGTGGAAATTAATTTTAAAGAACTGTTTGTCAATTTAATTTCACTGATAGTAACAGACAGATTTATGAGGCAATTAACTAAATATTTGTTTTTTTCACATTTCAATTCATTATAGTAAATTAACAATTTTCCACTTGAAAGTCTTGCACTGCTACAGTGAAAACCTAAAAAGAAAGTGTGTATTTCTGTCAGTCTAGGAAGGATTCTCTCATTTTCACAGTGTGGATTATTCTCCTCACATTAACTTAAGATACTCTATATGTAATTCAACCCCTCTCATTTCTATATTACCACAGAACCTGTCATTCTTTAAAATGCCAGCTTCAAGCAACCAGACATAAATAAAGAATAATTACAGCTCTAAAGCCAGCGTAAGTTCTGCTCAAGAAAACAATCTTACAGAGTGGATTTTACAGCCACATAACACCCACCTATTGCTCAGAAAACCCTGAGAGACAAAACCAAGGGTGCTGACAGATCCAGACCCTGAGCCATGATGCCAACATCAGCCCACGAGCCCTGACAGAGCCAGGGGGATGAACAGAATGAACCCAGCCCAACGTGGCGTTAAACACCAAGTAAAAAGTTCACCCTTTCCTCTGAGGGGTATGTATAGCCCCATTTCACATCTACCCTTACTTATTCTGATGATTTAAAACATCTGAATTAATGATTTCAGCTCCGAGGAGGTCATCTGGCCACAGCCGTGTGGGTCTCTTTACCATTGCTGGGCAGATATTAAACACATTAAGGAGCAGTCATAAGGCAGAACTACATCTTTATGTTCTTTTAACTGGTGTTGTACCAAATTAATATCAGGAGGAATGGACTCTATAAATATAAAAGCATCTGCTCATATGGCTCCTTGGATTCTTTTCTCTGTGTGTCAGTGTTTCACTACCTGAACAGAAATGGGTTTGGTCCCTCCACATCCCAGGTGCCCTTATGGAGAGCAGGATGTGTCAATTCTTACTGAGCTCATGGGTTTCTGCCAGGTCAGCTCATCAAGGATAAACCTTTGAGGAAACTCTACTGACCACGTTCCTCAATTCTGCACAGATTCTGGTGAAGTATTTCCCTGAATAAAACATAGCTTGTGTTTTAAAAATCATCCTGTTAATTCACTGGATTACAGCACAATCACATCAGAGTATTAGTCTAAATAGGATTTTGTAGTCAGATCTGATCGAGAAGATTTAACATTTTGCAGGCCTCCATCTCATGATGCTGACAGAAATCACCAGGCAAAGGTAGAAATTTGGGCTGCACGTCACACCAAACGATGGAAACCAACCCTGGAAGCTATCAGATCAATCCCCCAGTTTTTTCCATTGTTAATATTTACAAATTTGGCAACAAAGTCTCTCCTGACTAGTTCAAAGCCATACGCAAACACTAGTTAAGCAGTTAATTGAGAAACCAAGGCAGGGAGAAATTAAAAATTCTTCAAGGCCATAGGATGCATCAATGGCAGCAGCAGGACTGGAATCACTTCCCACTGCCCATGTTTTACTCCTGGTATCTACAGCTCAATTAAACTCCCTTTCAAGGATAAGGAGTTACTATTACAGTGTTCTATTTGCAATACCTGCCAGAAAACATACCCCCCACTTTTCACATTGCAAGGGTTTAAGCATAAACTGAATGGTCCCATAAATACTCTGTTTATTGTGGTTTTCACTTTTTAGTCACGTTATCACTGACAGCAAAGTAACACTTCAATTTTAGCACTCAGGAGGCTAATAAATATCAAATTAATAAAATACTAACAAATGCAAAACACTCCAAGTGGCTAGCAGAGAGGCATTAACTCTTGATAAATGGTCCATACATTATTATTATTATTATTAGTCAAGTTTTTAAGCACTCCTTAGTATGTCATCAATCTACCAGGTTAAAACAGATTAAATACGTATCAGCACGGTATTTGAGGATCGTTAAAAACACAGAGAACAAATTGGTAATGCTCTTTATCTTTTTCACTTAAATAAAAAATAAAAGAACATTCAAAAATATTAAAAAGAAAAAAGATCAGTAAATCAGTGATCGGAGTACAGGGCATTTTCTGGAGACTAATGATGGGCTGGGATAGATGGCCCTCACTTCTACTTTAGGTTATCAACTCCTCCCACACAATCATTAATTCCCCAGGAAATGCCTTTTGCTTCAATAACTTTTGCTTAAATAGATCACCAGTGAGAGGAAAAAAAAAGTCATGCCACTAGAAATGAACTACTGTAAAGCCTCTGAGCTGCACCTGCCATAATCTGCACATAAAGGTTTTACAGGTGACTTGCAAAGGCCATTTTAATTGTATTTCTGACTCCTCCTTTTTACCCTTAGCATGATAATAAAAGCAACCAGTGGGGCAGATTTGTGATGCTCACTCTAAGTTTGCTGAGAATGCCTGGAAATGTTAAGATGCTTTTGTTGAGCTCTCATCCATTAAAAGGTGCAGGACACTGAACCTTAATTAAGAGCTCCTTTCTAACAGTGGCTATTTCTGATAGATGAAACAGCATTGGAAGGAGGAGGAAGATGGTAGAGAAAAAGAAAACAAGGTTTCAGTCCCTACTCAAATAGCAAAACAACTCCTAAAAGAGCACACCACCAATTCCTTAATCTGTTTGCAAGACACGTTTAATACCAGGATGCCGTGGAGAGGCCCACAGCATCGCTCAAGTTTCATTATCATTACAAAATGTAGCAGAATGCCTTGCTCACAAGTTTATTATCATAAATAATTAAAAGAAAACTATCCTTATGGTACGAAATAAATGAACAAAGTGCATTATAGGGTGCATTTGTTTCGTGCTTTATGGCTGTTTCCTGGCTCCCTACATCAGAAAATTCTCGAATTTGCAATCACTCTCCTGCTCATTAGTCCAAATCAGGAGAATTTTACTGCAGCTGGCTCAAATGACTTGTTCTGTCAAAAACAGGACCATAAGTGCTCTTTACTAGTTGCATACCCAACGTACATTTTTTTGTGATAAATCAGAGTA
This sequence comes from Acrocephalus scirpaceus scirpaceus, assembly GCA_910950805.1. NCBI lineage: Eukaryota > Metazoa > Chordata > Aves > Passeriformes > Sylviidae > Acrocephalus > Acrocephalus scirpaceus. The sequence goes on from OU383792.1 coordinate 3,738,598, forward strand.
TGCGACATGCAAAATGTTAAAAGAAAATCAAAGCACAGGATTGATTGCCGAGGAAAAGAAAGAAAAGAGAGAAAAAGAAAATCTACCTCTAAAATTGACTGTCTGATTTCTAATTACAAAAACGTGCTAAGGTACAGATGAAATTATTAAATCTCTGCAATACTCATGCTAACAGTTTGTTCTCATAAGCTTGAAAGTGTTGGGCACGCTCGCGGCCTTTGAAGTTTTGCTTTGTTCCTTTGACTTATTTTACGCAGGTCAAAGATCACCATGGCTGCACATATCTGTCACTGAAGGATAATAACACTACAACTCAGTTTGGAATCAGGCTAGGCTGGCATGTTAAACCAGCAGCAGACACATCAATCTTGCTGCTCCCAAAGCCTGCGAGTTCAGCGCCGGGAGAACCCCGGCTAATGATGGTTACTGGTTTCTGCATCTTGATGCACCAGGTTAAACCTCTCTTCTTTTGAGCAGTCTGTCCTCACGGACAAGCAAAACATGCCAGGAAAGCAAATTATCCTGCTAATCCAGCAAACGCTGACAGAATCCTACTGGAGAGCAGCAGGATTGCAGGGAAGCATGCAGAGACCTATGGCAGCAAAAAAAGGAGCTTTCCAGGGAAGACTGAGGAAACAGAGCAGTCATCAGCAGTTGGGTAATAATCATAATTTGTGAGAACTAGAAATAGTATTATTATTTGTGCAGTGGCATAAAACATGAAATACTGGAGCTCCCCTGCTGTCTGCCAAGGAACTGATCAGCACCAGCCAACAGGCAGGTCACAATATAATCCCTTATTCACCAACTAAAAGTAAATTTTCTAATCTATTACTTGGCCATGATAAAAAGCAGAATAGTTTTTATTTTTACCTAAGAAACCAGCATGCAATATGAATATATAATGCATCTACCTGCCAGTCCTTTGCATACAGCAAGTCCAATTAAAAATATCCAAAGGGATTTGGTACCTGGTGAAATTCCAGTCTCTGTTTTATCCTTATAAATAAATGAGATCCGTGCATGCCTGTAACAAAAAGCAGCCATAATCTTGCCCCACAACGAAACTCACCTGCCATGGCAAACAGAAGAATTTTATACATTGAGACAATGGAACTTCTTAGTGCAAGGGGAGGAGAGGTGATGTTTATGTTCAGTTATGTTCAACACAAGGCTTGGTGTAAAACACCAAAGAGGATGTCTTTGCTCAGGGTTTTCTGGTTCAACTGAGCCAGATTTCTGAGCAGGTATATATGTATAGATGTGTAGATGTGTTTAAGAGCCTCACACTTCCCACTTCCCACCACAAGGGCCACCAGAAAGGGAAATTTAGAAGAAATGTATCATGTAAAGATCATACATGCAACTGCTTGAGAAACCCAGGAGGCAAACAGGGATGTTTTGTATTGGAACTGCCGTGGCATTTTAAAGCAAGGAGAGGAAAAGCAGCTCAAAGTTCAAGCAATGAGTATAACGGGCTACAACTTTCTCATACAACATAGGCAAAAATATATTTGTTTCCAGTTCCATTGGGTTCAATTGTGTGCCTAGAGGCAAGTACCACATTCCAGGGTGCAGTTTCTGTTCTGTCTCAAGCACAGCTGAACAGTCTTGTGGATCAACCATCCCTCTTTGTGCATCAGAACGAAATCCCTCAAAGACCAAGTGGGAGCTCTCTGTTGACCCCAGCAAACTCCAGATCAGGCCCTACTGCAGCCAAAGGATGGCTTTATTTTGCAAAGACACAGTACTTATCAAAAAACGTACTGTAACACAGAAGAATAAATGATTTTTAATCAAACACAGCCAGTTATGTGTTACTTTCTTTACACAGATATTTCTACTGAATTCACTGCTGAGAAGGGAGGTAGGGGAATCTCTTTGCCCTCAAAACTCCCATGTACTACTATTCCCTTGGGAAATTCTGCACAGAGAAGTGCTCTAGGGAGCCAACTACAGCTGTGTAACAGAAGAGAAACAGCTAGCACTGCTTCCTATTTACCACAAAAAACCTTTTGCACTTAAAATGCGGAACTAGTAAGAGAGAAAAATATGATTAATACATGTAGGTGTTTTTTTAATGGGAAACTCTGAACAGAGCCATTGCGAGATGCTCTGTAACCACAGCACATAACAGCTGAAATTGTTACTGATGCTGCAGAAACTTTAAAAAAAAAAATTAAAAATTGAGAAATAACACTGAAATGATTAAAACCAGTTTGATGCCACTAATAGAGCTGACCTCAGGATAGAACAAGCTGCTGGTATGCTGGGGCAGAAGATGAAATACCCTTCAGGAGTTTAAATTCCAATCCTAGCTCAAGAGTTTCTCTTAATATCAAAGTAGCTTCTTAGGAAAGCAAATGAAGTACATTACCTCTGGTAATGGTAACCATTTACTCCTTGAAAAGCCTTGAGAGAGCTCTCACGCAGGATAGCCTATGTTTTATTAAATCCTTTCGCATAGTTTTATTTTCAGGTCATATAATCTGAAGGACAAAGTATTCGCTTAAACTTTTTAAAGTATTCCGTTTTTATCAAGGATTAGTTGTTCTGATTCTTCAATAATTCAAGCCTCATCCTAACTATGTACCACGTGTAAATGTGAGCAGCATTAAATAAGAACACAATCACACCATATTCCCATTGAATCCCAAATGTTCAGCACAAACAAACTGCTGGCAAGACAATCAACATTAAAACCTCGCTAAGATATTCAATTATTCTCATTTGTTGATGAAACATTTTATGATAAAAGGATTATTAAAAATTATTTAATTGTATGGCATGAGGATATGGCCACATCTGCCTTTAGGCAGTTATTTTTCTATTTAGAAAATGTGAATCAGGAAGAGGGAGTTGGATATTACCTCAACTCACTGGTTTATAGTTGTATCAAATGATACACTATTATTTGATACAATACTTGTGTATTGTAAAGTTGTACAGAAAAGCTCTACTAATAAACCAGCTAAGCTGTGCATAAATATTCCTTATTTTACAAAAGCAGATAGGGCATCTATTACATATATTTAAAGTTACATCTATTACATATATTTAAAGTAACAATTAGTAGATATTATTTTAAAATAACCCTTAAACGAATTTAAACCATGGAATTATCAAGATGCTTTTACTGGGAATGCATCACTGTAATTTTAATGTTAATTTTGGCATTAGGTAAAGCATAGAAACTTTACCCCAGCCATCAGAGGGCAGGAGACCTGATCCACATTGTCCAAAACTGAGGTGTGATGGCAAATATGTACGACTGAGGCACCAAGAAGGAGAAGCAACTACAGTTTAGCTTGAATTTCTGCTAATGACTGGGAAGACAGAGCTGCTTAGAAAAGTGATGCTTGACAGAGAGGCACGGATTCCCCTCCATTTGCCAGATGAAACACGCTGCTTTGTTTTCCCTCCTCGCCACGATGTACCTCTCAATCTTCTCAATAGGACCGAACAATTCCTTATTCCAAACTGCTCAATCACACAAAAGTGGGCCTCCCCTGCTTGGCTGGTTTATTCCCCACCTCCTCTAACACTTGGAAAGGATTCAGACAAGAGCTACAAGAGCGATTAGAGCGCCTGGAAAAACTTGCCTTACAAGGAGAGGCTGCAGCTCAGTCTATTTGGTTCATAAAGGAGAAGGTTAAGAGGCAACCTGATCACAGACTATGAATGCTTACACAGGAAAGAGATTGCAGAGAGCAGATGGGTATTTAATCTAGCAGAAAAGGGTGTAACGAGATCCAGTGCTTGGAAGCTGAAGCCAGTCAAATTCAAACCAGTTTACGCAGCATCCATTTTCGATGATAACAAAATAATAACCATTTTAACAACTTAACTAAGAAGCAGGGGATTCACAGACATGTGCAGTTTTTAAACAGGCATTGGAAATCTTTCTTAAAGGTACTTTGCAGCACAGAGGTTTGGCACAGGCCCTGGTAAAAGGGATGCAATGAAATCTTAAGTCAAGCAGCCCTGAGGATGCCCTCCTGGTCTGAGCTGCCGAGACACTTGGACCTAAATTGTTTAAAAATGGCCTCATCCAGCTCCTTGACACACATCACAGGGTCACAACAAAACCACAGGGCCACAAGTTTCCAGCATGCCTTCACACTGACATCCACAAACCTGTGCACAGGATGATGCTGAAGTTCTAAGCCATGATACAGAATGAAATTTGGAAACGATCTTTAAAAAAAAAACCACATAAAACAGCCTAGCAGACACCAAAGATACAAAGTGATGCACTTGAATCTACCACTGTCATATTAATCCACAAGACAACAGTTATTCATGGAAATATAATATAATCCACCAAAATACAGATTGGGCCATTCCACTCCCCCAGGCAGTCCCTCCTGCAAAAGCTTTTTCCATGAGGCCCTGTGGAAAAAGCTTTTCTCAGCACCACATCTTCCTCAGTAAGGCCTGGAATGACTTCTTTCAGGCAGCAGTGCAAGAGTTAAATATTACTGAGTCACTGGGAAAAACACCATCAAACCAGTTTATATCTCACCATATTTCCGCTCCATTCAAACTGTATTATGCTGCATACCATTTCATCACTTCACAATGCCACAAACTACCTTTTAATGCAAAACAAAGCTTTTCAATGTAAAGCCCCATATTGTAATCCAGAAGAACTTTCCTTATCTATTTCGACAGCAAATCTTTAGTGGCAACCACATGTTATTGTGTTTTAGGGATTGAGACTTTTGTATGAACATGCTGATTGTCTCCTTGAGACATATATAATCAGCATTTTGTGCCAAGAAACACTTAAGCCAACAGAGACTTATACCATTCAGAAATGCTGTTGGAATTGAAAATGTATATTTTGGCTTATTTCCTTAAGCCTGCGATAGCAGGAATTTCTTAGGGGTGTTTTATGATTTTATTCTAACTTCATTCTCTTCTCAAACTCTCGGAGATTGAACAAAAAGTCAAAACACATGTTCTGAAAGGAAGGAGCCATGCCAGGAAAATAATTTGTTCTGATACACCAGCTCTACCCAACACAGATCCCTTCTGGCATGGGGACATCTACCTGGACACTCTTTGCTGACCTCTGCTGAAGAGCTGTGCCTGTACTCACTCACAGCTGTGAAAGTGGAAAGGAATGCACTTTTTTTTTAATATAAGTGAGTGGGTATGAATCTTTTTAGAAGCAGAGAAAACAGCAAAGCAAACAAGTGTCTATTTGTGTGTTTGAGCAGCTCCCGAACGCCAGCGAAGGGCTCGGAGGAGTGGCGTGCTCAGTATGCACAGAGCATCCACCACATTTGCTGCAACAGATATTTTTAACTCCCGTTTGCTCCATATGTAGAATGTGCAAATACACAAAAGAATGTCTTAATTGGTCCTGCTTTATATAAATGAATAATGGGCTAAATGGGTTGAAGTGAATGTCATATTTATCTCTCCACTGAGGAAAGACATGATGATTCAGAAACAGTGAAGCCAAGAGGATTCAGAGCTGTACTCACAAGTGGAAATATATATCTCCTGTCAATACATTATGTATTCCATTTCTACTACAGCCCCCTAAAGGCACAAAAAGAAAAAGAGAAGCAAAATCTAAATGTTTCATTTCTGCTCAACATACATTCATGGATGTGGGAGGTTTTTATACTTGCTTTCAGGACTTAGGAATCAAATCTCTGGAGCTCTTTATTTTACTGAGTTTTTGTAAATACTAAACTCTCCAGTGTTAGTTTCATCACTTGATATTACCACTGCCAAAAGATATTTTATGTTCCTAGGAAGCAGAGGCACAAGTAACAAAGAAGAGACCTGAACTTGCCCTGGCTCACTTGTGCAATCCCACCCAAGCTAACAGCTCTGGTCTGCAGCTGCAGCACCTTTCCAGTTAAGCAGAGACACTTCCTACCAGGCATGGGAAAGCATGTCAGGAAAAACAAAAATCCCTAAAGGTTTGGGGTTTTTTTCCTGCTTACAAGTTTTCACATACAACCACTGATTAAAAATCTATGTAAAGAGCATATGCATTTTATATCCTCCTCTTAAAAGTACAAGCATCACCAAAGAGCTCCAAGAAAAATAAAAAGCTTGGTGTGCAAGACTGGGCTGATGTTTTGATTCTGGAAACTGATATTTTCAAGTGCTGCTGCTGCTCTGGTTGGATTTAATAATTATAGTGAGCAGAAAGCAAGTCTCCTCTGCACTCACCCCGCCAAGCAGGGAATCACTTTTAGGGCTGCTGGAAAAGTGGAACATCTCATTTCCATTAATCTGGCTCATAGCTTCAGATTCATACATGGCATTAGCAGAGCACCACTTTCAGCCAGAGTGAAAGTCAGCCTTGTGTTTAACTCTGCATTAACTTGAGCATGACAGAGTGAAAATGCAGGAAAGATGGCAAAAAAAAAAAAAAATCATCTGGTCATATTTTTTCAGCAGAAGAAAAAGCTTTACAAAATGTATAGGTTCAGTTATTCCCAAAGCAGTGTTTTGTTAGTAGCATAGTTGTGCATACAGTGCCATGGCTGGAGGATCTGCCTTGCCCACGGCAAGTAAGGTAAAGCCTCAGGCACATGTAATTTGAAATTCATTTTTACTCTAGCAGACAGCTTCAGACCAGCACCTATGTTTATTTTATAAATACAGCACTCTCAATTTGCATTCCTGTAGTCCCTAGGAGCTAACACCAAAACCATCTTATGTTTGAGATGTGTTTTAGAAAATAATGCACAATTGTGTCTTTAAAATCCATCAGCACAGATTGCAAGGGATCCCTCTGAGCTCCCACATCAGCCCAAACCCTCAGAAATTTCCTTCTGGACACACCCATTAGGAAGTGACATCGCTGGCAGGAGGCATTTGTCAGATTGTGCCCAAGCCAAAAAAACCACCTCCCTCACACTGTTGATTTTAAACATTGTTTCTTAATTAAAAGGAAAAAAAGGCCCTCCAAACTCCAGTAATTGTTGTCTCATCAGTTACTACAGGTGAGCTGAGGTGTGGTATCTGGGACTGCCACATAAAAATTGTGGGCAAAGAACTTACTGTTGCATTTCCCTCTTCCTGCTCCGTTTCACAATCCCAGTACTCACACTATCTAATATTTAAAATCAGATAACTGTCAGTAATGACTGCTCTTGACAAAGTAAACTATCTGTTTCTTTTAGGAGTTAAATTCAGCTGGATGATTATCAAGTTGACTTTTATCTTAGTCTTGCTACAACAGACCACAAACTGCCCTCAGTCACCTATGGGCATGTACTGCCCCAACAAAGGACCACCAAGCACAACCAAATAACAGAATTTTGGCCTAAATATTATTGTCCTGATCAAGCGATTCATTCATTTTGTACATGACATTATTCAAATACAGCTGAAGGTCCTCAAATCCTACCAACTTCCCCATAAAGACAATTAGATGTTTTACCTCACTGTGACTGACAGGTGGGAACTGTAAGTTACTTCTTACAGTAACTATACGTAACTGTAAGAAGCAAAGAAATGCTCAACTCTAATGAACAGCTTATTCAATTTAGTATATCAGTCATAAATAGTTTTGTTGACATTTCAATGTTCTTTTTAAAATATAAATTTTGGACAAAAAGATACAGTAGTTGTCACCTATTCATTTCCATTTAACAGGTTAATAAGTAAATAGTAAGCATAGAAGGCACCACTATCCAAACACATTTTACAAATGAGTCTTGATTTCTAAATGAGAAGAAATGCCTGCCACACCACAGTTACCTACATAATCCACCACACCTCCCCAGTTGGGTTCTAAACCATAAATAGTCGGATAGCATGAGCAAAGGTCAATGAGAGAATTTACTGCTGGACGACTCCATAAATTGCTAATTCAGAACACCTAAAGCCCAAACTATACCTGCAGGCATTTGAGACAAACAGTATCTCAGTTTCAATAACAAGGGAAGACAAGTGAAATCCGGTCTGCTTGAGTGTTTGACACAGATGCTTCATTTTTTGAAACCTTAAAGAATAAATACTACTGCAGAATGAAAACTTGCAGTTACTGCCTCAGGGACTGACTAATAAAAAATACTTTGCTAACTACTGCAGAACTGTTCAGAACAATTAGTCACAGGTAAACACCTCAAAGAGCTCCAAAATTAATTCGGGTTTTCATCTGAACAGATGCTCTTAATAACTATGGATTGGTATTTCAGGGAGTAAGCTCATACATCTGACATCTACTAAAATTTGGCTTGCTGGATGAAGGAAAACAACATAAATAAAAAGGACAGAGTATCAAGTAAGTTATTGTGTCCCAAGGACTTGGACATGAAGTGAAGATTTGGAGAAGTCCCTAATTGGTTTATTAGGGACTATCTAACCATAGTTCAGGTACTGAACACTTTCAGTTCCATTTCATATGCTCAGCTCTGCTGCTCATGTTCTTACCAAGATGCACGAGCCTGAGAGGTCTTTGACATCCAAAAACCCTGGATACCAACCCAAGACCAGGAGTGCTCAGTATTCAACAATTACAGGGCCTTAAAAGCATCTTTCTTTCTTTTCTTTCCTTCCTTCCTTCCTTCCTTCCTTCCTTTCCTTCTTTCTTCAGCTGTGTATTTGCTGAAGGTGAGGCAACAGTTTAACAGTTTTAATCCATGTTAAATCCCCTGCCTCCATGAAAGCTGAGGCCGAATTCACAGGGTATCAGTCAAATTGCCTTAATTCTGAAGAACAAGGCAGGAAAGCTCAGATTGAAAGAGGAAGCCAAAAAGAGGAACCAGGAGAAACAAGATTCAGCCAAGGGTGGTGTACAGCAAAGAAACTATTTGAATTCCCAGAATAATATTTGGTTATTAACTTTACTTATAAGAAAACACATTATGTATGCTGATAGGACTTAAGATCCCTTATAATCCCTTGGAAAAGCAACTCTCTCCAGCTCTGCACTTGGCAAGAAAAGAACATATAAGCAATATATAGGATATATACATTGCTATAATATATATAACAATAGGCTATATTAGGATAGGATATAGGATAAGCCTGGCTGGTGCTCTAGCACTCTGTGCAATATTTGCTTCCACTGTTCCATTAGCAATTAATAGTGCCTTCAACTTTATTAGATCATTAGAAATACATTCCAGAAATAAGGTGGCAGCAGTCTACACTAAACACAAAGAATTCCCTTGCACCAAATAACAAAGGAGGGACCCCAAAGGTGAATCATTTCAGCCTGAAATGCACCTAATTGCCTATATTCATCCATGGAGAGAATCCACAGAATCAGACAATATAAATTCAGCAAGAGGAGCCATGTCCTAAGTCTAAGGAGAAATTTACTCAAAGACATAGAAGAAAATGCACATTTTGGAGTATTTTCCTGCAAATAGCTCTCTATGTCTATAAACTCCTCCAGGTCCCTATGTGGTGCAACAAATTACCAGATCAACCATTTGTTTCAGCAGTTGGTGAAATCAAAGGTTTTAAACCACTCAAAATGCAAACAGACAATGATGCACTCAATTTCTATCTCTCATCGTGTGGAAGTCAGGCATTTATTTGTCTCATTCTTAGCTCTGGCTTCATCCTGCCATATTTTTGTGTTCACTCCAAACACAGCCAAACCAAAGGTTTTTCCTGAGTAGTGCTGGCTCCCCATGAATTGATTCCCACACTGGGAAGTGGAGCTGCAGGTCTGTCTCAAACACAGAGCGACATTTGCAGCGGAGTCCAGCTGCCGCAATCTACCCCGTGCAGATGGACTAATACATTCCTTCATGGCTATTATCTGAGCTGCAGGGCTAGAAAAGCAGGGGAATGTGTAACAGACTGAGCTCTTGCCACATTGTGAGAAAAGGTAAATTGTCAACAAACATTTCCTACATCTGATATCTTTTGTATGGAGAGCTACGCTTTTAATAAAGAAGCAGCTGCCACTGCTGAACGATTAATCAATACTGGTAAGCTGACATCTTAAGAACTTGCTGAACTAAAGCTTTTCTTTTCCTCCTGCATTTACAAATAAAGTGCTCACTATTTGACTAAAGCCTGTCTACTTGACTGGAAAATATCAGAGTCCTATTTAAATGACATTTGCAGAGAATGAGATTTTATCCTGGTCGCTGCTCCTTATCGCTAATAATAACATCAGATTAGTGGATTTAGGCCAGCCGAGTAGCAATGCCTTTTCTGATCCCTTCTTAAAGCAGCTCTTTCCATCTGTCTAGCCAAGCTTTCCTCTGCTTGTATGGGCCAACGATTAAGTCTTAAATGGAGCTTCAATTGATACCATGTGGGATATCTATACAGAGGTTCATTGTGTTGCTAAATTCCAGCCAAGACATTTATCAACTCTGACTACTGCTTACTTCAAAAGGGGAAAACACCTGGATATTTACAGGTACAAATATTCCTACACTGTGCTGCCTTCTCGAGCAAGTACAATAATTAGACAATCCAATTTCAAAAATGCACCATTTACTGTAAGATCTCCCAAACAAGATACAGGATCAGGCACCAAGCTCATTTCAGATAGCGTGACTCAACTGAGTGCTGCAGAGTACTGCCTGCACGACTCTCTGCACACTCAGAATCCACCCCACAACCTATCAATTAATGGGTGACCTACACTTAAGCACAGTATGGCTTGCCAGCAACAGTGGTTTTCAATTGGGGCTTATGAGGTCGTGACTGAGCAATTTGGACACAGCAGAAAATAAACTCCACATACACACACCCCCCCATATGCACTCCCAGCACAGAACAACTTTTTGAAAGAACTATTACAGGTTTTGTCATCATTAACAATAGCTGAGTTTAGTAGCATAAGCAAGATGTAATATCTGAATGCCAAACACTCTCAATAAAAATTATTAAATCCAATTAGAAAGTAAATCTGTTTTATTTCCCCTCCTCTTTTTTGCGGTTTTTAGTTTAAAGGTCACTTTGTATTCCTAGTGAGGCCACTTACAGTATGTTAATAACTGACATTTCCTCTTCTAACATATAATGCTGGCCTGACAACTGCTGTGCACTAAAGATAAGATGTGAAACCAATAGTTCTCATAAGAAACTAGTGTTTCTAGATCATGCAAATCTCCTAACTCCAGTGCTTGTTTAGTTTTTAACAAGGTCTTGCTCATTCCTAACCTTGATCAAAAAAGTGTTTCCACATGGCAGTCAGACTCATGCCAAGTATAGCTACACACAGAAAGTTGCCTGACTTAATCAAGCAATGCTGGAGACATGAAATGAATATTTAGCAAGGTCAAAGTCAGACTGCTCTTTGAGAAGCAGCAATTGCTGACAGTTGAATGAGCAGCACACAAATCTGGGATCCTATTTTAATACCTACATATTTTCACTATTTGTCATCCTGTTAACAAAACTGCATTAAAGCACAATATTAGAAATCTAAGAACATTTTTATGGAAAGGATAAAATCTACTGTATATTTATGCATGTCATAAAGCCCATAATGTATCTTGCATGAAACCATTTATCTTCATTTCATAGGGTCACAACAAGTACACACTACTTTTCCTTCAGGAAGCCTGTGGCATATTGAGCCAGGCATCAGTCATAATAAGAAAGACAAACTTATTTCATTAAAAAATGGTGCATGAAGTAAAATGGAAAAGCCCAAATTTTTTAATTAACAGGATTGTGAGCATCGCTTATCTTCGGAAACAGCAAATTGGAATTAATCACATTTCAAGACCAAGTTAATATTCTCTCTCTCTTCTACAAAATGACTGTGATTGATCTAAATCTAGTTATTTCATGCAAAACTAGGTTAAATACTGTAGATCTTTATGACCACACAGAAAGCATTACCATGACAGACTGTGCTATTGTTGCTGGGTAAGCTGCGGTAAGTCCAACCGCAAGCGATCGGAACGGGGAAAAATCTCCAAGCCCTGAGAACAGAAATGTTTGTCCGTTAACTTTTCTACAGGAACAAATTTCTGACTTACCTGGGCATCCAGGCCCAGTAAGAATGTCAGCCAGCACACCCCCTTCTCTCCTTGGCGCACAGGAGGGCACAGCAGCCAAGGACAACCCACCCGCCCCACAGCAAGACATCCTCAGGCTGCTCCCATATCTGACTGCTGTGGAGCCACCCAGAGAGGGTCACTGAGGCACTGGGGGCTCCTACCCCGTGGTCTTCCATGCTCTTTTTCTTGGGGAGGGCAATGGCAGCCCCCCTCACCTCCTCCAGGTATGGCCACAGGGTCAGTAGGCACGTTTCTCTGTGAGAAGAGATGCTCATCTTTAGGAGGAACCTTTAGGGAGGCACCTGAAGTCTCCAAATCTGGGCAACTCTGCTCATGTGCACAGAACTCGCAGAAATTATGCCATCTTATCTATCCCTATCTATATCTGTTTTGGTTTTTTACACACATACATAAAATTTATTTACTATCTGTGAATTACCATGTACTGAAACATGCTGGTATCTCAGTATTGCCATAAACCACTCTAGCTCTGTGACCATGCAAAACACTTTTAACATCTCACTAACTGGAGATAATGAGGAGCAATAACATCATAAGAAATAATGACAAACATAATTGCAAGCCTTTTTTTTGATTTGTGTGTTATTTTGTGCACACACACACATAACAAAGCCTCTTTATAGCTTATCTACCAATATGTAACATCACAGTTCAATAGCCTGATTTCAGGGTTTATCAGCTGTCTGAAGCCAGTGTGAACAAAGGCCAGATTTGTTTGCACATCAAAAAAGAGCAATGTACTGTCAAAAGAGAGATCTATCCAACATCCAAAGAACAGGCAGCAAGCCCTGGTTTTACTCAGAAAAGCTGGTGACTGGATATTTCTGAGACTTCTTATTTGGTGAGTCTTCCAGTTAGATGCTGAGGGTGCAGCTCACCATTTCTCTCCTCAGACTCTGGCAAGATTTCCCACCCCTCCAATTCAGTTTTGTGTAAAATCTTAACAGAACTTCCTGCTAGCAAGAAGGCAATCGCAGGGATGTGGCTGTATGAAGATAATCAGATTCCTGAGGGAGCAAAGGTCCTCATTTATTTTTTTTTTTTTTTAAATCCTCAGGGGAGTGATTTTCTCCTAACACACACAGCCCCCTACCCTATTGTGTCTTACTGCTTAATTAGCCACCGGATGAGATGTAGTTCTGTTTGCACCAACTTTATGTCTACTGTAATTGCCCTGAGTTGCAGTTCCAAGAAGAAAAAAATTGATCAAATAACTACATATTTTGTTTGATTAATAATGAAAAAATCATTAAGGGATTAAAGTGAAACCATTTCACTCCTGTTGATCGTGTTCAGCAATTTGAAATTATTTTATGATCCTGATCAATGTAATTAATGAGAATGGCTGTTAATTAGTTACACTAGCAGGTGGGCCACGGAAAACGTATTCTCTTAATGCCATAGAATATCATGCAATTAGAATTTGGGTTAATTCTGTTGCATTCCCAGAATAAGAGTTTAAAAAAACTGCACAGGACCACGGTATTTGAATTTTCTGCACACACACTACACAGACACACTCAGCCACACAAAATGACTGTCATAAAGGCACCACACACACACACTTGTTTGGAGATTTAGGACCTTAATCAAACATTCTTCTTTGTCATCTTTTATGACAAGTCCTCTCACACTCTCTCACAGCAAACCCTCCTCCTGGTACACAGGGACAAACCAGGTTTTGGTGTAACTTGGAGCTTCACTCTGAGCATCTTGTTAATTCAGTCACTCTCATCTGGTCCCTTCTGGGCTCCCCCTAAGGAGAGGGCTCTTTTCAGGACAAATAACCTCTCGGGTGTGAGCTGAGACAGACAATAAAAGTGTTAACTGCTTAGCAGTGCTATGGAGCTAATTAGCAGTATTATGAGTTTAAGGGTGGTTTTGATAATCACGGGGCCTGTGAGGGTTCCCCATCCCCTAGGAACACAGGCAGATTAATACTTTTTCTTTCTTTGAGGAAAAAAAAAAGGCAACAAGCTGAATTGTGGAAAAATGCATGTATTTATATGGTGGGATACAGTTCAGGTTTGCATTTCCTGTAGGATCAGAGCAGGCAGTATAACATTACCCAAACTGAGGGAGCAGCATAGCTCCTAGAATTCGTCTCCAGCCAATTTATGGATTGGGTCTAAACACTGCAGCATCTGGAGAGAACACACAGCCTGACAAAGGCAGAAGCCATTTCTGAAGCACACTGGTCTGTGGACAAGGCAGGTCTGGGCACACTGACAGACTGGGGCAGGACAAGGATCCACCAGAGCTGAGCACTAAACTTCTGCCCCTCTTTTTCCAAAAAGAACTTGGTGATAGTGCTAGCCCTCCTTGCTCTGCAGCCTGGTTTGTTTGACATCTGCAAAGCTTTTCCCCCTTTTTCTCTCTTGTGCTATGCTCTACTCGTAATATCCACATGAGCCTGTGTGTAGAATTTCAGTATGACACCCATTGGCTACACCTTGTAGTCACACACAACCACACTGCTGTACTAAGGCATAACTACATCTGAAAACCATTAAACTTCAAATAATTCTTTAAAAAAACATATGGCCGTGCGGTTAAAAAAAATAACCACAGTCAATCAAACCATCACAAGTCATCCTTAAATACCAAAATGACAAGTGCACTAGAAATAAAGATTTGAACTTATTCTTTGCATATTAAGAATATCCAAGATTAGAGACTCCAAAGGCAGAAGTGATTAACAGCCACACAACTAAATATGGGACCAAGCTGTGTTTGCTGTTGGTAGGGTTGCTCAAACTCCAGGTGAGGTTGAGCTCCTGATGAATCCCTGACACGTTGGGTCAGTCCCTGGCTCTGAACTACACTGTTTGCAGAAGGCTTTTTGCACTTTTATCATCAGAAAGAAGGCAAGAGCTGTCTCCCTTTGAAAAAGGCTGACATATCAGTGAAGGAAGAGACAGCAGAGCAAAACTACTGTGATAAACCTTAGGGGTAAAGCAACCCCACAAGAGCCTGGTTCTAGCAGGACTCACGTTTAACAATGGCCATGACCCCTCATCACCAGGGACACTGGTGTAAGAGGAAGGGCTGTGTTTTAGAGAAATTGCTCATCAATAAAAAGAACAATTCCCCATTTCCAAAAGAGTAAAAACAAAAAAAAAATACAAAGCAAACATTGCCATTATTTCTACAAGGTCTTAATGGTAATCTCAATGGACTGGATCCAGATTCTGTGGAATCAGCCTCAGTCTTTACCTGCTGGTTCCTACACTAAATATTACACGTACATAACTGTCGGCTTGAGCCAGTGTATATTGGCCTCTTCAGATGAAAGAAAATTGGTGTCAGCAGCCTCCTGAGCACATTTTAATAATCAGCCTGATCATGGGTGCATGGCAGCTGCTCGATTGATGGTGTTAGACAGCGAATAAAGAAAGATGCCAGCAGTGCCCTCAGATCTGACATAACGAGGGAAACATCAGTCATTTGGCTAAAAGGCTCATAAAGGCTCCATCAGCTGTGACACAGGAGTCTGTCTTATGCAAAGCTAATGAGGAAATGTGGCAGCGTTAGCATTCTCTTTAGACAGTAACAAGTTGCGAGTGAGCTGCATTTTAGATGAAAAATTCAGCTGAAAACAGGGCAGTTTTCATGATCTTTGCCTAGATAATATCCTGATGTCTGGGACAGACTGGTAGAAATTAAAAAGATTTTTGAAAGGGTTTTAGGACAGCCACTGCCAGTCCCAGTAGCCTGTGTATTGATTCCCAATTACTACTGTGTGTACATAAGGATTAGCCCTTCTGACTAGATTTTGATCACTCTCATATTTCCCTTAGACTATCATTTAACAAAGGAATTTTACAATACTACTGATCCCCAAACTTTGGTCTTTGGTTGACTGACAGGTAAGGTTGCATTGCTGAAGGCAAACAAAATAAGGTATGAACATGGTACATGATTTAATTTCGTGCTTTTTCTTTGGTTATTTTTTGATTTAGGGCACTTCCCTTTCCACTCCTAATTTCTGAGCAAATCTTTTAACACATTCCTTTTTGTTTTTCTCCCCAGATTTGTTCTGGAACCAACCAACTATAGAGCACTGAATTATTTTGTTTGCATTCAACTCTGCAAATTTGAATCTCTTTTGATTCTCTCAAAAATTCTCTTCTACATTCCTCCCTAAGAGCAGGAAGATGGGGGATATTTTCTCTCCAACTAAAAATTCACCGGCTTTGCAATTTGTTTGGGATTCTTCATCATACTTGTGACCCACCACGGATCTCAGAGTCCCTTTAATGATGGGAACCTCTGCATTGGTCACCAGTGAGTGAGGACTGGGCACAAACAGAGCTCTCCAATCCACTGATGAAGACCTGAGTGGGAAGCAATGAAGCCACAGCTGCACAACCCAGCCCTGGCTGCTTTGTGCCCCTCAGGGCTTGGGAAGCAGCGGTTTGGAGTCATTTGAGAACGCTGCCTGTATCTCCTGTGTGAATATTTTAAAGCAGTCGCTCTTCAGGAGGGTACAAGCAGCTCACCCTGCCCGTGGATTGGGTTGCAGATGCAGCCTGTGAGAACAGCACAGCCTGGAGCTGTCAGAAGGGTTGCTTTGGAGGGTAAGGTAACAGTAGGGAAATGGGGAAGAAGAGACTCACAGATGAACTTTCGCTTTCAGTCAAATTTCCATTTCTAACAACTTCTCCCATTTCAGTTTCCCAGCATGTTGATATATTACACTAATTATAAGAACGACCTTCTCCCCTTCTACATTTTTTTCTTCCTTGCACTGCTCCAGTCAATAGATTTACAGTCTAATGTTATTTCTGTGTATGCCATGAGAGCCATTCCAACAGCAACAGGGCATTATGAAAAAAGCAGTCAAAAAGGTAATTAGAAATCTTGCTGAAATGTTATGTTTGTTACGTGAGGATTACAATGAATGATTCAATGAGCCTCAAAGTTCATCCTTAACATTGATAAGTGGGTTTCTGCCAAGAAATGCACAGCTGGTGACAGCAGGGATTCAGGGTTTGGGAGGGACACACACTTCTAAGGTGAAATTGGAGACAGGGATTAGAATCGGAGAAAACAAAGGAGGTCTTTATTCCTGGAAATGTTAAAGTCATTTTTCAGTGGCAAAGGAAATGCCATTTTTATAGCACATACCTAATCTTTCCCCTAGTTTTGATAGCAGATGTTTAGTTACATAGGTACAAAGTGGGATTCCAGAGACAAAGCAAGGAAAATGGCCATCAGGTTTTCTGACTTTTTTCCTCAACCACAATGGTACCACATCACATTGTGCCTATTATGTGCCACATTACCCGCCTGTACCTCTAGCCCCACATTAACTAACCACCAGAAAAATAAAATATTGATAGGCAGGTTTAAGTTCCCAAAAAAGAGATCCCAGCACTCTGGAACTGCAGATGTGCAGAAGTTACCCAGAGGTTCTAACATTCTATTCCAGACTGTTCCTGCCCAAAGTAACAATGCTAATTGCCACAGGAATATTCAATGTAGCCTGCCTGAAAAGGCAATCTGCTGAAATTACTCCTACCAGGTTGTTTCCAAGCACTCTCAATTGCTCTAAGTAATGTTTCTTTTTTTCTTGGGGGTCCATCTCCAATCTGCATTTTTTCAGTCCTCTGAATGACCATTTACAACAACTTTCAAACTAACACCCAGGGATTGCAGCTGCTATTAAAGTTAGTTAAATAATGTTTCTGAAGACTGTAGAGGTTCTTGAATGAAAGGTTACACACTGTATATCAGTGCTTCACTGATATTGGAGGAGGCAAAAAATTCAGGTTTTTATTATGAAAATACATGTTTTTCTTAATTCTTTGGCCTCTTTTTAGACTTCTGTACTGCAAACTAACTTTGTCTAGCTGTTTTCTATATAGTAATGACTTACAGACCATAATACCTTTCTGGGGAAGAGACTTCAAAATTGCAGCAGCACTTTGCAACACCCTGTCAGCACCAGAGTTACACTGCAAATGGTTTAAGCACATAGTTTTTTAACAATAGGGCTTTATTTCTGCTGGAAGTTAACATCACTGAGGTATTTCACTATTATCTAACTCCATTTGCACTTACATTTGCTTAATAATGTGGCTTTTCCGAGTTATACTAATATAAATTATAGATTATTGTTTTGGGATATGGTCTTTTTTTCGGTTGTATTTTAGAGCTGCACAATTTGTACGTGGTATTCTTTGCAGCTTACTTTCTACAAGGTATGTGGTACAGCCACATTGCCATTTAGTATAATGTATTAGGTTAAGGGTGTATACTGCCTAGTTTGTGAGGAGCCAGAGAAATTTTCCTGAGAAATAAATGCATGCCCTAAAGCCATTTCTGCAAAATACTAAATGGTAAACAATTACAATGCTTATGCTAAGCTCTGTGTTAACAGCTGCATGTATTACAGACTGACACACCGAACATTGATACAGCAGGGGCTGTACAGAACGCGTTCAAAACCATATTTCAAAACTTGTAACATGCCAACATGCAAATTAATAAATTTTTCTTTCCAAATGTCACCGGCACGGTGATTTCCTGCCAGCCTGAGCGTCATTCTCCTGAAGCAGTAAAAGTAACACAGTCAATCTCCTCTGAATCCTATCTCCCCTGCTTCCTGCAGGGTCCCTGGGAGTTTATGATTCATATTCCAAAAGCTGTACGCAGTAGCCCTTTGGGGATATATATTAATGAAGAAATTTTCTCACGCCAGAGCTGCCTCTTTATTGGAGTACGAAGGGTACAGTCTGTTCTGAGCGGCTTTTTAATTTCTCATAATTAACCCTGCCAGAATTAACATCGGTGGCATCACTGACAGCAAATTAAAGAAGCCACATCAGCAGAGTTAAAGCTTTTTCTGCCTTCCCCTCTCCCTCCTCCCCTTTTCAGCCCCCCCCATTTTCTGTGTGTTTAAAGAAGAAAGTTCTCAAAGTCTGACAAGACGATCATCCTGTCATTGCACTAAGAGCCCTGCTGGGAGAGGTATGATTAGAGCATTTCCAGACTTCCCCGCCGTTAATACCAACCTATTTCAGCTCTTAACTGGCCTCGTGCCATGTAGATTTGTGGCAAAGAACCATGGTTTCAGTTTCTTTTGCTCTATGAGGTGCAGTGCTCACCTGATCTCCTCTGTGAGCTGATGGAACCAAGATCTAAAGCCCTCTGCAGCTCTCAGACAGCTTCTTCTACTGACAATGTATTAAAAGCCACATCAGCTGTGCTTTGAGTCTCTTTTAATCTAGCTTCATACCAGCCCCTTTTACACAATTCTGGGCAGAAGATGAAAACATACTAGGAGCACCAAGATACCCAAACAAACACATTTTTTCTTCTGTTAAGCCAGAAATAAACGTGCTAAGTTTCGATATTCCTGCAGCCACAACCACTTAAATGTAGAATTTCAGAGAAAAAGGGATGGACTATCAATGTCCTACCTGATTTTCTCCATGGCGTGTCTGAGAGGAGAGAGGGATCCTGGAGAAAGCCCAAGGTGGTGAATGTCATTTTAAGAATTACAGTTCAAGCCCTCCTGTCCTGCTTCAGCCTCTGAGCATCAAAGCCCTAGAGGTCAAAACTAGATTTGCTTACATAAATATTTACCCCATTGTTGGACATTTTGCTGAAACCTGACGAATTATGAAGCTGAAAGGTTTTCCAAAGGCAAGAGATGATAGGACTGCTGCTGTTACAGTCACATAAGAAGCAACAGTAGATGAACCAAAAAAAGGTGCTCTTCATTCATCTACCTACTGATTTCCATTGAAATCATATTTACTGATCCTCTTATTGCCTCTTTATAATCATAGCATTTCCTTAGCAATGAACAAAACTTGTGATCATGGTCACTTTCTGCAGGGGAGAACCTAAGGCACGCACATCTTTGCACATGATCACGCCAGGAGTTGGTGGTTTTAAAGCCACAAGGAGAATTTCCTGTGCATCTCTGCACTTGCCTTGTTTCATACTGCCTTCTTCCCATGAGCCTGCCATTGCATCCCACTTAGAATTTCCAAGTGTTAAAACATTTGCCTGGACTTCAAAATCTCTGTGTAAATACAGGATGAAAATTTTGTGTAACACCGTACATGAAGCATCTTCCATTCCTTGCTATAGTGTTGTTGTAAACACCAACCTAAAAACCCCAAATCTACGAAGCCAATAACATTTCCAGAGATGTTAAGATGGCTTAAGACCAAGAATAGGGATTTCCATCAGCAGGGGGTGGAAGTGAGGGAGAACACAATGGCTCTGAGCAAGCATGTGACAGCTCACAGAGGTGCACACACACACCTTCCCCGACAAAGCACAGACTGCACTGTAAAACTGCAGCTGGTGTAGCCCTGGGAGTGTGCCAGAGCAACCAGAACGAGGAGATGCTTCCTGCATTGTCATCTCACTTGATAGGCAGTGCTGGAACACAATCTGTGAGCAATTTCAGTGTGCCACAGAGCCCACCGGAGGGAAAGGATCTGATTTACATTCAGCGGTCTGAAAGGTCGCAGCAATGATGGTGCTGCAGATTACTTGCAGATATGACAGCAGCATCAATTTCTTGGGACTATAATATTAAGTGTTTGTGTGTGTCTCTGTACATAAAAATATATGTGTAGTTCTGTGAGGAGGAAACTAAATTGCTCAATAACTTTGTGCATTAAAATCGGGGGACAATTGGATTTTTGCAAAAGCTGTCATTGTCTCAAGACTTTTTCTATGATTGGGGAAGCAAAACAACCCTGAAAGAGTTTAGGACAGTACTGGTTCCATGAATTTCCCAGTTCACAAAGAAGAGGGATGGTATGTAGCACCAAAATAACTGGACACCTACCTAAAAGGCAGCAAAAAATGAGAGCTCAATATGCTCTGAAGCTCTTCAACTGGTTATAATTCCCATGTAACTCCAGCTGAGAGTTTTATGGGAATGTCAGTTTTAGTCATCAGCAAATTGTCCTGCATGCAGCTACAGTCCTGGACCATACTCTTGTCCACCTTTAAATTCTCTGATCTATGTAAAAGTCTCAGCATTTTAATTAACTCCCTGTGACTCTTCCCAACAAACTCTACAGCTGAAATTATCGACTGCAGGGAATTTCTGGGGTTGAGTCCTGAGGGAATTATGAGAGGTTTCCAATAGCTGATATTCACACACCCTTCTGAGTTGCTCCTCTTGATTTTTTGACTATTTTCATTACTAACATACATCTTTTTTAAGGTCTACAGATGGATAACTTAGCTGGGAGTGCTGTAGCATAATAACCCAGGAAAGAGGGAATACACATGAAAAGAAACAATTTGAAAAGGAACAAACTGAAAATAAACAATACACATGAAAAGAAGGCAAAGAGTGCTCAGAGCCAACTGGGAAGGCATTTAGAGGTTAGGGCAGGAAAATCTCTGAAGCCATTTCCTCTGTGTATGGCTGCAGTAAAAGAAACAGCAACAAGGACACAGATGCACCAGCCAAGGGCTGCAATACAAATCATAGGAAGCAAGGTGATTTCTCTAATAACTGCTTCACAACTGGAATTCTGTCCACAATTTTAAGCATCACACAGATAAGTTAATTTTACTGTAGAGGGCGTGCAACTTCAGAAACCTTGACTAACCTTGGGTACTTAAAGATCTCATGTCAAGACAGGCCAAAGTGATTG
Organism: Acrocephalus scirpaceus scirpaceus; assembly: GCA_910950805.1. Classification (NCBI taxonomy): domain Eukaryota; kingdom Metazoa; phylum Chordata; class Aves; order Passeriformes; family Sylviidae; genus Acrocephalus; species Acrocephalus scirpaceus. The sequence continues at coordinate 3,760,223 of OU383792.1, forward strand.
AATTTATTCTTGCTAGGAAAGAGATAACTTTGAAATGACTGAATGGAAATATTTCATTTCAGATTAGGAAAAAATTTCATATGGCACAGAGATGTGGGAGAACCTGTTCATTACCAGTTAAAATAAAATAAAGCCAAAACTGTGGCCATCATTTCACATTTGGAAATAAAGAGCCAGTATCTGCTATCAGTGACAGCTATAAAAGTCTCATTGATTTTAATGAAAGCTGCAAGTGTGCATCTAATTGAGGAATCCAGATCACAAAATGTAAAGAAAAATCATTTTGCTTAGAGAGTAATGAATATGCCATATTATGCTGCCAAGTAATATTATTGCCACCAAGTCTCAATGAGTTTATGAAACAGATTGATATTTTTATTAGTAGAGAGTAGATTGAAGGAGAGCGACAAAACAAAATGAGGATGAAAAAAAGGTAAAAGAAAGCAGGCTTACTGGGCCAAATGGCTTTTTCATGTCCATAAATTGCTAAGTGTATTTCTAATTAATTTCCCAATTCAAACAGCCAGAAATAAAAAACAGGCTTTTGAGTGTGCTGTGAACTCAGGAGAGACTCTGTAGACTTGGGCAAATAATAGTATAAAATGGTTTATGAAACCAGAGGGTTTATGGTCTATAAATAACTTCCATGTATTTTTATTCTTTACACGTACAATATTACTGAGGACTGGATGATAGCTTTTCACTGCTGCCTGGTTGACTTCTTCCACACACACACCCAAGGTAATGACGATATTGATCCTGAAGAGACATTTTTTGAGACAGATAAAAAAGCCACACAACTGAACTAATAGAAAGGGCCTAGCAACTTCAGTGGTAAAGCTGTGGTCCTTTAAGTGAACAGCAATTGGCCATACAGTTTAAAACCTACATCCTAATAACTTCAGGGGTCTAGGATGAAAAAAAAAAAGGAGAAAAAGAGTAAGCCATCTAAAAGATGACTTATGGCAGTTAGTGCCTTTAACAGCCCTTTAGATAGCTAACATATAAATTTTTAGGAATACAAGTATTATTTAAATCAAAAAAAAATACATAAGATACATGTATTTGTCAGTGTAAACAAGAGACTCACTGAGAAAATGCCTCTGATCTTTAGATTTACAGCATGCTCTTTTTTGGCTAAATGTGCAATTCAAAACGTGCCTAATTCCTAAAATCCATATATGTGACACTGCCTGGGTTTCCATGACTACTGCTCTGAAAACCATATTAATTATTCAAGAGGTCCATGCCATTCTCCCTGTGTTCCATAAGGAATGCTGGGAAGCACTGTCTGCCTTTATAGAGCAACACAGATATTTAAAAGGACTGCCTCACTGGCTCTAAATACCACAGATATTTTCTTACAGCACTATGACATCTGCATGATAGGTCCCATAAATATTATCCAAACACTCCAGTGCACCAGCACAGCGAGAAAAATGAAAAAAAGCCCCAAACAAAACCTCCAAACCAGAAAAACTCTCCTCTTTGCTTTTTCTCTTCTCTGTTTCAGCGATCTTCAAAAAGGTGCTTTAATTCTAGTCCCTGTTTATCACCCTGATATAATCCTATTTGAAACAAAGTCAACTAGCTTGCATGCAGGAGGGATTAATCGCCCGTGTTTTTCTAGAGGATATCGTTTCAAATGGTGAGACTTCCACGAAATCAAATTTCCCACATCAGCTGTGACTAAGCAGCTGTTTGCCGTATCTGTTGATCTCTGTGTATTTTAATAACCATAATCAGCGCAGAGAACATTCTTTGCAGATAACACTATCAAAACAGGCTGGAGCAAAGTGAGGAATGGCAGTGCTGGAGCAGCACATGCAGCCGTCCTGTCACAGCGGTGCCAATCACACCAGAACAGCACTGGAGCATTCACCCCAAGGCACAGAGGAGAGGAAAGTGGGACAGATCCTCCTCTGGTGAGAGCACAACCATGGAGTCATCCCAGACTTATACCTAGGTGGCTGAAGTGTCATCTAACCCAGCATCAATCTTGCTGGGAGTCACTCGAGATCTCAGATTGGCATATTTGTAATATTCAGGCAGCCCTTATGGAAAAAGTCCATAGGATGTGGGAGAAAATGAGGGCTTTTCTGCCCCACCATAGAAAATGCCACTGCCAAGATATATTCTAGATCTCAATTAAACACTCTCTCTATTCCTTCCATACTTTAGCTGCAAAAATAATATTCTTTTTTTAATGACTACATGCTTAGGGAGTATTTTCCTGCTGAAGAAAATGTATTTATTTTTTCTCTCCAGAATCTTCAAGTTCAGCTCTATTACATTCTCCAGTAACATCCACAGCATATCTGCTGCACATGCTGTTGCTCTTTTACTTAAAGTGGGGATTTAACTGGTGAGGTGAATCTGAATTTCCCCAAAGAAAGGATACAGCCCTGTCACCACATAAAAAAAAAAGTGAACAACAGGGAAAACAGAGCTCTGGATTCAAAGCCTATCGAAATCACAACACCATGAACACATCCCTGACTGACACTCCCTGAGCATGATCAAATACACAACAGTAAACAAACCAAAAAGTGCAGGAATATTTTCAAGTCTCAGAACCACAAGATCCCCCACCACGTCTGAGCTCTCCTCATGTCCTGTCTCTTTACAGTTCCTCCTTACAGCACATCCCATGGTTCAGGCTGGTCAGCACCCTGACATGGGCCAGGTGCAGGACCCAAGACTGAGATTGTTTTGTCTGAGATCTCCCACATCCTCCAGCCCCTCTCCACATCTGTTCATGTTTGCTGGATGAAGATTTCTGCCCCTCAGGCACAGCACAATCCTCGCCCTCCCCCAGCTCAGCTCTGGCACCAAGACATGGTGATGATGCAGCCAATCCACCACTACACACAACCATCATTTCCACTTGCCTGTTTTCCAGGGGTTTGTTTTTTTAATCTTCCTCCCAAACACATTTCACTAACAGGGCACCATCATTACTATTATTATTTACTATTCAGATTGCAGCTCTAGCGCCCACAGTGAGCTTTCTTTATTACTCCCAAGTTCTCACTTGCCATATAAAGTGCTCCATCGAAATACAGATAAAAAGTAATTTCCTCAAGAGCAAGGTGTGAACTGAGCATACTTAATTGTGCACTGTTATATCAACTGTATAATGCTGCAATAAAATTCCAAAACAATGTGATTAAAAATTATACCAAATGAGGATACCTAGGTGCCATAGCCAGTCAAAGCACATTTATCCAATCTAAATTATATGCTAAGCAAATAAAATAAACATGCAATTTGCTAATTAAAGTGCACTCTCATGTATCCTGTAACCACCATAAATTATACAGCAACATTTAATTTTTTGACTGTTTAGCAATGTTTATGACTGCTTTACTAAATTAAACACAGAACGAAGGGGGCAAATCAGTAGGAAAGCAGTGCTTTTCCCCATTTCCTTTCAGATTTATTTTTTCCATAGTTCTGTTGTGGTGGTTTTTAATAATTGCACCTTCCTATAACAGCATGTTAATTTTACTGTGGGTTTTCTCTATTTTTACTTCCCAAGTTCTACTCTATTCAATGCTAGCTACTTGCTTTTGCAAATTCTCTCCAGTATGGAAGTCAGCTGATCTTATTTGAACAATCCTTTCATAAAAACTCCGTGCTCAAAGAACCCACATTTGGATAATTACAAAAATGATGGGGTTTCCCCCTCAAATGAGACGATGACATTTCAATCCTTTCATTTCATCCAAGACCTACTGCCCAAATCACAATGACTGGGTTCCAGTCAAGGCTGTGAGCCTTCCATCGTCTGGAGTCAAACGCTGAAGGCATTCCTGGACTCCACTCGAGGGGAACTGTGAACAGTTGGGGTTTGTTTTCTTTCAAAATCCAAGAAAAGTCTCAGACTCTGTTTGCCTGGCACCCAGGTCAGCTGTGGTTTAGACTTCTGACAAACAAGGTTTTATCCCAGAATACGGCCAGGTAAAGAGAAGGAGGATTGAGGAACGGAAGCCACTGTCCAATCCCTTATCTGCTCTTTTCTACAACAGAAATAGTTCATGGGATCTGACTCTTGTCCCAGTTGCTTGCTTCCCCATTTACCACCCTCTTCTTCCCTTTGCACTCCTATGGAAGGCAAAATATCAATAATTCAAAGCGGCTCATTTTCAAATTCGCACCCAACACCCAACTATTAAAACTCCTCAAAATCTTCCATCTACCTAAACTTCAGAGACCATTTATGACTAATGTGCTCTAGTAAGTTAAAACAAAAGTATCAGACCACAGGACAAGCTTTGCAGTTGGCCATTAGCTCAAGCAACAGAAGATTACCAATGCAGCTGAATTAGCCCTGGAGTTGATGTTCTGCACCCAAGAGTCACCTGCAGGTTCCCCAACCCCTACAACATTTCCCTGGCACACCAAACCCTCTAGGAATGTGCAGCTGATCACACATGGCCTGGCCTTCCTGGGCAGCAGCGCTCCTGAGACAGTTTGGCAGGTTCTGATGCATTCAGAAATGCAATTCCAAACCAACACACGATTGCCAATACACTGAAAGGCTTTTATGCAATTTTAAAGATGATTAAGGGCAAGGAAATCTTTCAGCTGAAGCCAAGGATCACTCCAGGAAGCCCCAGATGGCTGTATCCAAAAAGGGTACAGAAACTGCTACTGAGAAAACCTTCTCACAGAGGTCAAAGTGCTTTACTGGAAATTCACAGTGTTAACATCCTAATGTCAGTAAACTCGTCCAAAAGTTAAAATCTTTGCTGAGTCATTTTTCTCTAGAATATCCTAGAACTGAATGCTATCAGGAACTGGCCAGCAGATACTCTGCACAGAGTAGAGCTTCTAACAACAAAGCAACCAAGGAACACTTTCTCCACCTTTTAGCTGCACTTGAGAATAACAATATTGTTTCGTACATGTCTTCCTTTCACAGCAACTGAGATGAGTGAATCTGTACTTTGTTCTTTACAGATGTCTTTTTAATTGGTATTACTTTGCTGGGAGGATCAATGAGTTGCCTCAGTGCTGCCCAATTTGCAGTTTTGCTGCAAGACCTTTTCCCATAGAAATACTCTTAAATTCCTGTCTTCAATGAAAACTGCCTCTCACTAGAACAAGGAAATAATTTTGCTATCTAATCTGCCTCCCGAAACCTTGCCTAAAGACAGCTCCTGCCTCATAGGTAATTTATTTTTTGGGAAATGGGAGGAAAATGCATTTCTTTTTGTCTTTCAGGCCATTCTTTTTCTAATTTTTTCCTGCCGACTGGCATTTAATAATATTGCTTCTGCAATGAACAGAAAGCACTGGATTCTCTTGAAAACAAAATGTTGCAATTTAGGGAAAAAAAAAAAAGAAAGTCAATTTCTTCTTCTTACACATCCACAGAGATATGTTAGCTAGAAAATATCCATTATGCCTTGCCCATGGGGGGGGTATGACACCATCTCTCAAACCTCTGCTTATGCCATGTGATGTAAAATAATTTTCAGTCCTAGAGACAGAAACAGTCCCCGCAACCCTGCAGGTTTAAGGATGAATCATAGTTTCTGCTCTCTGAATTACGTCTCCATCTGCTTTGATTTTGGGGATTGGAACTCGATCTTGGACCAAGAAAGTTGATGCCAACAGCTTGTGAAGCCAGTGCCCATGAAAGAGATGTGCTGGCTTTAAATGGAACGGCTCATGTCAGTAAATATTGTGAGGCTGAACACTCCAGTGCAGGGACACCATATGTGAATTGAAAGGAACCAGCAAATGCCTGATTTGGGGGTTGTAAAATGGATTTCCTTAGCACTGCTGAGGTTCTAGACTCAGTAACATTTGGTCCAGCCGTTTATCAGACCTAGCACATTTACATATGACCTTCTCCAATCCCTCCTCCCCTCCTGCCAGCTGAGGAAAATCAATAGTGCTTTGTTGTAGGGTTGTGAGAAATTCCAGAAGTGCAAGATAAGCTACTCTCTCGGTTCAACCCTAATAGCCAATGGAGCTCAAGGGAACTCACAATTACCGGGGCTGTGGCTCACTATTTCTGTGGTATAATGCCTTAAGAATATTTTAATGCTGGAAAAAAAAAGTTGCCATCCTTTCCAAATTTCTTTCTGCAAGATAGTTACATATGATGTCCTGGGAAGCCTTCATGTCAGGCCAGAACTTTTGGACAAATGGAATCAGAAGGTCTCTCACCTCCTTCTTCTCCCAATATAAAAGAGCTAACTTATTTTAAAGTAAAAACCAGCGGTAGAAAGCATTTTTAATTAATTCACACATTACTTAGAAGAGCCCATTTTATAGGAAAAAAACCCCAACTGAGTTACAAAAGAATTCAAGCATCTTATTTGTGGAGCAGGATTCATCTCTGTTTTACCACTGTGAAGCCAAAGGAACACCACAGGGCTGAATTGTATTAGACCAGACTTCCCAAAAATAAAGATCACAGCCCTGCCTGTTGACCTCTGCGGGGTTTTTGCCTAAGCGACGAGTGCAAGATAAAGCCTTTTGACATAAAGAGGAATGAAGCTGAATTTTAAAAGAAAAATGTCTAACAGAAAATGCAAGGCAATTATCTGATTACTAATAGGAAGAGGTACAGAGCCACAAAGTATAATGTTCAAGGGATTATCCAGCTTTGAACAATGCTTGCTTAACAGCTGCTACCGAACTGTGGTTTGTGTACTTGGCAGAGAGTTTCATTAATGATAATCTACAGTGTTTACAGCCCATAGGCCTCTAAATATGTTAAGAACCTTTTTTATTTGTATTTTATAATCCTTTTCCCTTATGTTTTATGTTTTTCTTGATATTTTTGAGATCTGAGGGGGTTTATGTTTCAAAATGATTCATTCTGCTCTGACAACTGCCGAGCAAGATTGCAGTAAATGTTCCCTTGTTATCAAGACTATGTATTTATAAACAGAGAGGAAAACCATCTAAATTCATACCAGGATTTGGATCACCACCAGCTAATACATTCAGATGCCAATATACAGTGCTCCATTGTTTACATGCTAAAGTAAATGTCAAACAGAGGTGTCTTTGCCAGTTACTAGATATTCCTCAGTCACTCCTTGGATCTGTCAGGTTGCAGCAAATTGAAACCGCCTTATTTTTGACATTGCATGTGACCTGAACTTCATTTAGAGGAATCCTGCAATTATTTTAAAGGTACAGTATTGATTAAGGCCTAGATTTGCTTTAAAATTTGGTTTTCAAATGCTTCCCTGATCTGTTCGCTATGGCAACACTTAGGTAACACGAGGAAAACAGAACATAATTAAGAATATAATTTTGTTGTGGAGGGCATTATGTATTATGCAGTGCAGCAGGAGGATCATCACGATTCAAATGCCAAGTCACCCAGTCCTGGCTGCAACGCTTTGAACGCACGCAATTTCATTTCAGTGGCCACGACTCTGTCACGACGAAACCAAAGGAGATTATTGCTTCGTGGCAATTAGCACAGCTAATTCTGACACAACACACTTCTCTCCTTCAGTCTTTCCCCTTGTTTTGTGCTCTGCCCCTCCTTGGTATGAGACCTGTGCGGGTTCACTGGTGGTGGCCACGCTGGACTCCAGAGCCTCCCTGCCAGGCTGTGCTCCCCAGGGATGGATGTGGCACTGCCAAGGGTCCCGGCACCCACTGAGTGCCACCCAGGGCTCCCAGGGATGTGTGATCCCCGTTCCAGCTGCTGCCACAGGCCCAGGGACGCTGCACCTCAACCCAGGGGAGCTCTGGGGTTTTCACACTGGCCCTCATGAGCACCGAGCTGCTGAGCCAGCCTCACTAAAATGTGCACTTGAAAGAAATCCTCTCCCCTCCTGATCACTATTGGTTTCTATAGAAACAAGAAGGAACCTCTGTTCTTCTCTAAATTTTTTCCCCTAATGCTTTCTGCAGACTGTGTGAAACCAATTTTTTTCTAAGTTTGTTTTTTTTTTTTTGTATTTTATTTTTTAGACTCCACAGCCCTCCATTTCTAACCTAATTCATCCAATAGAAGAACAATAGATTAGATAAAAAATGGGCATGGGGTTTACATTTTAAGCAACTCAATCCTATGCATTAACTATCTGTGGTCAATCCATCCCTCCTGGGTCATTTTATGACTCAAGCATTTCAGAGTAAATAGTTTAAAACAACGGTACATCACAAGAGTTAAAAGGGGTCAAGAGGATATTTACTTAACCACTAGTTGACTTTTTAACTTAGAAATATTTCAGCAGTTACTGTATTTAAATGAAATCCATCTCCTCAGCATCCCCATAAATTATTCTGAAACTCCAGGGTTCCCATCCACGTTGTGAGTCACCACCCCAATGCCTGAAACTTATTTAGAGAACTGTGATGTTTGCTTGCTTTGTTATTGTGCCCCTTCTCTGGAGACTGCATTTGCACAGGAATTGCTACGGCTTGTAAATATTCTATCTGCCTTGTTGTAATCATTACGCAAATATACTTGCAGTCAGTCATATAAAAAAAAAAATAAGGGCTGTTGAGCCATGAAAAATTGCTCTAACACAGGTTTGACTTCAAAAAATTAGAGGAGAAAATCTTTACAACAAATAGACAACAGCAGCCAGAAGTGAAAGGAGTAATACAAAGATGTTATTTGGGATCTACTGTTCTATCACAAAATAAAGGAAGCAATAATCATTATTCACACCACGATGATGCAATTTAACGCTGTTTTATAAAAACAACAATGAACACTCAATTTCAGCATCCACATATAACTTCCTTTTATTGTCAATTCATATTTACTCACACGTTTACTTGGGAAGTTTAATATTCATGCACATACAAATCACTTACTGCAGGTAGTGAGTTGAGCTAAGCAGAATAGGGGTTGATTATATCAGGTGATTGCAGATGGGACCAAATTGATTCCTGATGTCGTACTAACACACTGAAGTGACACACAGGACAGCTTCTGTCCACAGGACTGAAGGGAGAATTCAGTACAAACACTGGCTTTGCTGCTGTCAGATTATCAGCAAAGATAAGAATGGGACAATCGTGGAGCTGCAATCTCTGAAGTATTATTTGTTTTATAATCCTGTGTTAGACTCTTTTTCTTTTTTTTGCTTTAAACGAATTAAAATCCTTCTGCAGGTGCTAAGAATATTATGACAGTTGTAAAGAGAACAAAGTGCTGTGTCAGATTCCTCCCTACCTAAACTCTAAGTCAGCACACAATTCTTGTACCACTATACAAAAATGTTATGACTTTCAGCACCAGTTTTGAGATCTAGCACAACAACGTGCAGGGCTGAAGTCACCTCAAAGCCCTTGGTGGGTCTCGTTGAGATTACTCAAAAAGATATTTTTTCTCAAGGAAAAAGGAAAAAAAAAAAATGCACTCTTTTTATTGTTTCTTTCAGTAAATAACTTGTCTCATGTTTTTTAATCTATTTTTTCTTGTTAGATTCAACATGGCAGCTACAAATGCAAAACTAATTCAACACAGAAGTAATGAATAAAAAAACATGCCAATGTTGTATTTTTTGCAGAAGTCTATCATAGAAACAGCTGTTCAATATTAATTGTTTCACATTGCCAGAGAGAACTTGTCCCATAACTAACATATTTTCAATTTCTTGGAAAAACAATTATGAAGTGTTTGCTCCATAGGCATTAATCACACTAGAAGTCATAAATTTGCAGAGGTTTTGTTCCATTTCACCATAGAAAAAGATTCTGTGTCTATAAAGAACCACTTTCAGCATTCATTCCACTTTGTAATATTTATAACCAAAAAAAAAAAAAAAGAGAGAGAGAAAAAACAAAGCCAAAAGTCAAACAAGAAACCCAACAGTTTCAGCACAGACTGGCACTCCTCAAAGGTTACCATGAGAAAAGATGTATATGACTGGCTTATTCCAGCACTCAGCAGTCCATCAATGATACACTGATATTAATAAGGATGGAAATATCGAATGCCTGGTAATCTGCCAAAAAATTGTATGGTACCTACTATGCATTTCTCCTCCTGTCTCTTCAGGAGAAACAGCTCTCTAGAGCTTCATGCACAGAAAGTTATTTTAATATGCCCAGAAAGTTATTCTAATATGCCCAGAAAGTTATTTTAAGGGGTATTTTGGTCAAAGAGGGGGAAGATGAAAATTTCATGCCAAGAACCAGAAGAAACATGTGCCACAGCTAACTATTACTGTCATACCTGGAAAGAAAGATATAAATGATGTAGAAGAGTGCAAGACTTATGTTATTAACTAATTGTTAGTTCAGAAATCTCTGAGAAAGTGCAAAACCCCTCTTTGTCAACATTAGACTATAGGGATATCCCTAATATGGCAGAGGGGGAAGAAAACCCACCTTATTGAAATTATACAACTTCTAGAAGCAGAAAAAAAATCAATGTAAAAAAATCCCCAAAACTTTAGAAACAGAGGCAGTGATACACTTTGTTTTGGGAAGAGTAGAAAATGCCTTCACTCTTTACCTTACTCCTAGTTTACAACTCAGGGCCACCTCCAGCTCTCGTGACACAGCCAACAGAACCCTCTGCCTGTTTGCTGTGCCTGCTATTACAAGATTATGTAGCAAAACAAGAATATCCAGTTGTTGGTCATTGATTTATCTATAAAACAGTAACTGTAAAAATGATAGAAGAGGCTCTGTACTAGACAGTCTTGTGAAACAGTTTATTACTTAAGCATTAATGACCCGTTTAGAGGTCTTTACTGGTCAGGTAATGACCAGCTAAAGGAGTTAAGGGCCCGAGGCAAAGCACTCTAATAAAACCCTGCATACAGCATGTGTTTGGTTCCTCCAAATTCTATTAGGAAAGAGAAGCGTAAAGGGTAATGAAAGACATGTCCAAGAGGCACTCGTATCAGCCCTCTCATTTTATCTTTGGCATAACACACGTGGCCTTATTCCAGCGGCACAAATCATTCCTTGTTTATACTACCACCCATCACGGAGCAGAGCAGTAACTACAGCCCAAAATGACCAGCCATGATGTTAAAGACCCTGTTGCTTTGGGCAAATAAACCTTCCTCCAGCTGACAGAGCCCATCCCGCTATTGGAAACCACCGCTGTCCTTTGCACCTACAGAGAAGGCGTGCTCCAAAGGAGAAGGGAGCCAATATCTGTGCCAGGCATCTCAGCCAGCCCTGCCAGCCCTAAATCCTACTCTAGCAGTGTTAAGGGTGGAGGGATTAAGTGCTTTCTGTATTCCCATGCAATTCTGCTTGAGTATGAATGTCCACTTGCGTTTTACTGTTTGTATTATGAGAAAAGGCGTATTAAACCAGGAGTTTAATATTGGTATCTCCAATCTGAGACAGAACAGCTGTATATATATAGGCTTGCCAGTAAATTAGGAGCCAAGGGTTGGAACACTACCCAGGGCCTCACTCTTGGCTTCTTGGCAGGTAAAACACTCAGGCCCACACAACCGCATCTCGCTATTACAACCCCACAGCAGCATTGATTTTGGTCCTGATTTACAGCATCATTTGTTCTTGATAAGAGCCACTTGCCAGCACTACTCAGAAAAAAGTAAAATACAATCTAGGAGTGGAAATTAGAAACAAGAGAGGATAAGAGGCTAAGAACTGCTGAAAAAAAAAATGGGTCAAGTTCCTGTATTTGCAGGACAACATGTTCTAGGTACAAGCAAGTTTATTTGCTCAGCATTTATTACTGTCTTCTCAACAGCAAAAGAGGGTAAAGAGCATTCTGATGACTTAGTCAAAAAGTTACTTAATTTCACTGTCACTTCTTTGCCTATGGTATATTTCAGTGTTTATTTTAAAAACCACTCTGCAGTGTTTACATAACTAATTGTAATAGCTTCTGTAGAGTATTTCTAAATTTTTTTTGTGTGTAAACAGCCTTTTAAGCCATGCTCAAGGCTTATTTGAGACTTTAACAATCCTTCAGAGCTATTGCAGCTAATCATATAAACACACATTAAGCCAAATTTAACTCATCTACTGAGTAGTGAAATGGTGGCTTAACACTTGCACCTTCCAGCTTGCAAGGTTAAATATCTCAGTGCTTTACTCCAGACCATCTGAAGTGATCCCAGCATTCTAGGCATTTACTAAAAACTAAGTTCTCCATCAGAAGCGGGCAGGGCAGAAAACACACACAATGTTAAATAGAAATGATTATTTTGAAATACTTTGAAGAGCTAAGGATATAAAAATAAAATTCAGGCCCTCACTAGAAGTTGATTCAGTGCATACAGCACCAGAGGATTTCTTCATTTTTCAGAGGCAAATTACAAGTTTTTGCAACACAGGGTTAACAGCAAAAGTGCTGACACAGCACTAAGTGTATCGTGGCGCCTGCAAGCAGCTCTATAATTAATCTAAGTGTACTGTCATTACACTAAACACTGCTTCTGCAGGATCATTCCAAAGCGTGAGGCTCTTTCTCTGCTCCTCAGATAACACGCAGTTTATTTCTAATCATGCGCGCTCCCAGTCGTGGCATGATTTGCTAAAGCAACATTAGGACTTGGAGCAGTGTCTTAATCAAATCAGAATCTTCTGTAAAACAAATCTTTGGCTCTTGGAGAATTAGTAACATCTAATGCCTTAGGATAGAGATGTGAAACTGTGAGCTGAAAAATGCACTGCTGGAGACCATACTCAGCCTCCTTGCTTCTAGCCATTTACAAGTACATCTATCTAGCCTCCTACCTACACACCTCCACTTTATATGGTCATAAACCACCAATGCAATATCTAAATTATACCCTGAAAACTCCAGGTTTGAAATGGCTTCTATGAAAATTCACCTCATGTGGTTTATTCATTTCTGTGAGAATACAAGGCTCTTGATTCCTTTTGGATGGAACTCATTTAAACAAAGCCCAACAGCAAACACCCATAAATTAAAGCATTATTGGTATTTATGAAGAGACACATATAAACTGAGTGAATTTTGTTTAAAAGGCTTAAAAAAAGGAAAGAGGAGGAATCTTACATATAAAACACTAATTGCATCACAAAGTTATTAAGTACTTTGTGAATTAATACTTTGAAATACGCATTACAGGGAAAGAAATAAAAATGCATCCTGTCTGGAAACCTGTTTATTCAAATGCATTTCAGATTTCTCTCCTAATGCCTCCCACATCCACTAAAGTTATAATGTCTTAATAAACTAAGAAAATACGGGAACAGAAGGAATTTAAGTATTTCACAGTATCTGTCTGAAGCTAGTAATTTATAATGGGTATAAATTTATCCAGAATATATTCAACAAAATTTACTTCAACAAAAGCTACATTTGAAGCAATTGTCTGCTTCAGTGAGCAAGCTACTATGATTATGTTTACCAAATTAAAATATATATACCAGAATTATTTATTCTTTACTTTTCATATGCAGGTCACTGATTAAAGACCAAGCAGAATTCCACAGCAGAATTTCTGTAGTTGTTACTTTAACATGGAATTGGTATGATAAATTTATGTTCATCACTTTGGAGAACTCTTACACTCTTCGGTGTAGAGCTGGGTAAATTTATTTACAGAAACTGAAAAAACACACAGTAAAAGCCAATGACCACATGAGGAGCCATGGCCACTGGGCCAGCACTGGCCACTGAGTTGTTCTGCACCTTCACCCTTTGCAGAGTTGCAACAGAGAGAATTAGATAAAACATCTTCAGAAGCACCTGTGTTTAAAAGACACAACCACCACCAAGTAATCATTCATGCTAAAGGTTGATGTGCTGCAAAGTCAAGTCATATTTTTCCACCAATAAATGTATTTCATCCAGTAAACAAAGAGGCCTGCAGTACACACACATACTCAGAGAAGCCACAAAATATGCCTGATAACTATTCTACATTTCAAGAATGAATAATGATTACAGGCATATGGTCTTAGACCACAGCATGTCAAAACCAAGAGAAAAGTAATATTAACAAAATAATCATACTTATATTCTTTTATATCTAAAGATGGCAGTCCAGAAACATTTTAATTTAGCAGCAGTTTTGCTCCCCTCCTTGTGTTGGCAGCGGCATTCATGCAACTGCACAGGCAGATAGACCAGGAAATTAATCTGGCTGCAAAGCAATTTCCCTCCCTCCCATTCCCACCCCCACAAAAGAGAATAAGCAGGACCATTCAGCTGATCTGATTCACAACGTGACATCCTAAAGCCAGCAGCAGCACAAGGCAGGCAGAACAAATGCATGGCTAGGGTAACACTGGAAGGCAGGACAGCATTTGTCATGTACATGTCAGATGTAAAGTCAGAGAGCAAACACACCTACAGCTGACAGTGTCCAGGCTGGGGTATTTTAATGATGCTTACATGAATGCCCAAGGTTCATTATTTCCTTTGTCTTTTCAAGCTTTCCAACTCTCACCTTTGGAAACCCAAACTACCTCTGGGCTCAGACAACCACATCTGAAACATATCACTGTAAAAGCTCCACCATGGCCATGTCCTCTGTGCCAGGCAGCAGCAGCACATCAGGCTATTGCTACTGAACTGGAATGGCCAAACACTGCCAGCTCTGTTACAGCCTCTAGGCACACCTGTAGTTAGGGAAAATTAAATTTAACATCCACAGCACAGACACAGAGTCCACCAATTTGCTAGGTAGGGTGATTCTCTGAACTACAGAGACCACCAGAAAGCTGCTGAGAAAGAACATCCTAGGCCAACGTCCTAAAACATTCAGAAAGAACAGACCAAGGGTGCACTGTCCCCTGTTGACTGAAGAAAGACGTCAGCAGCAAGAGACAAGGTGGTTAAACTGTGTGCCAGGTGATAGTCCATCACTAGCCACACCTGGTTAAGCCTCCAAATCACCAGGTCACAAGTGTGCCTGACAGGACAGGTGAGCACAGCAGGTTTTGGGAGCCAGAGACAAGTCCTCAGCTAAGCTAATGCTTCCACATCTACTTAATCCGCTCCACATTTTTAACATTCCTTCCTCAGCAGCATGGAAGATCTGCTAAAAACAAACACAGCCAATGGCAATGGGAAGCAAGGAGAGCTTGGGACACAGAGCACCCCACCATGGTGTGGAAGCCAGGGTCAGTCAGGTTCTGCTGCCCTCAAAGGCAATGTGTTCACTGCCACGGCACAACAGCAGCTCACGGCTCTCAGCCAAGACCAGAAGTAGGAATCCTGGTTATTTATTTTGGCCCATTCTACCAGCTAGAAAACACAAACACTTCCAGACCAAAGACCCAACCACCCTCCCCAGGAGAATCCCAGGCCACAAAGCTCAGGATCAGACTTACTTGTGGTGCTGCGACTGCTGCATTTTGGATTGTGCTGTAGCTCATCTTCAGGCAGGTGCATAGAGGCTGGTTCCTCCAGGATACCCTCTGCCCTCTCAGGGTGCTGAGAGTCCCAGAGTCATGCTTTCTCTGCCACCAGGTTATTACAGCAAAGCCACAAAGTGCTATTATGGCAGCAAAGCGTTTTTGAGGGTTTTGCTGCCTTCAAGGAGACAAGATGGGCTCAGATACCTCCCATCAGAAGAGGGCTGGAGGCACCAGATCATTAGTGGGCAGATACAACCCTGAGTCAGAGCTGTATGCCAGCCCTAAAAGGCAGGAGCTCAGACATCATCGTGTATCCTGCATTTGCTAGTGGCTAAATCTAGTGATTAGTCAGCACTGAGAGCTGCTGAATCACTCTTCAAAGGCACCTATCTCCCTGCTGACATCAGCGAGGCAGCCACGCACTCCACTGAAATAGCCTGGGCTGCTCAGCTGCGGGCAGCACCCCTGCACTAAGGCAGCACAAGGCCTCAGTGACAGCTCAGAAATCTGATCCCTGACCTGCCACAACGCCCTGGATGATAAAATAATAACGTTCACATGAAATAATAACGCTCACATGCGTAGCAGAAAGATGCGTGTAATCTCGTGTTAGTTGTTCGTGTAATTTTGCTGATAACACGATTGGAGATCTAACGCAATATTTACATTCAGACTTCAAAAATTTATTAATGTATTTCAAAAAGTCTTTTAAAGTTCTTTCCAATTCAGATTCTATCTCTCATTATTAATTGTTTGGGTATTAATTATTTTAGATTAAATGAATGTAGGCATTGATATTCATAGAAGACAAATGACATACTAAGCAGATGAGACAATTAGCATGAATTACTTCACTCAGCTTGAAGTCCCCAAAATCTAATTTTTGATTAAATTAAAAAAAAAAATCACAAGATTAATATCGTTTTTTATTATAGTGATTATTTAACATTTTACTGACCATGGCAGACTTCACCTGGTTAAATCTGAATTCTGTCAACCCTCATAGTAACAAAACCCAGTCTTAGAGATAAGGTGCTCTCCACAGGGGCCAAACAAAAGCTAATCAATATTTTCTAGCTAAAGGACAATCTTTGAGTCAAGATCTGTGCAAGGAAAATCTTTAGCCAATTCTTAGAGGAAACCAACTACTTAGAAATACATAATAAGCAATTAAACTTATTGCTTCAGAATTTAACAGGAGTTCTAAAGATTGGCAATTATTTTCCCATGCTAGTGGATGAAAATAAGTGTAAACAGCACTTAAAAATGATGCATGAGACAGAAAATATTTGTGACATAAATTGGAAAAACTAATAAAGTAAAACTCCTGCTCCTCAATGATAAAACTGAACAAATGCATGTTGGTGCACAGAGGCTATGTTCATGGCAGAATTTTGGTATTGTTCTAACATCTACATTGATAAAAAATGGCTGTTAAGCCCTGTGTAAAGAATATATTTAAAATTTTTCTTCTTTTCTGTTTCTTTTCTATATCTGAAATCAATTAAACAATAATTAAGAATTGATTTTGGAACGCTTAATCCTGTATATTTGTGCAGGGTTGGCTGTCTTTTTTTTTTTTTTTAAGCAGGGTTTTGTTCCTTCTGGGGAGACTAAAATATCATTGAACAAAATCCTCAGGACTTTTCTTACCAAACAGTGGGATTTATAACAGAGAGGCAAATCCTCCTCTCATTTTTTTTTAGAGGAGTGCTCCTGTCAAAGTCAACGACACTGCAGCATCCTTGAAAAGCAACAGAGCTCACACTGTATCACCCACTGGAGTCAACAGGAGGATGATAAAGGGAGCTGTGTTTCAGGAGCACTTTAACAGCGAAACAGAGACAAATTAGAAACGCTTAGGGGAGGTGTGCACAGCAGAGGTTAATACAATTCCACCGAATGTCGCAGTTCGGTTCACATCTCCAATCTGTCCACTCACCGCGTGGCAAAAAGTCAATATATGTATTTCAAGAACCATCAGTAACCTCCCCACTAAATCCTGGTGGTGCTACGACCATGGGAGGCTTCCAAAAGATGCAAGTTACCTAAAATAGACACACCTAATGTGTCTGTGCCTGAGGACTGTGAGAAGGGCCCCATCTGACCACGAGAGGGAGAATTGAATCATACACATTGTTTGTTCACACACATTTCCATCTCAAACCAAGTTCACAAGGAGGGCAGTTAATAACTTCAGCACAGTCGGGGACTCCAGGCACAGCACTGAGATCCTGCTTGGATGTGCTGAAGGGAAGAAAACCAAACCCCAGAACCTCCCTTCTATCAAGGGATGTTGAAGCACAGTCAGGAATGCTGAGGTCAACAGGGAAACACCATTTGAAGATGTACAGGGTATGAGCTTACCTAAAGATCTTAGGAAAGATTCAGGAAAGCTGGCACAGGTTTTACTCAGATGCAGCCACACTTTGTGGTTTCCACCTCAAAACAGATACTGGTGTTTCTCTCCTGGGACTTCTGATGTTCCAAAGTCTGTATGGGTGGTTGGCTGACTTTGATATTGGCTTCTAGGCACTGGGTTTAGCTCCTAACACCTCTGCTTGTTTGGATTTTGTTAATCCTGTTTCTCATATGGAAGACAGAAACAATTATGACAACAGTCCCCCAAAAACTTAGATCCTGATGACAGTATTTTCACCAGAGATTGTGGACACTGAAACCTGATCTTTTCCTCAAGTCTGCACACCCAGAGTTTGCTGATAACCCCTTCTCAGGCCCACTGCAAAGTTCATCTATTTTCTGCCTGCTGGAGAAGTCACAAATTGAGGAATGTATTAGGCTGTCATGAGAGGTTTATGTTTACTACATTTATTGCTGCTGATAGCAATAACTAAGAACAGTCCCCACTGCACAGGACTTTGCAGATCTGCAATAAGTTCCTGTGTTCTGGTCGAGTTTCAGTGCTTGGAGAAGTGCAGAGTAATGGATGTAAATAAATAAATGACAGCGTGTGGATTTTTTCACCCAGCTTCAAAACACACTCCCATTCGTCATTTTTCAGGATCAACCATTCCTCACACTCACTCCTGAGGATTTGCTTTATTTACAGAAGAACTCATAACCGTATGAAAAAGTCTATCTCAAAGCTTTCCAGGGTTATTTGTGACCTCAAAAGGAGATGGAAAGAAAACTCTGTTCAAGCAAAGCACGTCACAGCAGATGTGACTGGGTCCCAAACCTTACATATCATCAGACAGATCTGGAAACCCCATCCCAAGCCAAAAGCAGATTTTTAATCTACTGATGTTTAATGAACATCTACTTTTCTTCAAAACAAAAATGCATGATTTACATTCTCCTGCTTTGGAGGCATGTACCTAATTTTTCTCCACTGGATTTTGCATTTTTTTTTTCTTAGAACACAGCTAAAATCTAATTCTACTCACAAAAGCCAGCCTATATCTGACATGCAACAGCAATATGGGAACACCTGAGCCACATTTCCTATGCCACTGCAGCTGCAACAAAATTAATCAGCTGACCTATCTCAGAAGGGAGTGAAAACAAACTTTTCCTGCACAATAGCAAAAGCTTTGTTCAGAAATAGGTCTGTTTACATTATTTCATGTTACAGCGTTATGTAGACTTGAGCATAGGAGAGGGCATTTTGAAATCTGAGACACAGAAATGCTGCTAAACTGAAGCTTGGGAAACCACAGATCACCAGCCCCTTTTCCAGCTGGGGGGAGAAACCAGCTGCAATTCCATCATCCTGTGTGATGCAAAGCATCATCTTAAGAACATACAGATAAACTGTATATAAATGATATAATACATGTATATATAGATGATATAATACATGTAGACATAGATGATTATATTGCATGTAGAGATAGATAATATAATGCATGTATACGTAGATGATATATAATACATGTATATGTAGATGATATAATATATCATAAATAATATATAATGCATGTATACATAGATTATATAATATAAATTATATATAATGCATGTATACATAAATTATAAAATACATGTATACATAGATGATATAATGCATGTATACACAGATTATATAATACATGTATACATGATATATAATACATGTATATGTAGATGATATAATATATCATAAATTATATATAATGCATGTATACATAGATTATATAATATAAATTATATATAATACATGTATACATAAACTATATAATACAAGTATACATAGATGATACATAATGCATGTATACATAGATGGTATAATATATGTATAAATAGATTATATATAATGCATGTATACACGGATGATATATAATGCATGTATACATAGATGTATAGATATGTATATATATGTGTATAGATATAGATATGTATAAATAGATGATATATAATGCATGTATACACAGATGATATATGTATAAATAGATGATATATAATGCATGTATACATAGATGATATAATACATATACAGAGAGAGGATATAATACATATATATATAGATGATATAATATACATGCCCTATACCATGCATATGTCTACATAATGCATATATGGGTATTATTCTACAGCACACAAACAATTCCAGCAGCTACAAAGCTTTGTGCACACATTTACAGAGCTGTATACAAGATCTCTGAAGTCTGACAGCCCTCCTAGCACACACCCAGGGCCTGTTTATGGCCAGGGTATGCCAGATAAAAGCACAGCACGTCCCCAGAGCTGTGGGGCAGGGAATGGCACGGGGCTGGCACCATGGCACGTCCCTGGAGCAGGGCATGCAGGACAGGGCTGCAGGGCACAGCCACGGATCCACCTCCCTGATCAAAGGGTTTCTCCACAGGCAGAAAGGGAGAGGTCCTGCCCCCAGGAACTGCCAGCACTGACACAGCAGAATCAGTTTGTTTAGGGGGTACTTTCTGGAAGCTCAAGGATCTGCAAAGATGTTTTAATGAGTTTTGCAAGTCCTGCTGAAAGCAGAGGTTCTCAATGGGCCAGTAAAGCTGGGCAGTGATACTAGAAAATACCAATGCCAGCACTTCTGATAAGCAGGTTAGCCTGCAATGCTTCAGCTGCTATCCTTGGTGTCACTAACTGCTTCATCCTGAGTGTAATTGACTCCAGGGGAAAACAAAAGAGGGGATTTTGTTTTGTTTTGACAAATCCACTGCAAGGCACCACACTAAGGTGCCAAAGGCTACTTTGTATTTACAGTGCTGATGATAGGCACAACTCAGAAGTTTCCTGACCTCAAGTACAAACACAACATGAAAGGTGATATATCAAACTGACACTATCACAACTAGGGAAAAAAAAAAAAAGGAAAGAAAAGAAAAACACCTCAGATTTATACCAGGCTTGCCTGCCTAGCATAAATACTAACATCAAGCTTGCAGCCTTTGTTCTATCACTGCTTAAAAGTTGTGTGATACAGCACAAGGGCAAAACAGTACAAACCCAAATGGAAAGTGTTTCCAAACATAAACATAGAGGAAAGAAGAGGAAGAAATTTGCTGAATCCAGAAAGGAACTTCAAGTTCACAGAAGTAACAGCAGATTCAGGCCTCCAGTACCTTCCCTTTGTCTTCATGCCTGATCTCACCTCCAACCTGCAGGCTGTAGCATCCCTGTTTATTGCTCCCACACTTGGTTTTCCACCATACCCTTGTGCATGTGTGAGTCCTAACCCTGCAACAAAGGGGTTCAAACCCTTAAAACACACACCTCCCAGAAAGTCTCTGTACCTCAGGATGATTTACAGTGAGGCATTAACAAAACCAATGCTAGAAAGGTCAAGAAAAAAACCCAGGCTTACCCCACCTACAAAAAAAAACCAAAAAAACAAACCAAAAAAACCAACACCACAACGCCCGAAAGTTCTTGTTGGTTATCTGGAATCAAATGGAGTCATCCCATACTCAGACTGGCACTCACTCCCTCTCATTTGGGGCATTTAAATGTTTTTAGAAAGAGCACTCATGGATTTTGAGCTGTCTCTCAATCAGGTCCAAGGCCAGAAGCTGCTCACTGTGCTCCAGGACATTCCAGTACCATTGAGGGAAAAAGGGAACTTTTTTTTAATAATAAAGTAGGGACAGATAAAAACAGCACTACACAGCATCTAAATGAAAGTAATAACGAACAAAAATTTGCAGTTGTAATTATATTTAATGTCTAAATGACCCATTTGGAGAGAGACATTAAAATCAGTCACTCACTTTATAAAAGATAAAAGCATTGATCATAAGTGCGAACATAGTAAAAGCAGACATTTATAAAATAAAATTTTTTAGTGCTTTATATAACCTTTCACACAGACTAGACTAATTGTGGATATTTTGAAAATATTAATGTTAATAACACGGAGATAGTATTGCATTTCCTCCAAAGAACATACATTTGAATGACAATATTTTTAATATGAGCTCTGTATTGTAATTTAATTTAACCATGAAACCAATTTCTGCCTTCAACATTTTATGTTTTACAGTATGAAACAGAACATTATTTGCTGTAATGTAGTTTATTTAACCTTAACCTGATGTGGTGCAACAGTGAATACAGATACACTCAAAATGTTAATAATATGACACACTGAGCTGATTAAAATTTCAATTGTGTTTCCTCCATCTCCTTTGGAAAGTTAATGAATTAATGAATCTTTAAAGGACAGTCAGGGAGGCCTTAAAAAGAAGATGCCTTTTTGAGTAAGGAGAGAAAGTGGCAGATTACAACTTAATGGCTTCAGAATAATGGTAATTTCCCTATTTTCTTCACTTGCCTTAGCTCAGCTAATGGCTTCATTAGTGTCCACACTCTCAAACGAATAATAGAGGACCATGTCACATCCATCTTAGTCACATCACAATAAAACCGTTAAATACAATTCAGCTACCTGCCTTCTGCCAGTCTGGGCTGCAAGGCAGAATTAGCAGCACAATCAATACGGAATCCTGTTATTAGATTCTTTTTCCTTTAAAAAAGGAGTATATCATCAGGTATAATCACGCGGTGCTATTTAACTGCAGCGCACATTTTATGCTGATTAGATAACTAGAATTACTCAAAATGGACATAAAATGAAGGGGGAAAAAAATTCTGCTTACTTTACACCTATACATCAAAAAACCACCCCAAATTCTGGCTCTTTATTTGATAAAACTGCTGGGTTACTTCAAAGTCACCACAGATGTATCAAATTTTTCATGACATCTCCTCTACCAAATCATTTCACAAACCAGGCTAATTAAGCAGCAAAAAAAACCTCCTTGGCTTTAGCTACCTCTGTCTTGGGAGATTTCATTCAACCAATTAAAATTTTTGGAAAAAATTCAGTGTAACTGAATATAGCTCCATCAAAAGATGGATGAATTTTTCCATCAAGCCTGATGCAACAAGTTACAAACTGATCTTAGCACTGTAAAAACAAACGAGAATTATGATGATTTTTTAAAAATATGTTAAAGGTTTTTAATTTTCAAAGTAGTTGAATTTAAATTATTTTGTGATCATCAGTTTTAAACTGGATTTAAGCAGCGCTGTGCCTTTTTTTTACTCATTATATGGTTTGGCTACTCTGTGTGACATGAAATCTCTGTTCAAGCATATTTTTCTCATTATATACATATTTTGTACAACAAATTATATGCAGGCTCTTTAACAGCAGTGGTTGAAACATGCACACTTGGCAGAATCTAATGCACAAGTATCATTCCCTACTTTTTATCTGTGCAACCCAAAGGAGCAAGCTCCAACTTCTACCTTGCTGAACTGCAGCTGGCAGCAACACATAAGGAACAGGGGGAGGAAAATGGCCTGTTTAATATATCAGGAAAATCTCAAATGCTCCAGGCAAGATTCTGTTCTCAGATCCACGCCACAGATCCTGACTGCAGCGCTCTGCCCCTTCTTGACCCCGGTATCTAACGCTACCCAAAACTGCTACGGACATGTAGAGGCAGAGCTTTATTGGATCACACCAATCTAAGGCAGGATTTTGCACTAAAGGATTCCTGGACTGAATTCTTCAGTTCTCTACATAACCCTGCCATAACCACATCCAACTGAGGTCCAGGAAGAAAGAGCTTTGTAAATATCAGCACGCACGACGTGCCGGGCATCCGCGCTTGTCAGCGGAATAAATTTTTCTGACAACATAAATCTGATCCCACTGAGAAGCCTTTTTAAAAATACATTATTGACTAAAAATATTTATATGCACCACTTTTCCTGTTAGCAAAGGTAATATATTAACTGCTTTGCCATTACGGCAAGTAACTGTAGGCTTAAGAGAAAATATTTCTGTATGCACGCTATATATCCATTTCAAATTAAAACACAATGCCAATATCATACTAAATCACAACAGAAGTCTCAGTCCTAAACAGATCTTGAGTGACACCTGCATTCTAAATTTTTTTAGGAGCATTTTGGCAATGATGAGACTTTAATAAGAAGTACTGCCTTCGAAATATGTAGCTATGGGTAAACATGAAATATCCTCTATTTATCATTTCAGTTCTTAGTTGTTATTTTAAAAAAGGTGACTGAATTCCAACAGACAGGTAGAAGGGGTAGAGAAGATCACCTACTTCTTGTGTACCTTACGATATTAAAAGCTTATGTATAAAAACCAACTCATAAAGTAACCACAACCCCAAATCTCTCACTGTGTTTCTCAGATTATCAATTCACAGCTCACCAGGAAAGGATTTACTCCCTCTGCCCAGGTGTGCCACCATGGCCTAAGCAAATTCCCATCAGAAAAAAAGGAGGAAAACTCTAAAAATACATTTGCCAGTCAGACCTGAAAATTTACTTCACTACATCACAGAACAGGGCAAAACTGGTGGGTATTAACTCCTGATGCTGTTCTAGGATCAGCATTACAGCACTAACAGGCCCAGACACTCCAGATATCACAGTTATTATCTTACATCAGATGGACACAGAGTTGCCTATGCATAAAAAATTTGAACACACAATTGATGCAGAGTATTCAAAATATGCAACAGTAATTTTATTTATATTGTATTGACTTTTACAGGCATCCTCAGGAGGTCCAAGTGAACTTTTTCCTGCTCACTGCCCCTTTAAGATTTCTGCATCACCCCCTCTTTCATTTAATTGCCTGTAGGAAGAATATTTACTGCAGTTAGAAGATGCAGGAGGGAGATTACAATTTGTAGGTAAGTTAGGCAAGGAAGATGCATTTACAACTTTCCTGCTTAAACTACCGCAGAAACCAGTTTTACACAGAGTAGAGGTCCCCTCAGAGTAAGCTTGCTTAGCATGCAAGTACACTATCTGCCTAAACTCTGCTTTTCTGATTAAAGTTTTGTATTTAATTAAAATTGTCTTTAATTAAAATGCAAATATTCTAGGACTTTAACAATAAATTGTTTACACTAGACTGAGAAACAGCCCTCAAAGGCTTTGGGAAAAAAATAGTTTCAATTGCAAGCTGTATATTCAAACTTCACTGCTCAGTGAAAATGGGTAAAGATCCTTTTTTCTCCTATTGGCTTAATCTTTTTTAAACAAATGGAAAGATATCCCAATTTGTATCTAGAATTCACATAGAAAACAATTCCCAAAGTTATTGGCTGTTGAGTAAGTAATTAGGCCGGTTCAAAACATCCATTGTGTTTGAAACAATTCCTTTAGCCAATTTTGCTAGGAAATGATACTGACACCACAAAAGAATTGCCAGTGAAATGAACGACAGCACAGCCCCTTCCCTGAGTGATAAACACGGAGTGTGCCTGTGTGCACGCGAGGATCCATCTGCATTATCCCTCCACCAGAAACATCCTGCTCAGCCTTCAAAAATAGCCAGTGTGTTTACAAAAGAGCACGGTTTAGATACAGCAGATATACAGCCTGCTCATTTCTTCCTTTAAACAAACACAGAGAGACTCTGCACCCCGGGTTTTGATTTAGCACCAGGCAGACTGTGTGCTCTGCACCATCAACAGTCCTTTTCTCTACGGAGTGTTGGGACACACAGGTGAATTATCCTTGTGGCCAACTCATAACCATCCTCCACTGGGAATAAAATTGAGCCTCCGTAATTATACTGACTTAATATCTTGAGAATTTTAATTTTTGTCCAGAGAAACTTCAAACTGAGCTTTTAGCACTCTTGTGCAGTAACAAAAACTACAGTTATGCACGGTTTGGAAAGAAATTTACCAAATCCCAAACCTTCTTCAAAAAAAAAAAAAAAAGAAAGTAAACAGTGCTTGGAAGGTTTTATGGCTCATTAGCAAAATACTGCATTATGCTCATCACCATATCCCTGTTCAAACACTGAAGAGCAGTGATATAAGTTAAATGAGGTAGTAACATTTAAAGTTTGAAAAATCCACTTCCAGAAGCCAGTGGAACAAATCATACATGGGAACTTTCTAACTGGAAGTACAAGCTAGAATAATGGTATGAATATGACCTCTATGGAAGTAACATAAAGTATCCTCATTCTTGCAGAGAAATTCTTACAAAGACCCACTTGCTATAAATCTGAATTTCCTAAATTCATTGCAGATCTGAGAAACCAAAATGAAATAAATTACCACAGTTTGACACCGTCTCCTTCATCACAGTAATTCCAGATTTCAGTATAAAAGCCATTACTTAACTTGCACGCCATAATTTACACACTCTTTTACACAATAATTTTTGATCCAAGAAAAGATTCATTTTCCTTTTATAATTATCTCGTGTCAAAGTCTTTAACCTTTTCATCTGAAGAGCCAGAGCTGGATTCCTTCTGGAAACATATGTCCTGAGTTCAGCGTCGTGCCACTACAGAAAAGGGCTGGACATCAGCAGAGAGCAGACAAGGAGAGCAGCCAGGGGCACTGGGCTGCAAACCAGGGCACCTACACCCAACTACCAACAGCAGCTGCTTTCCAAACATTCTGCAGCAAAACCATTTATTGTAGGGAATCAAACCTGTGTCAGCCCAACGTGAAGTTGTAAGTACAGCACGAGAACCACCTAAACCACAGCGGGTGCGCAACGGCTGATTTGCATAATTTATACTAATTAATGTAGATTCAACAATTAGCATTTCAAGAGGGTTTTCGTGGTGCCCAGGGAAGGCTGGTGTGAGCCTGGGCAGCCTCACCTGATGTGGTGCCTGTCCACACACGGGCACCCAAATCACGTCCTTGCCCAACATCTTCTCCAATATTATGATAAAGACAGAGCAATATTCTGCCTGACTAAAATTCAGACAACAGGATCCATACACACTTGCCTTTTCAAAATAGCACTTCACAGTCACAGGCAGGAAGCCTGAGCTGGCTCCAGCAACTGTGGGCTCACTTTAGAGTAAGCAGCAGAATAGCCCCCAAAAATGCAGGTTCCCTGAAAAAAGAGCTGCTCCATCTCCATCCACATTTGGCTCCTCAGTGGACTCCTGTCCCTGCAAGGCATCCTCATCATCATTTTCTTCATCACACACACCTGGCTGTACCCACATTTCACATTTCCTTCACTTTGGGAACACACCTTTCTGCACCAAGGGCAAGAGGCCACTGTTTATATGACCACATGGTCTATGTGGATTTGCTTCCACCTGAAATCATCCAGTAAAATTTAAAAAAAATAAAAATTCAAGTGATACAGCAATTATGTTCCCCATTCCTAAATAACACACCATTCTGTTACAGGGCCAGCAATTAGCTCTTACTTCAGGCACCTCTGCTGCCTCAGGAACAGACTGCTCATTTTTAGCCTGTTCCCAATTTACTCGCCGGCAGAGGTGTGCAATGAAGTTGCAAACACACGTCAGTATAAATTTCCTTTTTGAGAAGTTTCAATCTTGTTTTATCAGAGACCAGTGCTGAGGAAAGCCTATAATGATTTCTCTTTTTCAGGCTTATTCTAGAATTGCATCTATTTTGGGGTTTTGTTTAGATCTGTCGCAGCTTTCGTACTGTTGATCATGTTGTTTTTCTAACCCGCCCTGAACATCTGTTGGCTCTTTCTGAGGCTGCATAATCCTCGTTTTTTTTTTTTTTCTTTCTCTTATGTATTCCACTGCTATCAGCTGGCTGTTATTCTTGGTTTTTATTTTGCAGTGTACATTCTATTTCTTTTAGTTTGGAGAAAAATACTATTTTAAAAGCACTGATTCTTTCTGGCTCATCCTGCGCAACAAATTCATATCTGCCACAGCTTTTTGTTTTCTTCTGCTGGTTTGGGGTTTTTGTTTCTGCTTGTTTTCCTTTTTTTAAAAAAAAATGCATCAATATAAAAAAAAATCAGGTTGCAGCAGACCTAAAGGTGGAGTGAGAAGACAGCAAAGGATCTTGTTTTCATAATGATAAAAATCAGTACTTATAAAAGATACGGGGCTGGCAGCCCTGCAGAAAACAGAGCGAACACCGTTTAACCACAAACCAGACACACACACTCTCAGCAGGACCACTGCAAGCACTGAAAGGGGAAACAACAGCCAAGCCTTGGCCTCCTCACCGGGGCTGCCAGCGAGGGCAAGCATTTGTGCCAAGCATGGGGGTGGGCTTTTCTGACACTGGGAACTGTTTGGAGACCACAATTATTTTGCATAGCCTAACAAACAGTTATCAGATGGCAACAGCTTCTGGTCACTACCAGGCTGGACTGCATTCAAGCCTAAGGAGACGTGTATCTCCCCAGCCAGCGAGTCTCCCTACCCGGTGATTGCAAAATAAGTGAGATTTTGAGGTTGACAAGAGTCCCTTTTAGCAGCGTTTGGATTATAAAATTGCTCTGACTCACTGCAGCGTATTGCTCCCTCTTAATTAGCAGAGCTGAACTTTGTACATGTCTAGACTTCCTCCTGCAGAATGGCAGATTTTGGCCTTCATGAATATCATTTGAAGTCATATTATTTACAGAGCCTTTATTCATTTCAGTCATTTGTTTCAAACATATTTTCCACAGAAAGAAAAAATGCACCAACTGCTGGGCCATTTAATCCAAACTTAACAGTTAAGATGTTTTATTCAGCATTTTAAAAAGGATTGTCTTAGGGAATTTTATGTGCTGCATTTCTAATGTTAACTTTACAGATTGTAAAGTGCCTTGGGATGCACTAGCATGAAAGGCATTAAGGTATTGCAGGATTTAAGCAAATGTGCATTGCACTAAAAAGAACCTTTTATGAAAGCACATACAGATAAAAACCACAGTAAAGCTAGTGTTTATTAAGAGATGCTCAGATTTATTTCTTAAAGCAAAACTATTTTCCTCCTCCACTGGCAAAAATGATCCTTCTCTAAATTAAAAAATTTTCCACCAGTACTGACATAAAATTGCTGAAATTTTATACTTTATGGAACAACGTATTTTCCCATTTAAATGTTCAGTCTTAAAAAAACCCAACTGGATTCACATCAAAAAGGCATTTTTTTTTCAAAAAAAGTAGGATTTCTGGTTTGTGGGTGGTCGTTTTTTTCCTACCACTTATTATGAACAAATTAATTAACTATATTAATTAGCTTGACTATTGTTACAGGATTTTATGGGTACAAAGAAGGATGAATCACTCATTTTGATCCACGCTTCCTATTACTATCAAAAAGTTGCATTTCAAATACAAGAAAAAGCTTGTACAGCTAAATCCCCTGACACGCCTGGAAATCACAGAGTAGGCTTGTACACCAGTCACTTATGAGAGAGGATTTAATGTCAGTGGGTGAAGTTCAGCACGGAGAGAAGGAGCAGCATTAACACAGCCAGAGCAGCCTTATCAAGGAGAGGTGGGGTACTCTATCAGGCTTTATCTCCACCCTTCAAATGGGAGGGTGGATTTGATCTTCACCACCTCCCTCCCTGTTTTCCACCTTTGTAACACCCCAGCACTCAAGCTCTGCCGTCTCAATCCACAGACTATTACAGCCTGTTCAAAAAGTATCAGTTGATTTTAAAAGGCTACAGATAAAGCCCAAAGAAAGTGTCCTGGATTTCAACTGGTAGGACTAAACATGAGATCAAAGTTTAAGTGCAGAATATATATAATATTATTCAAAAAAAAAATAGTAACACTGCTGGAACTCCTATCACTCTAACATCAGAAGAGATGCAACAAACAACTTTATAATGCCAGATCCACCTTTTCATTAAAATTACATTAAAAATAAAACGTGGCGAAGAAAAGTTAAAAAGCAGCATATGACTTCTGCCAAGGAGGGAAGGATTAGTTGTCCTTTGCATTCTAAGTTTGAAAGTTAATGTGACAGTCACAATACCTACTCAGAGCCTCAGATCTTTTTTGAATGATAGGAACATTTTCTCAAAGGCTTTCAGCTACAAAATAGCCCTCAGATTTGTTTCTCTAAAGCACTTGTAATTCAAAAACATTACTGACAAATAAAGCAGAAAGCATTAATTTTATTTATAAGTGAAAAATTTCAGATGACTGCCCCGAAATCCAATAATATTCTCCTGTTTCAAGGAAAAGAGTGGAGCTATGCACTCCAATTACAGTGGGTCATAAAACTGAATTAAAGGAACAAGATACTGTTTTAGCTAATGATGCTTTTTAACTACCTCTCATGCCTTCCTAGTACTATAGCATTTTCAGTTACATATTTGCCACGTTTTGTTCTCACACAACTGCTTTTTCCACTCAAGTTCAAAGGAAGATCAACCCATTTAACTTAATCTAGACCTCCACTGTAGGCATCGAGTACCCATCTCAGCCTGCTCCTCAGAGATGCATTTCCTTTTGAAAAATAATCCAGACCATGTATGTCAGCAAGGTATCCTTTGCCAAGCCACAAAGACCACATCTCAGTAACTCTAGCATGGAAATGCTGCTGTCTACGTGTTTTACATCTGGATTCATCCTTATTCTTCCAGTGCTTTGTCCATGCATTATTGAAAAGACAAACAGTTTTACTGAGCAACAAGCTTCAAAGCAGGTTGAAACATCCAATTGTTCTTCCTGTGATGGACTTGAGGCTGGGAGACCTGCACCTTCCAACTCTTGGCTGCTCCCATAAACTACACTTCAAAGCCCTGTGGAGATCCAGTTGTAGATCTGGGTCTTCCCAGATAGACAGTGATCCATGGTTCCACTATTTCCTGTCTATCAAAGGTGTCAGCCAAAAAAGGCTGATGGTGATACGTCCCTTGTCACTGGACCTGCTGACACCCCTGTTCACTGGGCTGCCAATCGAGGCGTGACCGCAGTTATTTTACTCTGATGTGGTGTAACGTACAGTTCTTACTACAAATACAGCCCCTTTCTTAAACCCAGCTTTTTATAAACTGTGCACCTGTGTAAGTACAGAAGAGCAAATCTGGGGGCTCCATGACAAGCAGCCCTGACTGCCAGACTGGATTTGAGTTTCACGCTCAAATATCACTGACTGAAACTGCAGCCACACACAGCATCTTCCACCACAACCCCTCTCTTTGTCTATGTGTTTATTTTACACTAATCACTAAAACATCACAGCACAAAGTGTTATGTTATATCTGTATCTATCTCAATATCTATAATTACTTTCTCTTTTGTAAAAACTAGGACAGGGAGTTGTAGCCCTCAAAGATTACAGACACCCATCTTCCTAAGCCTGACTAAGCCTAAACACACAACAATTATAAGATGGTAAACAGCAGTAATTGTACACTAAATGTCTTTTTAAAGAGCCAAATGTGCACTTAAAGTTTAACTCCCACTCACTGCTGCTCTAGAACAAACAGTAAATTAGTGAATACAAAACTAAAAAAAAAAAAGCCCAGCAGCATGTTCCTCAGGCAGGAAGTAATTCTATTTCCCCCCCTTCCTTTCAACCTTTGTAGACATAATGCAGAATAGTTTCAATAAAGCACTGCCTGCAGTAAAAGCATGTGATGATCTTGCAATCCAAACTCAAGTGTGATAATTACCCTGCATTAAAAGACAAGGGGACACACAGAGAAATAAACGACCCTCACCCCCACAAAGTGCAGCTGCATTCTAATTTATCAACAGTCAATCTATTACCTTATGTACTTTCAGACAGGGGGGTTTATTTGCACCTGTATGTCTCAGTAAAGTGCAGTTTCATGACCATTACCAGCAGTTAAGGCTTCCTCTTTTCTCTGGAACAGGTGTCGTGCACAGGGCAGAAAACCACTGAGCGACTTTTATCCCACATGCATCAAAACCAGCTCTGAGGTATCACTCCAGCCCCTTTCTCAGTGAGATTACAGAGTCCTCAGACACTGCAAAAGTCTCATGATACATTTGCCCTTTGCTGGATTGGTGGGAGATTGCCTTGGGAGTGTTTAGGGAAGGAGAATATTACCTAGCAGGAATGAATACAGCAGTCAGTCCCTAGAAGCATGACTGAGATGACAGAGGGCATCAAGTACAGGAATAAGGGATTCCCAAAATTCCTTCTGGAAGTGGCCAGACCTGAGCACAGAGGAAGAACCTTGCTCTGAGGGCCACTTGATAGGCAGAGGACATCAGTTTCCAGAGCTGTTTGCCTTACCCGTGAATGTGTGTAGGGAGAAAGGCGAAAAAAGAATTAAAACATCTTACAAAGTAATAAAATGTAGCTGTGAAATGATAAAAACTGATTGTTCTTGCAGCGTGTTACTGTGTGACAGCTCTCCTGACAATTAAAATGAAGAGGTTGTGTGCACTAATGGCAATGTCAAATTATAGTATACATAAAATATCCTATAAATATTCCAGCATCCCCAAGAATGTCTGTGACATTTGTTGCTAAGAGGTATCAGGTTTGCTTCTTCCATGTCCATTTCCATGTCTCCACTTACAACACTCTGAACTTAACTAGGAAATTCCCTCCTCCCAAGTAAAAGAAGAACATTTTCATACTGATACAGTTTTGCTTGGACATATGAAAGCTATTTGAAAGGTCTTTATTTATCTTCACAACTTCAAAGCCCTGAAGGATCTCTAAAGATAAATGTATATTGCAATGTCCATTCTGCAAACACACAGAGTGAGGCAGAGATCATCTGCCCAGAAGGTTCCACCCAAAGCCCAGCACCCTCTAACTGGAACTCCCCATCTACCCTACACCCATCACACTGGTTGGTGCTGCTATTTCTTTTCCAGCATTTACCACTGTAATGATATTAGGAAATAAACAGGCCACACTACTCTGTGCAAATACAACAAATTGCTACAGAGGGATTTCACTGCAGTATAAAAACTCTAAGAACTAGCTGTCCTCACATAAAGTATCACAGGACAAGGGAAAAAGGCAGATATTCTGAATTTTTTTTCTGCTCAGGAGTAAAACTTGAGCATTTGTAGCCTCCCCAAAACCCAAGGGTTAGATTATTTATCTTGTTTTGAAGCACACCATGACTCGGAATATAGCAGTTAAGCAAATCAGCACCTGTCAAGCCTACTGAACTACTCTCTATTTAACCAGAATTTACATTTAGTTCAGTCAATTAATAGAAGCCTTATCAGGTTCATGATAATTAGCACACTTATTAAGAGGAGTAACAGCAGCAGAAATGGTGTCAAAGAAGAGCTTTGTTGTAGTTCTGTTGTTACCACCAGAGACTCCTATCTGATCTCACCCAGTGATCTACTTGCTCTTGTACTGCCAAGGAGACCCACTTATTCTGCTCTTAAAGCAGACAAATTACTGTGACAAGAAGCAGGCTTAGGGTAGCTTCCATTCACAGATCACTTTAAGTACTTTACAGGTCATGTGCTATTAAACTACTTACTTTACCAATTTCTTTTGGCTTATCCAAGGCTAAACTGTTTTAATTGGAGGAGCACTTTTTTAGGTTTGCTTTCTTTTTTTTTTTTTATTCTTCCTGTTTTATTTTTCCCATGAATAGTTGAGGGCTGTTGGACCAAAAAAATAATTTTAATCAACAAGGAAAAAAAAAATCAACTTTTTCTTTCCTATGCTTCACATATATTGCTGAGGTGTACTTTAATACAGGCAGACCTCTTTAAGCAAGTATCACTTGGAGCAATCAATAAAGTCACTTTTTGATAATCTGTTTTAAAGGTAGTCCTTTAATGGTATTAATGGACAGGTACAATTTAGACTCCTCACAGAAGATGCCTTCTTGCCTGCCATTCCAGAACTTTAAGAATTTTAACAAGAATTGTCAAATGCCAGATTGTTGTTTATACACATACACACTTTTTTGTGACTCTCTTGAGCTGCAGAGTCATAAGGGTATAATTTACAGTGCAAAGTGGTGTTTTAAGAAAATAGTAACTCAAAGTATAATTTCTGGGTTTTTTTCCCCTCAAATTGAACTGATCATTTTCCTTTTCTCTTAAACTCATAACCATGAAGCCACATCATTAGTCCAAATTATTCGGAGAATAAGGCTAAAAGTTAATATACTTTGACAAAATTAGCCACTGCTTTAACAATAAAGGGAGTATTGAGCTATCCTTCACTTATCTCTGTTCTTAACTATTTGATATTAGATAAGACCTGGAGAAAAATGAAATCCATAAATTGCACTGTGTGGCATATTCTACAGGCAGGTAAGAGACTTTATAGAAGGTGAGACAGTGCTATAAACCAAAAGTCAAATCAGAAACTGAACCTTCATTTCAGATTCCTGGGCTTTTTAATGTTCAAGAGAGACTGCAAACATTAGTTTAACATTCTCTGTTTTTCTAAGAGTACCTACAGAAGCAGAGATAATTTAATACAAGCTGAGTTGAACTGTAGTGAAGGTGTTTCCAGGCTATGTTTTTAAGAACATACTTGAAAGACTGGCAGAACAATCCAGTGCTCTGGTATTTTCACAAATTCAAAACAATGAGATACTTAAGACTCTATTCACACACAAAAAAAAATAAAAAAAGAAAAAACGGAGAGGAAAAATGGAGTATTAAATGACTCTAAGTGGAAGAAACATTTCCCATTTCAACTTTAGCACTTTACTACTGACATACAATGAAAAAAAAGTGCTTGTATATAACCCAGCCATGTCAGCAGCAAAATGAATCTCCGGGCTGTGCAATGATCTAAGAAAATCTGAATGGGCATATGGGAACAGCTCATTTTGCAAGACCTCCGAAACCAACCTACTGATAAACACCGGAGGGTGCCTGACTGCCTGAATACTCACATGCTTATTTGTTGTTATTCTTATTCATTACTGAGTCATTATTATTATTTAAGTGCCGACAATGCACTTGTGAACCAGAACAGATGCAAAATATCCTGTGCTAATGAGAAAATCAAAGCCTTTCTCATATTAGCAATTTCATATTATAGGATCTCTTTATTTTTGCCAATAAAGCACAAAAGTAATTAATACAGCAATATTTTCTTATTGTTCATGAGTAAAGCAAGTAAAACTGCTCAGATTCCGCTTTGGCTCTCACCCCTACCAGCACAAAATACAATAAATACTATTGAAGAATTCCTATTAAGACAGCTGCCAAATAAAATACAACAAAAATCTCTCATAAAAAGCTGTTCTCTGTTTATTCAGAGATACAGTCAGTACTCCTCACTGAAAATGAACAGTGCAGCACTGCTCTTTCATATTTAAATACTTAAGTTATATCTTATTGCTGCAACCATCTCACAGGGTAATTTTTTAACTGGAGGCTGACATTAGTCCTCAGTGTATTACCAAACTGTGGGTCCATTCTTGAATAACAATTAGAATACATAACTAGCACATGTTTTCACCCCCAAAATTATGCTACTACATACATGAGGAACCTGACAAATACTTCTATTTAAATAGCTGTGCACACAGAAGGGGTCAGGTTGGACATTCTCTGATAGCAGCCATGGATGTCAGCTCCAGGATGACACCTCCAGCAGCCCAGGTTTGATGTAAAGGAAGGTGGCTGGGGAAGGCTCCCTGCAAAGTCAACTTCCCCCAGTGCTGCAGGAGCTGTATTTGCTTCTCATGACCACAGTTTTTAAGCAAGGTCACTTAACCAGAGCTGCCTCCTTGTGTGTAGGTAACCCTGCAGCAGAGGACTTAAATTTGGCTGAGGAAGTTTTCATTTGGGTACAATGTCCCTTACCTTGCCCTCAGCAAACCAACCTGTGCACACTCCCCAGATGTGGCCCCAGAAACTCTCCACCTCAGCAAACATCACTGCCCTTTCGAGGGCCATTCTGCGTCACGGGAATGCGCACGACCAAAATCACTTTCATGAGAAGCAAAGGGGTTTTTTTCCTCAATTTCAGTAATGAACATGATTTAAGCACAAAATGACTCAGCCGTGACTGCGGGGCTCAGCAATGAGCACAGCACTGCTGCAGAGACAACGGCCAGTGCAGAGCAGGGCAAAGCCCTATGGTCATTTCTCCTAAAACAAAGCATGAAGAGCAATATGTGATCCTAAAATCTAGCTCAAGAAGCTTGCTGGAGTCACAGGCAGGCCCAGTCCTGTGCTGGGAGTCAAATGGGTCTGGTTCTGTGTAAGCTCAGCCCAAAGGCAGAGCTCAGCACAAGCCCCCTGCCTGCCCCAGTGCTCCTGCTGTGTCTGCTGCCAAAGCTGGCACGAGGATCCCTGACCTAGAGAGGAGCCTCACCACAAGTTTTATATCAAAACACTCCTACCAAGATTTAAATGCCAGAGCCAGTTAAACTAAAACATGTATCAACAAATGAAAATGTGAATGAAGAAGTTTTGTCCTCAGCAAGTCCTCAGAAGGCGTTACTGAGATCCTCAGATTAAAAAGACAACTGAAAGAGTTGGATAGTACCTTCTGTTCAACATCAGAATACAAGACAACTTGGTTCACAGAAGACCAAGTCTGGCCCTAAACACTTAATAGGATTAAATGAAAATGGCAAGATCCTAAAAAACATCTATGAAAAGATCTCATACTACTTTTTGAAGGTCTACGTGGAAACATAGACTAGTTGTAACTGCAGCATCCCATCATCAGTGACACACATTCCAACAAGAGGAATAAAATACATAAACAACAAATCAACCCCCCAGCAATAGTGGATAAAAAAATGCCTCGATTTGTAACTTTCCATTAAATACTAACTTAATAAAATCAACAACCATGCATCTGAACTAGAAGAGTGGAAGTGTGACAGATGAATGACAGCTGATCACAAGTGACAATTCACATTTAAGTCCAGAGGAATGCCCAGCCTTCATGTCCTCTTAAATCAGCCTTGGGTCAACACCTGCTCATCGTTAAGCACACAGTGACACAGGCACACCCACAGTGAAGGGCTGGGTGTACTGAGTACCTGCTGAATTCTGACACACACACACAGCCACACTGCTACAAGCCATCCCTTTCAGATTTCTGACAGTCACCCACACCCCCATTTGCTCCTGGCTGGGTATGTTCTTGGCCAGAACATTTATAGCCCCTGGTGTTATCCCTCCAAAGCTGTGACGCATTCCTAACCACAACTCTAAGAACACATTGACATTATAATATACAAACACGTAGGGAAGATATACACACTCAGACACACCAGGGGATAAAACAGACTGGGAGGAAACGAGGAACTTTATGTTACTGTCTTTTCTAATGAGATAGAAAGTGGCAGATGTAAAGATTTCATTCAACCAACAATCTCTTTTATGATATGAATAAACTACTAAAACAGATTTAATCCTTTATAAAATCAGATTATAAGAAGCAGACAAAATCACAACTTTATTCAATACGCCATCTTATCCAGTGTGACTAATGCATTATTTGTATGAAGTTAAAGTGGCGCTTTGGAAAGCTATGAAATAAATCAAATGCTCTACTTTATGTAATCTTAACAGACAGATCCCATTAGGATTCTACTATGCATAGCTGTTGGTTAAAATCATTGACCAGTATCCTTATAAATTAATCAACTGAGGTAATGCTGGCTTGGCTGTCATCATTTGTTCCTAATCTACATTTAGAATTCACTTCAACTTTTCAAGCCCTTTAGAACAGGTTTACCAATTCTCTCACCCTTGCTTCAGACACCAACCTAACCATTAATTGTTTACAAAAGACCCAGTACAATGGAACTGTATCTTTTATGTTCCTTTTCTTTCCACAGATATCAGAGCACATATTGACACTGCTTTATAATTAGTTAGAAAGATATTAAATCTTAACCAAACATTCTTGCCTGCCTCAATTTTTTTTGATGAGACCTTTTATCATTGAAGTTGAATTTGCAGGCAGATTGTGCGAGTTTACACAAGCAAGAATCATTACAAAATCTAAAATAACCCTGATCTGGTTGAAAGGCAGCTAGCAGAATATTTTTGGTTATAGATATAGGGGAGGAAAAAAAGCCTCCCAGATATCAGGTTATTTGTGGAGCTCTAATGTGTTTTCAAACATATGACTTCTGTGTTATGTCTGTGTATTTTATGCAGTTTCTAGTCATGTTTGTTAGATGTCTGCATGTCATGTACTGCAAGATTCATGAGCAGTCTACAACCAGGCAAAATTCTCACACAACAGCTTGTCTCGGGTAATGGGGAAAGAAACAGCAGAGTGAAGTGACAGGGAAGTGTATTATTTATTATCCTGATGAGGGTAACACCTAGTCATGGTCTAGGATGCAAACATGCTCAGTGTCCTGCTGATGGAGCTTGTGATTCTGAATGAGTGCACAGGTGTTTCCCTACACAGATACCAAAACTCTCCTTAATTATGTTCCCTTATCTGTGATCCCTCCATGGGCACACTAAAAACACAGTCAGTTTGGTCAAGGGTTCTTTAAGGAGAGAAGGGAAGACTGAGCAGTAACAAAAACATTGCAATAGATTGCGTAATATTTCTGGAGCTCTACCACAGAGTAGGTAAAGGTCATCTGCTCCCAAAATGAAATGAGAAAGAAAGGGAAGCTGTGGCTAAGTACGGTTTAGAGTTTACTAAATCAATGGAAAACTTCAACCAGCTGCAGTGGCCTCCAGCTCAGCCCTCCAGTGCAAATTTACTGGTCCACAGACAACTATCAAAGCCACAAAGACAATGCTTCCAAGTATGTACGACACTAATCATCTCCCTAATTGCCTAAAAATGATACACAGGGTTTCATCAACATTCATTCCCTTCTTCAAAGGCATATTGTTCATTTCAAAACTAAATTCCACCACCATAGTCTATTAAAACACGTATATGAAAATATCTCCTTGTTTTCAGGGACATAAAAATAAAGACCATTAATTGTTTTTGCTGCCTGTTTTCCCTTGAACCTTGAAAGAAAGGACCTTAGAATAAAATTTCGCCCTGTATTCTTTTTTTTGTCCAATCACAAGGATGTTCTTTTCCTCGTGCTTGCTGAACGCAACACAGTAATTTGTATCCCCAAGTGGTATAAATAGAAAATATGCTCAGTCTAATAACATATGTGAAGAAAACTCATGCCCAGGGTTAACCAACAAAGCAGCAGCGATCTGCTAGAAACAAAGGCAGCTGGCTCAAAGAGCAACAATGCTTCTGAAAAACTGTGCATGTACTATTCAGTGAACCATCCAAGAGATGACGTTCACTTAAGCTACAGCTGCATATACAAAGCTGTGCTATAAGACCTGGTAAATGACAAGTCTTCTGCAGTAACAAGATGGTTCTGTCTCCAAAAGGTCCATGGCCTTCACTGTCCAGCTATACTAGCAGAGCAATTTACGTGAAGTATACACACTGTAAATAAATTGTGCCCTTCAGGAGAGTTCTCTGCTTTGATTACTTCTCTTGCACACACGCTCTGCCCATATCCCACCATTTCTCTTTACAGGCTTGCCTTCCCCCTACTAATATATCTGCCCAGGCTTCTGTCTTCCTCTATCACCGTAAACATTCATAAACATTAAGGGACTTAACCTCATCACACCCCCACGGAATAGGAAAATATACCCATCAGACTTGGCAAGCAGTGAAGTGGAACTCAGCTGCATTCCTGACCAAGGATGAGTCCTTCTGCAAGTCTCTTCTCTCTTCCCATTCCCCACTGTGTAAGGAGGGATGATGACAATGACTTCTCTGAAAGCCTACCAGCAAAAACTGGAGATGTTACACTCTTCACAAAAGGAGGTAAAGCAGAGACATAAATCAATATTGGTTGAAGGGCCTGTGGCTAGAAATATCCCATTTTTCTAAACGTGTCTGATAACATCAGCACAAATGTGGCACCCAACACAAGGATCTCTGTGCATCAGCTGTGCCACAGACAATCAACACCATTTGCTTTTCTTGTAGGTAATGCTGTACAAGCAAGCCAGTGAAGGACTGCACAGCTAGAGTGAAGTTCAGAGTAGAGAAAATGTCAAAAGCAGTTCCCAGCTGACACCCAGGAAGATGAAAAAGTGAGCAGAAAGACCAGATAAAGGTAACTACACAGCTGGCCCTTCTCTCTCATGCTTTGCACCTGAACAAAAAGACAAATCACCACAGAAGTAAATACCATTGCCTCACTTTGACAAATACCAAGTCCTTCCACAGGCAGTAAAGTAGCTAGCCACAGGACCAGTGAGAATCCACGTTCTGTTCCTAAAAACATATATTCACCTTGATTTCACAAACTTAAAAATGACAACAACCCTGTCAAGTATTACCAAAGAAAAGCAAATGCAACTTCATTCCCTCTCCAAGCAACCACTGGCCCTCAGCCACTGGCCAATGCCTCAATTCCTTCACCTACCCCTCTTCAAAGGCTGGGTGAAGACAAATGGGCTTTCCAATGTGCAACCAAGCAGAAAGCCATGAAAATCAAAGGGATGCTTTTTGAGTAAATATGAGCTCCAAAAGCCATTGTCCTCTCCCACAGAGGAGATCTATGAAAATGCTTACTATAGCATATGCACAGTATTCTTTACAGCTCTGCCTCCCTGCTGACCACCAGCCCCAGGGCTCAGTCCACTTCCCATTACAATTGGCTTCACCACACCCACTGACTTGTATTGGAACTCTTTCAGGGACCCTAACTAATGAGTTTTTAAACACTTGTAGACAGAGAAGATAATTCCTCATCATTACTCTTCATAGGAAACACCAGGAAGAATGTCACTCCATTGTTCTACAGGAAAGAGACTGGAAGAAAAATCACCCCCACGCTCAAAAGAGCAGCCCAAAGTTTTCATACATGAGCTGGATGCCCCCCAAGCTATGGGAGTCTCACCTGAGAGTTCAGGACAGGGACCTAAAGCATGTGCAACCTTCTGAAAACATCTCTTACTCTGGCATCTCTGCAGACAAAGAGGGCAATAACCAACAGACATATCATGTTCCAAGACAATATTCTCAAATCTAAGCGTGGCTGCTGACAGCAGCATAGAAACAGACTCACCTAAACACCATATTACTGCAGGATCTCAGTTTCCCTCATGACATGAGCCTGAAATAAATGGGAACTGGAGACCTTAATGATAGTTTACATTTAAAGCTTTGCATTTGCTTTCTCTACTGACAGTTGTATGCTCTTTTTCCTCGCAAGAGAAATCTTGACCTAAACCAGTAATAAAGGACAAAAAAAAAAAAAAAAGAACAAGCAGACTTACATAACATAGTGTTACCCTCAGACATGAAAACATTTTAAATAAAAAGCATTCCATTATGAAGCCACCTTCTCAGCACAGATCATCAGCCACCAAGGACTGCTCTGCTTTTACCCAGTGTCACTTCAGGTGCAGATACTATTACCTATCCAAAGAGCCTACACTTGGATGTGCAAGAAAACTTTTGAGCTACAACTGAATCCTGCCAACAGTCCACGTAAATAAAGTGACAAATGGAAAAAGCACTAGTCTCAGTAGCAAATCTTCTGCAGGTTTGAGCCTCAGGCACTGGCAACGTAGAGCTACAGAATTTACTCATTCCACAACATCAAGTACACCCACATCATACAAAAATAGCTATTATAATATTTGCCAAAGGAACAACTCAGTGATTTTTAACTTGGTGCTCTATATTGTTTTCTTCTTTGCTGGTTGTTAATACCTCACCCCTGTAACTACATATAATTATGAGTGGGCTATTCATGCCTTACTATAACTGGTAGCACCATGCAGCATGTGAGTCAGGAATCTGAACTGCTGACTACAGCTCCTCACCAAACAAGTCTTACACACCACACATAGTAAATGGCATTCCCTATGCTCTGCTCCACCTACATGGAAAATCAGCTTCCAGTTGTGGTACCATCTCCAACTCTCCTTGAAACTCACCATCCTCATCATCACTC
Source organism: Acrocephalus scirpaceus scirpaceus (assembly GCA_910950805.1). NCBI lineage: Eukaryota > Metazoa > Chordata > Aves > Passeriformes > Sylviidae > Acrocephalus > Acrocephalus scirpaceus. The sequence continues at coordinate 3,801,590 of OU383792.1, forward strand.
ACATGAAATAAGGATTCGATAACCTCCAGTAAAAAGACACAGATCAACAGCTGAGGTCACAATAAAATTTTTTTTCCAAGTAAGAATTTTCTTCTCTCAGTAGCTTGATTTGAAAACATTCATAAGTGTTATTAAAACACGATATACAGTTTTATTAAAGAAACTACTGACTAGACCTTTGCTTAAAAGCCATAACAATTTATGTTGTTGGTCTGCTGTGTGCAAGTTGAGAAACAGTCTCTTCATGATAAAACAGTTTGTAACAGCTGGGAAGTTAACTGCAGGAAGTGTTGGGTTATTCCCTTACCTCAGCTCTCTCGCTCCACATTACTTTTTCAACACTACAAGCCCAACCTTGTAAACCCATCAAATTGATTGCACTCAATAGCAGTCCTGTTGAAATTCAGGAGCAATATACAATTTTTATAAAGTTTCTTTGAGACTGGATTCCAGTACAGTGTATTTGAAAACAAGCCCTTGAGCTCGTTCCCCCACAATTTCCTCACAAATAAAGATTTAACATCACATACCCTTCGTGAGAATCTTTGGTCAAACAAATGTCTCATTAGAAGTTATTCAAGATGGAGCTTAAAAGCTACTCACACACACACTTCCATCCTTCCTCTCATTTTTTAATCTCTACAGTTTTCCATTAGTCAGGAGTAATGTACCTTCTGACCTCTGACCAAAGCTATTAGAACAATTTAAACAAATATTTTGGTTACAAAGCATCAACAGAACATTCAGTAACAATAAAAGGATGAAAGAGCTGTCTCTTAGAGTCACTGTTGTCACTTCCTGACCATGTTATATTACAGAAGGTTATACTAACTTGACATCTTACTTGATTTACTATCTTCTTTTTCGAAGCTTGAGAAAGAATTTGCAACATTGCAAAACCCAGAATTGTGGCACATTTTCAGTTTTCAGTGTTAATGGATGTTTGATGGCTTTAGAAAATCCATTCTGTTAACTGCAATCAAGAGAAAAGATTCAAGCTTTCCCCTCCATTTTTCTTTTCTTTCCATAAAAGAAAGGCAGTAAATTTGAATTGGACAGGTCCAGAATTGGGCTCTGAGGGGTTTTTCCACATGCATAGTATTAGGCATGCGCACAGTGCCTTGCTGATCCTGCTCATCAGAGGTTGCTCCACATTTAAAGAACTCTGTCTGCCTTTTGGCCAAAATGGGCAAATCAAGGACCCTCTCAAGTCAACTGGGGGCACCTTCACTGGCATCACTGGCCATTGACTTAGGCTGGAGGAAGACATGGTTCTTTATGGTATTTATTGACTATATACATTTAACAAACATTCAGGAACCAAATCCTTCAAGCCCTTGACACAAAAAATAATTTAATTACCTCAAACTAAAGGCACATGGAAAATACAGGATAAGGTTTATCTGTTCAGATGTTTATTCTAAACGCTTCATGGGTCTAAGGTATAAAATGCTGTCTAAAATCCCTCTAGGTTTTTTTTTAATGACATTTAATATTTGCATTCTTTCTGGCTGCCCAGTTATTTGTGAAATCACGTAAAGCTGCTGTAGATTTCAGGGAAATGGATGGGTACTCTACAGTCAAAAATAACATCAGCTGTCATTACAAAATACATCAAAAATTGGGGTTTAGTCATTAGTAAAACACATTTTGGGAGTGATCAAGAACCCAGGTTGGTGAAACTTCACTTGAAATCAGAGTTGTTTTTATAGGATCCCTTGTGTGTTTAAAACCACATACCTGTCTATGGGCCCTACTAAATTAAGGCCCACATGCTTTTTCTAAGTTTAGGGCAAATTTTGTCCCATCTCACCACAGTGGGCATTTTTCTTTACCTAGATAAAACGGAATCTGGGCCTCATAACACAAAAAGCATCACAACACTCCTTCCACAATGCTGGAGTGCATTGTCTCAGTCCTAAGAAGCATAAAAAGACCAGCAGTGCCCAACCATTTTTTCGAAGACCATTTAGTATATTTAATACTTCACAGAATGTCGCATCTTCCACTCTAAATTGTTTAGAAAATTCCAGGTTGCAGAAGTACTCTTGTCAGACAAAAGGAATAATTTTTGCTTTACTGAAGGACCTGCATCATAGTACCATCTTTTACTAAAAAAGAAAACCCCAAACAATATAATTGGCATTCATGTACAAACTGCTTAAATGCTCTTAAGTTCTGCCTGGCTTCAGAATAGCTGAACAGTACCTGAAGTATCTACTCTCCATCCCAATTTGTATATTTTAAAAGTCATTAAATTCTTGAATGAATCATTAGGAAAACAATTCAAATGCTGTTAAACTGATAGTAATTTTGCCTCATAGGATAGATGTGAGCTTAATGTTTGCAAACAGCCAAATTCTTTTAAGATTTACACTCCATGGAGTTCAATATCAGCCAGGGAAGAATTACTAAATCAGGATGTACTTCAAGTACAGGTTTTGGCCCAACACTATTTTTGGTCTTCTTCAGCTGCTTGTTTTGACAGCATCTAATCCCCCTCACACACCCACCAGTGGCCACACAATCTATCCATTTACACTTTGAAAGCAAATTGAAAACGAACCACTCTCACATAATTACTCGTGGATGTCTGTAATACAAATCCAAAAAGTAACTGCTATTCAACTGCAGTATTTCTTAGGGAGAAGAAAGCAACAGGGAGAAAATCTTACAGAAATCCATTTAAAAGGTGACTTTTTCCTCCACTAATGCTCTCACCATCACCCCATAAAAAAGCAAAAAATAAAAATTAAATCTAACTCCCAAAGAGCTTACCTACTCTATTTCACACATTCCCATCAGAAACACAACACGGTTCCCACGTTCAGAAGACTTTTTGCTTAGTGAGTTATTACAAACCCTGGTGAAAGAACAGTAACTGAGAAGGTCTTCTGCAGGGGCACAAGGCAAGGAGGGGAGCAGGAGGGTGGCTGAAGAGGGGGAAACAGCCAGGGCTGGGACTGAAACAGTTCACCTTTGTCTGGAGAGCAGGATCACCCCCTCCAGGTTGGGAACTGTGCGCTGCTGTGGCATGCAGCGCCTTTCTCCATTCACACAGCAGAGGAACCTGGCCCACAGATGGCCTGTTCTCAGCTTTGTCAGCCACAAACAGACCTTTGAACTTTCTATTTATATAACAGTTTAGTGAGTTTAAGCCTCTTCCTGTATAACTGGCAGTTTGCTGGTTTTGCTGTAATTAGGCTACTTGTGATACATAATATAAAATAGGAAAAAAACCAAGGGGCTCGTTTCTCTGCGGGGAGAATTCTTCCTCCTCACAACCACACAGCTGAGAGGACACTGTTACCTGCTCATCTCATCTTACCGTGCCAGGTTTTGATTTACATACCTCAACATGCATTTTCCTGCTAAGTATTTTCTCAACTACCACTTTCTTTAAAGATTGGAGGACTTAAAAATGTTAATACCTATGACAATAAATATAACATAAACCAAGGATTTTTCTGCCTTTGTGCTCGTGAGGAGTGTATATTCCAGGGTGGTTGGCTCTTTGTTGGGTTTTGTTGTTTCCCAGCTGCTGATTAATGACACCACCTTACTCCGTAAGCAGGTCCAAATCTAGCCACATGGTCCCAGGCCACAGCAAGATTTCATTTACTTGGTTACCACAGACAAGCATGGAAAGTGATTTAAAAGACGAAATTTGATTTTTAACAGCAAGTGGTCCCCTTGGTGCACACAGGCATTCAAGCTTTTCATTATATCCATCTCCCTTCCTTTCTCCCTCATAGAATGGCTCCTATTAAATGCAAGCCCAGGTGAACGTTTCTTATTCATCCTGGAATCATAGTGGACTTCAGATTTGGCCCTTTCATCTCATCCTGAGTTTACATTTATTTAAATTGTTTGGTGTATTTTTCTTCTTTTTTCAAGTCTGGCAAAACATCCGCAAGAATTTTTGTGGCCTTTTTTACACATTTTACCCCAGTGTTGACAAAACCCCCCACACCAACTCTCAGCTCCCTTCCTGATCACATTCTTGATGAAGGGTCACTGAAACATCTCATTCCTGCACTGCTGTGATCTCTTCTAATACGGGAAACTAAAGGGCTGATTCTGCAGTTTGGATCATCAAGACAAAGCTCCCAGTAATCATCCAGAAGGCCAGGTGAGAATTTCAGCACATGTCTAGTGGCGCTGCACACTGTAACAATCACAGCTCTCGACAAAATATGTTTCAAGGAGTGACACAAAAATGTACCTCCACTGAAGGTGGGGGGAAATTAACTGTATTTTTCCCATCGACAAGTAACTTTCACAAAGGCATTTCCTGGTATAAAGGCAAGGCAGGGAGAGTTTACCTTCACATCTTTTCATCAGATTAAAAAAAAAAAATTCTGCTCAAGCTATAAATATTTTTTTAATATATTTCTCAGGCTAACGATGTTTCTGTTGTACTTTGCATACAGATAATACAAACACCCACACACACAGTAGGCCTGAGCTTGCCTTCTTGGTGATTGCAGCACAGATTAGGAGAAGTTTTGGGTTTGCAAGGAATGCAGAAGAGGGTCCCTAATTGCCTTATAAATGCTTGTGAAACACGTTTTACAAAGGCCAGCTCACAGGCAGAAGGAGAAAATAAGAAGCAGCGACTCACACGTCATGTTACATGCACTTATTTGCAAATATTACAAAGCAACCACACCATATTGGACACACAGACAAAATTAATAAATCTTGATGGATGTGCATGCATATTCCTGTAGCAATGATGTATGTGTAACATATTACATACATACACGTGTCTGTGGACAGAGGAGCTAAATTTAACTCCACGTATGCTAAGCAACTACTTGTCAGAGACAAAAATATTTACATGTATAATAAAATACATGTCACATTTGTGTAGACATGCAGCTTATGTACCCACATGTTACATATGCACTTACATATGCTAATTGGATTATTAAAAGCTAAATGCAACTTGAGCTCTGCAGTGTGTGTGAACGCCTGTGCCACATAGAGTTTGAGCAGATATCAAACTGTTTGAAACAGTCAAAGTAAAAATGTTCTCTCCTCATGAACCTAACCTCTCTCTCCTCTAAAAACACTAAACCAATACATTTCACAGTACAAAAAAACAGCAAATAGAATTTTAGAATAAGGGGCAGTATGTTCATATTTTATGGAAAAATCGAAGCACGAGAGTTCCCTTCTTCCTGATGCACATCTCTAAATCCACATAAAACCATAGTCAAATGGAAGTAAGTTATTAAGCAAACACTAAAACTCAATACCTATAAATGCTTAGTACTTGAACTACACCCACATATTGGGTTGTAACAGCTTCTATTAAATTAATGTTACCCACATTATAAATTAGGCAAATTGTATGCAAATACTATTTGAGTGGTAATACAGTGGTTATCAGTTGTCTGCAAAATAAATTAGTGTAGCAGAGTAAAGATAGTGCAGTAGAAGCATAATATTTAATTGAGCACTAATTTTATTGTGATTATTACTTTTAAATAACAGCATGATTATTAAAAAGATGTAATACAATGGATTATGCAGAGCTGATAAAACATGCACATGATCCAAAACGCTTGCTTACAGATTAATATTGATACAGTGTAATTTATGGTTGCGAGGATTTACTCCCAATTGCTGTAAAATGGAACGTGACAGGTATTTGGTTCTGATTACCATGGATTTGCAAGTGTAGCTGTTAGACCGTGTTTGGCAAAATGATAGTTATTAACAAGATATATTACCTTTTTCCTAGACATATCTTTATATTATCAACAAAGTAAAGTAAACCCTCCGCAAAACACGAGGTCCAAATGCACATACATACACACATATAATCTGTGTGGCATTTAGAGATTAGGATCACAAAATACAGTATTTTAGTCTCTTTCTTCCCTGGCAAACTGCACTCCAGCCTAAAAGCATTCAACAAAGCAGTACCCAACCCCTGAATTTGCCCATGCATAGTTAAGGAATTATATTCGCTAAATTGGAAAGTAAAGAAAGAACCAATAAAACCGGCCAAAGAATAAGCATAATCTCATTAACCAGCCAGGGAAGTGACTAAATACCTACCCAAATTCTAACTTTCCCAGCTACTTGTCACCCATCAAAAATTCCTTAACATTCACTTTGATAACAAGTTTACAATGCACTTAAACAGATGCACCGACCTTTTTAAGGTGTGCATCTATTTACAGAGCAATATAAACCTAAAATTCCACTCCTAAAATAAATGGCAAGAAAGAAAAGAAAAATGAGGCAGAGACGGGCAGGGAAAAAAAAGACCTGTTATAATATCACGGGTACCGATCTTCCCACTTCCAAAACTAACTTCAATAACGCTTCATCTAGAATAGGAAACCAGCAAAACCAGCAACAGAAGCCCCCACACCGATCAGGGCTTACAGCCGAACTGTGCCACACAGCGAAACTACAGTTGCGGTTCTCCCCGTGAAAGGAACATTGTCAGTGACAGCAGTAAACACAACATTAGCAAAGCCGCGATCCCGGGGAACATCGCCGCCCCTGCTCGGGAGGGGGCTGCCGGCGCTGATCGCAGCCGGCACCCGGCACCTCTCGGCGCTGCCCTGCGGGCCAACTTCGCCCCCCGCCGCCGCGCTCCGAGCGCTGCTCCCCAGCCGGGGCCGGCGGCGCGGCCGCGGAGCGTGGCTGGAGCCGGCCGGCACCGGCTGCCCCGGCCGGCCCCGCTGCCCGCGGGCGCAGCGCGGACCCGCTCCCCGCTGGCACCGGGTGCTTCGCCCCTCAACAAAGGCTACGGCACCGGGGGAAAGCGAGCAGGGAAGGGTAGGAAGGAGGCAGCTGGAAGAAGGAGAGGGGTGGAGAGACGGGGAGGGGAGATGGTGCGGGGTGGGGGGGGGAAAGCAAAACCAAAAAAAAAAAAAAAGCCACCCGAAAAAAAAAAAAAAAACGTACCACTGCTGCTCTAAGTCCCAGTCCCTGAAAAAGTCGAATAGGTCCATAACGATGTGGTGGGGAGACTCAGAGAAGTGGTGCCCCCTCCCCGCCCCGCAGAGCCGAGCCGAGCCGAGCCGGCGCGGCTATTGCTGCCCGGCCCGCATGGGCAGCGGCGCCGCGGGGAGCGGCGGCCGCCGCGGGGCCGCGCGGAGCCGCCCGGGGTGGCGGAGCGCCGCCGCCGCCGCCAGCAGCGCGGCGCGGCTGTGCCCGGCTGGGAGAGGCAGCACAGCGGCGGCGGCGGCCCGGCGCACACACACACAGACGGGCGGGCAGGCTGCCTCGCACACCGCGAGGGGAGGAGCCGGGGCGGCCCGAAGCCGCGGCATGGAGCCGCCGCGGCAGCACCGCCGGGATCCGGCGGAGCCGCGAGCCCCCGCCGGGAGCGCGGGGAAGTTGAGCTGGAAGGAGGGAACTGCGGGGGAGCGGCGGGGCTTCGCGCCGGCGAGAGACCTGCAGGGGCCTGGCTGGGGTCGGAGAGGGGGAGAGAGGAGGGGGAATGGGGGAGAGATTAAAAAAAAGAAAAAAAAATCAAAAAACGCACACACACAAAACCAGGCACCTATATAATCCTATAAATTAATTGCCAAAGGCAGCTCCTGCGTGTGGACAAACCTGCCTGCACGGACATGGCAAGGCCAGAGCTGGGTCAGCTGCACTGGGAGATGCAGGATGGCAGGGAAGGTCAGAGCAGAGTCAGGCCCGGGCTGCCCGGCAGGGCTGGATAGAAAAGGCCCTCCCGAGCCCCGTGAGTCTGGATCCAGAGGAACACCCCGCTCTCCCGTTGGAATGATGACCCTTCCCGCTTGCCCTGTGATGGGCAGTGGCACAGCTCACCTGCAGGCATCAGTCAGGACAGGAGCATCCCAGAGCCCACCCCACTGCCAGCACCAATCCCAGGGACAAGCCAAGCACAACTCCCAGGCTGCCCATACACAGAATTAGGAGGAGGCCTACTGCTCCCTCCATCCCCTAAATGAAATTATTCTCTACCCAGATTCACACTTCCATATCTGGATTGCCTTCTGAACAGAAACCAATATCTTCTGACTTTTCACAACCATTTTATATTTATAATACTCCAGATATATACACCCACGGAGCAAACAAGTGCATACATTGGTTTTGCAAAGACAAGACCAAAGCCATCTTCATTTTTACTTCAGCCTTCCACAGAACCAATCACTCCCTGAACTTCCCTGCAAGCCTTGAGGGCTTGGTAAAGTTTGAAATGACCCTGTGTTTTGGTGAGGTCCCATCTCCACAGCCGTGTCCCAGCCCAAGGAGACTCAACACAACTGGTCACAGCAGCCAGCTCTGCCACCACAGACAAGGCTCCAACGAGCCCTCTGGCAGAAACATCTTTATGGGCTTCCTGAGAATTAAGAAACAAATCTAAGATTATAAATTACATCACTAGCAGAGCAGCTAATGTAATCCACTTTTTTTTTTTTTTTTTTGCTTTCCTAAGGAGTACACAATTGTTTTATAAGAGCTATTGTGTTAAAAATATTGCTGAGGAAAAGCTGTGGCACTCTTATCAGTAGAAGTCAAACATGACAGAGTTTGTCTTAACAAAATTCACATTTGCATCATGTGTCTTGTGGGCTCCCAAAGGGAGGGACCTCAGGCAAGGCTGTGCTGTTGACAGTCCATGCTCCCAAAGCACTGCTCCTCTCCCTGCCAGGGCAGGCAGGTGCACGCAGCATTTCCTTTCTTGCATCTCTGTTTTCACGCTGACTCAAACTTTAAAATATCATGAGTTGGGCCCCACTCTTTGCTGTTTCTTATTTTAGAGTCATTGTTGGTTTTAACGGTCCCCGTTCAAAATCGTGATTTGTGGCAAATACTTTTGACCAACACAGGAGGTGGAGTCACACTTTGAAAACATTTCTCCAGATGCAGGTACAGAGAAGTTTTTTTTAAAAAACAATTACTAATAATAAAACGAAAAGCCTAGTCTGTCACCTAATCACTTACATTCAATATCTTGCCTATTTCAGTACATTGAACTTCAACCACTAAACTCAAACAACTTACTAAAAGCACTGGGACTTGCAAAAGGTGGCATTTCTGCTTTCTGTTTTCTCAGAGGGTCTTTTGGCTGCCAGCCCTTCATCCCTGCACCAAAGCAGTCTGCAAGAGGCCAAGCGCTCTTACCCAACAGAAATAAAAATCACTTCCCAGGTATAAGCACCTTCACTTTCTTAAAGCAACCCCTTTCCAATTCTTCAGAAACTAGCAAAAGATGCACAGAACAGATCCTGAAAAGGCTTTCATTCCAGCAAAGTGGTGGGAGATCCTTCACCACCAAGCAAACCTGCTGTCCCTGTGACATGCAATAGCAGAGGTAATCGATCTCAGAAGCTGCATGTTTGGCACTTGGAGCTCCCCAAGCACCCCGTGCCCTCAGGTCTGTGACAAAGTTTGTGAATGAAGCAGCTTTTTCCTGTCAGTCAAAGCCCCAAGGATGCTTGAGCATCACCACTGCAGACACCCAGCCCATGACCCGCTGGAGCCCTGTGCCAGACACACATCTGCCACCACAGGGGTGGAGGGACAGTGCTGTGCCCAGCCCTCTCCCCAGGGACAGCCCTGCTGCCAGCAGCCACACTTGGCTACACACGCCCTGGACACAGGCCAGTGGAGCACGAGCTGGCCTGCTCACCGAGACCTGGCCTACAGGAGCCAAGGGCTGTGAGGACACATCGGGGTGTAGCCATTCCCCAGTGCCCATAACAGGGATCCAGCTCCCTCTCCAAGGCCGCAGCTCCACACAGAGAAGGGCTCTGAGGACACATCAGGCTGTAGCCATTCCCCAGTGCCCAGTGGCTAGCACAAGGATCCAGCACCCTCTCCAAGGCCCCAGCTCCACACATAGAAGGGCTGTGGGGACACATTGGGGTGTAGCCATTCCCTCAGTGCCCAGCTGCTGGCACAGGGACCCAGCACCCTCACCAAGGCCCCAGCTCAGGGGTGAGAGTGAGCATGGGGCTGTCCCAGCTCCACACAGCAAAGGGTTCATTTACCCCAACTGCCAGGAATAGAAAATTCAGCTGCCCTCGGCGTGACCTCTTTTACAGTTATAGTGGAAAATACAACTGCGGTTCCCAGCACCTGCAACAGCTCAGAACGGGGATAATAATAAAAGATCAGCGAGGCCTCTCGGCCCTGAGCGCTGCGGCCCGGCCCCCAGCCGGTACAAAGGGGAACGCTGGCTCAGCACGGGTCAGGCTCCGGTTTTACCGGCGAGGCTGCGGGCAGGAGGAGCCGCGCTGCCGTTCCAGCGGCCCTGCCCTGTGCCAGCCGCCCTGCCCGGCCTGCTCGACCAGCCCCGAGCCGGCTGCTCCTCCTGGGTGGCTCGGGCGGGTGTCCCCATTCAGGGTGAGAGGAAGGATTGCTGCCAGAGTGTCCCTCTGATAAAGGCACAAATGCCTAGACCCCTCTGGTGGCTGCTGTGGCCGAAGCATGGGTGGACTCACAAGCTGAACACGCTGTGCAAAAATGTTGGAGGTTGCACCAAAACAGTCAAACTTGACACCTCTCCTTCATCAAGATCAGCAACAAACAGTGGAGAAGAGAGTTTGGAGCAGGGAAGGGACATCCCAACCTTATCCTTTCCTTTTAAGTCTACCTACATCCCTTGATAATCTCCTTACCCAAAGTACATTTGTAATCTATATGAACATAAAAAGGCAATGAGGAAAGTGTGAATTAGTAACAAAGGCCTGTGTAGGGCTCCAAAGGCTGGGGTGCAGCTGCCACCCCCATATCCCTGTTCCTGAAGCAGAAGAGATGAGCCTGTCCAGGATGGGTCACCTGAGACAGGCTGAGGCCAGCAGTCCTCAGCAACAGAGACAAAATTTAACTGAACTGCACACCCCTTGTGAGACAGCACGGAAACCTTTTCTGCTGAAAACCACTCCAGTTTATCCAAAGAGAAGCTTATTTTTTCCCCAAAACAAGAATAATGAAATCACAGTTTTCCACCCAGAAAATGTTAATGGAAAATTCGTGCCCAGCTATGAATACAGATTGGAGATATTTGGATTTCTGAGGAAAGGAAGGTCAAGTCATTTTCACAGTGTGAAAAATGAAGCTAACAGAGTTCATATTTCTCTGTGAAGCAATGATTGATTTTTCTTTCTGTGCCTCATTCATACAGCACTAAACATGTATAGAGAACAAACTTACACCTTAGATAAAGCACACAGATTACATTAATACATTGAAAATTAAGTTATTATTAGCATCTGTTTGAAGGTAGGCACAAGAACATTTAGCTCAACTCTGAGAACAGGCAGGAGTTGGCATAAATCTTACATATCCTAAAGCTGCTATATCACAAAAAAAATCACCGTTGAGATGTGCATACATAAAGTAGGAACTCATCATGTTCTGCCTCTATGGCTAAATTTCCTCTTTGGAAGTACATAAGGATTTTAGTTACTGAAAACATGTTTTAACTCAATTTCAAGTGTGCATGTACATGCAATCTTTATTTTCCTACCATCTTAATTGTAATTATCAACTCCACACTGCTTGAGTAATTCATTTAACTGTGCAGAACTATTCTTATTAGAGTTATTTTATAAAACAAGTTTAATTTAAAACAATAATCACTTCTAGGAACATATTGACAATGTATTCTTACTGTAAGAAGGGGGAATGTTTTCATGTCCTGTTGAATAATCCTTCCTTCAGTAAGTTTTTCCAGACTCCTTCAGGAAACGTGGCATTTTGGCATTTTTGGTACAGTGGAGCTCATAATGGCAAGCTCTTGCATATTCTTAGCTGAGGACACATCCTAACATACCTGCCAGGGCACACTGAGTTTCCCCACACTCTGATCCTATAAGGCTCACAGTGGATATTATAAGGTCCCACAATGATTGATGTGAATTGGCCAGAGGGGTTTTCAGCTCCCTCTTTTGGTACCTCTTTGTTCCTTGACCACATGTCACCAAAAGCCCCAGGAATGCCATTCAGGTGGTGAGAAAGTCCTCTCTGATACAGTTTATCAACTAATGATTTCAAGAGGTGCACATTGATAACTCAGCAGTCGTGCTGGAAGTGCTGTGGTGCTTACACTGTGGCACTGTGTGACCCTACCTGACCAGGGCACAGCTCCACCTGATGTTTTGCCACTGTCAGAAAAATGAAGAGGAAAAAAGCAACAACAATAAGATTCCTATTTATTGCTGTCGAGCAGCACATCAGCCAGGCAGCTCTTAAAACACCATCAGGATAATCTAAACTTTCAAAACCAGGCAAGACAGAGACTGTAGTCAAAAGCTCCAATGAAGTAAGTTCAGAAACAAGTAACCAAAAAGATCTACTGGAAAGCAGATGCAAATCAGCTGTGAAGAGCAAAAGGGAGAATCACAGAACTAGGAATTTGGAGGGCATCACTGGCCAAAAGTACAGAGGCTTTATGAGAAAAAAAATCAAAACCAACTTGACTTTCAAGTAGACATTTCATTAATTAGAATCATCACAGTTTGATCTTTCTCTGCCATCCATCCCCCACCCTTTTGGTTTCTTTTTGTCTTGTTTTGACATTTATGACTAATGCTTTGTTTTGCAGGATTTCACACAGCTGGCTATCTTCTTCTAAGATTTAAGGAACAAAACTTTGTCGTGCTTACCAACTGATTGTGAACAATGGGTCATGGGGAGTAGTTGAAGAGTTGGCCACATGTTGCAATCCTTCCCTTTATCCAAATCAATTCCTTAGAACTTTAGCATGGTTCTCTCACCATCTCCTAGCCTGGCACACAGAAGCAATCCCTGTAATAGCTTTAACCAATTGTATGTCCCTATGTTCCTTAGGAGTGGAACTAAAGTTCACATACAGTGTAAAACAAAACTACCAAACTAACTCTGAAACACAAACACAGCCAGAAAATTGAAGTGTAAAAGCATGGTAAAAAGGCTCTTCACATCAAGTTTTCTTCTTTCTGCCATGTTGCTTTCAAAAGGCAGCAGCACTTTACAGCAATGATGTCTATACATAAGCTGCTGAAGTACTGTCTTGTCTTCAGTGGTTTTTATGATGATATTCTCTAATGCACTTTACAGAAACGTAACACTAGGCAAAGCTTCCTTTTTATGAAGGAAACAAAAAGAATAATATATGGCACATAGCATTAGCACGGAGGTGGAATATCAGACAACAAAAGCTGAGCTTGTTTCCTTTTTCTTCCCCCCCTTTCTTCTTTTATCCTGATAAGATCACTCTGTTATGTTCATCCCTTTCAATCTCAATTTTCTGGTCACCCCATGTTAGGAAAATAAGACTTTCCTATCTTGTACCTAACATTAGAACATGGTATCTCTAACAAACATATTCAGAGCAGATCCTATAGCTGTTCAGGATTAACCATGAAGGACCAACATAATTCAAAGCAACAGCTTGGTATTTATTTAGGTGTTTAATACCAAACAAAGGAATTTGATGATAAATACAAAGCACTAAAAAGTGCACATACTATCTACATATATAAAATAGTCCATGTGTACAGTGAGGAAGGACAGGCAAATCTGAAACTCATAAGAAGAGGCTTTCCCCCAAGAGGAGGCTGATGTTTCTTTTCTAGTAAAAAAAAATTAATATATTATGTCAAATTAACTGCAGAATCCTTGTGCTTTCACAGATACATTCCCAGTGAAGGTACCTGTTATTTTTGTTTACAAATTTGATCAATTTCACAATATTTTTGGAGCATTTTGCTGCATTGTGGGGGCAGAGGGGAGGCAATAGACTTGAGTCAGTTGCAAGAAAAACAGAAGTGTCAGCCCTCCATGGGCAGACACAGCGAGTCCTCCAAGTACTTCAGCCATTAATGGATAGATCCTATAGACATGCTACACCCTAGTTTGCTATGATGTGACAAATATTATGGTATAGAATACACCTTCAGGCTCTCTGCCCACACATCCATTTGACAAACTCAAACACTGCGTGACCATCAGTAGGTGTGGGTGTTCATACCCTCCCAGCTTCTATAAGAAACAAAAGCCAGGTCTGATCTTAGATGATATTCAGGCCCACTTAGAAGACAAGAGCAGAGAACTTCCCAATTGCACTCCTTCTGAACCCTGGAGGGCCTGGTACAACTGATACTCAATAAAGAAATAACATCAGGATTAGAGCATCTGAGATGGTCCTTCAAAGGCCTTTGAGAGGTCTTGGAAAGGTTCTGCTGAGAGCAATGCAAGACCATTGCAGCAATTTCTTTTCATTCAAGAGATGAATGTCAGGCATATTTATTTCATAAAGCCAGAACCAGTATCCCAAACAAATAGCTAGAACGAGCATTATTCAGTCTTTTTCCTGGCAACCAGCTTAAACGGCCGTGTCTTGCTTTTCTGGGAAACCTGCCAGGTGAGCTTTGAAAGGATTGTAGTGCTGACGGCAGAGTCTGGAGGGCTCGTTCCATGTGCTAACCAGAGGTCTGCTAAAATAATCAGGAGGAGGAGGCAAGGCCTTCATCCTGCACAAGAGAAGAGGGCTGGAGCATAATGGCATTGCCGCGGGGAAGCCAAGGCGGCTGTTAAGCTCACTGGGGCATGGACTGTCTTTTACCATGTGTTTGCACAGCTCTAGCACTGAGGCACCCCAGAGTAAAGTCTTTAAAAGTGGTTAAATGACTTATGCTCTTAAAATCTATTTCCAAAAGTGAGTAGTATAACTTCCATTTACTCCCCTCATTGGGCCTGGGGTGCAATTTCACTCCCACTTGCCTTTTTTTTTTTTTCTTCCTCATTCCTGATGAAAAAATTACTTCTTAGTCATTTACCTGGTTCACTTGTGACTCTGCTGCTTCCTGTGCATCATGAAATTATCTCCACAGCTACAACAGGGAGGTGGCACCAAATGATGTTTTATCATTTTGTGATGTCACCACATTTATTGAAAATTAAATTTTGAGGGAAAAAGTGAATAACCAAACAGAATTCTTAAATCAGAATTAATCCAAGCTACATAATGAAGAGCTGCCAAGCGAAAAATTTGCTACCGTGACTTACATATTGAACTGATTTAAATGACCTAATTTAGGAAAATGCATTTTAGAATGTCATTCTGTCAGTGTGGAAAACTTGTGCTCTAAGAGTCAGTAATCATCATCCTTCTGATAGTATTAATGGGAATTTTCCTATTATATAGTATAGATTATTAGCTGTTTCATCCCTAAGGAAAACACTGATATTGACAAAGGGAGAATTTCACTTTGAGAGGAAAAGCCACACTTGGCAAGGAGTTTAAAAGCAGAATAGTATTTATGTAAATATGAGAAGATTATAGCTGATCTCCTTGACGTTATTCTTCCATCAAATGATGGAAACATTAGAAATGTATCTGAACTATGCTAAAATAGCTAAATATTGAAAGGAAACCTTACAGCCAGCAACACTGAGGCAACACCTGAAAAGCCTATTGTCCACCCTGTTAGGAATAGATAATTCTTTGTACATTGCAGGTGACTAAAACCAAGCAGAGTTTGTTACAGGTAACAGTGCACATCACCAAGGAGCAGCTGGTGGAAGAACTGACCTAAGTGATCACAGACCCTTACATTGCTTGTTCACTCTGTTTGAATTTTAAAGACCTCAAAATAGAAATTGAGGCCAAGGATGTATTTCTTCAATGCAACTGAAACATGGTATTCATGAGTATACCAAATATATGTGTTTTTTAAAAGGTAAAAGAACAATATTGCACGCAGTTACAAGAGCAAGTCACCAAGGCAATGGTCATACTTGCAAATTAGTTTCTCCTGGCTCCTGGTACACATCAAAAAAAAAAGTCAATCAAGTGCACAAATGCCAACTATCAGGTATTAAAAATAGAGAACGATATCTATCACCCCAATTGCAACCTTAAAATTGCATAACAGATTGTTTTTGGGAGGAAAAAAGAGTCAACCACAGACCAATGTAATCAAGAGACTGATTATATGACTGAGGAAAAAATTAGTATACTATGCCTAGAGAGGTTTCTTTTTGGATTACAGTGACAAATGCCTCCTGATCTTTCTAAGACCTGCACACATTTGCTGATGGTTCATTCAAAAGCCCTTACAAGAGGCAAAGATTTTCTTAAGTAGGTGCTTGAAACCGCATTGGCATTTTTAGAGGGAAATCAAAACAGTTCCTTTGGTCCTGCTTTGTGAATGTAGTTTCAAGCATAAAAGTTTTAAAAATTAGGGCAGGAGCCTTTGGGAAGGCTGTACACAAAAGACACAATACAGCAAGCATGCTTGGGTCAGGACAGCTGCTGTAGTTTTCTGCAATATTATTTTAAAAAAAACCTTTATTTATTTTAGATATTTTTCCAGATAAAAATGCTTTATACCTTTCACATTTCTTATTAGTAGCAAAGCCACAAACTCCTGAGTACTACTGCCACTAGGCAAGAAGAGTCACTTTAGTCAGTTCAGGTCTTCAATTTCTGAAATCCAGTTTTATCACATTTCCTGATAACTGGGTTCCATTTTCCTCTGTCACAATATAGAATTATTTGAACATATTTTAAAATTAGTTATGCTAACCTGTACTTCAAGAGCAGTCACAGTGTTAAATGATAGATACCCATTAGAAGGAACAAGTTGGAGTCATTGAATCCTTTATACAACATTTCTGTAAAAATTTAAACATCATTTTGAGAAGCAGGAAACGTACCAGTCCAGTGATATCTGTCATTACTCATTTTTCACACACTCGACATGATTATTCATTACTCAGAAGTGACACAGTTAAATGCTAACTCTTGCTAAAATATTGATCATAATATGTGGGGGCATATAATTTATCTGAATCAAGTGAAATATGTTTTCCTCAGCAAGATGATGAAAGCTTGTCTCATTACAGCATCATTTCTACTGAAGTTTCCACCATTAGTTAGTTTAATGACTCTGTGAACATTTTAATTGAGAAGATCCCTGTGTAAGTTGCTCATTCAAGACACATGGATGGGTTTAGATTTGAGAACGAGGGAAATGTGCAGTCAGCTGTGCTCAGCCTGAGAGTGCAGGCAGAAGGCAGAGAACCAGGAACAACAAAGTACCCAGATCTGGAGGGGCAGGAGAATTTAGATAGAAAAAGGCAAGGTGCTGCAAGCCAGGAGATGTTAAAAGATGTGATTTGCAAGTAAGAATACTCAGGCTGGCAATGTTGAGTACAAATATGTGTTTGCTTAAATTGTTCTCACCCCCTGAAAAAATAAATTGCGCTGAGGCCAGTGGAAAACTACACTGCCCTTTGAAAGTCAAACCTGATAAGAAAAGGTAAACGTGGCTATGACCAGCCCTGGTTTCACTCTGAATATGTATTTCATAAAGGAGAACAAATTAACCCACGCTCTTGCATCATCCCCTGCCTGCACATGATTCACATACATTCAAAGGAAAAAGAATAAACCACCATTTAATGCCAGGTGCATGCAGCTGGTGAGCAGATCTGTTCCAGTGCTGCTCTGCTCTCCTCTGTGGGGAGATCAGCTGGGTCTTTAGACTTCCATGAAGTCTGGTATTGCTGTCAGGAGTGTCACACCAAAGTGCTGACACCAAAATAACTTGTGGCTATCTTGTCACTGTGACTGATAAATTAAGGAAGGTGTTACAGCTGTAGAGGATGTTCCTCCTGTGTAAGTGGAAGCAGGGTCATTCCCACCTGTACACGCACTTCTCTGAAAATAGAGTAATCTAGGAGGGAAATGGATCCAAGTAATGTCCTTATCTAATCAGAAAAATAACCTGGGCATGGCAAAAGATTTTTATTTCTAACTCCTAGCTGCTGAAACAAAAGAGAAAAGCTTGAGCAATTTGCCTGAAATCACAAAGTTCTACGTATTTCTGTCTGAATGTCAGATCAAGCAATAGGGCAAGAAGAAAAAAGCCTCCAGTTGTGCCAGGAGAGGTTTTAGATTGGGTATTGGGAAAGATTTCTTCACTGCAAGGGCTGTCAAGCATTGAACAGGCTGCCCAGGGAAGTGGTGGAGTCACTGGAAGTATTTACAGGATGTGTAGGTCTGGGCCTTGGGGACGTGGTTTAGTGATGGGCTTGGCAGTGTTTGGGTAACATTTGGACTTGATGATCCTAAAGGTCTTTTCCAACCTAAACAAATCTATGATTCAGCTACATGGGAGCATTGCTACCACACTGCATCTCACATTTATGAATAGAAAGAGCAGAGAAAGCACAGCAGTTTAAAAATGTCATTTCTATTAGCAAAAATGGAATGAAATTCAGATGAATCTGAATATTTCTCAGAATGCTGTATTATTAAATGCATCCAAACCTGGAAATCCTAAGCCTAGAAAAGAGGAAGAAAGTTAAACCTAATAGGATCCACTCTAAACAACCCCACATTCTACATAAGGAAAATGAAGTGTTTGACATAAGCACTTAATAAGCATGATGATTTACATTATTTACGCTTTGTTACTGATTATTTGATATAAAAATATACAACCCTGCATTAATTTCTTACTTGTTCTACAGAACCTTTGCTGAACCTCTCTATGAAATCACGCACATGCAGGATCAAAACAGAGAGATGGGAAGTAGAATGTGCTTCATTATGGCAAGTACAGCTCATCTCCTCCTCCACAACACAATTTATTAGTATCTAATAGAATTGTAATGTTTCTCATTCTACATTTTTACAGCTGCATCAAAATATTAAAGTGTGAATTGCAATTAAACTCACACAGTGCTCTTAGCGTAATTTCCCTTGTATTAATACTTAGCAAACCAAGTTATTGGCGTAATATTACTCTTGATACTGGTTGTCATAAAGGGATAAAACCTCCAAATAGTATTAAAGTACATTTTACTGGAGAGAGAGCAGCAGTACAAAAAACCATTATGCTACTGGAGTTGTTAATTTCTGCAGAAGGGGGTGGGGAGAGAAAGGCTTTTGACTCCTTAAATTATAGTTTGCTGGTTAGTACATCAACTGGCTTTAATCTCACTAAACAGGTAATTTACTTGCTTTCTGAAAGCACCCACGTGCAAGGAAATGCTAGTGCACTCCAGGGATGATTCTAAGATTGATTGCTTGGCTCTAGTCACCAATAATGGTATGAATTCTGCTAAGCTCCATTTTAAATGTACCTGAAATATTTAAAGATTTTAGAGGGGTAATAACAGGCAATATTTGTTTCCTGTAACCTCAATTTATGCATGTGTGGTCAGCTTGACTAAAGAATTTTGAATCAGAAGGGCTGAACTACTACTTGTAAATGGCAATAGGTTCATTGACTTGGGATAGAACAATTTCAGGTGTGATATCCCTGCCTGTGTTATCCCTTAGGAAATTCAGAAGTTATTTTGTATTTCCCAGCTGCTCCTTAAATTTGCAGTTGGCTGTCGCTTTTTGTGGTTTTTAGTTTGGAATTGAACTCTGCAAAAATGTCCTCATGGGAGGAATGGAGAGCTTTAGTATTTTCTTATGGAGGGGGAAAAATGACTGAATTAAATGCCATTAGGTAGACATGACTTTGATAAGATTGTCTGGGCTGGATAGTTCTGTGAAAGCATCTGGAAGTAAAACTTCAATGTCAAGAATGACCTTTTTCCTGCTTCATTTAGGAACACACCAGGTACAACAAACTTTTCCATATTCAAAGTGCTGACCCACAGTGTAACCAGAAGTGGAGCTGCAGGATGGGCCAACATATTTGATCTGTGCCTGCTTACCAAGGGCTGGAAGCAATGAGGACTTGGCCATGCAGGCTGCAACCAAAAACCCAGTGAGGTTGTGCAGTCTCCTCTGTAAATCATGTCATGAAAACAAAAGACTATTTTATGAAGTTAACAATAAAATCCCAGTCTCAGGGTGATGCTGAAGGAGGTTTTGAAAGATTATCTGGACTTATTTCAGATAGGTTTGTGGTTTTGCAAACATCCAGTATGTGTTATTGATAAAGGACTCAGTTGTTTCTTTCCAGCTTGCAAAGCTGTTTCTGTCAGTGGAGATTTCTCTCCCTTACAGAGAGAAGTCCCTTTGCACCATGATTAAATACCACTGGGAAGGAGAGGTGAATCTGAACAGACCTCCAGATTCAGGACCGTGCAGTTTCACACATCGTGGAGCAAAATACAAATAAAACAAACCTTCCAAAACTGCTGCAAGCTCCAGCCCTACCTTCCATCGATGTTAGGTTGTTTTTAACAGATTGGGCTTCTGTCTGTGACAGTTACTGATGATAGATCCTCTGATCTGGGTAGGCTGAGCATGAGGAGTCTGTATCACAGCCCACAGAATCAACACCGTGGTGTCTGGGATTTGCTGTGTCATTCATGAACTGCCAAGATAAC
The DNA here is from genome assembly GCA_910950805.1 of Acrocephalus scirpaceus scirpaceus. Lineage (NCBI taxonomy): Eukaryota > Metazoa > Chordata > Aves > Passeriformes > Sylviidae > Acrocephalus > Acrocephalus scirpaceus. Next base: position 3,821,888 of record OU383792.1, read on the forward strand.
TGCATCACTGCAATGTGTCACACATCCCAGATTTTGCCTCCCCTTTCCTTCTCCCTCCCTTCTGTTTTATCTCCCACAAATGTAATCTCTCCTGCCTAAGCCACCAGCTGCCAGAATAGACCAAAGTACTTGAATATGATGAAAAGGCCATTAATTGCCACCAGCCTGACCTCCCATCACAGGCTGCCTCCCTCCTCACTCAGCATGGAGAGGTTTATCTCCAAACTCTGTGCTGCTGCACCCAGCACAATAATCACTTCTGAGATGCAGCAGTGGTGACATTTTACTCATGAGGTTGTGAAAACATGTTGAGCTAAAGACTACAAAAGTAATATGGTGACAGGCTATTTAAAAGAAAAAAAAATCATTAAATCTTCAATGGTCTAACCCAAAGTTTATTTAAATTGAGTAGAAATTTCAAATGTGGCCCCTAATATCTTCAGCACATCTTGGAAGGACCTTGAGCACCCAGGACTGTGGCTAAGTTTACCCATCTAAGCTTGGTTGAAAGTAAAATTCTCCATTCCTTCTCCTCTATCCCTCACAGCATGTTCCTTAACAGTATAATTTACAGAAAAAAAAAGATCAAAATATCATTAAGAAATGTCAGTACTCTCAGCCAAGCTCCTTTCAGACATATAAGCAGAGTGTGGCAGGCATAATAAAGTCATGATTAGGAGTGTCCTTTAAATCACAGGAATGGGAGGCAGAGTGAGTAGCTGTACCCTGTTCCATCTCTGAACTGGTTCTTTGCATGACTGTGAACAAATACATAACCAGTAAATGCTCAGGCATAACTCAATTCTTCCATGCCTGTAAAGATATTTGTACTTCTTGCACTACCCAGCAAGAGAAGTAACATAATTTTCTCCCTGTACATCAGGAACCCTGGGCAAACCTGTCCAGAAGCTGCTTCCCTGCTCATCCCCGTGTTGGGGCCAAGGAGAAGCAAAGCAGCAGCACCACAGAGCATGAGAACAGAGGCTGATGGGATCCTGGACATTAGCAATGGACACAATTAGCTCAGAGTTAGATGAGCAAAGAGCAGAGGACATAGAAGAAAAGATAATTGTACTCAAGAATGTGTTCTGCATAAGCACCACCAGTTCTCAGTCATCTCCCAGCCCTGTTTTTTCTAACAAGCCCACACACACGAAACAAGGCAGACATGCATGTGAGAATTGATCCATTTGTCCCACAGTAATGTTACTCTAATTAGCCATTTGTCTATGGCACTTAGAGCTACATCTGAAAAGAAAAATACATTCTTCCTTGCCTGCTCTTTTCCTACAAAGAAATAACAGCATGGCCTCTGTGGAAAGCACACTCAGTGAATGGATTTGGGTAACACCAGGAGCTTTGTGAAACAGTATTTAATAGCAAGTCTGAGAGAAACTGAGAAGAGACTGTATGCTAAGATAATCAAGCACATCTCTGTGTGCAGCACTGGGTTCGTGTTGACTGCTTCACATTTTGAAGGAAAAACCCATGAGACAACAGAAAGGGTGAGCCCTCAGAGCATTATTCCAGGGAGTTATTCCTGGCTCACTTCCAGAAAGGATACTCCCAGGGTGGATATTTCTATTCTAGGACACAAATGCCTCATTTTGGATTCCTTTAGTCTTTTTAGAGACAATAGCTCACCTGTTATATTTGGCAGATTGTGCCAAGTCCTCCTCCCTGGGTAGACACCCTCTTTATTGTCAGGAGCCTATTCTTAGGTCCAGGTAAAATATTATGTGACCAATCTAGACAAGAATTAAAGGAAAATATGTGCATGAAGCATTATATATATATGTATATATATATATATAAAAATAAACACTTGTCTGGGATGCTGTGGAGTTCTAGATCTTAAGTGTAGCTCCAGCCTAGGACCAACATTGCCATGAGCATGCCTGGGTCGCTGTCAATCACAAAACAGGTATCCCAGAAGATTTTTGGACAAGGAAGCTCCTGATCCTCAGAAACTGTAAAGAAGTGGGGTCAATCCTGTCAAAGGGTTCTCTGTGAGCCTGTTCCTTTCTCAAAACAAGCCCTTCAAGTCCTAAATCCACCTATGTCTAGGTTGCCAGATTTGAAGCAGATACCGGATTGTTTTACTTCCTAAGTTTGGACATAGCAAACAAACAAAAAAACCCCCAAAGCCACAAAGTAATACGCATGGGAGATGTGAGCTTTTCTTAAAGCTGAAATGATTCTTTCATAAAACAAAATATTTCTGTTTGCCTACTCTTGCTGTAAATGCAATCAGTGCCAAAAAGTACATTGGCTTTCCTAGCCTCATTTGTCCAGCTTAGTCATAAAATGGTAAAGAAGCCAAAGCCTGGATGCCAGCTAAAACTGTGGCAAAGCCACAGGTGAAGACTAGATTGTACTGTCCTTCTGGTGCAGAGAGTGAATAAAAGCACTGAAAAAGGATTTGACTTATAGACAAGGTGACAGTATTTCTGAAATAAAAGATTGGAATATTTTCGTGGTGACTTTTTTAGGGCCGTAAAGAAGACAAAATGCCCATTTAGCGCGGATGCGTGCTGGCGCTGTTATTGCCAGCCCGCCAGGCGATAGCGACACTTGCATATCACTTCCAGTGCAGGTTTATTTCCAGACACTCCGTGTTCTGGAGACATTTATCAAACGCTGCCAAACTAACGTTAACATCCACTCTGAGCAAAGGAACAGATTTAAATGTCTCTGCTGATCTGACTTTTTCTCTCCTCTGTTCGGCAGACGCATCGACTGTTTATTCCTGGCAAACACGGAACAAATTCTTCTCAGCCTCAGAAAACAGGCAGCTTGTAGTTATTAAGACAGAAAGAGAAGCGAAAGAAGACAAGCAGGTCACTGAGATGTCAGGGAAAAAAAAAGAAATTGCTTGGATATCATGAAAGAAGAAAAAAACCCCAAGATTGTCCCAAGTTTTGTTATAGAAGAGACAAGCAGGAAGGATCTTCAAAAGAAGGTAAGGATTACAAAACAGTGCTAATACTGTGACTTCTCCCAGCTGCCAAAGGGATGGCAAATCCAATAGCTCATGACCAGAAATAAAGAGCAATTGTAGCTGGGCAAAAGAAAATTGATACCTTTAAATGTATAATCTTTAAATGTATAATCTCTTATGCTGCTGCCTCCCAGCAAAGAACAGAAGCTGGACTGGTGGGTTTCCAATGTAAACTTATGGCATCCTGCTTAATTCCACTTTTATTTAATGCCTCTGTCCTTTATGTGGCATTAACTTTAATGTAATATTGAAGGCTTTGGGTTTTTTTTTAATAGCGTCATAAGTGTAAATGTAATAGTTGTATAACAATAACAATAAATCAAGAATGTACTAGAGTCACTGCAATAACTAATAATAACATTAAGCCTCAGTTTATGATGTATCTAAAGTTCAGTACCTTAGAGAGTTAATTAAGTCCTAAGTTAATTGGCAATGATCTTATTTCTAGACAGGAAATGTAGCCAATTAGCTTGTTTATGCTTAAACAAGTAACTGAGGTCATAACAAGACTTTTTGGGGTGTTATTGATTGATTTGTAATTTGTTAATTAATTTTGATTGACTTTACAAGTATCCTGCTTAATTCTTTGCTTCTAGGGAGATGAAGCTACTGACACGACTGGTGGCCATGTAAAGTCACAGTCACCATTTTCACTGTACTGAAACGTGGAGTTTTCAGAGCTCCACTTGCAAGATGCCACACTTAAAAAGAAAAAGCTTTCCTGACAAAGTGCAAATCAACTCACAGTTTTTATAACTTCATGTTACAGTTTTTATAACTACCTTTACCCATCGTGGAGTACACAGTAACATCAGAGATGCCAAATTGTATTTCACCATTCTGACAAGCGCTGCTTTGTCACTTCATATGTTTCTGTTGCTAATTGCACAACATTACCATCTAATTGCTTTAGGAAATTATTACATTGAAAAATAATTAATGGATAAATATATGAAAATCAAACCCAGGTAATGTTAAATACACAAAAACCGAACCCATGCAATGTTAAATATATGAAAACCAAACCCAGGTAACATTTTCCAGATTAGAATTGTAGGGAAGAAAACCAATTTTTGGCAAGATGACCTTTTTTCATCACAGCAACATCTTGAAAAATATTTGAAGTTTTTTAATTGCAAGTGGCTTCTCCCCACATAGCCTTATCCAGAACCAATCCATCAGTTATTGCACAGATTTAAAAGAAAACTAAGCACAGTGTTAAAATTCAGCTCATGGGAAAGGAGGAGCCCAGAAAGACCTTTAGCTTGTGGCATCTCCAGTGAAGAAATTCTTTAGCTGCACAGTCACACAATTGTGGGATAAAATGAACAACTCATTTACCTTTCCTTCTGCCATTGGAGACCAGAATGGAGGCACAGAGGAGTGAAATGCCAGCGGTGGGTGAGGGTGCAGGGCTGTGCATCTGCCTGGGACAGGCAGAGAGGGGTGAATTGGGCAGCAGAGCTCCTGCTGCTGCAAATTCCTGAGCCCTGTGGGAGAACCCCTCGGCAGCAGAGCTCCTGCACCTCCTGCCTGCAGTGCCCCGAGGGAGCAGGCACACAAACACACTTTGTGTTCCTGCAGGCTGCTCTGGGTAACAGAGATGGGCTCCCTTCAGGGGGCAGATTAACCCTGAGGTAGTTGAATGCCACGAATGATATGCAGGAAATTCATCTCTAATACTACAGAATCAGGGGGGACAAAGAGTCTGAACTGAGGAAAAAGTAACAAGACTTTAAGATCAGAACCATCAGTTGAAATGCTAACAACACTTTATAAAAAGCCAGAAAAGTCCAGATACAACCATATTTGAACCACTACTGCCCAGGCAACAAACAGCAAATGGTATGAAATTTAAACTACTTTTCTGCTGTAGATACAGAGCAGTTCCACAGTGATAAAAGCACTTTCCTTTCTTATCCTCATTCCCTCTTGACGTTCAGTCCCTATTTTTTTTCCTCATAAAAAAAAATTACATAGTTCAGGAATTAATTGACAAACCAGAATGGGTTTTTCCCACTTTGTTAATGGGCCTGTTCTCACTTAACAAAATATTGTGGCAATTTAGAAATTATTCTTTACATTGACACAGCACTCGTCTACTTAATTATGTTTTATTTCATTGCTGGAGTTTTCTACTTCCTTCAAGTCCCACTTCAGTATCCCTTGAGTACCACTATTTCACTCTGATTTGGGGCTGTACAATTCATAGCAAAGCATTAATTTTCAGTTTTATCATCTATTCAGTGTTGAACACAACCAATCACTCCACCCTGACCCCCTCTGTAGCTGGATCAGCATTTCTCCAGCATCACCAATTTCTCCAGTAGTGAAAGGTAGAAGTTATCCTGTGGATAAACACTTCCCTTGTCACAATGATGAGGGCTGATTTTCCACCCTTGTCTCCTCCTGCAGAGCCAGCACCAACTCCCTAGATCAAACTGCTCCCAAAACTTGCAGTACCTTGGAGGCAGCCACCCCAACACTCAAGGAGGACATTTATTCACACTTGCTGAGATTTCATCCAGAGCTTCATTGGTGGTAATTTATTTCCTAAGAATCATAGGGCCAGTTCTAGTTTGAAACTTGCCTTTATTGCCACGCTCTTATCCAGAATGCAAATCCATCCATTTAGGAAACTACATCAAGGTGTGATGTCCCCAGTATTACAGTGGGAGGGTTCAGGAATAAATGGGCATTTTATCAGGAAAGGTTTATATTTTGTCATACTGCTTTACTTTGTTCCCTAGCAGTAGCACCTTGAGCTGGTCCCTACCTTCAAGAATACAGAAATATGAATATCCATAAAATGGTGGATGGGGAGCGAGAGCAACTTAAACTAACCCTGATCCAAAAGCGTGAGGAGCCACTGGGCCAAACCCTCCTGCAGTGGCAGGAGTGAAACGCCAGCCCCATGGGGCTGTGCTGCCAGAGTGCTTTGTCACAGCCAATAAACCTTAATGAGCACTGATGAGGCACCTCACACACGTGCCTCATCCCCCTGGAGCTGGGCTCCCGTGCCAGTCCTGATGTGTGTTGCACACTGCAAGTACATCTCAGGTCAGGCTTTACCCCTGTGGATAAACTTATGAAGGATTTCTCTCTAGTCATTCTACTTAAGGATCAAATCCAGTCTGCTTAAAGAGAGTTAAATGTGTTGCATGTTGAACTTTTGTATCAATATATGTGACAATAAAATCTTGATAACCACTTGTTATCTGTGTTCTAGGTCTTATACAGCATGAGAACATTACTGTTATTTCTTTTTAAAACGTATTTTATTTTTTATAACTGTACTTGACTGAGTTATTTTGGTTTTTAAACGATGAGAGTTTTATATGATTATATTTCCCAGCCTAGAAAAAAGAGGTTCGGTTGTCTCACACAGCATAAAATAAAGTTACAGATAGGGCAACCCCAGAACACTGGCTCTCATCATGTTTGCTTTGGATTATAGGAAAAGCAAAATTCCTGGTGAGGAGAGGGTTGACCTTATTCCTGGGTGTGGAGGATTTCCCCTGTGTCAGGTGGAGGGAGAAGATTGCTAGGTGGAAGGAGTTTGTACCACAAAAGCTGAAAGGAAGCACTCTCCCTCTCCAGTGAAGTAAAAACTCACCCTAATACTTTAAAAATTAGGCTGCAAATGTGGAAAGAAAGTGTAAGTGAAAAGTAAGTAAGTAAGTAAAAGTAACTCATGGCAGAGTCTGAAGCTTCAAGGATGCAATTGTGACAGACACATCATAAGAGTAGGGAAAATGATAAGCAGGACAAAAACCCCATCGCTTTTACCTATAAAATACTCATTTATTCCTGAACCCTCCCACAGTAATACTGGGGACATCACACCTTGATTTAGTTTCCTAAATGGATGGACTTGCATCCTGGATAAGAGAGAGACAATAAAGGCAAGTTTCAAACTAGAACTGGCCCTATGATTCTTAGGAAATAAATGTACCACCAATGAAGCTCTGGATGAAATCTCAGCATCTGTGAATAAATGTCCTCCTTGAGTGTTGGGGTGGCTGCCTCCAAGGTACTGCAAGTTTTGGGAGCAGTTTGATCTAGGGAGTTGGTGCTGGCTCTGCAGGAGGAGACAAGGGTGGAGAATCAGCCCTCATCATTGTGACAAGGGAAGTGTTTATCCAAAGGCTGACTTCTACCTTTCACTACTGGAGAAATTGATGATGCTGATCCAGCTACAGAGGGGGTCAGGGTGGAGTGATTGGTTGTGTGATGGCAAATTCTTCTGAGCAGCTCTGCTCTCCAGGCCAGGACTAACTGTTCTCTTTGGGATAACCCATCCAAGGCAATGCAATAGAAACTCTTGCTTTTATGATCTTGCCCTGTATTTGATGTTCTACTTCAAAACATAGCTAAGTTATGAAACTTTTATGCCACCAATTTTTCTGTTTTCCTGGTCTATGCTCTTTGGAGACGAGACTGCCTATAGCATTTCTGCAAACCTCTCTCTTCTTGCCTAGTCAACATGTACTCAATTAAAAATATATTAATAGCCACAATCCTCAAATACACTAATTTTCATAATAAGAGGGCCAAATGGTGCCTAAACTTATGTGCCAGCTTTTTCTGAGCAGATATCAAATGCTTGGAGAGCACTGTAAAGATCTGGTTGTTTCCTAAACAGTAGTGCCTGCACTGATGTTGCTTCTAATACAAGTGAGTTTGTTCTCATTTGTCTTAATTACAAGTGGGACTTCAAATAAAACAAATTAAATTCTGATGAGGTATGCAACTCTTAACAAAACTAATACCCTGCTCACAAACGCCATGCAATTTATGAGTAGTGTCCTCTGGGTAACAACCAAGACAAAATGCAGAGCTACAGACACATGAGAAGTTGAAGCAGATTGGCCTTAATTTGATTCTGGGGTTTTTTGTTTGTTTGGGATTTTTGTTGTTTTTTTTCTTTTTAATTCTGTATGGTTTTAATAACTGTGATTAATCATTAGTCTTTGTAAAAATGTGGGGAGAAAAGGCAGGATTACCAGGGTCATCTTACTTCATGAACAGAAAAATATATAGGTGAACTTCATCAAATAAAATCTGTTTCCAGAAATAATAATTTTATGAGCTGCTGCAACAATCTCATTTTGTCAGCCATTTCCTTGTGCTACTGGTGATGAGGATATGAGCAGCACAGGATCATTCTGTCAGGAATAAGTGTTACCCCTTCCTCCAGCCCTGTCTTAGCCAATTCTCTCCCTCCCCTCTCTTGGTTATGGTTTGATATTTTAATTTCAGCAGTTTCTGGTTCATTGAAGATTTTTGGTTGGGTTTTTCTTTTGAGGGAGAGGAAAGTTCAGTTTATAGGCTAATGATCCAACCCATTTCCCCTGTCCCGTTTTCAGCTGTTACAGTCGTATACAGCTGCCCTCTGCAAATTAATATTACCATTGCTATGCTTCAATGCTTTGTATTTCCAGCCCCTTAAAACCTCTTACTTTAGAACAGTGTTGTGCAATAACATATTGAATAAATGAGTAACCACTTCATGCTGCTCTTGTATTTATGAAAAGCCAGAGAAATTTCTTTTTTGACAGTGAATGAGAAATTAGATGTACTTTAAAGGCTTCTAAAGTGTATTTTCAGTTGCTACCAGATGAAATCAAAGAGACAAAATTACCTTTTCCTACTTAAATATTTCATTGATTTCTCTTAGAACACCACGCTCCCTCCTCTCTCTCTCTCCAAGGCATGCATGATGATTCCCTGGCTGTACCATAAGGCAACCTTTATAGATCTAGACCTGATCAGAGTATTTATAAAGAATGACCCAGAGTAATATTGAATGCATTTTAATGCACATTTTCTACCTGTATAGTCTACTGCCCAGGAACTTCATAACAGAAGAGCTGAATTTTATTCTCTGCCTGACAGGTCTGTCTACAAGAGCTGTGTCTGCAGTGCTAAATTACACCCATATTCTGGCTGCCCCTGGCTTCACACACCCCGTGCACATTAATTGTTGCAACCAGAAACAAAATTGAGAGAGGCATGTGGGACTGTGCGTGAAAGGGGGGCACACTTATTGAAATTCATGTATTGCTCTGCTTGATTCCCCAAGCCACACGTGGGAACACTCAGCCCAAGGCAGCTGCATCACTGTCTGAGAGGGGAGAAGGAGGAACTGGGGCAGAACAGTTCCACTGTGTGGTTTTTTCCACTGTTGGTCACAGCTTTTCAGACATGCAAGGCATAAACCAAGAGCCTGGCCTGTTGGGTTCCAGTGCCTGCAAACACAGAGTGAAATTCACCTAGAGCTGCTGTGGTAATTGTGTGCCAGCTGATGGGCAGTTCATCAGACCCCAGCTATTTTCTAAAAGTAAAATGCAAAGTCTCCCAAGCTCTCATCACATAAAAACAAGCTCAGCTTATGCATTCCTCCAAACTGAGATCAAACTGTGTTCCCCAGGTGTGCCAACAACCTGCCCAGATTTTTAGTGATGAACTTTAGTCTCTCCAACATAGAAACAGCAAAGCACAGCCTTTTCAAATACAAGAAAATAAAGTTCCTGCTGCAAAGAGAGACCCCACACAATGACAGCAGCACCCATGTAAGTGTGCATGTGTGCTCTGGCTCCCACCAAAGCCCTGCCCAGCCCCGTGCTGGTGCTGCTGCCTGAGGAGCACTGGTTATTGCAGCAGGAAACTCTGCACAGGGGCCATCCCTACACCAGAGCAGGCTTGCAAAGAAAGATTCTTGGATTTCAACAGCCCATTTCTTAATTCTTAGCCACTGGTGTACATCAGGAGCTCCATTCCAGTTGCTCCAGTGCAAAACCACTTCAGAGGGCAGATCCAAGGCTAGACTTTCAGCTTGCAGAAGCACCTGGACTCTGTCCAGGCTGTACCAGTTGGTTTTTTGCAGTTTGGAACTGAAATGAGGAGGGAGCTGCATTTCAGACAGTTCCACTGCTCATCTCTCTGAACCTGACAGAATACAGCCCTCAGGGAGGGTTACAAGTACACTTTTTTTTTTCTGGCTAGATTGAGTCTTGCAAGTGCAGATAACTTTTTAATATTTTAAAATACATTTTGAATTACAATTGTAATTAAGCAGGGAGATTTTTTCCCCATAATCACATAAAATGGTCCAAGCAATTTAGTGTTCTAATTTTTATATTCATAGAGCAAATATTAGACTGTCCAGTTACATTATTGAACAATAGATAACAACCCTAGGTCATGCTGTATGCTCTTTGTAAGAAGACATATAATCACAAATACTAAAAAAATATTCTTCTAAAATTGCAGGGGTTTTAATATAATTTTTCTTCTGGCTTCAAATTGTAATTCTGACAGGAGAACAAGCCAATTTTTTTCTTGACATTTTCAAACCACTGCTTTCAGGACACTGAGCTGAGACAACCACACATCTTCTAAGTAGTCATTTAATAATATTTTATATTTATGCCAGACCCCTATGAACCCCTAAGTCCAAAACTAGAGGCATGGTGTAAGATTATGCATGAGTGTCATTGCTAATTGAAAAAAATGAAGCTAATTAAATATATATTTGTTCACCACAAGTTAGGAAAAAACATCACTCTGCCACTCCTATTTCAGATCCGATTTCATAAGCAGTCCTTACAAACATCTACCTTGTGATAAATCATGTTTTTTGAGGATCCCAAAACCCCACGTTCTCCATAAGTGTTTCCTTGAGCACTCTGCATCAGTTCTGTGTTCATACTTAACTGGCTCCTATCATACCACATTCTTCAGGAAAGCAGCTGCTTTTCTGTCTTTGGTGTTTTAAAAAAAAAATTAAAATGAGACTTAACACTTTTAATTAGATGTTTAATTCATGCTTTTGTGAACTATTTCCTTCCAATCTGAATTTTGTCACACAACTATAACAGTCTTTCCACTGCCAATTTTTTTTTTGTTAATGCTAACTCAGTGTCTCAAAGAATGTGTATTGCACAATTTGGTAAAGAATTTGAAAGTGAAAGTCTCATTTGTGAGTAAAGTAGGAACGCCTAGTAACTGGCACAAGCTGTGGCTGTAAAAATATGCAATGTTCAGAACAAAAACCCCTCCAAAACCAAGGGAACAGTTTAAACACATTTCATAGGGCACACAGTAAATACTAAGTTTGAGGGACTGGTTGGAAGAGCAAATTGAGCAGAACATGGCTCTGACTGATGAGATAAAAGTATTTTACTGCTTTTGTGGTTTTACTTTTAAAGAAGCAAATGCAGAAATACTCCCCAAAGACCAAATGAAATGTGAGTCAGCCACTTGGAGAAGGTGGCAAAGAGGAGCCCACTTTTCAGGAGGAGCTTCCTCCTTCCACCCTTCCCGGCAGTCAGCACATTCACAGCGTTGCTTTCCAAATCCTTCAGGAGCAGCTGAGTGAAATCCAGCCAAAGGATGTTCCCATTAAGAAAGCAGCACATACCATGCCTTTTTCTCAGCTGTCAGTTATTGTTCCTCATCACAGGATGAGGGTGAGCAGGATTTGGCCTGTCCTCAGGACAGTATGATGGATTATCATCACTGCTAATGACGATGTTCTGTGGGCCAGCAGCCCTCGTTTTGCTGCACCTGGTGCTCAGGCCCCAAATGAGCAGCCCTGCTAATCCACTTGCTAACCTGGCAAACCTGCTCACCCTCCTCTGAGCTTGTTGTACCCGAACAGCCTCCGCTGTGCAGGCTTGGGTGAGCCTCTTCAACTGCAGACTTCAGCTGGGCTCAACAGCAAACCCCATGGCTTGCCAAAACACCAGCCCTGAGCTGAAAGCAGCTTCTATTCCACAATAGACAGAATTTCCTGAGGTATTTAAGGTTGTTTGAAACTGCTGGTTCTGCCTAGACACTACCACTGTCCTTCAGGAAAAGTGTTTCTACATGTATGCTCATATAAGCTGATTAAATTACCTTTGGATAGGTTGGCTGAGAGTTTTCACATGCTTTTAAAAAGTGACCTTAACATCTAAAACACAGGTAGGCTAAGAAAAGTACAATTCTGTTCACAAAATCTGCAGTGTCCTAGTGCAGTTTGAGAGTCTAAAAACCCCATCAAAACAAAAATATGAAAGTTGTGCTCAAAGCCTGGCTCTACCAGAAGTGTATTGACCAGCAAAAGTTGGTGGCCAAGCTTTTTCACCATTCCTCATTTTGTACAGTCCTGTACCTCAGCTGGCAGGTTCTGAGCCTGCACTCAGATATAAAACTGAACTATTATTGCTTGTGCTGCAGAACTGACAAAACAGGCAACAAATGCAGCAGAAACCCCCCTCTGCCTTAGACCAAAGCATGTGGCACGACAGGGACATTGCTGCTGAGTATTACCCGGCCTTGGATGCTGGAAAATATTGCCAAAAGAACTCCCCAGTGCTATTTATCAGCGTGGACACTCACAGAAGGTGTCATGATATTATCAGCATCACTGAGAGAAGGTAGGAGAAATGTGACAGTGCAGCCTGAGGACACACAGGTTCATTCCTTGTCTGATCCCTTCCTCTCCCTGAAGCAAGGTAAGCAGGTCACTACCTGAGTGGCCACATTTGCATTGCTGCAGGCAACACCTGGGGTCACAATCTGAAAACACCCACAAAAATCTGTATCACAACCAAACCCTCAAATAACCAGAATTTTCATTTTGCTCCAGGTAAGTATGCAAAGACCAGCTGCATCAATTATTTATTTTTACTTAGGTATTCACTTCAGTCAAATTCTTGGCAAAAAGCAAGGTCAGAACCTCAGCACCCAGTAGAGATGCACACATACAGAGGTTGGCAATCAACCCCTCACTGCAGCTGGTGGCTCTGGGCTTGTGAGGGCACATTGTGCCCACTCATAAACATCTTGAAATTTGGCTTCCTCATCTGGGTGGCTGAGTTCAGAAAACCACTCCAGACACCTCTCAAAGTGTTTTCTCAACTGGGAGCCTAGTTAAGTCACTTCAGGGGGAATTGAAATCAAAGATGGTTTTCTGCATCCAGCTGAAATGGATTGTTTAGTGATTACAGGAATATAACCCTTCAAGAGGGCTCGGGGTTCCGTGGAGAGGTAGAAAGGCTGGGAGCAGTCTGCATGAAAGAGGGTAAATAATATTGTGGGGAGAAAGGCATTTTTCTCTTTTAGCACAGCTACTAAAGAGCGAAAGTGGCTTACAAAGAAAACACGTAAACATTCCACTGCTGTGAATTATGCAGTTTGGTAGAGAGTTAAAATAATAATCAGCTCACCATCAAGACCGAATCCCCCAAGCCTCTTGCAGGATCGCGATGGGAGCGGGGTTGACTCATCACCTCCTTTGCATTCCTGCGGGAACGCGGCATTCCCGAGCGGCAGCACCGCGAAGGGCACATCCTGAGCCATCCACAGCTTCTCCCACCGCTGCCTCCCAGCCACCCCTTCCTCCTTTATCTCCTCGGGAACCCTTCCCTCCCTCTCACACCTGTGAGATGCTTCTCACCTCGCGCGGGTCACGGCCAGCTGGGCTTTAATTTGTGGCTATGGAGGTGTCATTAGCTGGAGGAGCCCTCCCCAGCTGAGTGTATTTAAGGAGCTGTTACAGCTGTTCTAGACCGCCTGATAACCTCGGTGTCACCTCCCCAGGTGGCTGTAGTTAAAGTGGTGCAATTTTCTTCAGAAGGGCAGGAACCTGCAAAAAAGAATTAAATATGTCAAGTCATTCCAGTGTGTGGAAACCCCAGGGTAATTTGCTTCCCTTTATAAACCTGAACTTGATTTGCTTAATTTCTTTCTAGATGAACCTGAACACTGGCTTTCAATTCTCATGGCCTCTTATTTATTATTTTTTTAGACAGTTCATCTCTCCAGACACAAATCATAATTGCCAGAGACTGGAGGGAAAGAGCCCAAATTCAAATGAATACATACATATGTGTGTGTGCACGTGTATATTAAACTGCTGCCTGTCAAAGCTGGATGGAAGCTTTTAAATAAAGCCATGGAGAATGTCAAGCAACATGTAGCAACCTAGTGAAACACTAAAAAATCTGTCCTCCCTTTCGTTTGGCTCCTGATTTATGTCAAGCTGGAATAAATGATAATAACACAGGGTTATTAGATTTTTTTTATGATATAAATATGAAGTGTATGCATTTAGTAACCTTCAGACTGTAAAACACAGATGGAAGTACATCCATAAGTTCCAAACCACCTCATTTAAAACTTATGCAAAGCACACCAAAAAGAGAAAGCATGAGAAAAGGACTCAAGTGTCAGTTCTCTCCCTGAAGCACAAATTTCCTCTGCGAGCCACATTAGCACAAAACTGTTTGAAGGCAGAGACTGGCTGGTGTACAAAAATGTCAAACTCGTGCTTAATTTTCATCAGACCTTAAGCAAAACCTCCTGCACATGGATTAGTTGGACAATTCTGAGGAGGCATTACCCCAGCAGGTCATAGCTTGGACTTGATGATCTCAAAGGTCTCTTCCAACCTAAATTCTGTGATTCTGTAATGTTGATGCCATCTCAAGAACAAGTGGAAAGTGTAAGTTAAAGAGTTAAGACCAGTGAAGAACAGAACGTTTGAATATTATCTTCTGCAAGTGACTAAAGATCTAAATGCTCTAAGTAAAAGCAAACCCATTGTGTCAGACAGTGCTTACTTCAGTGGCTGCAGATTAAAGCACTCTAGTTAGTTCTTTTTATATTCAGGAAAAAAAAATTAGCCCATAAATTCTTTTATGCTTTCAGTGAAGATATTTTTGGAACTGCAATAAATTTCTCATTACGTATAATACACTACTGTCTGATTATTTTTTTTTTATTATTTTTACCTTAAAATTATGTCTAAATGGGACAGTCCAATTATGTCTGATTTAATGTTCTAATGTAATCCTGTGTGATTACAAGAAAGGTCTCGGGTTATTTAACAAGTGACATTTTGGATTTATTACAAAAGCGATATTGGGAGTTTAGGACCTGTGGGGAGCCAATTAAACTTTCCTGGACATCATCAGCTTGGCAGTGTCCTCCTGCCACCAGAAAACTGGAAACTGGAGTTTACTTTAGGGCTGTATCCTTTCAGAGAGCACAAGAAGACAACTAAAGACAGATTCCAGTTGGCCCCATCACTGACCCTGTCAAAATGACCCCATGGAAACAACCAGGCCACCTTGTCTGTGGTATTCCAGAGAGTCTATACCAAATAAATATGTAAATGTGATATGTATGAGTAAAAATGGAAGTGAATAAATCTTACAAGCCAAAGAAGTGAAGCATCTGAACCAGGTTCACTTCCTTTTGCATTAGTCATCACACAATTCCATGTCTATCACTGAACAAAAATTCTTCATTTGCAGTTAAAGCTGATGTGAAAGCTGAAATTCTGCCCCGTCCATTCTCACTATTGCAATGCATCTGTGTGAGAATCCACTTAAGGCAGGGCAGAATGCTGCTTGGGAAGTCGTTGTGGCTGGAAAGGATGTGTGAGGAAGCTTGACCCTGGCTGGGCTGGGTAGGGAGCTGCTACAGCTGGCAACGAGAAAAGCTGAATTTTAATTGCAAATGAAGAATATTTGTTCAGCGATAGACATGGAACTGTGTGATGACTCTGTTACAGAATCATTTTCAGGAACGGAACTCGCACTTGAAAATGGATTTATTAGAAATTTTATAGCTCTATTTCTCATCATGAGATATTGATTTTTCAGCTAGATATAAATGAGTTAAAATAAAGGGGAAAAAAATCCCTAAACTTTCTCCTAGTGACCAAAGTGATGTTTTCTATAGAAACCTTTTGCTCATACAGGCAAGCTAGAGTTTCTCAGTCCTGCCACAACAGAATTTATGTGGCCAGGCCACACCAGGAAAGTTTCATATCACTCCAGTGAAGCCACTTGCAGAGGTAGAATAGGATAAGCTTCCTAGAAGAAGTGCAATTTTAGCAGAATAATTCTGTTTATATAGCAGCTTTCACTGGTGCAATTATGATGACTAGATATTACACTCCTCTCTCTCTGCACCTGAGAGGATTCATTCCTGTGCCAACAGAACCTTCAGACCAGGCCAGAAGCAAAAGTTGAGTTAATTAGAATACAGATGAGCACTTTATGACTCTACCTCTGTTTTGCCACTCTTATTACACAAGCAAAATGAAAGTCATCTCATTATGCTAAAACTGTACCAGCACTCAGCTTCCTGCTACTGGTTTCTAGCTGGAAACCGGCTACATTGATGGATGTGATGAGGAATAGACAGGTACGGACAAGGAGAGATCCAGGGAGTGGCCAGTCATCGCAGGAAATATTGTAATCTTTTCATCTCTCGCTGTATCCAAATCATTTAGACACTGCCAGTGAGAACAACAGTATCACATGGAAACTCTCACTCTGCCCTGATGTGCCTTGGAACCATTTTTATGTCCCCCTTCAGCCCCCAGAAGCCTTGTGCCCGTGTTATTTCTTTATTGCTTGTTTGTTCTCCTCCCCTGCAGCCCAGCTCTGGCCCTATCAGGCATAAAGCAGAGCTCACCATCCCCTCTTCCAAGGCATCCCAGCACGAGCTGTTTTTCACTCTGGATTCCCTCTGCCCTGTTTTGCTCCATAACTTTTCCCAGCGCAGTGATCAACCCGTCCTCCAATCGGCTTTACGACCTCCCCAGCAATCCTGCTCCATAGATCAGCCCGGGCTGCTGCAGGATCCTGATGGTTTTATGCCTCCATCCTGCCACTTCCCACTGCCCCTAACTACCCAGCCACTGCGAGTCCCAAGGTTGTTTGTAAGCTGCTGTGTGTAATACAGCCAGCAGGCTGGCCTGGGTTGTAAATTTGATGTATTTCGTACTTAAGTAGGACTGTCAACTGTTAAATCCATTCCTTGCTAAAAATAAAAGCTACATAATAAGCCTGATACTGTAGATCACTTTAAACCAGATACTGTAATCCCCACTTGAGACAGATACATGACCTATTAAATTAAACATAGATTCCCTGAAATTACATGCAGAACCTCTCTCAGATCAGACCGACTCCATTACTTTACCCTGTAAATAGAAATATTGAACTTGTGTATATATTCAGACATGATGTATATAGTCACTTACCAGCTTTTGTATATGCATGCTGCATTAGCAGAGGTGTGCCTTGACACAAAAACAATGTTGACAACATTTTCAAACCAAAATACCTGATACCATCTTTCTAAATATGTGCTTAATTTTGTTAACAAAATAGCTCTTTATTTTCTGAACAGGTGACATCAATGGCAGCTGAGGAAAAATAAAACCATCTATATTCAGGTGCCGATAAATTATTTTGGAAGTGAACACCCGAAAACAGATTTTAACAACTGGAAAAGAGCAAAAACCAGAGCTGAAAACCTTGGGAACGCCCTTATATTCAAATAGTTCCACTGTGATTTCTTTTTTTCCTGGTAAAACGCATATTTCTGTAGAATTTGCAGCTCAATAAACTCTGTTGTGGTAGTTGTATTTTACAACTTTCTAGATACCTTCACTCCGTTCCTGAAGGGAAGATGTGATGATCCATGAGATGGAAATGTTGAGGAGAGCACCAGGAAAAAACAGAGCCCTGTGACCTGGTGTGGAGAGAGGAGCTGAGCACACCAAACCTTCAGCCTCATCTTCCCATGGTTCCCCAGATGGACAGGAGGATGAATGCTCTCTTCACGTGGATTACTGCAGAAGGAAAGAAACAGGTTATGCATATTTTATGCCTGTGTGGCACTCAGTGAGCTTCAGCACTGGACACTGCATTATATCATGATGTAGAGGGTTAAAGCAGATTACTGCTGAGTACCCACACCCAGCCTTTCACAGCTGCTCTCTTGCTTTGGCACACAATCAGGGCTTTCTTCCAACACAGCTCAGCAAAACTGCTACCTCCGTGTCTTGCAGCAACTCTCATTTATTTATTCAGATTTATCACCACACCTATCAAGCTCTTTGCTTTTACATGTTTCCTTTCTCTCTCTTCCTTTTTTTCTCCCTTCTCAAACTTCACTGCCTCAGCTGTTTTTCTCAGGGCTTACCACAAAACTGGGACCTTTTCTACTCTTTTGGAGCGCAGGAGCAACTCTGCTATTTCCATATAAAGCTCCAAATTGGGAATGTCAAACGGAATCAGCTGCATCTGAAACACAAGCTGACCAAACGAATGAATAAGCAAAAAACCAAGCAGGTTATGTGAGGCCAGCATTCAGGTGGATGCAAAAAATAACACTTGTGCTTCTAGAACGAGGATAAATCAAGATGCTGCAGTCTGTAGCAGTGTTGGAGGGGTAGTATTTTCCCACACAATAAAATGAAGTTCTCTTGAGCAATTCCTGCAGTGGATGAGTCACTGTCTGTCTTGGCTGGTTTATTCAGAATTATTTCTGTGCAGTGAGAATGGAGGGAAAATCTTATTCTCCCCTGTCTGTGAGCCCTCAGATTTGCCAGGGCTGTGCTGATGCAATACATTCCCCAGCCCCACTCCAGGCACAGTCTGATGTCTCAATGAGTTCTCCAAGCAGCCTATCCATGTTGGAAGCAAGGAAGCTGAATGCAATCTGGTGGAGGTTTTTTGTTGGTTTGGGGTTTTGGTTTTGTTTCTGAAGGGGTTTTTGGTATTTTGGGGGGGTTTTTTTTTTTGGTTTTATATTTGGGTTTTTTTGGGGGGTGGGTTTTTTGGGTTGTTTTTTTGGTTTGGTTTGGTTTTGGGGTTTTTGGTTTGTTTGGAGGTTTTTTGTTTTGTTTTTTTGGGGTTTTTTGGTTTGATTTTATTTTTGGAAGCCCTGCTCCTGAGCACCAAGGCTGCTCAGGCAGGAGCAGCAGCTCTGTGAATGGGGAACAGCAGCTGATGGCAGTGGGACGTGTGGTGCCTGGCTCAGAGGTCACAGCTTTGGGGAGTAGCTGTGACTGGGAGGAGCTGAAGCCATTCTTGTAGCAGAAAGTGTGAAGCCAGCCTGTCTTTTGGTGAAGCCACTTCAGGGTTCTGCTTCAGCAGAAAGACATGACAAGCTGTGAATTACAGTGCATTAATTCAAGCCTAACATATTGTCAAGTATGAGGCCAAAGGGCTAAGAGCCATCCCTACAACTAGGTGTGAATTAATTCACACTGGTTCACACACTCAAGTGTCTGATTGTGATAATAGATTTAATACTCCTAAAATGTTATTTTAAAATATCTATATATTATTAATTAAGGTGTAAGACTTATGCCTCCAGAACACTGAATTATATCTCAATGAAACCATTGCTCAAAATTCTTATTAACCCAGAAGGTCACTCAATTTCTCCTGCCCATTTCATAATAATAAATAGTATAAACTGTTCCGACCATTCCATCTCTTTGTTACAGGAACTATCACCATCAAAAGGGGAATCCCTCTTCCTGTATGTAAAATTAATGCTCAAGTATGTGGTTGGATAAATGTTTCCTGCGTGTAGATGTTCAGCCATATGTTTCTAGATTTCTTTTTGATAAGTGAGTGCTGGTTACCACTGAGTGATTATGTGCAAAACCTGCACCAGGAGGAAAGGTGCCTGTACACAAGTGCTAATCAATGAACTTTGCTACCCATCAATTCGCATTTCCAAAGTGGCTGCATTGAAATGAAAGTCATTATGGCTATGCCAATTAGTAAGAAAAATACACTGGGCTTTTGTCTCTTGCCACTGGAGGTCAAGGTACTCTAATTTTAACAGGGTGTCATCCAGAGAGGAGCTGAAAAACAGATTGGGTGGAGCCCAGCCCCGAGGAAAGTTTATTAATGCTGATGGGAACTGCCTAGAGTAGGTCAAACTCATTCTCTTCTATCAGGAATGAGTTTGATCCCCAGGGAACAGTTAAATATTAAATCCATTTCTGGTTTTTGTTTTGTTTTGTTTTTCCACTGAGTCTTGGCTTCTGAGCTGTTTATAAGAGAAAATGATATAGTAAATTATGTAAGATAGATGATACAGTCTGGTAGTGTGAGAAATCTACTATTCGTAACTAATTCTAATTTTTTAAGCTCCTGTATGTCACAGCTAAAGCAGCACATGCTATCACTGAGCTGTCTTCGAGATTTACTACTCGTGTTAGTGTTTCATCTGTGGTTTGTTTAAAATGTTTGGGGGGCTTGAGCCTGTGGAGCTGTGCTGAGGCTGTGAGCTGCATGCAAAAGGCTGGAAATGCCCTTCTACATTGGGGTGGTGAGCGGGGAGGTCTGCAGTGAAGGCAAATTGAAGTAAACCACCACCAGTCAGTTAAATGTTCCTCTATCAGAGAGCTCTGTCAGGGTGTGGCACTGGAAGACCTTGGGTGAAGCCAAGATTTTGTGGGCCTGAAGGGAGCCCAGACAGGCAAATGTGAGGCTCAGCACAAAGGCAGCTACAAGAACACGTGGCCCCTGCACCCTGCCTAAGCACTCCTGTCTCCTCTTAAGACAGAAAGCTTCCCGGTGAAGGTTTTTACATTTTATTGATCTTTGTCTTTTATCTTCCTCTGCAGCCAACCTTTCCAACAGCACAAACATTTTATTGGACAGTTACACTGTGGTGGCTGCTGCGTGCTCCTTCCAGAGCACACCTTGGCTGTGCCGTGCTGCTTCTGCCTTACAAAGCAAGTTAATAAATTATATAGTGATGAGCTTTGATTGCTTCACGTTCATGCTGCTCTCTCCCAGAGGCTGTGTTACCCAAGATGTTCACAGGGAGAGCTGCTCTGACCTGGTTTAGTGGGCAGGCAGGAGCAGCCCCTGGAGCATAGTGAAACCATTGTCTCCTTCCAGGACAAGCCACGGAGCCTGAGCCACAGAAGTGCAACATTGGATGTCTGTTGGCATTGCAGGCTGTGCTCCACGGTGAAGGGAGACTGTATCTGAGCATCTGGGAGAAAAGCCTTTGACAGGTTTATTTGATATTTTTACTGGAGACTATACAATTACTGGAATACCTGGATTTATTTGAATGGAAGTATTATAGAAATATTCTCTCCAGTGGTTTCCTGCATGGAGAGGAAACTTCGTTTTGCAGCCAAAATTTTGTCAGAGGGTCACAACCTCTTTCTCAACGCTGAAAAACTGTTGGAACTCACTCTTGTAATAAAATGAAAGTCTTCCAAAGAGATTAACCCCCCTCAGCCTGTGATGGAGGGTCCCTCCACACTGATGCTGCCTGAGGCTGGAACCACAGGTTGGGCACTTTTTCACTGGAAAAGACCCTGAGAAGGGCAGCATCATCACCAGGACCTGCTTTGGGGCTTGATGAAGGGCAGGACAGGCTCAAAAGGTAAACACAAACATGAAATAGATGCTAAGCCCATTTCTGAAGGCAGCAAACTCCTGGTGAAAGAATATTTCTCTGACTCCTGTGCTGGCAGAGTCTGGGGGCTTCAGAGAAAGAACATCACAGCTACAGGTGAGGAGAAGGGGTGCAGGATCTTGTGCAAAATGCAGTCAGGGTTGGTTTTCTCGTGGAATTACTTCTGGTTGCTGTCTTCTGAGCAAAACCTTTTAAACATGCAAAACATGTGGCTCAAAGGGGAATTCAGAAGCACTGGTCTGCACACTTTGAAGTGAAACTGAAAGTTTTGGGGTGGAAATCTCGATGACCTGGTACGGCCTCACTCTGCTGCCTTTCCTTGCCATGGAAGCAGCTGCCATGGCCATTTCTGTGCTAGAGTGAATGAAAACCACAAGCTAGGGACAGAACAAGCCTGTCCCCCCCCTTTTTTTTTTTATTTCCCAGCATCTGAATTGCCAGATGAGATCAGAGCCAGGGTCCACCTAGCCCAGTTTCCTGTCTCTGATAGCAGCCAGAACCAGATCCCCTGGATAAAGGCATAAAAAAAATCTCAGTTCTGGCAAAAAGAGAATAAATGAGCCCCTCCCCCTGCCCCCCATGGGTTCATCTTAATCTCTAAGAGTGGGAAAGTGTTTGAAACTTTGAGGTATGAGCTTTTACAACCTTTCTACGACTCTCTTAGCATTAATTATCATAACTCCGGCACCTCTAAAAACTTGTTGTAACATTTGGCACTGTGTCGAGAGCAAGGCATGTTGAAAGAGGAGAGCAGGACTTCTAAAAACACCGAGGCACTGCTGGGATTATTGACTCAAGGACCTCAGTGAGGGAACATAACATCGGGTCATGTTTCCCAGTAATAACATGGGTGGTTGACTTCCCAGCATAAGGAAAAACTGGAAAAAATTGAAACTCATGTTGTTTTGGATAGAGCCCAAGAAGTTACTGGAGATTTACAATTAGATCATGCAGAAACTGTGGGCTGATTTGGTTTCATTTTTTCAAACAGATGTTGGAGAGGTCACACAAGAGGTGTTGTGGAGGGCGCTATATTAGTAACTGAAATAAGTGTAGCTAATTCCAATTTAATACTGTATTTTATGCCTTACAATCACTTTCCTAAGTGTAAATACCGAGCATATTAATTATGGCATGGTAATTTTCCAGCCCTGTAATCAAGTCGTTTTCCTCGAAAAGAACCTATGGAGTTGTGGTGCAGATTTTCAGCAGGCATTTCCCCCTTTGCTGCTGCTATTGGCAGCAACGTGATCTACCCCATTGTCATTGATGAGCTGTCCTAGGTTACAATGTGCCCACAGTCTGTGGTCCATCCCCATCCCCAGGAGCTGCTGGAACCAGCTGGGGCAGTGTTTCCCTTCTCTCCTGTCCATGGCCCAGCAATGCCGTGCCCATGGCTCATGGGGAACTCCCTGCGGGAGCTGTCTCTGGTTCATGGGCCAGCAAGGAGCCACTGCAGGGCTCAGAGAATGAGATCAGCCCAGGGGGAGATGCTCCGCCCAGGGGGAGGAGCCAAGCATTCCCACCTGGATAGAATCTGGGATTTGGGACAGCACAGGGAGCCCTGACCCACTGGATTCCCAGAGGACAAGAGCTGCCAGACCTTTCTACAGGATCACTGCTTGGACAAGAGCATTTCATCTGCACTGCTGCCACCACCCTGACTAACAGGGTGTCAGGTTGTATTCTGACTCTGTCAGTGGTTTTTTGTACTATTGCATTTATTTTATTTTACTTTATTTTACTTTATTTTACTTCTTTTCTTTTCCTCTCATTAAATTGTGTTTTTGACTTGGAGTCTCTCACTGGTTTTGCATTCAAACCAGCACAGACTAAGACTCTTCTAAGACTGCCACAGACTCTTCTGACTAAGAGGGAAAGTGACAGCAACGCCTCTATCAGATCATCTGGAATGGGCCAACTGCACTTTGCATTCAGATGTGAAGTGGAGAGCAGCCCTGTGGGGCCAAGGTTAACAGTTCCTTCCCATCTGTAATTCCTGTCGTTCCTGGGTGCAGGCTGTAAGCTGTCACACAGCACAAGCATTTGTGATGGACACACAAATGACCCAAACTGCCCACAGCAGGACAAATACAAGCTTTTCTGGGACTATTGGTCAGTTTGGGTTTGTGCAACAGAATTTAATTCTCATCTCTGACACTGGAGACTGTCTTAGGGTGGGGGGTGTCACATGGAATGGTATCTGATAGACTTTCTCAGATTGTTCTTCTTATTTGCTGTCTCAGGTGGTCATTTCTGCTTTCCTGTGCTTGGGTACTGATGCTACCAGCCTGGCTTTACCCAATCATCTTTAAAAACAATTATTCTGTGTGGTTGTATCCTTAATTATATCATACAGTACCCAGGAAGCAAGCATGCTGTTTTCTCTGCTGTCCACTATTAACAAAACCCCACATCACCACCAGCACTGAGCACTGCACTCAGAAATCATATTACTTAGGAAACAATCTCATTTTCTTTTCCTTAAAAAAAAACCCAACACAGAACAAAACCAAAGCATGGTTTTGATGTTCTCTAGTGTTTTTTCTCTAAATATTGGAGGACACAGAGAGCCCTAAGAAACAAAAAGCTCAGCTGGCCCTCACAGAGCTCTGTGAATTCCCTGGATGTTCTGCATGCAGAGCACAGACCAAGCACATCCCTCTGTGCCTGACCCTCCCTTATCTTGTACAGGCACCTACCAAGGATATATCACCCCCCACGCTTTTGGCAAAAGCACAAATAAACTTCCAGAAGTTTTGCAGCGGTATCAATGTCCTCTCTAAAAATAGAGCTCCATCTCTTACTGAGTGGAGCACCAGGAAGCCATCAGCACCTGAGAGCTGCCCAGCCTGCTGACGTGGTTTTCCTTCCATCCTCTGCACTGAGGATCAGCCAACCCTTTCATTCCCCCATTAATCACCCCTCACATTTAGAAGATAGTAACCACAAAATGAGCAACCTGGTGACTCGTGCAGCGGTTTGGCATTTCTGCACCTCCCAGCAAGGCTGTAAATATTTGTGTTTCCAAAGCCAAGGATTTGGGGGTCTCCTGACACATCCTCCCTGTCCCACCCCACTGGGGACAGCTGTGCCACGTAGTGCCCAGTGTGAGGTGAGGAGGGGTTGGTGCTTCAGCAACTCTGGGTGACTTTTATAAACCTCACTGGGAGCTGAATGTACTCACAGCCTTGAGGCTGGGGCTCAAAACATCTGAGCTACCCTTTAGACACCTCTGCTCTGGTGTGTATTTAGTGAAGTGAAATGAAGACTATAGAATAATCAATCCTTCTGCGCTGTGACGGGTCAATTGCTTATTTTAGAACTGTCTTGGCTGGTTGATTATTTAATTTCCTTGAAAGCAAGAAAAATAATCATTGTGAAAGTTACTAATGTACTCCAGGTGAAATGCAACTAAACCATTCATTCCAATATTCGCATTAGCCAAAATATGCTTGCAGTTTTAGATTTTGACCCTTTGCTCCTTCCTTGTCACAAAATAATTATAAAAATGATTAAATTATTTTAAACTATTGAATTCTAATTTTTTAAAATGATTGACTTGACATTTCAATTCATTAGCTTTCAACCTGAATTGAAATTTGCTCCACAGTTTTATTTAATTTGTTAAGTTCCAACTTTTCTGTTTACATGATTGCCACTAAATGAAGAAACCATTAACCAATGCTTTAATTGTCATGCTGTGTATGCAGTGCACTGTGATAAGACTGTCTGTATTCACTATAAAATGATCAAAACATAGAATTTGACTTTTCTTCTCTTTTTCTTCCAAATTTCAATACAATTTGGGATTTTTATAAAGCTTTTTTTTTTGTAAAAGCACAGGTTCATATGCACTTAAATAATGTTGATGGAATCATAAAGAGAAGCTATAATTATACTGTCAAATTTCTTTTGTGCATTTCTAGCAATATTTGGAGCTGCTCTGTGTTTCCACTACCAGACAAACCTGATTTGATGGCAAACTGTGTAAATTAAATAATCAGCGACTCTCAACATGCTGTGTCCTTCACAGTTTCTGAGCTCACTAGTGCTGTGGTAGAAGAGCACAAATTGCCCTTTGGTGCTATCTCAGGGGTGATTTGGGGTGAGTCACATTCAGGCCCCTAAATCTAAACCTTGCTTTCCCCACACAGCTGTTGAAGGGGGATGTAATGCCCACTCAAATTTGAAAAAATTTGTAAATTTGTGTTTCTCCATTCCCTGAAGGTCCCTGAGGTGCACAAAGCTGATGCTTCTCCCTGGCTCTCTGCAGGGAACATCCCATCCCATCCCATCCCATCCCATCCCATCCCATCCCATCCCATCCCATCCCATCCCATCCCATCCCATCCCATCCCATCCCATCCCATCCCATCCCATCCCATCCCATCCCATCCCATCCTATCCCAATCCCATCCCAATCCCATCCCATGGATCCCATGGATCCCATGGATCCCATCCTATCCCAATCCCATCCCAATCCCAATCCCAATCCCATCCCAATCTCAATCCCATCCCATGGATCTCATGGATCCCATTCCATGGATCTTATGGATCCCATCCCATGGATCCCATGGATCCTATGGATCCCATCCCATCCCAATCCCATGGATCCCGTGGATCCCATGGATCCCATCCAATCCCATCCCAATCCCATCCCATGGGTCCCATCCCATGGATCCCATCCCATTGATCCCATCCCATTGATCCCATCCCATCCCATCCCATCCCATTGATCCCATCCCATTGATCCCATCCCATCGATCCCATTGATCCCATTGATCCCATCCCATCCCATTGATCCCATCCCATTGATCCCATCCCATCCCATCCCATCCCATTGATCCCATCCCATTGATCCCATCCCATGGATCCCATTGATCCCATTGATCCCATCCCATCCCATTGATCCCATCCCATTGATCCCATCCCATCCCATCCCATCCCATCCCATCCCATTGATCCCATCCCATGGATCCCGTCCCATGGATCCCGTCCCATGGATCCCATCCCATCCCATTATCCCATCCCATTATCCCATCCCATCCCAGTGTTCTCAGGGGATGAATGAAGTCACATTTTCTGCCATCTGTGCAAAGCAATGCACAGGGTGAACCCTGAGGGTTCTCTCCAGGCCTCTCTCAATGATAAATACACACAGGAGTAAAAAACACCCATGAGCAAGGGTGGGCATAACTCCTGAGCATGGTGCTGGACTGATCATCAGTCCCAAGCTCTGCTCTTCACCTTTTTGGGTTTTTTTAACCCCTGCCCCTGTAGTTCTAGCACAGCTGTGCAGCCATCTACACACAAACCAGATTTTGTTCAGTTCTTCCATTCAAGGGTTTTCTTTACCTGTGGGTTGAAACAGGCAGGTGTTTTTCAGCCCATGACTGCAGTAAATTTCCTGCAGCACATTGTACAAAACTGAGCTCTTCAAAAACAGAGATATGGCCATGGAAAGGATCCAAGCTAATCAAATGGAAGAAATTTCAATTATATAATCAAACAGTTATATTTTAATTATAATTGTTGCCACAGGGCAGCCCAGGATTACTTTGTGTGGACTTCTACTTAAATGTTTATTTCTGAAGAGAAACATTACAAGGCATCCATGGCAATTTCATTATTATTAAGAAATTAAAAAGAATCTATAGTTAGGTAAGGGACCAGTACAATTACCTACATCATCTTTCAGAGCAGTAAAATGTAATAATAATCCACAATGAGAGGCTGGAGCCTTAGAAAAGAATCAGATGGCACTAAAAGAGATTCACTGACAGGGAGCTCAGGGCTTCCTGAGCTGTTATTTATTGCAGGGCTAGATTTTTTAAGCTACACTAGTGAAAGTAGAACAACAAAAAATATTGCAGCAGAATTTAATTGTACAGATTCACTCTTCAAGCTGAAATAGACTATCAGGAAGTAGTCTTAAAATGAGGGAACACAGAGAGTTTAATTCATCTCCCTAAATCTCCAGGGAAAATGTCATTTCTCTGACTGAGCATGACTCAAATGTCCCTCCTCTTTAAAATCCACATCCACCCTCTTCTCACCACTCCTCTGGATGGTCAGGGAAGCTCTTCTGGAGCCCTCTGACCTCTGCTCCTACCAGTGGTGTGTAAATATGCTCTGAGGAGTATCTGCCTTCAAGTGTTCTGACCCACCAGACAAGCACTTTGATCTTGAACAAGACCTCTGAGTGGAAGGAAGGCTCTCAGTGAGAACCAGCCCACTGCCATTGCCATCCCAGTGGAAAACAATTTGAATATAGAGGGAAAGTCCATTTAATTTGAGCTTAGACTTTTGGTGGAGTTTTGTGATCAGGAAGGAGCAGAGTTCAGACCTTCCACCCTCTCCCCATTTCCCCACTTGGTACTGTCAGTGTGGGTTATCAACAGGTGCCTTTAAGGCTGAATTCCACTGAATTCCTAAATTAATTTCCTGAATACTCTGAAAACCTGCCCGTATTCCATATTCCATCACGTCAGCCTGCACAAAACCCAGGCAAATCATGCATGATGACAGAGGGGAAACTGCAGGAATGCACCCCATGTCCTGCACAGGACCTTTCCACCTCTTTCAAGTAGAATTGTGCTCCACAAAAGATAAGGAACAAAACAATTGTGGCCAACACTTGAAGAAATTATACATTTTCTAATTGGGAAACTAAAACTGCACTAGAAAAAGAGAGGTTTTATTCAGTAGCAACACATCCACTTTGTTTTGGATAGGAGCAGCAGAATAAACCTCTTGAGAAAATTTTGGGTTTATATTTAGTGCTGCTCTTTGGGAATAAAATTGGATTAGAGAATAGTTCATTCTTCATTTCTTAAACCCGAATTGTCATCACTCACTGCACACTTTTGCATCAGCAGCATGATTTGGCTGTACTCTGGTCAGCCCTTGCTCAACCCCAGTGAGTCATCTCCAGAACTGACCCATCACTGAGAGGCTTCAGGCCTTGGGGAAAACATTTCATCTGTCCTTGGACTGGAACAGAGTTTTCCACTGATTCAGACCTTCAGTGCTTTGCATCAGACCTTCAGAACAGTGCTTTGTATCTGCACATGGATTTTTTTTTTAAATAATGATCCAATGGCGTTGGAAATCGTGTCAATATTTCAGAATGGAAAATGTTTAAAAAAAAAAAAAAGGTAAAAAAAAGTAAAAAATTTGGAAGATTCAGTTGGATGCACTACCAGGAAGGACAGAAAAGGAAATATAATATGGGCTCTTAATGTAAATTGTACTTGCTTTCTGCAGCAAGTAAAAATTAGAAACCACCCAAAAATGCTCTAGTGGCAGGTTGAGGCCAGTCTTTGAACATCTCCTTGCCTTGAGAAAATTTACATTTTGTGTTCAAAAATAATTGCTAGCCTGGCTCTTAACATGTCCTGGTCTGTAGACTAACCTATGCAAGTGCTTCTGCTATTGTGCTACAAAAAATAATTTAAAAATTCCAGGAGGGCTCTGGAAAAATTGCAGATGGAGAAGCAGTTTCCTGATGGATCTTAATATCTCATTGACACTCCTCAAGCACTGTGTCTAACACATCAGCCTCTGAAGTTTACTCACACTGAACATGCTGTTTTGCCTCTTATGCAATTCTATTAGCTTTACAGCTATTGTTTTTCCTTGAACACAGAGACACTCAGAAAAGATATTTCATGTTTATAATATAATTTAGTCTTGAAAAGTATTTCTTGCCTGAACCACTGCCAAATAGCTGATAGTTTCATTTTACAGTTTCATTTAACACTGGCTTTATATTAGAGAAGGCACATAGGAAAAAGTGCATGGAAGTTTTATTGCAAGATTTTGCTCACCTTCTTCATATACAAGCTTACATTAATCCAGGACAATCCAGCTTTGGAAATCTACCATATGCAACAGCATCCTTTAATTACCAGATAATTACTGCCTTCAACAAGAACATTTTCTGAACAAGATCTGCTCAGCCTGGAGGAATAGCACAAACCAGTTACGGTTTCCCCATTTCATACCCCAGTCTGTGCCAGGCCCAGAGCAGCCTTGGAATGATTTAAGAAGGAGTCTCTGTTGCCTCATTTCTGCCACCCTTCCCTGAGAGCCAGCTCTCAGCCTTTCTGTTCCATCCCTTTTCCCCTTCCCTGAGAGCCAGCTCTCAGCCTTTCTGTTCCATCCCTTTTCCCCAAACAGTCCTCCTGAATCTCTGGTGTACATAGAGCCAGGTGCAGGAAAGGTTTTAAAAGGATTTGAACATGTCCCAATCCAAATATTGTGTGTTTCCCCTTGCCCTGGTGGCCTTGTGGTGTTCCCAAAGCCAGTTTTGCTGTCCCTGTCCTAACAGTAATGCCATGAATAATGCCACAACATGTCCTTACAATGCTGTGCACCTCCTGGGCTTACAGAACAGCACACAGAGCTTTGCAGGTAGTCCTTAAATGCATTTTGTGTGCAAACTCCCAGCAAGCCATGACCTTTCCTCTGGAAATAACGCCTGGAACCACTCAGCCTCCATGCAGGCAGAACAGGCACAGCCAGTTCATTTACATAACCTCAGCACAAGCTCTCTCTTCCCAACATTTGCATCAGCCCAAGCTCCATGTACAGCGTGTTTTCAGGGTATGATCACACCACAGGCAGCACAGGAGCTGTAATCCTCCCTGGGGAGGCTGCGTGGCTGCATTGGCTGTGCCCAAATGTGTGATTTGTTTTGGCTGGAGGTGCTCTGGTAAATGTGCCCATGGTTTGGTGCCACCAGGCCCGTCAGTCGTCAGCCACTCTGTAATGTCTGATCATTCCAGCACTGTAGTGACAGCAAAGCCTTTGATGGACAGATGCTTAACTCTCTCTAAAAGCTGCCTCCCTTTTGAGTGTCTGAGGTTAGGATCTCTAAACCAATTACTGGGTTTAGATACTTTACTTTATGCCCATTGAGTAATTTTTAAATTTTACGTATTTTGTAGCACTTGTATGGGATTTGTAATTTTCATTTGAGTCACCTTAAAAGACATTGAGAAAAGGGACAAGTCACCAGCTCACTTTTATGTCCCTTGATTTCCCTGGCTGTGGTTGGAGGAGATCTTTGGTATCCCAGAAGTGCAGTTCTACCACTCACATTATGATCCCCTCACCAATAAGAGCTGAGTCAGCTTTGATGTTCTGGTGTTAATTGTTACAGTACATGGTGTCCCACGAGACAGAGTAAAGCACAACTGGTACATAATGAAAAGAAAAACACCAGGACACTCGAAGGACATTTTGATACAACAAAAGGGAAAGCAGGCAAGCCAGCCACATCCGCTCCTGATATTTGGATTAGCTGATTAGTGATTAATACATAAAATAGGTCTGGAATCTAGTTTGAATAAACACATAATTGAACAATAGTACACCCAAAATTGCTGGCTAACCAATAGGGATAGGGCTGGAACACATCACAAGGCACCTGATTTTTTTTCAGTGCTTTCTTTCCAATCTTTCCCAGGTCACAGGTTTCAAATAAATCCCCCAAAGGGGATGAAAATTTTAATCGCCATAAGTTTTTGCTAGCTGAAATCAGAAAACTGTAAAGGTTAAAGTTAATTCAATATTTTGGTTTCAATCTTTTTCTGTTACTCCATTCTACTTCAATTTAAGTCAACCCCCCCAAATTTCACAATAGAAAGCCATCAGTAGTAGGGATGTATTTTGACAGGAATGTTCGGAGCTCTGAAATTCCATAAAACTGGATTTCATTCCAAAACATTTTGGGTTTGATAGATTGGACATCTCGCAAGGAATGTGAAATGAAATAAAACCCTTCCTCAAAGGCAAATCATCTGCCCCATACATAAAGCAGAGACCAGCATCTGTGGGGCCTCGATCCTTCTGCACGAGGATTCTCAGTGCAGGCACCCCTCCAACCCTTGCCCAAATCACCAGGAGACAACAGCAGAGCTTAGAGGGTAGGAGGGAGATAAACAGCACCAAATAGTGCTAAAAAACTTCAGCTAAATGGAAGTTTTGCTTGCATTTCTTTTCTTCTAGGTGATTTATTGACTCATACCCACCCTCTCTGAGGATCTCCCTAATCCCTTCACAGGTTCAAGCTCATTTCTGATGAGAACTGAATTATCCCTGTGCATGGCCCGTTTGCACCTTCACCCCAGCCCAAGCACCAGCCCAAAATTGCTGCTGCTGTGCCTCAGCCTCACAGCCCACACAAGCAACAGCCCCGTGTCCCACAGGTCTTTTATCCACCCATAGCCACGTGCCACCTTCCTCAGCCAAATTCTTCACCTACAGCTTACCAAAAAAAAAAAAAATCATAAAAGAAGACATCTGCAATAGCTTAGCCTACCTTGGCATGACACAATCAGTAATGGCCACTGGCTCCTAACTCATCAGAGCACACTCCATTTCCATGTAATTGAGAAGCAGAGTAAGTTTGCACAGATTATATGGCTGGTTTAATGAAGTTTAGTAAAATGAGCTCATTAATGCAGCTTTCAAAGGAACTTCCATTTTCTACATCGCAAGGCATGATTTTACAATCTTTCAGCACTAACATTAAAATCTCTCCCATCCTGCCATGCTGCCAAATCACAGAGTGCACGTGGAAACTCCAGAAGTTCCTCTAATTGCTTGTAAAATGCAATTACCATCCCTTGCTTATGTGAGATGGGGCTGAGACTGGCATTTCCCTAACTGTGGATGGGATCTGCTGCTCTTGCTCCCATTTGTTTGTTTCAGAATGCAATGAGGAATGCAGAACTTAAAAAAAAAAATCAGGAAGGTGTCCAAATATTTTCTAATGATACCACATACATACACACAAGACCTCCAAGGTTTTTCAAGCACCCCTGGTTGGGTACTTAGGGTATGATTTCTAATTTCCATCCCACAGTTGTTTTATCACAGCATTTTGAAATCTCCCCAGGTGCTTTTGAAAAGAGGTGTTTTCTTAGGCTGTCAGCGCAGCACTTCAGGAATGCAAGCAGGTGCTGCAGTGGAGGGGAGCACACAAACCACACACTGGAGTAAAATATCAAGCACCAAGATTTCTCATGACTCCCTAAGATACCCAGAAGTCAATTAACCTGCTTATAGCTTGTCATACAAAAACCCAAACCATTGCTTTGATCAGAATCAAATTAATTTTTTTTCATCACTCTTGGTGTCATGATGGCACTTGTGAAGTTTTTTGTTATCAGGATGGGAAATTCCCATTGGAATGATGAAAAGTGTCATCAGATCATTGGCCCAGGTATCTGCCATGTTTTATTTGAAGCATGGAGCCAGCTGGAAGTGGGTAAATCTCTCTAGACAGCTGTTTTAAAATAAAACCCACCTAATTGCACGCAATGTAAATCAAGATAAGGCAGGGAGTTTTGGAGATAGCCATTGTAGGGCCTCACATCATAGCAATATGGAAAACAACAAAGGAAAAGAATGAGGAGAAATTAAAAGATTGGATTTGAGAGAAGTTTGTTTTCTTGCCGACAGCAGGCAAACAGATGGGCAGAGATGGTGGCAGAAAGTTGCTCCTAAAGTTGTTCTTATTCCTCCTTGCCATAAAATTGGGACATTAACACACCTGTGCATTTATGCAAAAAGTAAATCCAAGAATGGAAGAGGAGAGGACGCTTGGTGAGGTTTCTTTGAAGGAACTGATAGTGCTCAACTTTAAAAAAATCTGAAAGCTGCTTGTAAGGACATTCCATGTGCAGCCTCTGTCTGCCCTGAGAGCCAACCGCACCCGTGGCAGGAGCACCAGGCAGCAACTGGGATGTTCCTTCTCTCCCCTCTTGAAAGGGGACCAGCCTCTACACAAATCTTCCTTCATCTTCAGAGGGTATCATCCTGCAGCACCTTTTCTGTTCCTGTGTCCCACAGGATCCAGGAAATCCACCTGGCTGGGGGAAGGATGATCCTCAGGAGCAAAACTTACCCAAGACAAGAAAAGAGCACTTTTGCATTAAAAATGAACTGTACTCCCTTGCCATGTCCTTTGGCTAAAATACTGGGGTCAAAGGGATAGCCAGTTCACATTGGAAAAGGTAGTAATTATCTTTAGCTCTCCAAATAAGCATCAATCACGGCTTAATTAAGGCCACAAAGTAAATGTGCAGCACCAGACTTCTCCAGAGAGGAAAAGCTCGTGTTGTGTACAGTTATTTCCTTTTTCTAACGTGTGCTTTGGTTTACATCCACATACAGGGGCTTGGGGTGACAAATAACATCATTACTGGAAAAGAGTAAACAGCTCACAGAGAATAATTTACATGATTTAATACAGCTTCACTTTCTGTTCATAGAGCATATGTAAACAGACTGATTTTCTCCAATTATTCAATTGAATTAACTTGACAATATGTGTATATATTAACTTGTTTACAATCTTTTACTTTGAAGATCAGCTGCGAGACACAATATCTGAGATTTCAACTTTGTTGGTCTGTTGGTGATTCTAATCCCAAGAAAGTATTTCTGTTTCCTCTTTAGACAGTCCCGTAGTGGGAAGATGGAGAAATCACCTTTCCCACATTTGTTCAACACCCCAAGCAATTCAGTTCCAGCAGAATGCCATAACTCAAATTTATGAGGACGACTATGGAACTCCTACAAATTTGAATTTCACCCTATCCTGGCATTGTGGCATCTATGGATCTCTGACCATAAGAGGTAGAAGAGTTTCAAAGCAAACAGCAGGAATTTGCTGAACACTGAAAGGATTCAGTGCCTCTAATATTCATACTCCTCTTTATTGGTTAAAAGGAATAAAATGTGGCATTGTTGTTGGAAAAAAAAATGCAGCCTTTCTCATAAAAAGCCATTCAATCAGTCACTGAAAACCACATAACAGTAAGCCATCATAAAACAAAATAGATTTTAAATTATTCTCCAGTGACCAAGACAACTAGCATTTTATTTCCTGAAACATCTTTTGACATTTCTGCTCGTTTCTTAGAACAATGAAACAATTTAATATATTTTTTCTGATCCTTTAAATTTCAGAGCCATGAAAGGAAAGATTTGCCCAGCTATCTTAGGTTCTCTTAGGTTTCTGCCAATGGCAGAAAAATTATGAGATTGAAAGCACAGAGCTAAAGATGATCCCCTCCTTTGCATCAACACCCAAAAAACACCACAGAGAATTCTCCTGTATAACCTTGGGTTTGTTACTCCCCTTGCTGTTGCTGAAGATCTTTGAATAAACGGTGGAGGAGAAATGAAGAGAGCAAACAGGCTCTCCATAGCTGATGGCATTACACCTCTGAGATTAGTTAGAGTTTATCTCAGCACAGATGGTGATCCCCCAGAGGAGCCTTGGACCTTGGTGCCTCTAAGTGTTGTGCAAACACAGCACAGAGACGGTGGCTGTCCCACAGGGCTTCCGAGTCATCGCTTTCTGTGCCATTACCTTCATTCAAGTTCATTTGTGGCTTTAAAACGTTGTTCAGCACGAGCTGGGACATCAGCCTGAACTTCCACAGAGTGAGAAGAAAACTCTTAGTTTGGTGATTCCATCATTACTGATATTATTATTATTATTATTATTATTATTATTATTATTATTATATTAGTTTGGTGATTCCATCATTACTGACATTATTATTATTATTATTATTATTATTATTATTATTATTATTATTATTATTTCACCATATTTAAAAGACTAAGGGAGATGGTGGGAATTGCTGGGAAGGTCACCCTTGATTTGGATTCAGCCCCAGCTCAGCACAACCAGGCTACTGCAACGTTCAGGAACAGTGCAGAATGGGTAAAAATTTACTGTAGAGGACAATTTCCAGATGGAAAAATTTAACTGGGCATTTATGGTTGGATAATATTATAACTGCTCCATTCCAAACAGAGGGTGAACGTTGCTGGTGACCTTGCAGTGACCGTGGCCCCTCTTGCCATTGGATTGGGGGAACTCCCTTCCTTGCACAATATAAAACTAACTGGAGAGGAGGTTCCAAGTTTTCACCTCATTAGCTATTCTGGTGGAAAGCAGCTGTATAAAGAAATAGAGATGAAATCCAGGTGTGAAGTAGTTCAGTGTCACAAGGCAGTTTCTAGCTAGGCATTCATCATGCATAAAAATTGCAATTTCAAGATCACTACCAAACCAAACAAAAAGGAACGTCTTTGAGTGTGTGTATTTTAATAGTCCCACTTGTAGAAAATGTTGGTAATGATTTTGAGAGAATGGACAATTTTCTTTAAGTCCCTGGCTTCCCCTCTCTCTCAGCTGTTTCTTCTATTGCTCTCTTTCTATTCAGCACCAATTTGCTGATTTGCAATCCCCTAAGACATGTGTTTTCTCTTCTTATTTTACTCCAATTTTGGCCGGACCTCAAACCAAAGCCTGTGTGTTCTCTGCTCAGAAATTCATTATTAAGTACAGTCTAGTGGTTCTTGCATCCTGCCTTTTATTTTCCCAGGCCTAAATCCACAGAGGGACCAATAAGCCTGAAGTGGAACACGGGGTGGAATTTAGGCATTTATGTAGAGGAGCATAATTCCTAAAACGTCCTCCACAAAGCCTAGCTGGAGTCCCCAGATATCAAAATTTGCATTTCTAAAGTCCGCAGGCATTTAACTTGCCTGTCAAGAGGAGTTGCCCTCCCAGAGCAGCGCAGTGAGTTGGTGCCTCATCTGCTCAGGGGCTCTCCAATTTGTCAGAGCACGGTCCAGATCCCCGCAGGAGCTGGAGCCAGGCACCCAGCCCAAGCTGAGCGTGCAGATGAGCTGCACAAGGAGCCCAGCAGAGAGGGCAGCCCTCCTTCCCTTAGCTGGGTGGGGATGGCTGTCCTGCCCACCCCGGCTCTGCTCAGCCTCTGGCACTGCACAAGGGAGGTCCAGGCTGAGCAGCCTTTCAGGAAATGGAGTTTAAAACCCTCTCTCCCATCTTGCAGGAGTACCAGTGCCTCCTCTGGGCTCTGGGATTTTCCCACTCCTAAAACTGAACTCGCAGCTCTGTGCACGAAAACATTTGCAATTCTGTTCCAAAGGAAGGAAACTGAAACTTGTGTGACTCCAATACCCTAAACAGGGGGAAGACTTTTAGTCTGCACTCCCAACATTTTTCAGACATTTTACATTAGATTATCTTTGGAAAGGATGGAATAAAATTATACAGGATTTCCTTGAAGCACAGAGTGCCTCCCGCCACCTTGGGGAGCTCAGACACATTCTGGACAATCTCAGCTGAGGGCTGGTATAAATAACTTTTGCTCAGTGGACACTGAGGTGCCCATCTTTGCCTTGACAAAGCATCATTAAGGCTGCAGTTAGGATTCCCAAGGATTCCTCCAGCTGTGTGCAGTGATGACGAGCACCCAAGATGGAAAACATCTGCAGGGATGAGGCTCAGCACCATTTCCTTCTCCAGGTGAGCAGGCATTTCAAGTGTTCTCAACCAGAAAGGAAGATGTAAATGACCTCTCTCTCCCTAGTGGATGTCCTAGGATGGTCAGGAGTCTCTCTCAAAGGAGGACAGGCACTCTGTGTCTATCCCCAGCTGGACAGGCACATCTGGATGCTGAGGGCAGATGTTTTGGGGTGCAGGTGTTTGGAGCAGACGCCTGCCTGGCTTATGTGTTCTGGTGACTGGGAAACGGAGCTGTGCTGCATGTATAGCAGATATGGACAGATAGCAGCCAGGATATTCATTAATGCTTCCTCTGAGAACATGACATAAACTAGGAAATTAGTAAATTGCCCTCTGACACTGTGTGAAGTTCTAAGTGTTCAATCCACACGTTTTAGGAGCTTGTTGACAAGCTGGAAACAATCCAGAAACATTTTTGCAAAGATTTCAGGGCTGCAGAACCCATCCTGCTGTTGGATACTCCAGAAACTCCGTCTGTTCAGGTTCTGCCACAGAAGGTCAGTGCATGATTCACTCGTGCTAAGTAAGGAAGAATAATCCTTATTAGGGAATAAAAAAGCTTTGGTGGAAACACAGAAATCAGGTTTTCATGCAGAGAGAGAAAAGAAGGTTTTATATTTTTGGTAATAAATAGTGACAATGAAGAGATAAGGCTGTGTATCCACAGATGGATCCTCAGCATCTGAATTCTTTAAGTACATCTGTTCTCTGGGATGTTCTCTCGGACACAGAAATGAATGGGGGCAAGTCTGTGGCTCTGTGGTGCCAGTAATCTTAAGGTCATCTCAGTAGTTCAAGTTATTTTTAAGAACTTATGCATCTTCTGGGAGAAATCCTCAATTATTTGCACCACTATGCAGTATTTTTTCTGTCACAGTTTTACTTTGAATCTTTCAGTGAAACATATGATTTTCCATCTTGCTCTCCAAGACTGTCTTTTTGGCAGGGATTGCCGGGGTTTTTTTATCCTCTGAGGATGTCAGAAGGTTCTGCATTTTGTCAAACTTTGTGGTAAATAACTCAAACATTTACTTTCCTGTTTTGCTGGCTGCTTCACAGATAGAGTGCAGGACCTTTTCTCCAAGCCAGTATATCATGTCCTGGTCCTGCAAGGCAGTGCTAGGAATGATTTGAATGGTTTCTACGGCAGTGAACAAGACATCATTTCAGAGAGTAGGGCTGGTAAAGTCATTAGGGGCTGTGCTTAGGGAGTGTGGTGGTCAAACCCTCACCCTGAGGGTTTCTGTGCTGCTGCCCATCCCTGGTGCAGACACAGCCTTGTTCCCTGCTCAGGCAGCCACCACCTCCCACTGCTGTCACCCTCACCCTGGCAGGGTCACAGCTGCTGCCTCTGTCACAGGAGTTGCACACAGGTGGTTCACCTGTGCCATACAGATCACTCACAAGCTGATGCCTCAAGTTTTATCTTTCATGAATTTCAGGTTCTGTGGTGCCCAGGGGTGCAGCTCTGAGCTCACAGTCAGGGTCACTCAGCTCTCTGCACACAGCAGGGACACAAAACAAATCCTTGTCCTGCTGCACACCAAGGACAACTTTCAGCCCAACAGCACAAACAAGGGTGGCTGGAGGGAGGAACAAGAAGGATGGGAGCTCACAGCCTGGAGCTGGGATTGGACAATTCAACCCCAAGATGCAAATGGACCAAAACTTATAAAAGATCTCATGACTGGCCAGCCGTTTTGGTGACCATTTTTGATCCATTTTGTGACCTTTTGGAGTCTATTTTGTGACCATTTTGGGTCCATTTTGTGCCCATTTTGGTTCCACTTTCAGTGTAGCCCTGGCCAGGCCCTGTCCTGCCCAAGGTGTACCCTAAAGGCCCTTCAATAAATCTCTGCTTTATTCTCTGCCTCTGTCCAGTCTCTGCTCCAGGTCAGCCTTCCCAAGGCATCAAAGCTACAAACCATAATGTGGCAATTGAGGGAATACCAGTGTTGACTTATGAAGAAGA
The DNA here is from genome assembly GCA_910950805.1 of Acrocephalus scirpaceus scirpaceus. Taxonomy (NCBI): domain Eukaryota; kingdom Metazoa; phylum Chordata; class Aves; order Passeriformes; family Sylviidae; genus Acrocephalus; species Acrocephalus scirpaceus. The sequence goes on from OU383792.1 coordinate 3,860,486, forward strand.
CAGAACTCTGTGTTATATCATTTGTTCCCAAAATTTTTGTTTCAGAGCCACATGTGCATCACAGTACCAATGCATCATTTCCTGAACAAGAAACAATGCACTTTCAGATAACTCTGCAAAGCAGTAATGAAGATAAAATTTAATTTATTTCAATTAAGAAGGTTTATGAGTTATTACTTACAAGCTTTGCTAGCATCCATAAGAGTGATTGCCACTATCTGAGGCTTTTTTTGAACTCCAGCTGAGCCACAGAAGCAGAGAGTTATGAAAAGCTACCTGACTGATGTGTTGAGCTCCTGGATTTCTACCATGCTAGGACTGAGTGATCTTACAGCTTAGTAATGACAGGAATGATTACCTCTCAGGATGGATGTAATGCTACATTTCAGGGCTTAGGTGCATAACTGCTTTCCTCTTATTACATCTCCCTTTTGTGCTCCATGTATTCCAGTCAATGGCACTGCAATTTCCCAAGCAACTCCAGCTTTCATAAGGAGCCCTGCTAATGACTCTGCCTTGCCTCATTTTCTCCCCAACAAAATGAATAGCTCCCCTTCCCTAACCAAAGTCTGTTTTTATTTTCCCTCCTTTCTGTTTGTGCTTTCTGCGATGGGCGTTAAAGATACGGCTGTTTTCAAAATTTGGTGGATTCAGAGCTGAAGGAAAAGCTCCATTCCATCATGCCACAGCTCCACAGCCACCCCTGGGACCCTGGTGCTGGGCCCAGCTCTGCTCCCTGCCCCAGCAGTGGCCAGGTGTTACTGGGGGAAGCAGGCAGCACACAGGAGGGTAATTCCAGCATGAGGGTGGATGATTGGAGAAGGTTGTGGGGACTTAAATCAGAGCCTGGGGCATGAAGGGGTTCCAATCTACACACCCTGGTAAACTGAGGCAGGTGAGCTACAGAGCAAAGTCACCAGCCAAAAGTAAAGTCTGTGTAAAAGCTGTGGTGGTGTCAGAGTTGGATCTGTCACCTGGCATGAAAAACCCTTTGCCTCAGCCATCCTGCAGTGCCAGATATTCCAAATACTCTGGTACTGCTGCCTCACTTTGCCCTGTTTGTTGTTTTAAACGTTGTCCATGAGGCTCCAGGAAGCAGTTCCATGCTGAGTCTCCACAGGTGTTTATCAGACCCAAACTGCAGTATCAGATCTCAGAGTGCTGACAGCTGTACCAGGCTGGTTTGCCCTTGTTTGGGAAGGCAAACAGAGTTTATTCCTTCAGCCACTGTTGCACAAGGCACTGAGGGGCAGTCAGCATTCCTGGACCCATTCATGGTGGTGAGGGAAATCCCCCAAGCCATGGATGGCATCATCAGGTTGGGTAGAGACCTTCAAGATCACCCAGTCCAACTATCCATGTACCACCCCTAAACCACATCACCCAGAGCCAGCTCCAGACAGCTCTTAAACACCTCCAAAAATGCTGACTCCACCTTCTACCTGGGCAACCTATTCCAATGCCTGGCCACCCAAACAGTGAATTTTTCTTCTAATATCTAATCTGAATCTTCCCTGCCTCAGCTTAAGGCCAGAGGACCCCAATAATGGAAACCAAGCACTTTGTTCACTTTACTCCTAATATTTCTCCTCTATTTTACAATACTTCCTTATTTTCTCTCTTTCTCTACTGTGGAAATCCATGGAATGTAATAGCTGCTATTTTCTTCCCCTGTTCTCCTCCACTGATGGCTATTTCCCTCCACTAAGTATATTTCCAAAACACTAGTATTTGTTTTATATTTCCTGGCTTTTCCTTCTTTGAACATATGTCCAAATAAAGAAGCTGACAATATAAATGACACCTGCAACCTCATTTTTGCATTCACTTCATGCAGAAAATATTCATACTCACGGTACACTTACTAAAGCACAATATCCCTTTAAATCACTCTGAACATAATATCTTTAAAGCACTGATTAAGTAGTTGCCCCTTTCAATGTAGCTACTGCCTGCTAAGTGTGCTGTTAAATCAGCAGCTCATCAAATGGCCTGATGCTAGGATGTAACAAGTTTCTGATGGAGTTGTGCTCCTTCAAAGAACAAGCATTTTTTTCATCACCCTCTTAGTCACCTAATTTGACTGAGATCTGAGATCCTAATGCATCAATCTTGTTAATTCTCTTGCCAGTACATAAGAAATTGAAGCAATAAACCACAACCTGTTTGTAGTGGTGTTAACATTATTATGTAGTGCACCAGCTGACAGGAGCAGCGCTTTCCCATTAAACTCCAGCCAGTACAACAAGCCTGGAGCTCCTGGGAGTGTCTATCTTGTCATGTCTCTTTTCTTCCCCTCTTTCCAAACCACTGATGGCTCATGCAAACCGCTGACCCTTTACTCAGTGTTGAGTTTTACATCGTGAAGCACTGCTGTGGGCTCTCATTTCTATTGTGCTTTCCCTGTGAGTGATGCTATCAGCTGTGTATCACCAACATTGAGACTCCAACTCAAACCAGCAGGTGTGAAATGCTCCAGGAGCACGGTCAAAAAAATTCCTAGTGGCGTCAAAAAATATTTTTCCTCCTAATCTGACTCCTCTAAGTGGTTGTGCCTTTTTATTTTATTTTTTAATTTTTTTTTTGTTTAAGCATTTAAAAAAGGAAACAACTCAGGCAAATAGCATCTGCTTCAAAATGTCAGCCATAAAGCTGAAGTTTGGCAAAGTTGTATACACAACTAAAAATACAGCACAGCGTGTGATAACATGAGGTTGTGATGAGCTGTAGCAGCTCACCCTTGACAAACCAGCTCCACCATGGAGAAAGAAGTTCAGTCTCAAAATTGGACACAAAAAAATAAGGTGAGCAAAGTGCCCTGTGAAAGCCTCAATGAAAAGTATGCAGAATGAAAAACCACGAGACAGGATTTTAATGGGAACTTTGTCTGAGCAAAGCCTGCAGTGCTCCAGCCCTTGGGAGTCCTGGTGGTGCTGCTGCATGGGAAAAGAGAGAAGGAGTTCTGAGAGCTTTTTGTATTTTACTTTTTACATTTTGGGGGCAAATGCTGCATTTTTTTCATCGTTTCTGCAACCTGGTTTTCCCACCCTTAATTATTGTGTATTGTTTCCTCACAGAAAAAAACTACACCACTCTTCTTTTCCCAGAACATGCATATTTCCTGTTGGTGCCTGTTAGAGATACCCTACTAGAACATAACTTTCCATGTGAGGGCTGCCATGGTAACACAATTTACTGTATACCAGGGTTAATATGTGCATAGACACAGAATAATGTGCAGACACACAAATTACTGCTTCCCCATGGACTGCTTCTTCTGGCACTGATTTTGCTGCTGTTGTTGGACACATGCTTTATACATTAGAGAGGGAAAAACCCCTTTTTTTAACATTTGATCTCGACTGCTGAATGTTGGGATGTAGAACAGAGATGTGTGATTTGCTCCTGGAGGGGGGAAGAGGTTGCAAAATCACACATGCATTTGTGCTTCTGAAAATGCTGCATGCGAGTGAAAAATTCAGAGCTGAACCCAGGAATTTTTACATATGGCAAATTAACAGCTTTTTAAAGGTCTGGTCTACTCCCAATGACAAAAAAAAAAGTTCTTTATTCTAAATAAGAAATGTATCATTTTGAAAAATAAATGAATGAGGCAAAACAAAAGCTTTGCAAAATATCAATGGGATTTCCTACTCTGCAGCTGTGTGCTATTACCAGCTACAGTATATCACTCAAACTCTGCTTTTAGAGGGGTAACTGTCAGCCTACAGGGATTAAGATTGAGAATTTGCAATTCATCATCTTTATTTGGAAGTCTGGTAGCTTGCCTGCCCAAATTAAATACTTTCTTTATCACAAGTATACTTTTCAATTAGTTAGAAACATGGACTGCATTTGATTTCAATAAATAAACAAATTATAAACTCTTGAATCTTCATTAATTTAAATCAACAGTTTAAAATTCAGTCTTGCGAAGTACATGACACTCTCAGATATCTTAATATAATTATGCCAGCCTATTTTTTCTGATTGTCAGAATCTCAAACATTAGCTCAATTGCTTCAAATCCAGTACTCTTGATGCAAACTGTTGGCATCAAGCTGCTTTAGAATTTTGCCACAGAATTTTTGCTAAGGGTGACGCTGAAAACAAAATCAGACCTACATATTTCTACACTCTTTCTTTTCTGTCTCTGGAGTATAGATTTGCACTTAGGAAAACATCATTTATCTGCTTAAGAGACTCCCAGTAATTTGCAGAAGTGGATTTTCAACCAGAGGAATTTAAACTCTTACTGCTGTTTCCAGCACTGTTTATAGGCAAGGCAGGGTGGGGTGGGTGAATTAACAAACTGCTGCTTTTATCACGGGTTAGCTGACCTGTGCATAGGCAGGGAAACAAAAACCCAGCTGAGGCTGAAGGGGTTGGAACCTGCTGTTTAAATTACAGCCACTGGCTGAGGTTCTGGCTGGGCTGTTTGCACTGAGGTGGTTATGGATTATTGTGCCAGTAGTGTGGATAATAAAACCTAACACAGTGCTCATCTTTGCTGGATTATGCCCTTTTCTGACCCACAGATGGGGCAACTGAGAGATGTTTTAAAAACTTTTATTCTATTTTCAGTCTCATGAGAAGGGTGAGACAATACAGATGTTACAATTCATGCCATCACAATCAGAAGCCAAACTATTTCCTAATTACAATCCATTATAAGTGTTTTTTAGCCTATCAGCTTTTGCCACATCATGCTGTAAATGCCTTAAAGCCAATCATCTAAAATCACCCCTTGTGGGTCTTGCTACAATGCACCTTTCATAGTTCTGTTTCTCCAAAGTTTCTGGTCTATCTGCAAGGCCATCCTTTGAAACTTGTTTCCAGTTCCATTTCTCTCTCAGCAATGTCTGTCCTATCCCATGGCATTTCTAAGTCAGCATTTCTTATCTCAAGGTTTGCACACAGATGCACACTATGTGAGCTTTCTGTCAGGCTTTGAGAACTCTCCACAGATCCATTTCCCACATTTCCCCCTCTCTCCTGAATGGAGAAGACTTTGATGGCCTTGTTTGTTGTTCACCATGCACAGTGAGGTACACAAGGCACTACCACTAATATTATCATTAATATTATCACTAATAATATCACTCTAACAATCAGTGCATGTAGGATGGCATGAGTATGGAAGATTCCTCAGTTCTAGGAACCTTTGGAAATTCTGGGTTGCAAAGTTTCCGTGGACTTTACAAGAGGTTTGTAAGATTCCCAGAAGTGCAAGACAACACAACTTGCACCATCACAACCTCGTGTGGACAAGGCACTGATGGGGGCTCTGAAGTTTTGTAGCTGTGGGTGCTCAGGGTCACCACTAATTCAGGGTCAATTCATGCTGCCAAAGCTGCATGGATTCATGGCAGATACAACCTTAAAAGTATAAATAATTTAAAAGCAGAAATAACCCTTGCTTTGAGTAGGATTTAGCATTTCTGGAACCCACCCCTGATTTTACTTCATGGTCCTACAGACCTACTTCCAACCCTTGGGCCAGACAAGAGTTCCTACAAATTCCTGCACGGAGCTCCCTGGTATCTCAGAATTCTCCCAGCCCCTGACTCCTCCTTAGGAGATCACAGACCCCTTTTGTTTCCAGCACTGGATTCTCCATTAAAGCCATGAATACTTCCAGCTTGAATGCCAGTTAATGAAACAGAACCACACAACTGGAGCTATTCAGCTATCAGAGCAGAGGAGGAATAAATCCAGATAAAATAAATAAGGGTTATATGGCAGGAGTTAAATGACTAAACCAGCAAAGACTAACTGCATGTCAGGCTGTTCTTCCTTTAGTGAAAGGAAGTGTGTGGAGAGGAAATCTCCTTTGGAAACCATAAACACAGAGTAAAAGCTCACATAGGACACCACGTATTATTCACCAGCTAGAATCGCTTCCTGTCAAAAATGGACAAACAGACCAAAGTCATTAATCTGACTTATCCCTGGGTTTTATCGAGGAGAGAGGAACTTCATGTGAGAGGTCAAGCCTGAGGAACTCCAACCTACCCAAGGAAAGAGGGAAAACAAGAGCCAGCTCCAGCCTGGCTCCCCTCCAGGCTGCTCAGCCTCTCCAGCTCACCAGTGACAAAAGTGTGACAAAAACACATCCCAAAGTGACACTGCAGTGCTCCTTCAGGGCTTGGCTCTTGGCCCAGGCCTCACAAGTGACCCCAGAGCCCCTGTGTGCAGCCCAGCTCCCAGGGCAGCTTTTTCTGTGGGTTCACAGGTCAAACCAGCTGCCAGTGCTGGCGTGTGGATTTACAGCAGCTTGGGGATACTGGAAATCCAACCCACATACAAACAGCTTTGTCCTTTGTGGGGCTCCATGTTTCAGGTAGAATTTAGCCTTGATGAAAGACCATCAGTGATTTAGCCATGCTTTTGTAACTTATGTAATCTGTGTGACTAATACACAATTTTTTCTCTTAGTTCTTGTGTGTAACGTGACACAGTGCTCATCTTCAAATAAGGAACATGAGCAATGTCACACATGGTTTTATAAAATGTCAATGTTACCTTGTCTGATACCAACCCTCAGAACCCAACCCAACAAGCTGACAGATCAGCCCGAACTTAGTCCTATTCTTGTGTGCTAATCATTAATTCACTTGAATATTTATAACTACCACAGAGAAAGCAGGTTCATTCTTCCATTTTGGTGCTATTACAAAAATAACATGACGGCTCCATCTCATTAATTACAAAAAAAATTTCTCTACTTTACTACACAGGAGAAACATACTCAAATCTGTTTAAAAGATCTGCATATGATGAATAGTTCTGGACTGAAATTTTTTTACTGGCATGCTCTGATATTCTCTAGGCATTTCAAGAAAAATTCCCCACTGGCTTTACTTGGCAGGGGCTGATGTCATATTTTGTCTGAGTTGTCCCTGCTTCTCCCCTGGTGTCCCTGAGGAGCAGCAGTGGCCATGCTGGGCGGTCTGGTGCTGATCCTTTTAATAACCCTGTTCAAAGCTGACAGAAATTGGCCAATTTGTATTTTTAATCCAATATGTGTTTTTTAATTAATTCGTAATTTGTTTTCCTCCTGGTGAGTTTTTCCGAACTGTTTCCGGTGGTTTCTCTGGGGTTTATGAAATACTGCAACAAGAATTGAGCGCAGACTTTTCAGGACAGTTCTGCTCTCTGGGGCAGCTGCAGACACATCGCTGTGTGGTTCACTTAAAAACTGAGACAAATGCATCAAACACATTTCAGATTAAACACAATTCTTCATTTTCCCCTTTCTCCATCCTCACAGCAAACACCTCATTGTCTTTCACCAGTATAACAGCAGCTCTGCCCTGAAAATCATGACCCAGCAAACCTCTGGATGACTTTGGTGCTGTTTAGTTCAAGGTTAGGAAATGTTCAGTACCTGAGTTTTGCTGAGAGATATCTGAAAGTAACTATTTCTGCAGCTGCAAAGCCTAATAACAGAGAAATGCTTTCACCAAGAAGGCAAGGGACTTAAAAATAAAAGTAAAATTCAAAATTCATTAAACCCAGGACCAGTTTCTAGGAAAAAAAATAATAATAAAAAAGAATACATTGTTTCTGCTGTGTGGGTATTGTACCTGCTCGTGCAATTTTTGAGTGCTATAAAATTGGCTTAAATATAACGTTACAGGTTACATTTCCAGGCTGTGTTTCAGGAAAGGCCTTTTCAGTGTGTCCTCATGGGAAAATCACGCTGCAGTTTAAGTGGTGACATTTCAGAAGGCAGAGAAGTTGCACAGTATGAAATTGTCTGGCTGTGGAAGAGATGAATATGCTATTTATTACAGTAAGTACTGGTTATGTCCAATCACTCTGAATTTACTCTTTAATGCGTGCAAGGGGAATGCAAAGTACTTGGGTTGCAATTAAATGCACCTTGGGCTATTGAAGTGATGAAGAAAGAGTAGGAGAAACAAAAGAAACCTTACAAGTGAGCTACGAGAGGGGCAAAAAGCAGCTCTTAATTTTTTATGATGGGCTTAACAAGGCAGATCAGAAAGTCTGGACACATTGCAGGCCTCGGGTTCTGAAATAATAAGGCAGAGAGCTAAACATCAGCAAACAGGCTGGTCAATATTATATACAGAAGTTTAACCTACACTCTCACAATTTCTTCTAGGATTCCAGAGAAGAGGCCAAAGTCCAAATTTAGGCTGATAAACATTTTCATGCAAAGTTTGGCTTATTTTCTCAGAAAAGACTAAATGTTTCATGACAGTTTGCCTGTTTAAAGGGCAGCTCTGTCTGGATACCACCAGGACTCTCTCCTGTAAATCTCAGAGGGCAGCAGGGAAGCTTGCACAGAAAGCAAAAGCTGCAGAGAAAATGAAAGAAGAACAACTTGAGCAGCATTTCCTGGCTCTCCCAGCTATTCACCCATTTACAAAGGGAAAACAATCACATTTACTGACTTCATCGAAACAAAGATTACAAGAAGCTCCACTTAGAAGGATGCAGATCTTCCCAAAAGCCACGTTGGAAGAAATGGAAGTTTCAGGTTTTACTTTAGATGTGTACATTTGCAAACTTGCAGCACTCACAGCCAGTGATTCTCCAGATGTTCACTCTTTTACAGAAAGGTGCAAGACATGCTAAGTCAAGAAAAAATAAGCTTGTCTGTGATTCTCCACTCTGCTGCGTGGGTATAAAATCCTCAGAGCATGAATAAATAACATCACTTCATAGCTATGCTGAGTCCAGGTAGATGAGTTTTTGTCAAGCTAACCTGGTTTATATAATTTTTAATGACTCCATTGGAATTAATTTCAACTGTTTACAAAAGCACCCTCTCTGTGGATTTCAGAGAATGCAAAAAGCAGGGAGTGGGACTGCTCAGGTGTCTGTTCCATCCATGTCCTGCCACCTACTCAAATCTTCTCCAGACCTGGGCAGAGTGACAAAGTGTTCCTAAACTTTAGTGGTGCTCAGTTTTACACCACCCATGAACCTTTCCCACCCTGTGCCATCTCATGATTACACTGGTGACCCAAGTAGAGAATTTGTGATTATTGCACTTGGGCTTCCTGAAGAAACAAGAGCAGCATCCCTTAAACCTGTGTATCTAAACTCCTGTCTAGAGATCATAGTCCTGTGTCAGTGGGACTGAATTTAATGGTGCCAAATACTTTTTTTTTGTCATGGCAACACAGTCAAGAACTTGGAGAAATTCACTTTCTGTGCTGTGCTCTGTTTCCAGCAGTAGCTGGAAGTTATGCATCTTATCTCCACAAATCTTCAGGACAAAAACTGAAAACCTCTGTGTAAAACAGCCTGATCACAGATTAAAATACAGAAGGGTGATTAAAACACCAGCAGAAGGTAGAGCTTTTATTCACTGCTACATAACAAACTGGAAGTATCCAAGTACTGCACAGTCGTCCATAATAAATAATGATGAGAGGTTCAGTTTCCAAGCTGTAGATAATACTGAAAATTTGGCTAATAATTGTGCACCTGTGTACTATAATTACATGTTTCCTCTTAAATTTTAATGCAATTAATTAACATCTGATTAGCATATTTTTATTTAGGGAATGGAAGAAAGGTTACTGCTTCTTTTGGGTTTGGAGAAGAAGCACTTCACTATGGAGCAGGATTTCTGTTGAACACTCATGGAAAATTACTGTCGACACCACAACAGGTTCAAAAAGAAAGTGACATTTTTCACAGGTGTCACTCCAGTGACAACTAGTATCAAGACCTCCATTATTTTTGTCTAATCCATGAATATAAAGTTACAAATTATTCATATGCCTGCAACTATATTCATAAAACTTCAGAAGACATTTTCTATCAACAGTTTAGGTTGCTTAGAATAAATTATAAATGTAACAGTCATTAGTTAACAAAGCTTCCCAGTAACGTCACCACCAGCAGTGTTAAAAGAAACTTCACAAAGTTTCATGATGAGATACAGAGATGAGCATTTCATTACCAACTGAAAAATCCTGGAAATATAACAGATAAATTTGTCAAGGTTGCATGCCAGAAATAGTATTTTCATTTATTTATTTACTTTAGTTATATTTAAGGGTTCCAGTAAAGAGAAGTTGAGTGGCATTTCAAAAGGAGGAGGGATCATTAGAAATAATAAGTTGCACTTCAGATAGCAGTGAAAGCTTGCATTCAAGCTTAATTTGTAAAAGCATTTAAGAGACTGGATGGTGCTTAGAAACAAAGGGAAAAATACATCAGTGTCCAGGAGCTGAATGCAGTGCAGGCAGACATTTAAAAAGCCCAACTATTCCTCCTGCCTGAGCTGATGAGCAGAAGAAATACTGCAGAATCCTGCCCTCCTAAAATGCTGGTTGTAGATCTGTAAACCCAAAGGTTTCCCTTCTAAAGCTGAGGATGAAAAGGAGGAGGACTTTATTTGAGAGGCTGCTGTTGAGTAAGTGCAGCAGCACCTCCCACAAAGGACCTCTCTGCTCTTTCCTGGGTGCTTCATGTGTTCTGCTTCAGTTGGAGAATTGATAAACAGATGGTGAAAACTGTTTTTCTGTGACAAGTTGTTTCTGCAATCTTCTCTTTCTCTATATATTTCTATTTTTTTTTCTGCAGCATGCTGCTCCTTTCCACTTATTCTGTTCTGTTTGTTTAATCCATCAAGGTAAGAAAAGGAATCAAGACAACACATGACCAGCAGTGGTTTGTTGAGAAAAATGTGTCATTGAAGAGAATAATCAAAAAGAAATTGGGTTATATTTTTCAATGTATTGAAATTCCTGGTCATATTTTTCAAAAATATTGAAATTCGTGATCATATTTTTCTCTCTCTTGTGAATATTCCAAAGGTTTGGCCACTTCTCAGGAAAACTCCCTCGTGTGCCCATGAATTTATGGCTATTTTTGAAGACTTCAATGCCCAGTGGAATGCAGATACCCTGGAAAATCAGGACTGGAGGGGAGGAGACAGGCACTCTCTCAATCTACCCAGAGTTACTTTCGTGGAAGGCTGAATTAATTTTTCCTCTGTAACAACAAAGATGCAGTAAAAGAAGAGCACATGAAATTTGCTGGAACTCATTCAAGACATGCAGTTCCATTGCTAGGCCATATGCCCCGAAAATCACTCAGGCAACTTTCTCATATGAAATAAGAGTTGAATGAAACCAATCTTTCCTCCAAAGACATTATGAGGCTAAACAGAACATTATTTTAATTTTAGGAATACGTTCTGCAATGAGAAAATATTGTTCTCTTCCTGCAAAATACTGTATTTCCAATGTAAGCATCAGTCCTTAAAATAAAAAAATAATAATTAAAAAAGACTAGTGCTACAGGAATAATCTTCTATTGATAATTGTGCTTATCCCATAAAATTTCATGAGTAACACTTTTCTCCTTGATTAATATAGCCCCAAAGGCCTTTGTCTCAAATATTATTTCTAATTATTCATGGTTTGCAAACGCAATTACAAATAAAGATGAGAGGAAAGTAGGCTTATGGTGTAATGAATTGGATGGAAACACTGAACTTCAAAGATGTATAGAAATTGAAATGAACACTCATATCTCCAGCCTAACAATTAGATTTTGTCACAGGTAGGATTTTCTTTTTCATGGTAATAAATTTGTGTAAATAGCTTTACACACACGGCCTTCACTCACAGTGAAGAGAATACAAGATTAACAAGAAAAATGCTGTGGAAAACAGAGGTAAAGGTGCTTTTTTTTTGTTGTTGTTGTTGACTTTTCATATTAATTCTGTATGGGATGAGAGCTCACCAGCAACCCCTGAGATCTGGGAGGGTGAAATCCAGCCTAGGTTTTGGGTTACAGCTGCTGCTGGGTGTTTGCACTCCAGCAGGACAGGTCCAGCTTTCCTCTGGTGCCTTGGGAAGGCTGGCCTGGAACAGAGACTGGACAGAGCCAGAGAATAAAGTAGGGATTTATTGAAAGGCATTTAGGGGACACCTTGGGCAGGACAGGGACTGGCCAGGACTACAGCCAAGGTGGACCTAAAATGGTCACAAAATGGACCCAAAATCGTCACAAAATGGCTGACTGGTCATGAGATCTTTTATAAGTTTTGGTCCATTTGCATCTTGGGGTTTCATTGTCCAATCCCAGCTCCAGGCTGTGAGCTCCCATCCTTCTTGTTCCTCCCTCCAGCCACCCTTGTTTGTGCTGTTGGGCTGAAAGTTGTCCTTGGTGTGCAGCAGGACAAGGATTTGTTTTGTGTCCCTGCTGTGTGCAGAGAGCTGAGTGACCCTGACTGTGAGCTCAGAGCTGCACCCCTGGGCACCACAGAACCTGAAATACATGAGAGCTGAAACTTAAATCACCACCTCTAGGTGAAGGTTAAATCCCTGGTTAAGGCCAGTTTAATCTCTGGCCTTTCCCATGAACAGATTGGAATTTGCCATTTCAGACACCCTGTGCCCAAATTCTGCAATGCAAGAGAACAAAGTCAGAACAGAGCCACCTTCTGTAATGAATATGAAGAAAGTCCAGATGATCGTCACCCAAAATCCAACTGGTGCAAAACACAAATGGGTATCCAAAACTGGGCAGAGTCCCAACTCCACTGCTGGGGCACCATTCTGCAGATATCTGGTCAGGATTTATAGAGCGAGGTACTGACAAGTAAGACAGTAAGAATTCAACCAGTGTATGAGTTGAAACCCTGGAAACTGAGATTTTAAGATTTTAGTGTATAGTGGTGTATATGGAGCAAGATGGAGGATTTAGGTGTTGGCTAAGTTCTTCTTTCACCTTCTTCCTCATGGGTTTGGGTGGTGTTTTCTAATTGGGTGAAAAAATCTGCATTACGGGCCATGGGTGGTTGATTATTGGGTTAAAAATATGAATTATATAGGTGTCATCTTGTTATTGGACAGATTGTGCTTGGGAGACCTTGGAAAGAGTTGGAGACAGATCCATTGTCCACCTTGTTAGTTAGAGCTCACAACTTGTGAGATATATATATATATATAGATATATATATATATATATACACTGTGCTATAGATAAGAATTAATAAACATCTGAGTCTGAACATGAACTGCATCTCTGGTGCATTAATCCCAGCTTTAACAGGAAGAAAAGAAGATAAAAACCTCACATGTATGAGGACATTTACATTGTTACAGCCTGGTCCTTCAGTTTACAGGAGAAAACCCCTGGCACCTGGTGTTATGGCACAACACACTATTTCAGGCACAACACACTATTTCAGGCACAGCCCTCTGTGATTGCTAAGCCAGAAACGTGGTGGTGGGCACTCCATGGATCAGCATGGATCAGCATCAAGGATTTTCCTTGGTTCATCTACACAACATGAGATAAAGAAGGTTTTGTATGGAAAAATTGTCCAATTTTTCTGTATTGGAGAATAGAAAAAAAAATTAAAAAATAAAGAGTTGTTTTCCTCCGAATCTGATCCTGCCTGTGTCCTTAGACCACCATAGTTGTAATTTGTGTAATGTGCCTTTGTTTCACATGTTCTTTAAAGTGTTTCTGAAAGAATCTGCGATCTAGGACTCCCTGTGCAACCAGTGGCTTGTCAGGATTTAGCCACACGTTAACATCATCACACTTCCCTCAGCTTTCAGTGTGGCAGAGAGAAAAAACAGCCACATGAAGGGAAGGCTGAAGGATGTGCCAGGCAGCATCATCAGAGACACCACAGGGAAATCTGCTCTGCGAGGGTCCTGCCAGCAGAGCACCACAGCAACAGCCACATAAATTTACAGCCTGGAATGATTTTCAGTTCTGAGGCACAGCTGAAGCCTCAGCTCATAAGTTACTCCACCAAGTTTTACATCAGAGCAAGTGAATCTGCTTCTGGATCAGCCACAGTTTTGTCAGAACAGGACCTGGTCCTGAAATGCACAGAGAGGTTAAACAATGTGTGGTGGAGAGGAACACCCAGACAGCCTTTGAATGCTAAACAATGCACAGCAGAAACTAGAATATTCTGGTTTTGTCTTTAATCACCAAACACCGCTTTTTAAAATTTAAATTTATGCCTTTGAGTCAGTTTTTGTTGCCAAAAGCAACAGGTCTTAACAGATACAGTGTGAAACCTATTGTTTAGAACTGGCACTAACTGTTCCTCCTCCTTCTGTAGCAGTAGGGAGTTTTTCCAGGTATGTGGGAGGCAAGCTGCTTGCAGCCATTATATTGCTTGTTCTCTGCATGATCTCCTTCATTAAATAATCTTTTAATGCAACATTAATAGTAATTGCAAGATTACAGTTCAAAATATTTGATAACATCACACTATGCAGTTGCAAAGCCACGGATCTCCTCTCTAAAGCTGGCTGTGGGGGGCAGGCCTGCTGTGAGACACCACTGGTCCCTTGAACTGAGAGTGCTGCAATTCCCTTTATTATTTCTGCTCCATTTCTGGATGTCTCACAGGTGATCAGTGGTACAGCCTAGCAACAGAGAGCTGAGGCAAGGAAAACAACTGGTTAATTCATTTTTGACTTTGTACTTTTTCAATACATGAATATAGAGGGTTTTTTTTAATTGATTCACAAGGTGGAAGGTTCTCAATCACCTGTTAGAGATGATATTTATGTACCAGTACTTGCCTTCATAATTTTTTACTACCTGTAGGTATTTCAGAAATGTAAAATTACTTCATTTTAATCTATGTTGAGTCATCTGCTTCTTCTGCATATTTTTCATATGGAAAAAATTACTATTAAGGAGTTATTTAACATTAGATTCTGTGAAGGATTAACAAAAAATGCTTAAATGTACTATTCCCTCTTAGTCAAATCTTCTTTCTGCAGTGATTAGTACTGACTTCTTTAGACTTCCTTCAGAAGAAAGAATAAACTGTAAGCTATTGCTTACACCAAATATTTAGGTGTAGTTAAAATCTATTTCTTCCATTCTCTCCCATCTAAGTATCCATCACTGTTCTCAAAATCAGTCACTTACAAAACTGAAAAAAAAGTCTTTTTCCTCTTTCTCCTGAATATTAATTTTCAATATGAAGCTTTATGTTGATTCTAACTTTGAATATCAGTAGCAGTACTGCTAACAACAAAAACATTTCCTATCTGCAGAACTAGTCTGAATCAAAGTTAAAAGAAAATGTTATCAGCTCGTTGCTTACCATTTTTGCTGTGTACAAATTCCTGAACTCTGGACTCTCAATTGTCCTTAAGGTGAAATAATCAAAAACTTTACATCAGGGAACAGTCAGAAATTATATAAAAAAAACCCCAATCCTGCCTAAATTGGCTTAATATAACATAATTAGTTCAGCATAAATAATGTTAATTCAAAATAACTAATATAACTGGAATAATTTTTCAAGAGCAGCTTTATCTTGGAGCAAGGTAACCAAACTCCTTAAACTCAGCAGGCAAAAGTGAGGACAAAAACTCTCAAGAGACCATAATTTGTTCTGGATGGACATTGTTGCTGCCTTTCATTTCTGTGAGGTTTTCAGTCTTAAATTCTGGAAAAAAGGAGATTTTAGAAGCCATTTCATGATAGAGACTATTTGTGATCACTTTCTCTCAGCGGGACAGAGCTGCTCTTTCACCGCCAACATAACCCAACTTATCTGCAGCAGGAGGAGCTGAACTATGGCTTTGTTTTCTCATTCCCTGCCTTGAAATAAAAACAGGTGAAAACAGGTATGCCCCAAATTTGCAGAAAGGGGGGATTTGGCAGCATAGCCAGACTCATCTTGTACATTTATATCAACACTCATGGTGAGCATAAAGAAACCTGCAAAGTGTGAGAGCACAGACACAGGGGCTGATGTGTGCAAGGCATCCCCAACCAAACAGCTTTTTGGTGTTGGAAAGAATGTCAAAAAGCCAAACCCACAGATATTTGTCCAGCATGGAATTACCAGACAAGATTGGATCAGAACAAGCAGCCCCATGAACCTGGAGGAAGTGTTATTAGTGGAAGGGGTCTGCCAAGATGGGATGGATTTGTTGTCCATAGGGCAGAGTGGTGCCACAAAGCTCAGTAAAGATGCAGAGTTACAAACTCCAACCTCTGTCCCATGACAAAGCCTAACCCCTGTCAATTAATATTGCTATGAAATGATATAATTTCAATAAACCCCTGAAATGAGTGAAAAACGAACAGCAAGGTTCATTACTAAAAGAATAAAACAGAAAATTCAAATCAGAAGTAGCCAGCCACCCACATCCCAGGGAACTTGTAATAACAGTGTTTTCTGCAGGACATATTAGTTAGAAATTCAGGAAAAAAATGTAAAATATTTTATAATTTATATGGTATATACATACCGCTGAGTATGAGGAATTCTTTCTGCATGAAAAGCCAGCAAGTGGCACCTCATTAAACAGGACCTAGACTTAATCTAACTTGGAACAGATAAAAAAGAAAGGATTCATATGAAGCTATACTGCCTGGGGGTTTAATCTCAAAGCTTTTGAGTATAATGAATGAATTAAGTAGGGCAAGTGATTAACAACAAAGAAGCGATCACATAATAAAAACAGAAATAGTACTGAATGTAGAGCAATGTTTCCATTGTTTATGGACAAGATCCTGCTGTGCTCTTTTTATTGTTTTAACTCTTAAAGAATAGGCAAGCTATATGGCAGCACATGTTCTCCAGGTTGGGGTGGAGAGATGTGGGAAAACGCCATGAGCAGAAAACCTAATGGTGCATAAATAAGGGACTGCTCGGATATCAATATTTGGATCATTACAAGGATAAAACCAGTCTGCAGGACCCGCCAGTGGTTTAGAACATATTTCTCCTAATGATGCAAGGATGGGATAAACACCATCAGAATGATGATGCTCTGCATTCTGCAGGGTGCTGCAGCTGGTTTGCCCATCAGCCAGAGCAGCAGGAGGCATGGAGGGAACAACGTGGCAGAGCTCAGCATCTCAACCTCTGGCAGCCTGAAAACTTCCTAACTCAACCAGGGACACCAACACATCCCAGGGCTCTGCTGGGGCTTGTGCTTTAAGGCTGGCCCAACCCAAATTAAACTGGCTGCCACTTAGTGCAAGCCAGTGATCATCAGGTATGAGGTGCAGACAGGTGCAAAGCAGTGCCCACCTGCCCTCAGCTGCAGCCTGAGGTAAATCAGGAATCACTGTGGGCTCTCCAGGCTGTCAGTCCCACTCAGTTTCCTTGTCTGCTCCTCTCTGGACAGTTTCTTGCTTTGCTTTCTTCACCCCTGGCATTATTAATGCTCTGGCACTTCTCAGTCTTTCCCAAAATATTTCACTGATAGCAAATCACATGCTGTAGGAATATCATGAAAGAAACCCCCCCGAGCAGAGGTCAGGATGACTCAGGGTGAGCAGTGAGAAGATTCTCCCTGGAACAGAAAACTCCAAAGCCAGCCCAAGTGATGTCAAGGACTAATAAATATCACATCTACTGCCACAGGTAACGGCTCCTGAGTGAGCAGGCAGCACTCAGTCAGCACTTTGCCACCCTTCTTTATCCACACAGCCCCAACATTCTTGAAGCAAGGGGGCTTAATAGTTCTTAATAGTTCTTAACAGTTTTTCATAGTTTTTCATAGTTTTTCCTGGGCCATGACTTCTTCTAATTTCATATGTTCAGCAATATAACAACTTCAGTTCTCACACAACACAGATGAAACAGTGGCCAGCAGAGATGGAGGTTGTGATCTTTTACATGCCAAAGTAAACTTGAGAATGCACAACCAGCAAATTGATGCATTTTCTTCCACTAAATGAATGTGCAGGTCCAAATAATTCTTCAGGGTCTAACAAGTATCAAATGAATTGCACGCAATCCTTCTCTCGTGGTGGTAAGTGACAAGAAAGAATATGTTTTGCAGTGTTTTTTTCTTCTATTGCCTTCACAAGCAAATCTAGTGTATTCTGAATTATGTCTAACAGAGGGAAATAAACAGTGGCAGCTTGAATTTTGAGATTTCAAGACAGAGATCACTAGGGAAAAACCCACATTTTCTCAAGGCACTTGATTGGCTCATAAATTTTGCTTTCCATTCACTAAAGCTTTCAGGGAAGAGAATGAGAGGATAAAGGCTGTAATTGATGGTACAATGCCCACAAGCCTCAACAGATGTGATCCCTCGTAATGAAGCATGTGGGCCTAATTTGGCATTACTTACTACCAGGAGGATCTTATGCAGGGTATCTTTCTAAATCTATGTTTGGTTGGCACCTGTGCCTTGTTGAAACTGGCATAGCACCTCCTGAGCGGGCACAATGCCACCCCAGCAGATGGGCAAGAGAGCAGAGAGATGCCAGAGATCCAGTTCTGCATTTGCAACAAGCTAAAAGTAGCAAGGTCTGAGGTCTCATCACAGGACAGCTGAGGTGGGAAGACACCCCGGGAGATGAGCCAGTCCCACCCACTGCTCAGAGTGGGATCAGCTAGAGCAGGCTGAGTCCAGTTGGGTTTTGAGTATCTCCAAGGATGGAGACTCTGCAGACTCTGTGAGCAATCTGCTCTGTGTGCCTGACTGCCCTCACAATAAAAAAGGTTTTGATTATGTTAAAATGGAATATTCTGTATTTCTGTTTGTGCCCACTGCCTCTTGTCCTGTCACTGTGATACCTTGGGAGGGCTGATCTGGAACAGAGACTGGACAGAGCTGGAGAATAAAGTAGGGATTTATTGAAAGGCCTTTAGGGGACACCTTGGGCAGGACAAGAGCCTGGCCAAGGCTACACCCAAGGTGGGCCCAAAATTATCACAAAACGGACCCAAAATGGTCACAAAATGGACAAACGGTCATGAAGTCTTACATTTTTATAAGTTTTGGTCCATTTGCATCTTGGGGTTTCATTGTCCAATTCCAGCTCCAGGCTGTGAGCTCCCATCCTTCTTGTTCCTCCCTCCAGCCACCCTTGTTTGTGCTGTTGGGCTGAAAGTTGTCCTTGGTGTGCAGCAGGACAAGGATTTGTTTTGTGTCCCTGCTGTGTGCAGAGAGCTGAGTGACCCTGACTGTGAGCTCAGAGCTGCACCCTGGGCAGCACAGAACCTGAAATACATGGAAGAGAAAACTGAAGGCATCAACTGGACACCACAGAGAAGAATCTGTCTCTGCCTTTACTCCACCATCAGGTATCCCCACAGACTGGTAAGTTCCTCCTGATCTCCCTCTCCCAGATGCAGTACCAGCTCTTCTGCCTCCCCACCTATGACAGATGCTCCAATCTCTCAATCATCTCCATCGTGCTTTGCTGGCCTCTCTCCAGTAAGCCCAGTATGTTTTGTACTGGGAGGCCAGACCTGGATGCAGCACTCCAGGTGTGGCTTTGCCAGGGCTGAGATGGGAGGATCAAATCCCTGGAGCTGCTGGCACTGCTGTGCCTCGTGCAATCCAGGCCACTGCTCTGGGCCCCCCCGCCACAAGGACGTGTTTCTGGGTCATCCCAGGGTACTGAACACAAAGTGCACACCTACACAGTTCTTGGGCCTAAAATAACTCTGAAAATCTGAAAATTATCCTCTGTGTTTGGGAGATCATGGTCCTGCCCAGGAGGGGAGATGAATCACGGAAAGAATGGTGAGCCAGAGAGACACTGAGACAACCCCAGAGTGAGGGACATGGGGAGAGAGATGGCAGCACATAAACACCTTCCCACTAAATACATTTCATTTGAGACCATGAGCTACACCTAAACTGGAAAACATGGAAATAAGAACATTTCTAAATAGAACTGCAATCTATAGATCACATATCACTGAGAAAAAAACCCCTCAGCTAGTGCCAATTTACAAGAGCTGACAACAAGGTGCTTTGAAAGTGCCAATTACTTTCTTGTGGTCCTTCAGACCATCAACTGATCAGCTGTCAGGTGCAATGGCTCCTCCCCACAGTGCCCATAAAAACAGTTTAGTCTACTGGGAAAAGAAATACCAGATAGGAGCAGAATTTTTATGCTCTATATGAATTTGTATCAACACACAATTACTTCTGTGTTTAGTAGAGTGATGCAAGGTGTGGACCCAGTCCTCATTCTCCTATTACTGCTCAACTTCATCAATATGTGAATGGAGAGCACCAAATTTGACTCAGATTTGACTCTCCTTCCTTGTGTCAGTGTTTGCTTTGGTCACAGTTACAAACACCTGCTGAAGCCAAGAGACCACTGGAGTTCATTCCATCACCTTTGGGTTGTTTGCTGCTTGTTTTTTTCCTAACTAGTAGGAAAGATGCTCTTCTAAACTGAAATTCATCACCTGAGAGAGGAGACAATGCATCCTGGGAGCCAAAATGTTTTGTGAATAGTGTTTTTATAAAATATTGGGCCAGTTGCACAAATTACAAAAACCACTCAGATTGAAATGCCCCTGCACTTTGAAGTGTGCCGAGTGATTTGTGTGATGTTCATTGCACTGAGGTTGAAAACATTATTAACATCTTTGCTCTAAACCTAGCAGACCAATTTATTCTAACTGGCACTAATAAAAAGTATCATTAGCAAACAAGGGTCAGTGGAAAACACAGCACAGGGAACATGCAGAGGAATAACTGATAGTTCAAGAAAAAGGATTAAATCTACTTCAAGCTGACACTGCACAAGTGGCTCATCAGAACATTATTCTAACAAATGATATACCACAATCATAGTCATCTATTACGCTCAGCATTAAAGCAAAATAGTACTTCAAGAAAGTGATGCAGAAAAAAATGTATTAGCTTCTTGGATCATCTCTAATGATACCGAGTTTAAAGTATGATATTTGGTGCTCATCTTCTTACCTACTAAAAATATTCCTGTACCAATTGAACTTGCAAATTTTAAATCTGTATTTTGATTTATTACAATTTTTATCTTCAAGAGTCCAATTATTACCACTTATTTTCAGCATGATAAGTTTATGGCTGCCTTTGCCCTTACGTCTTTAGTTATTTATGTTTAAAACTAACTTGCAGTGTTGATAATTCCTGAAAGACAGAGGCAACAGTGAACTTTGCTATTTGTCATGGTCTTTCCTGTTGGATCCAAGGCTTTCAGAACCTTCAGTGGTTTTTAAGCCTCTCACTGTGCCATAAAGAAAAAGATAAACCCCTTCCCAATTAAACATACGCAGACTCACACAACATAAGGAGATCAAAGAGAAGAAAAGGTTGAACGTTCTGCAAGAAGTCCTTGGACAGACTGGCAGCAGAACCCAAGCTGGCTGTGCCTCAACACTGCACCATTTCTTCCTCCAGACCTCCATGAAAACCCCTACTCCTCTCCCCATTTAACTTTGGTTTTCACACTGCAAAGACACAAATATTCTAAGCTGTTGGGATTTCTAGCCTTTTCCAGACATTGAAAACTATTTCATACAAAGAAACCCAAACTGTCTCCAAGGATAGGATCCAAAGACATTATCAGCATTAATTTTATCAAATGAAGGGTTTTATGTGGAGTATCTGAGAGGAAGCAAAGCTTTTGCAGATGGTATTGAATAAATGAACATTCAGGCACAATAAAGAATATTGAATGAGCCTGATTTTCCTGTACAGGTGCAGAAGTAAAATATTAGATGCTGTTTTTCACTCTTCACATAGCACAAATGTATTTAATCCATTCTTGCACACTTCCATGAACTAATGTTTGTTACTGAGCACAGTCCTTAAAAGGGTTTGGCTTTAATACCCCAAACCTTTGGATCATGTTTCACACTCATAAGGGAACAAATATAATGAAAACAGAATGTGTAAGGGTTATAAGGCATCAGCAGTCTACAATAAGCACTATAAAGCCACAGAGACAGCAACAATTGAAAATAGCAGATCTCCATTAGGATAATCAATTTAAACTCTATGATAATTGTACAAATTGTGGCAATTTCAGCCTCTAACTCTGTGTTGTAAACACCCTTTGAACGCTATGGAATGGAGAGAAAGTCAGTGAATTCAATCTACTGCGAGAAAAATGTCTGCTCTTACAATTCTTGGCAAAAATCTGGTACTGGATAAAAACTGGATGTGAGACTTCAGCGTGGCTAAGGCAGAGGTAATGCTGGTTGGCAGAGGGAAGTGTTTTGAAGAATTGGCAAGGTCTAAGAGTACTCCCTTGGCTGAGAGCATCTGCTAACCCACGGCGAAAGCACTTTATAATCTCAGAGTTACTCTTCCTTGCTTCAGGCCTCCAGGGAGCAAAAAGAATCCACCAGCCACTCTGTCTTGCTATACTCAACACGTTATATCTTTGCCCCTCAGATTCGACCCCTGTCCACTTTACCTGTTGCCATTTTTGCTTTAAACTGGACTTGTGGCTCTTGGCTGTGGTTCAGTCCTACCAGAGGGGTTTGGCAGGAGCGTGCCAGTGCAGCTCCCTGGGAGCAAGACATGCAGCTGAGCACAGAGCTACACCTGCGCTCCCTGCTCCCCACCCTGCGCCCAGCAAAGCAACATTTGCACCACTGTTCGCAACCGAGAAACAAAACCCAGCAGAGGCACAACAAAAACAAGCAGCTGAGGAGCTTTGGCTGCCTTTGAAGTTCACAGACAGCCAAGCTCAGGCCTGCAGCAGGGTGCTCTGGCTCCTGCCTTCCCTTCTCTCTCCTCAGCCTTTCTCGCACTGACCCATCCATGGACCTGCTGTTTCCACTCCTGAGAAAGGCTTGGGCATAAATGTTTAAACCTTGAGAAAGGCTTGGATACAAATTTTTAGCCCATGAGAAGGCTTGGACACAAATGTTTAGCCCTTGAAAAAGGCTTGGACACAATTTTTTAGCCCTTGAGAAGGGCTTGGACACAAACTTTTAGCCCTTGAGAAAGGTTTGGACACAAATGTTTAGCCCTTGAGAAGGGCTTGGACACAAATGTTTAACCCTTTAGAAAGGCTTGGACACAAACTTTTAGCCCTTTAGAAAGGCTTGGACACAAATTTTTAGCACTTGAGAAAGGCTTGGACATAAATATTTAGACCCTCAGAAAGGCAAGGCTTGGGCATAAATGTTTAGCCCTTTAGAAAGGCTTGGACACAAATTTTTAGCCCTTTAGAAAGGCTTGGACACAAATTTTTGGCCCTTTAGAAAGGCTCGGGCATAAATGTTCAGCCCTTGCCAGGTTCACACCTTTGAGGAGAACCTGCCCCCCTTCATTCACTCCCACCCTCAGACTCACACTCAGTGCAGGCTGTGCAGAGGATACCACATCACAGCAGGTTATTTAGTAAAAAATATATATATTTTAGGTGAAGTATGCATGCCTCAAATAATTCTGACCTAGATAGGAGCTGCTTTTATTAAGTTGCCACATCTATTACCAAGGAGAATGAGTCAAGTAGGCTATAGTATTCCATGGGTTTCTTTTTACAAGCTCTGCTCTTAAAGGGGAACTTTTGAAACATTGTTCTCTCTCATCAAAGAAGATGAGAAAGAATAGGATTAAGGTGAAGAGAAGGATTTCTTTGAATAGGGAAGATATAATTACACATTTTCCATGACACATGCTGAAAAATGTAATATTGGATAATGCAAGTAGCCTCAAAATTTTCATTGTATTTTAATAGAGAGCTCTCTTTAAAGGTTTTTATATTATATACAGTATATAGTTATAGGTATAGACACTTCTCTCACATAAAAGAGATTGAAAAGGAATCAAACAAGAACAAACTCTTCCGCCCTAACCACTAAGGAAGCACAATAAAGAAGGACAATATCAGACCAGCTACAAAATTTCCATCTCATTGTTTCCTGAAAAATAAAATTTTATAATGAACATACTCCATACAAGCTGTGCAGAGCAAGTATCTCTTCCAAAAACGCACAGAGCAGTAGTAAAAATCAAGCGTGGACTCAACGACATCTGTTGTGGCATTGTTATCAAATGCCATCTTTTTTTTTACCCAAATCTGTAACAGTCACTACTTTTTTTTCTTTTTTTTTGTGTGTGTGTGTGTGTGGAAATATTAGTTTGTATGCGGCATCTAAAAGCTGGCACACGAGGACCGACAGATGCTTTGGTTTTACCTCATCTTCAACTTCCTTGGCTCCTCATTACACTAGCTACAGCTCGGCAAATTATTCCTCTGCTTTGGAAAGCCGACAAAATGCCATCTGTCTCTGCATGGTTATCAAAACTAATGCTGCAATGTGGAAGAAAAAAAAAAAAAACCCAACAAAACTCTGATCTGAAATTGTACCTGGCAACTGCACGGCGAGGTCGAGTGTCCTGTTAGATCACTCACAGACACACGTTGCTGTTAGTGGACACCCACCCACCCCACTGTGCACCCGGCCACAGGAACAGCCAGTCCCTGACCTTTCCTGCTTGTAGCTGTTTCTCATGCCATTGACATTGACTGACACTAATTATGGCTTAGAATGCAAAATGAGGTAGCTTCTCACCAACTGAGACTCCAAGGTCACTGTGATTAGAGCATGAGCAGCTTTTGGTTTTCCTTATAAAAATGAGAGGCTGAATGCGCGGAGGAAAGAGGTGGAAAGGTCAAGGAAAGAGAAAGAGCAAGATTACATCAGTGTGGTTCAGCATGTAATCACATTGGTCCAACAGCTACAAGATTCATCACTAAAGCTTTGGGGAAGGGCAAACATGAGCATGGTGTCATTAGATAAAACAGGAAAGAACCAAAAGGTATGAAATGGCCTGACAGTCCTGCCCTTAAGCTGACAGAGAAGTCATCCTCAGAGCTTCTCTTCCTTTCTAAATACCACGATAATTTCTCCACCAGCTGGTGAAATACAGCCCAGAATAAGTACCTTGTACAGACACAAAGCTGGTTTTGTACACTGCAGGAATGCTCTAATGCCACCTCTGGGGTTAGCTCCAACCAAACACGTGCTAGAGACAAAACTGAAGTGAGGATCACGTGGAACAGCAAAGGACAGGTGATCAAAATCCAGTTTAGTGGAAATTGTCCTCTTTTGTGGAGCTTCTGAGCTGCACACTGATCAAAATGAGAGTAGAGTAGTTGTTCTCCTAATCCTCCCCTACTGCTCGTGGTCAGAGATAGGACACAAGGTGAGCTCTTTGGTCTGCAAAACCATGTTATATTTTATTGCAAAGAGAAGAGATGAGGGTTGCATAAAAAATTCCACTGCTCTGTGACTGCATTCAGCAAAATAAGCATCAGATCCTGTCATACTCCAAGAACAAAAGATTACTCCTACATTCTCTCTGGTTAAGAAACCATCCCTTGGCCAATCCTAGTCATGCAACTGAGCAAATAAACTCAGAGCAGATTGCACAGAACATACAATCCTAATTCTTATTTCATGTTTAAAATACTACAGAAAGAGCATTTCCATCCTCTCCTTCCTCTACCATCTGAGATGTATTGAACTGAATATTTATTATTTCTCAAATTGCATAAATGTTCAATATGAGAAAGACTGACCCCCAAATCTCACCCCTTATGTATTTTCAGGCTGAAGTTACTCCTATCTTGCACTGATGTATTTTAACAAGGAAGTTCACTCCTGATACAAATGTGGGTTTTTTAAAAGCTATCCAAGGTAGGAGATGAATTTGAGGAAAAAATGCTTTAGATGACTCACTTTGTTTTTTAATACATTTTAAATTCAGCTCAACAAAATCAACATCTTGAGTTTCTACTGCTATCCTCTATCATGACCACTTTGTATCTAAAGATGAAGTTTGTGTAGGTTACATGCCACCTTCCATGCAGCTCTGGCAATAGTTACTCGAGGTTCCTCACAGGGATTTACTGTGTGCTGTGGTGAGCAGTCCTGTGGCACGTTCCTTGGTGATGATGTCCCTTTAAGCTGTGCTCTGCTGCCCCTTTGAGCTGGCATCACACTGTAGGGCTCAGGAACCATGATATCCCATTGGAATCCCTGTCTGCAGGGCTGAGGAACCATGATATCCCATTGGAATCCCTGTCTGCAGGGCTGAGGAACCACGATATCCCATTGGAATCCCTGTCTGCAGGGCTGAGGAACCATGATATCTCATTGGAATCCCTGTCTGCAGGGCTGAGGAACCATGATATCCCATTGGAATCCCTGTCTGCAGGGCTGAGGAGCCATGATATCCCATTGGAATCCCTCTCTGCAGAAGAGGCAGTGTGCCTTGCCCGTCAGTCACATTCACACCTCACCTAAATGAGTAGAAAAGAACAGAAGGATGGAGAAGCTCAGAGCTTCCTCTCTTCCTTCAAGGCTCCCTTTTTTCCCTTCTATACAACATTCTTCTTTGTGTTCTTGCCCACGCTGTATTATCATGAGCTTCTTGGGAAAAGATCTCTTCTCTCTATCTACAAAGAAATCATTAAAAACCAGTAATGTCTTGGCTTCACTGTGTAGTTAGTTTCTCCTTGTACGTTCTTGCTCCCAGCAGTGTTAAGTCCATGTGTAGCTCTCATTCACAGGAAATCCTTTTAGTCTTACAATGAGCTCTTTGTAGCAAGTCTTTGGTGTTATTCTTCTGTATTTGCAAGGACTCCTGAATACCGAGCTGCTGGGACACAGTATCTAGGGGAATAACTAATATAGGCGAAACGTAAACTAATTTTGGGGAACAAAAGCAGCCTTCAAGCTATATGCAAAGTTACTAAAAGCTGTTTTTTTTCAATGAGGGTGAGTGGAAGTGACAATTCTTTTGCACTTAATGAGGCAGAGTAGCAGAGATTAGAGAAACCCTCTAAATTATTTGGCTGTTGAATAAAAATCCAATTTAAATCTAGTGCTAGTATGAGCTTTGGTTCAGCTGTAGAATCAGGGTGCATAGGCAAAGAAAATAAGCAGCCTTTTTAGATCCAGTCCCTAAACTAGTAACAGTTTATTATACAAAACCCAAGCACAGATAATGGGAAAAAGAATATGTTAAGAATACAGAAAAAAAGAAATCCATGGGAGACCAAGAGGTTTGCTCAACGTTATTAACTATTCTATGCAAAACAGCCTTTCTAGAGAAACTGATATGCTTCCTCTCACAAACCCTTGGGCCAGGGCCTCAGGGGAGGCAGCAGTTCACAGTGAGGCCAGCACAGCAGCACCTGATGGCATTTCTGCTTACTGGTGTTGCTCAGCAGTGCCCATTAAAACACTTCAAGCACCTGAAAGACGCTCTGTGAGGAGTTGGGATAAAATCTGCA
Organism: Acrocephalus scirpaceus scirpaceus; assembly: GCA_910950805.1. NCBI lineage: Eukaryota > Metazoa > Chordata > Aves > Passeriformes > Sylviidae > Acrocephalus > Acrocephalus scirpaceus. Next base: position 3,887,498 of record OU383792.1, read on the forward strand.
CCGCGAGGGAGTGAAACCAGCAGAGCAACAAGAGAAGAGCTAAGGTTTAAAAGGTCTACAGTGTGAACTTCAGTCAAGTATCCTTAACCTTTTTCACCTTGGAAAGCCCCGCTTCTGCATCAGCCAGGGAAAAATTTCATTTCTTGTTTTGTTCACAAGAAGGAACTATAACTTGGCCGTGGGCCATTGCAAACAATAAACACCAACAGAACCTTGCCAGTTTCCATAGTGGTTTTACATCTTGGAGCCCATCCTTTCCTCTTTACTTTGGCTGTCTCTGCAGGCTGCGAGGGTTGTCTACTCTGTTGATGATGATGTCAGCTCAGTGAAATGGAATTAAAAGCTATGTGCATGAATAGATATTGACTTTTGGCCTTCTTGAAACTATGACTCCCTAATGACAATTTAGTCTCAAAAATGAAATAAATATAAGCTCTTTTCTTAACACAATGAACAAAAATAACACACATATGCAGCCTTACCAAAGAGTGCTGTAAGTGTTTGTCTAGCAGAGCTGAATCAACTGGCTTCCTGTGGATTTGTCATCTTAGACAGACAGTCCTTAACTAAAACAGCTTCATGGGGCATCCACATGCCTCTTCTTTCTGGAAAATGTGTCATTGAAACCCAGAACCCACATCCTGTTTTAAGTGGGATAATCATCATGGTCTTCACCATATACTTCCATTAAACTTGTAACCGTGTCTCATAGAGTTCGCTGATTTTCTATTCTGTTTCATTACAATAATCAATACAACCAGCTAACAGAAGTGGGATAGAAGGGGAATTCTCTCACATGGTCACATCACCTCATTTCAAAAACAAATAAAGCTTAAAAATCATAAACCCCAAAACAAACAATGGGGGTGAAGTTAGCTCAAGCTACAACTGATGAAGCTTAAAAGACAGCTGATCTCCTCTAATGTCCAGATGAGTCCACAACACCCTCTGGCTCATTATTGAACACAAATCTATGGAGCACATCTCTGTATTCAGCCCTCAGAAGATAAGTCTTTATGGTGACTGTAAAACTCTCATTAGGCTACTGGGATTATCTCTTCCCTTTATCTTATTTGTTTGGCTCTATAAATGCTGAAGAAAAGACATGATGAATCAATGAGTGATTCAGATTTTGCCTTCAGTCTTTATCATCAGGCATTTATCTACTTTTTGTCCCTGGAGTTTTTTTATCCTGCAGCAAATTTATTGTGGTGCCTCTGAGTGATTTTTTTTTCCTCTTCCTTCCCCTCCCTTGCCCCAATACTCTATTGATTTTCTCATTTTTACAAATAAGCATAGCAATAAATAAAATTACAAAAGCTCAGGACAGAATCGTAGCTGAATAAATACACTCATCAAGAATAAAAAATTGTTGGCTAGACTGGGAAAATTACAGCTCCCTCATGTACATTCTTTATTATGAAGTGAAAATGCAATTAGTAAAGCAGAAGAATCTCAGAGTCAGGCCTTTTATTTCCCATTGTGCTGCTGATGTACTGTGGTTACAGGTGGTGTATTTTAAAGTAATCGGGCAACATCACCCAAGGTGGGGGTGAAATGGAGGTGTTCTAACTCCACTGGCACCACTGCTTGACAAGGGGGTCATTTTGTCACCCCTCTGCCACCATCACAGCTCTATGCAAAATCAGGGTAATTGACACTCACCTCTCAGCTTGGCTGAGATGTCTAACTGGAACGTTGGCAAGCTGGTTTTTAACTTCTTGAATTGAAAAGTCCAGTTAAACAACACACCAAGGAGTGATGGATCAATATATTCCCAAATATTCTACAGATTTTAGGATACTAAATTCCTGTTCCAAAGTATCACAAAATTGTTTTGTGGCCTCAGGCATTTAGGTGTGATGGAAGGGCTGTTTGGCAGAGGAAGAGAAGATCCAGCTCAATATTCTCTATTAGGTTTCTGCTTTCTACAGATAGATTTATATTAGCACAAATAGTCTCCTAATACTCACAAAAAACATAAGGCACCAAATATATAATAAATGTTTCCTGAAAGAAACCGATCAGATAAATCTCACAGTCAGTTAAGGTGCTGCATGCTCTCACTAACCTTATTTGCTTAGAAAGGTTTGAAGATTTATCCTTTTGGAAACAAACAAACAAACAAAACACCTGTCATTCCACTAGCTCTGAAAACTAGTTATGAGAAATGTTTTCAAGTATCTATTACGTCACCTGTTGGGGTTTTTTTCCTGCATAAAGAAAAAGAAAACTTCGTTTTAAAAGTTTCAACATCCCCTTTCTCGGGATGCGGCAGCAGCGGGGCCGCGGTTCAGCACCTTGGCCAGCTCCGCGCACGGCGGGGCTTAAAACGAGCCTTAAATCAAGCCAGACTTACCCAAAACAAAAATAAAAATCACTACAAAATTTAACTTATGTCCTAAGAAAATGCCATATATATGATCTGTTTTTATTTATATGATAATAAAATAAAATAATAAAAAAACCCCAATCCAAAACACGTGTAACGCCCCTCAACTGCCCCATCTCGTTATTAGTAATTAAATCCAATTAAAGCCACCAGAACTGCCCGCACAAGTGTCCCTGTAAGGGGAATGGGCCGGGCTGGGGGAGAGGGAGAAGGATGGGGAATAATTGTGCCCCGCTCCCGAGTGCTCAGTGGTTCAGGCAGAGTCTGCACAGCTGGTTTCAGCTGTGGCCTTGTTCAGGAAACACATTTTTCATTCCTGTCATGAGACACGTTTGGAAAAACTAGAATACTGAACAACGCAGGTGAAAAATGAGCCACAAAGAGAAAGAAACATCAGGGAGGCAAAACTGAAGGGAAATATAAAATGAAAGTTTATACTTGCTTTTTTTTCCCCCCCTGCTTGTCACTCTAACGCATGGACCACAATAGAGTTTGTTTGTGCCTTTTTTTAGAGGAAGTAACAGTGGGATACAGGGACAAGCCACAAGACAGCTGGAGGCAAAATACACCAGAACATCACTGCAAGATGGGCTTGATGAAAAAAAAAAATATAAAATCTATAATCTCAGTGGAAAAGAGGGTGAGCTGTGGTTGAGAAATTAATTGTGCTGGACAGCACAACTCGTAAATGAAAGCTCCATATGGATCAGGTTGACACTAAAATAGGCTGGAACACAGTCTGGCAAGTTGACTAAGCTAAGCAAAACTCCCAAGAAAAATATTACAAAAAAAATTTGAGGAAAAATATTAGTAGAAGAATAAGTAAATCTGGAAAATGTGGAGACTGTGGGGTGTGGTGGTGATTTGCATCCCTGGCGTAGGAAAGCAGCACAGGAATTACATAAATGGAATGGAAGGAGGATTCATTTTGCATAAAAGCTACCTGAAACCTAAATGTTGAAAGAACTCCAAAGGAGATTAATATTGCAGGAGCTGCTCATGCAAAGCTGTGTGGGATGATGACAGAAACAACATCGTCAGTGACCTCATCCAGCATCAAAGGAGCTGCCTCTGGCACAGGAAATCAAGCAATTGCTTCTGAACACAGGCCTCATTTGCTCCTGATAAATCTTAATGAGAGGAAAAGACCAGGGGAACTTAATGGTACGCTCAAATAAGGATACCTATCTCCATATCTACATTTCAGGAAAGTTAATAGACTTGATATTTACTACTATAAAAAACATCCTTGATTTAAGTGTGCTGCATCTGGCAGGAAAACATTGGTATGGATAGAGCAGTCACTTGCAGAGCCTAGAGAGCAAATTTCACTTATTTTATAGTCCAAGAATAGAGAAATTTTATTTCTTCACAGTTGTACAATTGCCAATTAAGAAACCGCCAATTTAGAATTTAGAAATTGTCAATTTAGAATTTATAATTCTAAATTCTTTAAGAAGAATCAAACATTATGGAACTGATTTCTAAATTCTGTATTTTTAATTCAGTGAGGTCTGTAATTTGCTTGACAGATTTATGTCTTTGCAAAGATGGCCCAGTGTATGGCATAGAAACCTGCACCAAGAATTTCCAAGCATTTGCCCCAGAAAAGGAAAATGGCAAAAAGTTAAAAGCAAAGGAGGTCATTTGGAAGGTTAAAACAAAAAAAAAAAACCACCCACAAAATTCTGTCAGTACAGAGGAGAGGCAATCCAATCCAGCTTTGATTAAAGCTTTCAGCAAAGACTATTCAGTACACATTCCACCTTCAAGGCAAAAATAAAGTTCTTCACTTCAATCAGTGATACAGGATAAGTTGAAATAAATTTAATTAATTGGAGGAATTTGAAAAGGTCATTTAAAAATCACCACAAAGTAGATGGCATCACCTGGGCCTAATCCTGCCTTCACGGAAAGCAGTGGAGCTCCTAAGCTTCCTCAGCCCTCCAAAAGAAAAAAATGTTGTGTAGTTGAGGAGGGTCACAATATGTGCTGGCAGGTCAAAACAGATTTGACCAGAGCTAAGTTTGAACCCCAGATCCCTTTTCTGATGGGGTACAAAACTGTATTACACAGTAGTAGCTGAGAACTGATAAAACAGAGTCCATTCTATTAAAAAAAACCCTTTCAAATCTGTGAAAGTAAAACATGCTCAGTCACATATGAATAATAAACACTCTGCTTCTCTATTACTTCAAGAATCTTTTCTGATTTACTCGCACATGGACCTGGGAAAAACATGAGAAATCTTTCCAGCTTACCTGTTCCAGTAGTGCAAAGCTATCCAGAGAACAGCAAAACTCAGCCTTTCCTCCATTTCCAGAAAAAAATATTCTGGTGAATGTTGCTTGGTCACAATACTTGGTCCAATGCATCCGAGTCTAAAAAAGAAACCAGTAATTTCCATTTAGGCAGCTCTTCATACTTCCAGGGGACCTCAACTTTTGCTCATCATTATATTGTTCATTGCAAAAGGAATGTAGGGATTGGGACCTCCCCCCTCCCCACCTTCTCTCCTGGACACCTGTAAATATAAATACATCTCCTCTCGTGCTCAATTTGCCATTGCCTTAAATTATCTGTTTCTTTGGGAATGTTTAGTTTCTTATTTTTCCTGGCAAGATGAGTTCTGATGTGAGGAAAGGACTGTGAGCTAAGTCAGAGTTTGTCACCTCTATGCCACTGCTTCTATTGTAAACTTCACCAAATCCATTCATCTCACTGGATTCACAGTTTCCCTTTTTTTTTTTTTTTTTTTGGTGAAAAGCTTTCTTGCCTCTAGGGGACACTGAGAAGACAAATTCATTAATCTCTGCAAAATGCTGAGAGGTCTGTTTACCACTGGTTTCAGAAAAGAATCTCCATGAGAGCATTCCGATTCCCAAGAATGGGAAGAGCGTTGTTTGGTTTGGATCCCACATAAAGAATCTGAATTAATGGCAGTGATGAACACCTCTAGTGGAACAGAGGGAGCTGCAGGAGGGAAATACCTGCTGAACTGACCCAGAAAGAGTTAAGTGCCTCATGGGAAAAATCCCTATGGACTTGAACTTAACGTGCAGTGACAATGAGGAAATCCATCTGGATGGAAAGCTGCAAGAAATACGAGGCACCAAGAAAGGCAGCATTCATGCTTTTTGTGACTTAGGAGTTATTGTATCCAGCATTTATCAGGATACCTTAGATAGCACATAATTGTTCTCCATAGAGCTCACATAATGAAGCAGGTCTCAAAAATGCTCAGTGCAAAGACAAGAAGGTGTCTCATGACAAACATAAGTGTCCCTTGTGTTTCAAATAAAAAAACAGTTTCAGTAACTGAAATAAATTCTTCATGCTGGTAACAGGCATGTGAACAGGCCAGATTGTATTTAGGTTCAGGAAGATAATCAGGGCTCTCATCTTGCCTGGTTTTAAATCCGGGGTGGTGCTCAGAGATTTGTAGACAGCCACGTCCAGCAGGAGCTTAGCAGCGTCAGCCACAGCTCATTTGTGGAAGGGCTGGGACTTAACAGCAGATGAGTGAAGAATCCAGAGTAAATTAATAAAACCAGTGTGGAGTCAGGTCAAGAACAGCAAAGACAAGCAAGAAGTTCATTTCACTTGCAAACATGTTTTTGGCAGTTGATTTTGTATCTTTGGGAATAATAAGGACCATTCCTTCTTTGCCTGATTGCAGGATGCACCTGTTTGCATGAAAGGAGATGGGAGCCATCAAACTATCAGCCAGACCCAGCAAAACACACTCTTTGTAAATTAAAAAAAAAGAGGATAAACGAGCACAACTCAATGAGAGCAGAAAAATTCAAATGACATCGTAAGAGATGGAAAACACTCTATTAAATAGATACTCATGCCAAGGTGATGAACTGATTATGAGGCAAGCTCAGGAGAGTTCAGCTGGACACACTGGAGGACTTTGGCAAGTCATTTAGTCAGCATTGTCCTCACCTGTCTGAGGGAAACAATTTCCTGGTGTTTCAAAGGCACAGCGAACTACCTGACTTACACATTGATACTTGACATGCTCTGAAACTCCATAACGTGCTCATTACCATAACCTTTAATCAGGTATTTTATTAAAAGGGTTTTTAAATAGCGCAGCTTAGAGGGTAAAACGAGCAAGTAAATAAAGCAGAAAAGCAAAGTTAAAATCAGAAAGGCACAGTGGTTATTTCTCGAGGCTGCTCATGTTTTAAGCACCCCCTCTCAGGGCTGCTCAGCGTCCGCTGGTGATTGACACTCAGCCATTACACAGTGCAGTTTTGTCAGCAGGAACTCAAGGAAAAAGTGAAGCTGAACACCTTTGGATAAGTGTGCACTCCTGAAAATGGCCATAATTTACTCAAGCCTCTTCCATTGATGCTGATAGGAGTAACATTTTTAAGATAAGCCCGTAGAAAAAAACTGTAATTTTCTGGTTTCATAAAAAATCCTTGTTTCTTTTCCTACTGCTTTTGTGGGAAGAGGAAGCCCCAGGCATCTGACTGCAAGCTCTCAGTCACCCAGTGACTCTGACCTACAGAGCATAATACAGAGCAATCACACCTCCATGGGGTAGCTATTCAGAGATACTCAAGCCTATACAGGTGAACTGGGTTCCTTGCTTTTTCAGGCTGGATTTTTTCTTTTCTTTTCTTTTTTTCCCCCTTTCTTTTCATCTCTGAATTCCTCAGTCTGGGCAGAGAATTTTCTTCTTTTCTTTTTCTTTATTTTATTTCGTTTTTATTATTTCACCTCCTCTTTGCCTTTGCAACCCCCCCCTCACCAAAGGTACATCAATCACCACTACCAGTTTGAGCTGGGAAAGGAAGGCTACTTCAAGGTCACCGTGTAAAAAGCCCGAATGCTTTTCAGTGAAAGGGAAGGGAAAAGGGGCCGTGAGTGGCTTCCTGTTTCTGTTCATTGTTTAGGGAAACTCCTTAGGAAGGAAAGAGAAAGTATGTGGGGAAGGCTGTATGGCCAGAGGAAGGGGGAAGGGCCATACACAGAAGGGCAGTCCTTAAAGATAATATCCCGCAAAGAGAAAAAAACCTGATTGGCATGCAAATAGACGAGGGTGAGTTGGAGAGAGATGAAGGAAAGTGATGCAATTCCCCAGAGACAAGCATTCCCCTTGAGGCCAATTGCCCGTGAAAGGGGCTGGCCATGGCTGACAAGGACAGATATCAAAGGAGGGAAGTGAGGGAACCGCTACAATAAATCCAGCGTGTGTTCCTTCCTGGATTTTCTCCATTCTGCACCGAGCAGCTGTGCCTCTGCTCAGCCCCGACACCATCTCTGGAGACAGCCAGCACTGCTGCTGTACCCCCTTCCAGGTGGAAGGAGGAAAAGGAGCTTTCACCATGGCAGGAACCTCATAAGTGGTTCCTTCTCTGCCTCCCTCCCTGGCTCACACCTTCCAGGTGGGTACACAGGGGAAAAGGAGCTTTCACCATGGCAGGAACCTCATAACTGGCTTCCCTTCCGTCTCTGCCTCCCTCCCTGCTGCAGGTTAGTGACCTGCAAGGGAGATGCTGACCCCAAAGGGGCATGGGCAACAGAGGAGCCACAGACACATCCCTGAGCAGGGGATGGAGATCCAGGTTCACTGCCCCATCCCCAAAACTGTTCCTGTTACCCAGCCCTCTGCACAGCAATTTGTGCCATCACCCTTGGGTTTACATGCACCATTTACATGTTCACTGTTTACATGCACCATTTACATGTTCACTGTTTACATGCACCATTTACATGCACCACTTACATGTTCTCTGTTTACATGTTCACTATTTACATGTTCACTGTTTACCTGTTCACTGTTTACATGCACTATTTATAGTCCTATTTATAGACTATTTAAAGTAAAACGATGCTAAACACACTCCAGTGTTGTTTTACAAGACAGGAAGTATCACATCCAGCCTTAACTGAGGGCTGGATTAAGGATGCACACACACAAGGATAATGCCAAGTTACTGCACACTATTTCTTGTTAGCACAATATTTTGTAAGGCTGTTTTCCCTAGGTTTAGGGGTTTATGTTTTCTTTGACTATGTGGGCACAGGAGAGGCAAGTGAAGTGTCATATTTTTTATTTTTATATTGTTTACCCACTGCAGACTTGCAATAGAGCTGTTATATATCATCTTTCAAAACACATTTTGAGTACTGTGGCTGTTGAAATATTAGTTTTCAATACCTATTCAACTACAGTCACTTACAATGACACCATTGTTCTAGGTACCTTATTCTAGTACAGAATAAAAGGCAATCTCCATCTCCAAGAATTTATATTCTACAGATTACACATAACATTTAGGCAAATCCTTTCAAATGGATATTTGAAAAATCTTATTATTTTAATAAAAAATTATTAAAATTATTAATTTTTATAAAAATTATTAATAAAATATTATTATTAAATATTATTAATAATAATAATAATAATTGCTGGAGAATTTAAGGTTTTTTTTTGTCAAATGAGATTCCTGTACAGGAATTCTTAACAGTGTCATTAAGAGGAAACTGTTAAAAGAATACACTGATGTATTTAATGTAAATATTCATGCAGAGCAGCAGAAAATACAGATTGTTTTTGTCACAGAGAGAAACAAAGCAAGTGATTAATAATGTGGACATCATTGGACTTTCATTTCTTCTTGAGTGCTGGGACTCTTTCCCTCTGATTCCAAAGTATCCCTCCACTATGCTGCAGCAAGGAGCCTCTCATCTTTAATTATCAATCCCCACACAAAACCAGAGAGGTAAAACGTGGCCCAGGCAAACAATGCCCGCCGACTGCCCCGCATCTCAGGGAGGCTGCAACACAACGAGGGAGCTAAAAAAAGCCAACCCTGGAACCTGAGATAAGGAAGCACTGAGAAAAACAGCCACCACAAGTTCTCATGGGATGAGGCTTGGCTGAGGCTGGAGCAAGGAGCACATGAAAGGAACAGGCACACCACACCCATCGAGTGACAGCTTCTGTGCAGTGATAAAATCCCAGATAGGCTCCTGCAGGCTGGGTCTCTGCCTTGGCTATTTATAGCATTCAAATAGGAAAACCTGCTAATATCTACAAACAAGAATTCTGGAGTCATATGGTTGGTGATAATCTATTTAATCCTCTGTGTAGATTTTAAAGAATGGCATACCAAGCTCATTCTGTAAAAAAAAAAAAAACAATTGAAGTGTGATGAAACCAGTTTCTGACTAAAGGCTAATAAGCACAGCAGTGCAAGATTAAGGATACAGTTAAAATACATAAAATTTTTAGTTTATCTCTGCCCCACCAGGACTTTTGGCAGTTAGGCAAAAAGGTCTTGCCACCTCAAGTTTGTATCAATTTAACACTGACAAAAAAATAATCCCTGTACATCCTTAGGGTGCAGTAATAAAGTAAAAAATGATGGAGGGGATAAATGATAAACCAAAGCCAAGTTAGTTCCCTAAACTTTTGTGTTCTCTTTTCATTATAACTCTGCATCTTTAGAACTTCTCTTCATTACCCCCTTGAAATCCAGCCATTTTCCAAATGGGTTTCCTAGAAGCCCACAAAAATAAGTGAATTATGCAATTCAACACATCTCTAACATGTTGTTGCTTGAACAGATGCACTGGGGTTCTATAGACAACCAGACACGAACCAAATTCTCATCTGGGATTGTTCCCTGACCATTCCAACATCACCAATGTGTGAATAAAACGTGCCAACCTCACTTTATCCCACCAAGCCTTGCAAACACAGCTGTGCAGGACTCCCCATCAGCCCATACACACCTTCCATGGCTTTAGGAACCAAATGATTCCATGCAAATGAACTTGTGTTATCTGGAACATTCCTGTAGACCCAACATGGGCTCATTGATGCCTGGTGGAGTTGAAAGCAAGCTGAACTTTGTTGGAGAGATCTTAAAAGGCTGTGATGAAAGGAGCTGGCCTGGATTAGACATCGGGAGGGCTGGGTCGCACTTCTTTGTTCCTACACTAATGACAGCTCACAGGGCACACCCTCTCTTTCATCTCTGCAGGGCAGGTGTTGACACTGTGCATCCAGCTCTGCTCCCACACGCTGGAACACCTGACCATCCACACACCAACCTCTCAGTCATGCTCTGATTTCTGTTTTGAACATGCACCAGGCTGAACTGCACCTCACGGGCTTGCTCTGCCCTGTGCAGGGAGCAGGGGGATTGAGCAGGGCCCTGCTCTTCCCTGCCCAAGTTTCATGAGGAGAGCAGGAGAGCTCTTCCCCACCTGGCACAAGATGTCCATCCATGCAACCACAAAGAAAGTGAGGTCCAGTATTAAGAGAGTGGGAAGCCAAGAAAAAAAATCAAACAAAAGTAACCTCAAATCTGTTTCAATCCAGTTCCAGGCACTGAGGCTCACTGTGCACCACAAGCAGACCTTTCTCTGGATATGGTTTGGAACACTGCTGCCCTGGCCTCCAGAAAAACTCAGCTCAGGAGCTGGAGATTTTAGAGATCCACCCTTAACAGCCCATGTGCCTGCTAGATAATGCAGTAAAATTAGGGCATTGACTGACTATAGGGTGAAACAAGAAAACAGGACAGGATTTGAAGACAAGTCCTCACAAATTTTACCTATGATCCCACCACCAACACGACCACTGCTTTTGTGCTCACTCTATGTAATGCCACAATCTACATAATTCACCCCATCATCCCAAAAAAACCCCAACCCAAAACCAAAGCCAAAAACCTACCAAAAAAAGTAATGTAACTAGCAGGCATGTTCCAAAAAATGATGCAAACTGCAAGAGGGACAGATTTGCAATGATGACATGATTTACCATGTAGATTAATGCCTTCTAAACAAGACAGGATTGAAAGTCAATACTTCAGTTTATTGATTTTGGCAATGATTCTTATTTCTTACATCTTTCAGCAGCATGAATGAAACACTCTGCAGGATGCTCCTGATGAAAAACAGGCTTTAAGTTTGTAACTTGAAAACCATTACAAATAATGGAAGCAAACTGAAATGAAGGCAGCAGCATAAAGCTCTACACACTGTTCACCAAGGAAAGTTTCAAGCTTAGAAACTAAGGAAAACTGTGAGCCACAAATATTATTTCCAACAGATCTGTTTTTAAACCAGGTAAGGCAAAGAAAGAAATGTGACCTCCAGCAGTCACACCTTTAAAATTCAAACTAGAAAGAACACTGCTGTGTTTTCCTTCACTTTATGCTATATACAAATTTTTAAAATGTTTGCTCTTTAAAGACCCAGCTGGCAAAAATAAGCTACTTTTAGAAATATATATGATGCATGCTTAAAAATTAATCAGTTTAATTCTGCAATATGTATTGTATGGATTGCTCAACCATGGTATTTTCCTCATGCAATGTCTGATATTAATTCTAATCTCAGACTGCTCTCTACTGGTAATAAATTATGTTAAAACTCATTAAATAGGGTGCAATCCCAGAGACACATAAAGAACTGCATTTGGCACATATTCTATTTTTGAATGGATGCAGGAATGGGAGGAGGCTTGAGAAGGCAACAGTAATTTGAAACAAGGAGTAAAATGCAAATGTTTAAGCCAAAAGCTTTTTATTGGCCCATCATGTCCTTTTTCCTGCTCCCACTGAACTTGGCACCAAAGCACTCAGCTGTAGTAGGGGCTGGGCCTTTTGAACAGAAATATTTGTTTCTGCACTCACACAGAAACAAATATTTGCAGGAACAAAGCATGCAGGCCGCAGGTGGAGAATGGGACAATTTGGTCCCCAAATTTCTTGAGCACCAAAGGAGTCTTTGTGATAACTCTGTCACAATTACTGGGTGCAAAGGAATTTTCTTCTTACAGTTTCATACCTTAGCAAATTGTCCCATAGCTCTGGGAGGCACCAATCTAAGCCTGTAACACAGGGTAAGTGCCCCATCCTGCAGCACTGCCTCTGCCCTATGGCACACATGCATTGTGCTTATAATAACGGGAAAATGCTCTGGTCACAGTCTGATCCTGATTTTTTAAGGTAGTGAAACTCCTCTTAAGGCCTCTGTGAGGTGCACATGCACTGAACCTCAGGGAGAGAAAACTGGGCACTGTGGTTTGTTTTTCTTTACAGGTAGGCTGTGCTGAGGTCCAGCTTTGAACCTCACTGGTTCCTGAGGCCAGACTGCTTCACACAAATGCCAAAAGCTCCAGTTGTCATTTTCTCAGACCAGCCTCCCAGAAAAAACCCCAAACCAATCCCAATTGTTATTGTGAGACAAAATTAAGTCCTTTCCCTTTGTCTCTCCTTTCCACTTACTCCTCAGAGTTGACCATATCTCCGTGTCACTCTTTCAAACATCTTTTTCTTGCCTGGCACAGATTTACACAGGAAGGGAAGGAAGTTCATGCCAGGGATTATTCACCCTGCTCAGCACAGCATGAGAGACCATTGGCCCAGATAGTTCTGCTGTTCCTCTTTGTGTCCTGTGCCACCTGTTGCTTATTTTCTTTTCCACACGTTCTTCAATAACTGCCCAGACTTAACTCTGCTCTTGATAGAGTCATAATTTACATTCTGTATTGTGGTCCCACCCACCTCTCCCATCCCCAATTTTTTTTTTGCTAGGATGGTTCATTAACCAATTTTTAACATTGGTACACACACTATATTTTGTTTTGTTCATCCCTAAATCCTATTGCAGCCATTAAGATGAACTTAAATCTAGGATTGGGAACAAAATTTAAAAAACGAACCACCCTAAAAAAAGAAAAGCAAATATAGCAGGTCAAAAAATAAAGTTCCACACAACCTGAGGCATAATGTAAGTACTGGCTAATCTGTTGTCACCCTCAGTGTCAAATCATTCAAGTGGTGATGACTGTTTGCAAACATATGGAACACATGAAAAAAACCTCTTGTAGATTTGGAGGGTTCAAAAGCATCTCTCATATCAGGATCTTGCTTCCATTGAATTGAATTGGATTCAATCCTCTTCATAGTCTAGCAAGGATGTTCATGAACAAAGTCTGAGCTGCTCCATGACTTTAGAATAATTTAGGACCTTCTAAACGTGTGAAAGCAACCTCCAAACACCCCAGCACTGCATGACACAACCCTTTCCAACAATAGTGTTAGAAGGATGGTCCCAAAGGAGCTCCCTAGAGCTGACAGTCCCCAGAGCTGTGCTGCAGGACCCTTGGGCCACACACCCTGACCCCAAACGGGGACTCCTGTCCCTGTTCAGGGGCTCAAAGTCAAGGCAAGATCTTACCACAGGCCTTTCCTAAAAGGGAAACTGTCACAATAGGACAGGAAAGGAACGCACGGACTCTGTCCAGTTCACAGGGAAAAAAGCCCCACCTTTATTATCTGACCCCAATATACAGAATTTTCACCCAGACTCTGCATTGGAGGATAAGGTTGCCACCTCTCCAACCACATTGGTCAAACCAAAAGTCCATCAATTGCTCCCTCCTCAAGAGAGGAATGAAAAACATACTTGTATTAATATAAACATTACTTCTATTTATAAAACTTGTGTGAGAAAGACTTCAGAAACTATGAAAACATCAGAAGGCTGAAAACATCAGGGTGACAGGAAACCATGGAATCACAGAAAAGCTTGGGTTGGAAAGGACCTTAAAGATCCCTTCCTTGTCCCAACCCTCCTGCTGTGGACACCTTCCACCATCCCAGGCTGCTCCAAGCCCCATCCAACCTGGCCTTGGACAGTTCCAGGGATGGGGCAGCCACAGCTTCTCTGAGCAACCTGTGCAGGGCCTCACCACCCTCACAGAAAAGACTTTTTTCTTAATATCCAATCTAAATCTACTCTCTGTTCAGTTTGAAGATGTCACCTCTTGTCCCTGTCACTTCATGCTTTGTAAACAGTCCCTTTCCATCTTTCTTGTCTCCCTTCAGGAACTGGGAGGCCACAATTCAAGTTTCTGGCCACTGAATTTCAGAGGGTGGATATACAGCAGCTCTCACCCCGCCAAAGCAGCTTGTCCCAAAACCTTTCCTCTAGTGTCAATGTGGGAAATTGATGGTTGTTTCAAATTTCATAGACAATGCAACGTTATTTACTGAGCTGCTCAGGAAACGTGGCAGTGCAGAACATTCATCTCAGCACAGAGTTACACAGCAACCTATCACAATTCCAATGAAAAAGAAGGCCCTGATGAAAAGATTTAAAAAACAAAAAGCCCCTCAAAATAAAACCACACTTAAAAAACCTTGCAAACAAAAAAGCCCCACAAAAATAAAACCAAAAAAAATACCAAACCCCAAAAACATTTAAGCAAACCCCAACTTCCCCCACCCCTCCAAAACAGGGCATTTTTCCAACTATCAGCCAAACAACTCAGGTTGGAGAATTTACTGCCCAATTATTATGTGACCAGTTATTGGATAGAGTTGACAAATATTTCCTCTGCTTTCCTTTGCTTCGGAGCTGGCACTGCTCTCCTGCCTTTTGGAAGAACTGGAGCTCTTGCCAGACTGCTTGGCACTGCTCTAATTGACAATTTTAGGGCAGTAAATTAGAAGGGCTTTTCACGTTGTTTTACTTCTAATTTTAATCAGACATAGAACCCACTTGGCACACCGAGGCACACCACTCTGCCGTGCAAGTTCACAGCGCCTCCGTAAAAATACCCTCATTGAAATGTAACTTAACTTTAAAAAGAGCCACACAAAAGCAATGTGCTGACTAAATGCGCTAGCGCGGCGCATTGAGGGACTGTGAATTCCAATTTCAGCCATGCCAGTCATTTGGCATTAAAATATGCACCAGCTGTGAGTGTTTGGATCTCGATAAGTCAGAGTGTGCTGGAAAGCTGACAAGATACTGCTGTGAAAATGTTTCCAGCCCCTAATCTCGGCTATCTCCTCTTTTTCATATTTTGCTACCCATGTTGGTGTATAATATGGGGAGAAATGAATGCAAAATCCGAGGGAGATGTGCATGGGGTGACACCAGTGTTTATAGAATGTGTAAGATAGTGCTGCCACTCACACAGCTCTGGGCTCCTCCTGGATGAGTTGTCCCTGGTCAGCCTTTCTAAATTGCTGATTTATTTTCCTTATGTGAGAAAGAGCCCTGTGTTAGTGAGCTGGGGTATGGAACATTGCTGGGACAGGGAGGAGTGGTGGGATTGAAACCCACGGAGAGCCTTTCCAATTGGGGCACTAGCTGCTGTCAAAGGAGCTGAAAAATGAGTCTCCATGAGGAGGTATTTTTGGACTGATTTATCATTCTGTAAACTCCTTTTTGAGCAAATATTTCTTTCCCTTCTCTCCATTATTTATTCATATCCACATTAAATCTCACACACAAGCCACCAGATTCTAACCTGCTGAGGAGGGCAAAGCTGTGTGCTTCCCATCTGCTCTGCTCAGCCTACAAGATGCTCTGGATCTTATCCTGCCTTTCTAGAAGGAAAACTTCTCTCTTTGTTGAATCATCTTCCCCAGCCACAAAACAGGGGTAAAGCAAGGGTCAGGAAGGCTGAAAATTCACGTCAGACTCTGAACTTTCTGTAGCAGGACAGCCTGAAAACAACAAGCCATTGAGGGGTTTCAGCAGTCGCAGCTGCTCTGAAGCAGTCACCACATCCTCCTCCTCCTCACTTCCCAGCCACAAAACAGGGGTAAAGCAAGAGTGAGGAAGGCTGCAAGTTCACTCCAGGGTCTGAACTTTTTGTAGCAGGAAGGTGAAAAAGGACAGCCTGAAAGCAATAAGCCATTGTGAGGTTTCAGTGGTGGCAGCTGCTCTGAAGGGGTCACCACACCATCCTCCTCCTCCTCACTTCCCATCTACAAAACAGGGGTAAAGCAAGGGTGAGGAAGGCTGCAAACTCACTTCTAAGTCAGAACTTTCTGTAGGAAAAAGCTGAAAAAGAACAGCCTGAAAGCAACAAGAAATTGAGGGGTTTCAGCAGTCACAGCTGCTCTGAAGGGGTCACCACATCTTCTTCCTCCTCCCTTCCCTGCCAGCTCCAAGGGCTGTAACAGAGACAACATACAGGAGCTGGGCAGAGAGCAGGAACCCCTCAGAATGAAAATTAATCATTTGCATTCTTTATTAGTGTCGACAAAGGCAAAATTTTGAAGCCTGCAGCCCGACCTCCCTCCCCAGCTGCTCCACAGGTATCAGGAGTGGAGGAAAGGTGAGGGCTGGCGAGAAGGGCTGGGACATTCCTGCTCCAGCCACAGGGGAAGGACAACCTGCAGAGGGGCAGGGGGCTGGCACAGGGCTGCTCTGTGCCAATGGAACACCATTTTTGTGGAACACAATCACATTTTTTACTATCTAGATCAAATACTCTAAAGCGAGCGTTTCTATTAGAGATTCTAGTGTTAGCTCAAGGAGGTTTCAGCAATGTAAAATCCTGATAAACCCTCCAGCCTGGGGAGAGTTTATCCATTAAAGGGGTCCAGAGAAGTATCAGAGTCACACATTTATCCAAAGGTACAACTGCACTCCCCCCTCTGGTACTGCCACAAATGCAGCTTCAGCTGGGAGCACCCCCAGCCCTACACACACAGAGTATTTAATACCAATTAATGTTTTATCAAAATCGTGAGGAAGTAGAAGGATACTAATTACAGAACCTGGTATTAAAGAGAAACTGCTGCAGTAGATCCTTTTTCCCCAAATGAGGTCTGCAGGGGAATAATATAATTAAGGTAGATGCAAAAAAAGCAGTGAGTTAGTCAAAGCAGCGTTTTATAATCAAAATACCATTCCACAAACACAAAGGTCACCTTACCTAAAACTAGCAAAACTGAAAAGAAGTAATTTGATAAATCAAGTACAGAAGTGGGTTTTTTTTAAAACTCCTTCTCATAGAAATTAAAAAGTAAAATAACATAAATGTCTTATGGCCAAAGTCTGAAAGTAAACCAGCAATCAGGTGCAACAGTTAAATCCAAAGGAATTTCCCATTTCAAGTCAAGCTCACTGCAGGGAAAACAGAGCAAACTAATTATGATGTAAATCCACAATGAATGATGCAGAAATAGTATGCAGTGTAAACAATAATTTTGAAATTCCCAGTTTATATCAGCACTGATCTGTTTTATACACTCCAGAAGTGTAACTCAGAAAAGATATTTTTGCACTAATGAGAGACTTCTACTTTTTAATCAAAGAATAAATTAAAGCATTTTCAAAAGCATGCCAGCCTCATTAATTAGTTCCATTAAAATGTAAAAGATGAGTACATACATTTGCCTCACTTTGTGCTTGCATCTCTTTACCTTAAATATCCTATCATGTATTATTACAGGCTTGGCTGGAAATAATATCTATTATTAATATTCCTTGATACCTCTCATTAGAAGATCCTGCATTCAACTGTTTACAATTTATCTCAATTACAACTATTTGGGCTGAAGTTTTCACAGTGGGCATTTTAGAGAATTTCAGGCAAAGCACTGCATTTTCCAAGGATGAAATAAGGGGAAATAAACAATTTAACCTGTGTAAAAAAAAAAAAAAATTCTAACAATTGCTTCTTGAACATAAAAAAAAGTCCAAGTGAATGCATTTCAGAAAACAATTTTGGAAAAGGTTTGGAATCTGAGAGAAGGCTGCTTCATGCTGTCCCTATGAAAATCCATTGGCATTTAGGAAGTTATAATCCATTCTGCTTTCCACAAACCAATTTATTCATCAAAGGATGGTGAAGCCTTTCAGCTTCATTCCTTGATTGCATCAATCTAAAAGTGAGAAAGAGTCAGGGTGGGGACTCTGCTGAGTGTCCACCCAGATTTAGTGACTTTGCACTATGGGCTCCTGCATCCACCAGGTTAAAAACTCCAATTGCTCATGGCAAAGCTTGTGTCTCCCCCAAGATCTCCCCATGCAGAGGGTGACAGAATATCATCTGGGCAGCTCCCCTTGGCTGGATGTGGCAGATCTCTGTGGATTTAGGCATCCCAGCACTTTTCAGCACCTTAAACCTCCAGCAGGTATTAGGACAACGCCTCAGGACAGAATTGCTTTATATTCAATTCTCTTTCAAAAGCTGGAAAATCACCCAAATCAAATACCCACACACCATTCTCAGGAATGATTTTGGATGGCCACACTTATCACTCAAGAGTGAGGAAATGTTAAATATAAGCTTCTCCCTGCAACTGTAAGTCATTCCTCTTTTTGTAAGAATTATCCTAGTCTTCCTATTTTCCCCACAGGGCCAATTTCATCCAGTGCACAGCAGGAATCACGTTCACTAAATGAGCAACGATTCAATAATTTCTCCTTCTGTCACTGTTCATTACTGGTCTAGAGCCTTACTTTTTGCATACTATTTAGTCCAAGTTCTAAACCAGCATTTTTCTGTATTTGCCAGTGCAGTATCACACCATTTCCAATACACTAATTGAATTATTTTCCCAATTTCCCTGCAAGATAAGGGGGTTTATTATTCTCATCTAGAAATGGAAAATGGAAAATGCTTTTGTGTGTGGCATAAGTTGAAAGTGGAGTTTCAAAGTAAAAGCCAGGTGAGTACAGGGGGGATAAGAAAGCCTGTTTAACTCCTGACACACTCACGAGCTGGAGAGTTGGATCCTGTATGACACAAGTGATAAAACCTGCTAAGGTGTGGCCCCAATACTGCTGGCACAAGATGCCAACAGCACTCAGCAAACAAATATTGCTTTGCAAAGCTCCACAAACCGTAAGGACACTGCAAACTGTACCAGGGTGATGTCCTGATGTTCCCACAGGGCAGAACACAGAAATTGCACAAGATCTACTACAGCCTGAGAGACAGGGGTCACCAGCAAACAGCCCTTCACACCTCAGCTGAGCTCCCATCCAAAGGGCACCAAGTGGAGTGCTCAGTGCTCAATGCCTGGCCCAGTTCTAGCTGCATGTTTTAATTCAGATCACTTTTGAGGGCAGCCCTGGATGCTCAGGACAAGCCTTGCTGCAGCTCCAGAGCCCCCTGGAGCAGCTGTGGCTTTCAGGAGAGGCAATTCCATTAAACAGCTGGGAATGGAACGGGAATTTACTGCAACTTTATTTTCTGTGATTTTATCTACTTATCTTTACTGAATAAAGCAGTTTGGGTCTGATTTTATTGTCTCATTGGTCAGACTAACAGGTGTCCCAGTTGAAAGAGTTATCAGTACGTGCATGTTTCCTCTGAAACTGAAGGAATGATATTTTGGTTCTGTATCAAACAAAGGGACTCTTTAGAGAGAAGGAATCAACAAGCACATGTTTGTTTAACATAATATTAACTCTAGAAATTAACATATAAGAGTGGCAAACCCAGCCCCCTGTTACTGTAAATGTAGAAATATGCAAAAATGGAATTTCTCTGAGAGCACCAAACTCTCCCTGTGATACTGAGCCCTGTTCTGTGTGAGCTGACAGCCCTGCCACCTTCACTGCACGCTGACAGCTGAGTTAAGAAGTGTAACACCATGATACAGAGGTGTCAAGATTGCTGAAATTAATACTGGGACGTGCAGTGTTTAGCTTGTTGACTCAGCTAACTTAGGTGTGGTGAAGCAGTATCCTATGACAGCAGAGGCACTGCAATTTGGGTTAGAAAATTCTTTAGCATAAAGTAATGGTATTTCTTTTTGAAAAGATTTTTGATGCTTTCTTAGAAAAGGTATATTTTATACTAGACTTTTAGCTGAAGATATCAGCTTCCTGCACAGGTGTATGTCTGTTATTACAGATGGGGAAAATGCAGCAGAGATGGAGATACTTAGAAGGAGAGCAGCCACATGAATGGTTTGGGAATCTGAATTACAGTGCTCTTTCCCCCACTCTAACCAAGAGACTCCAATCCTTGGAAGACAAAGGATTTTTACTGCTGCAGTAAGTGGCATTATTTCAGATCCCACCTGGGCCACAGAGCTGTACAATGGGGTGGCTCAGAACCAGGCTGCAAGGCTGGGGAGAGTTCCAGAGCCCCCTTTACCAAGAGATGTCTGCTGCTGGTCAGGGGAGAGGCTGCTCAACACAAACAATGGTTTTTTTTAACTTTTTAAATTTTTAAAGTTTTCAAAAACTTAAAACTTACTTGAAAAAACTTAAAATTTTAAATTATAAACTTAAAGTTTTTAATTTAAGAACTGTTTTAAATTTAAAAACTCCCTATAAGCACAAACAAACACAAACAGTTTCCAGCTGAGCAGTCCCAACACTTTCAGCAAACAGCAGCTCTCTGCCACGTGCTATCAAATCTCTTGCAGTGGCTTACATATCCTGCATTTCTCTCTTCAAGTGTCCTTTCACACTCAATTTTTATAGGGTATTTTCTCTCTTTCCCTTTCCTAATTTAACTTAGTCTGTTGTGGGAGATTACTGAGGTATCTTGAATTAAGGAAACACACCTGAGTAACAAATCTGTTGGTCTGAACCACACAGTGAAGACAAAGCTGTCTTCTTCTGAAATGGTTCTAGTACAGGAGAACCAAAATTGGG
This sequence comes from Acrocephalus scirpaceus scirpaceus, assembly GCA_910950805.1. Lineage (NCBI taxonomy): Eukaryota > Metazoa > Chordata > Aves > Passeriformes > Sylviidae > Acrocephalus > Acrocephalus scirpaceus. The sequence continues at coordinate 3,908,301 of OU383792.1, forward strand.
ATCTAGAATTTAATTTTTTTTAGAAGAGAGGGACATTTCTTGTCTTACTCAGAGAGCTGCTATATGCTTTTCTTTTGCTGTACTTTAGGGACCTCAAGATCAGCATCTGAGCTTTCCTCCCAAAGCTTGGGAGGTTCCCAGAGAGCTCAGACATGAGGACAGTGAGCACAGCGAGGCACTGACGTGGGTACCAGGGCTTCCTGCGTGAACACTGCTCCCTCACATCCAAGAACACCCAATCCTCACTGACTCAGCCCTGTAGCAGGCTGTATTTTATCCACACTGCCACTAATCCCGACCCCACTGCAAGGAGCTCCGGTATTTCCTCACTGAGTTGTGAGGAAATGACAGATTTCCCCAGAACAGCCGCGGTTTGGAGTGCCCTGCTGGGGGGTGAATCACCTCAGGCTGAGCAGGAACCAAATTCTGGTCTCTCACAGTCTGGGTATGTGCCCTGCAAAGCCAAATAGGGGCAGGGGGAGGCAGACTGTCCTCAGACTTCGTTGCCTTAAGCTTAGCCTAAGAAATGTGCCTGATGGAATACACTGCTGGAGGCAATTCTCAAGGTTCCTCAGCAGAATGTGTTTTCTCCACAGAGTAATAAAGAAGAGTGGAGTTATCTTGAAAAATATATGGTTCCAGTTCTTCAGAATCTCTCATGATATCTATTTAGTAAGTGAGGTGCAACAGTGCCCTGATGGCAGTAGCAAGGCACATCTCTGATGGCTTGCACTGGTGTGACCCTGTGCTGGTTGTTCCAGTGGAATCCATGAACACCCTGCATGTAGAACTTGCACGGTGATTCAGAGTGTCCCTGGGTGGCTAAAGGCAGTGCTGCCATTAGCTCAGGCTGAGCAAGAACCAAATTCTCATCTCACAGTCTGGGTATGTGCCCTGCACAGCCCTCTGCTCAGAGCCTCTGCTTCTGTGGCAAACAGGGGCAGGGGGGAACAGCCTGTCCTCAGACATCCTTAAGTTTAGCCTAAGAAATGTGACTGATGGAATACACGTGCTGCAGGAAATTCCCAGAGTTTCTCAGCAGAATGTGTTTTCTCCACAGAGTAATAAAGAAGAGTGGAGTTATCTTGAAAAGATCATGGTTCCAGTTCTTCAAAATCTCTCATGATATCTTAGTAAGTGAGGTGCAACAGTGCCCTGATGGCAGCAGCAAGGTTTGATGCCTCTGATGGCTTGCACTGGTGTGGCTCTGTGCTGGTTGTTCCAGTGGAATCCATGGACACCCTGCATGTAGAACTTGCACAGTGATTCAGAGTGTCCCTGAGCGGCTAAAGGGAGTGCTGCCATTAGCTCAGGCTGAGCAAGAACCAAATGCTGATCTCTCACAGTCTGGCTGATGGAATGCACATGCTGGAGGCAATCCTCAGGGTTTCTCAGTGGAACGTGTTTTCTCCATAGAGTAAGAAAGCAAAGTGACAAAAATGGAGTTATCCTGAAAAGATTATGGTTCCAGTTCTTCTTCTAAAGCTCTCATGATGTCCATTTGGTAAATGAGGTGCAACAGAATTGCCTCCAGCATATGTATTCCATCAGTCATATTCCTTAGGCTAAGCTTAAGTCAAGGATGTAACCACAAGAGAAGGAGATCAGTAGGGCTGGCTTCAACTAAAATCAGGGGCTTAGCCTGACCAGGTACATCCCAAAGGATAACACAGACTTGATGAAGACAACACATCAACACAGGAGAGTTTTAAAGTTCATCTGACATGAAGAAGACATTTAAATTCTTTTTCTTCTCTAGAGAGATAAAGATATTATACCTTTATATCTATCTATACCTATGCTGATCCATCTATATTCACCTTCAGCTTCAATTTTTCTTATTGGTTTAAAATATTTCACTGGGATACCAGTTACAGCAGCAAAAGGAAAATTACCAAATGTCTCAAACCTCTTAGGCACACACACATAAATGCTCATTATAACACATATACAGATATTTACATTCCAGGCTCTACAACAGTCACTTTATGGTTTTAAGTGCACATTTCCTACAGACAAAGAAATCTGAGGTCGTCAGTTATTGCATTCATGTTACCTGAACATCTTGCATTTTAGTCAAGTTTCCATGCACAAGCAATATTAACATCTGTTTCAAGGATCTCTGCTGGAATTGTAGCTTCACACAGCCAAATTGCCTATGCTTCCACCAGGGAAATGGCTATTTATTTTATGCAGCCATCTGGGCTCTAAATACTATGTTTTGTCATTTGTGGTCTTGTTTTCCGTGGTTTCTTATATGAAATTTGATTTCTTCATAACTTATTTCTTCTGCAAATGACATTTTTTTTAGCAATCAAACTTGTGAATGAATGTTTCATTAGATACTTACAACATCAGTGTCAATTCATAAATATTTTGGATTGAGAGCCAAACCCTAATTGCAGCAGCTTTGATGGTCTACATTTTTTTTTTCCTGTGGAATCATATGTAAATATAATCTTTACAAGCCCATCTCCCAGTTAGATGAAGGACATACGTTGTTGCAGAATTTAATGTTTCAGGATGATACCGGTCAAATTGTTGGAATAGAAACTCTTGTGGTCTCAGAGCCCAGACCCCATCATTTGAAACAAAAGGGGCGTAATTTTAAGCAAACAGATTGTCCCAAACCTTTATCTACTGAGTATTATTTTTCTTTGGATTATGATAGAAATACAAATACTTCCTTCTCTCCTCATATTATACCTTTCAGTCCTCTAAAAACATTTTAGCGCCAAGTCACAATTGTAAAAGTGCCAGATGTCTCAGAAAGCCATTTACAGAAATGATAAGAAACCCTGGATCAGATGAGAACAGCTGATCTTCCCCACCATTGTTCGCTGCAGTCACAAACTGGTTTGTGTTCCACCACGGAGCTCATTGACACCAAGAGCAGGAACCAAGAGCAGGACTCCAAGCCCCTCAGATCTGCTCACTGTCTCTAGCTAGAGAACCAACACTCTTTTTAGCCCTGAGAGAGCTCTCCGTAAGGCAGGCTGAGTGCTCCACCCTTCACACAAGCAAGCCAAGAGCCAGTTCAGCAGCAGCCACCCTCTGCAGCCCAGGCACTGTTCTCCCCTGGACACATCCTCCACCAGGGCAGGATTCTCTCACTTTTCCCACCAGGGCTTAATTTCCTTCTCTCTGTCCCTTCCTCTCTCCAGGAGGCCACACAAACCAGCTGGCATTGATCAAGCTGCCCTTTCCTCTCTGTGAAAGGGACAAAGCAGGCACCAAGATACACCACAAGAAATAAAGAGGAACCAAGAATCCCTTTTGGAATGCAGAAACTCCCCCTTGGTGTACAGAGAGAAAGCAGATCACTGACACCCAGAGCACAGACACCCCACCTCTCCCAGCCAGGACTGAAAGGGCTTCCCCAGGCAACAGCAGCAGGAGATGGAGCCAGTGACTGCCACTTGTCCAAGCACCATCCTGCACAGGGAAGCCAAAATGTCCAGTGGCAAATGGACTGAGCCCTCATGATGGTCTCCATGAGGAGCCTTTTCTTCAGCGCCTGAAGAAAAACACTTCCTGAATCCCCCTTGAGGAAAGTGGGTTTTAAAAAGTGGATGGAGACTGCTACAGTTGTTGGATAAAATGGAAAAGCTGCAGGAAGGAGTGGCACTCAGTGTCCCAGATATGCCATGCAAGGAGGGGACAGTGTGACTCCATCTCACTTCCATCAGGAGGAAGTGCATGGCTAAGCCAAGGATTAATATGAGCTCATTCATTTACTCTCCTCCCTCCCCATCTAATCACTGAGCAAAAGAAGCAGCTCTAGTCTCACTGCTGGGACCAGGGGCAGCTCCAGTCCCCAACAGGTCCCCCTGACTCCCCCACACCTGCAGTCACACCAGGTTCCCTCCCCAGCCCGGCCCCAGGGCTCCCAGAGCAGAGCCTCAGCTGCCCTTGTTCCATAAAGCAATTTACTCACCGTGCAATAACACAGCAGCAGCTCTCCCCCAGCTACCTGCACTAAATGTATTCCTCAACACCATCACCTTTTATTATTTGTCTCACCTTGCCTCCCTGCACAATCCATGCTGCCTCTGCTCCTCTACCTTGTTCTTTGCCTTCTCTTCACCCAGGTGCAGTGGCCTAATCATCAGCTTTATCACCTTCACCTGCATCAGGCAGTAAATGGCTGCTGGCAAACCCCTTCCAGGCAGCAATCACAATCTTCTTCTCTAAACAATTTCTTAAAACCTCTTCTTTCAGGAATACTTTTATATAACATCCTTTTATGTAACAAACCTTCAGAGACAAGGAGGAGCCCATCACAAAGCCAGATAAATCTACTAATAGTAGGTTTTGCCTACACTGCTGCCTACAGGTGCATAGCATTTGTAAGGACGCAATCAAATCTGAAACCCTTTCCAGCTGCTTGTTTGAATGAATAAAGAAATAATCACTCTTTTCTCTGAGGCTAAACTTGGGCAGATTGACAGAATATCTCCTTGCTCAACAGTAAATATGAGTAAAACAGGTCTGAGCAGCTTTGACCCTTCACAGCCTTGTCTGTAGAGGAAGCTCTGCCTCCCTTCACTTTATCCTGGGACAAAAACCACTGGCCTGAGTATTTTTATTTCCCTGGAGAGCCCAGGAAGTGACAGCTGGGAGGAGGAGGCCAATGTTGGGTCATGATCCAGTTCATCCCCTGGAAGACAACTCCCAGCCAGGTGTGGATATGGAAGGCTCTGGTTGGAGGGATGTTGGATGCTGCCAGCATGAGACCTGGCTCAGGCACGTGCCCTTCCCATTATTGGGAAGCACGAGCAAATTTTCCTTAAAATAAAGACATGGAGAAGCAAATTGTGGGGCTCTGCAGCTGACTGCATGTGGAACTTCAGGCCAGGACTAGGTAACACCTTCCCTACCCTGTAATGATGAGTAACCCCAAATTTCATTACAGATTACAGGGAATTACTAAAGCAGTCTGACTACATGATGTACTGAGAATAATTATGATCTACCCATCTTGGTCATAGTAGCCATTAAGTTGCTATATCTGTAACAGACTTAATAACAAGGTGAAGAGTGAATGGGAGAGAAAAAGTCATTTCCTTGTCTCATTGGTCATTGTTTCCCATATGCCTGGGATGTCTGTGTGGGGAGAATTGAAAGTGGAGGGGGAATTCCAGCACTGAAGATTTCCCTTATTTAAATAAGGGAAAGTGAGGTCTGCCCTTGTACTACACTAATGCAATGATCTCTAAAATGGGGTGCATGCCCTCAAGACAATGTACAATGGAAGGAAGAAGATGGTTTTTACAACATTAAAATGAAAATAAACCCCCAGTGTTATTCCATTTTTATCTCTCATCCTCCTTTAATTTTGTCTGTGTGTTTTGTATAATACTCTTATTATTTTAATTTTGTGTTTGTGTTTTATAAGGTATATAGTACATTTATAATTTATAGGGTATAGTGGTGTGGGTAAATGCTCAAAAGCATTTTCCTGATAGGGAAATATGATCAAAAGTCTGGAAACCCAAAGGACTGGTCTGGCAGGTAGCACCAGATCAGCTCTAAATCTAGGAGGAGTGCTGAGACATCTGGGGCAGGTAAGGGTCAGGGGAGCTGCACCACTCCCAATCCTTGAGCTAGGACCTGAGTATCCTGCTCTGAACATCAGCCCATGAGGAGATCACAGTAAAGTGAAAAATCCTCTGGATGGTAAAGATACAATCACAAAACAAGGAAAATTCACTTACTTGTTAATTCCTCTTGCTGCTGTTCCAAATAACTCCATAAATGTGGGATTCATGCTGTAAGAACCCTAACCCTTCTACAGAGGATGCTTTAAATGTTCCACAGTGTTTTCTGCAGACTTTTCTAACTCAGAGCATGTCATTCAGTATGGGCTGCATGCTTCCTATTAACAACATTAAGCAAATAGAAAAACGATTGTTCTAAGGAAAAGAAAAGTTTGTTGAAGTATAAGAATATGAAAATTGCTGTAGTGGGTAACAATAACTCCTGAGGGTTTGTCCTGGCATTCTTAACAGTATATATTACTTAACTGATAGATCATAACAGCTAATTTAGAGCTATTAGGTCTACTGCATAAATATGTGGTCAAGAGCACTTTAATGTACACCACTGTTCCTTCAGACCAGAACAGCTGCTTTGGAGCTGTCAGCCTACTTTGTCGCAATCTATTTTAATCTGGGAAAGAAAAAAAAAAAAAAAGAACTCTAATTACTTTGTAGTTGCTAATGCACAATTTAAGCTGATTGTTTGGTGCCATAGCTGAGCATTGTTTGAGCAGGGGAGGTGAAATACTATAAAGAAGAGGTATTGCTACCATCAGACAACTCACAGGGGACTCAAACTCAGAGTTAATAACAGAGATGCCTGCCATGTGTTTACAGAGGACAAACAACGAGAAAAGAGAGGATGAGAGACAGATCATTTCTTTGTTTAACTCTGTACTCTGCTACTTTAAAAACCTAAGAGGAACCATTAAAGCTATGTTTATCGTTAAAAAGCAATATCTGCTTGCTACCCTGCTTCCCAACCCAACTCCCTGCTGCCAGCCAGCTGGGAAAGCTCTGCTGGGAAAGGGGGTTCAGGCAGCCCAGCTCCTGCAGTGGAGCCTGGATGTAACCAGCACAGAGAGAGCTCCCAGCAGAGCAATGCAATGGAGAGAGCAGTGCCACCCATCCCTGTCCTCTGGCCACTTGGCACACTGCATTCCTGCTCTACCCAAGTGGGTGAGAAGGTCAGAGAGGCACCCAGCCTTGGAGATAAGAAATGCAGGGGTTCAGCTGCTGTTCAGCACATGCCAAGGCCAATGTAAATGCTCAGACAACCCAGCTGTCTGTCTCTCCCAGGCTCAGCTCAGAATGTGATTCTCTATAATCATGTCATTCAAAGAGACTTTTGCTAAGTACTGAGGGAAAAGTGGCATCCTTTGGTGAGGGGAGGAAAATGCCTGGTGCTCCAAGCTATCCATCATCTTCAAAAAGTCCAAGATGTACTAAAGCTCCCTAAATTTTTATTCCCAACAGAGCAGGATAAGTTCAGTGTTTTCTTGGCAGGTAGTCCTCCCATGTCAAAATCTTCTTCCCCATACGATTTTGGAGGTATTCACCTGCCTGGTAGGTTAGATAATAAATAAATGCCCATCATGTCTTTATCTGAGAAAGATTTTTTTGCTGCTTTTTCCTCTTTTTCTTTTCCTTGCACATTTGGGGAAAGCTATCCTCAAACCCCCCACTCCCCCCTCCACCCCCAGCCAGGAAATAGTCATTTTGAGGCAAGACCTTAAAATTGATGATTTTGAAAGTTTTCCCTATTGCCATGCTGTTCTGCTCCTGCATTCCTGTGGTGCCAACAGATGAAGTTGTAAGCCTGTTCGCCTCCCTGCATCTAATCCTGATACTACTCAGCAGCAGGGAAGGTGGGCAAATGTTCACTAGCAGTTGTTGGCAAAGAAACACAGCAGGATTTAAACTGGATGATGCCACTGCATGTGTAAAACAACCATTTGAGCAAATGCTGCTATAGCAGCATCTTTAACCAGTAAAACAGAATTTGCTGTTAACCTTTTGTTTTCTAGCTGGCTGTGCTGATGGGTTATGATTAATTGTGGTTATGTTTACAAAAAACTCCAAACCAAAATGAATTACCAATTAAGCTTACAGATAAAAAAATAAGATAAATGTTTGTAGCAGTTGCTCTGACAGACTTTTAGTGTGCTCATATAGAACTAGATTTGCAAAAGGAAAATGTGAATAACATTCTGCTGCATTCTGGTGAAGGGTTTCATGGTTATTTTTCACAAGGTCATTTTTCCCATCAACTTCCTTCTCTTCCTTTCCAGTTTGCACAGCCTGGTCTTTAGCTGATGTGCTCCAACCCCAGATTTTTCATGGTTTAAACATACTCATACACCTACTGTGACATCAAAACAATGGGTAAAGAGCACCCCAATTCCTGCTTTTCCCCAGGCTCTCAAGTTTCCTTGCTCCTGATAGTTTTTGATGGAGACCATAGGGCCTCCTTCCTTCAAACTGAGCTCTTATTTGAGTTTTTATCTTATTATTATGTATTATCTTATCTGAGTTGTTATTTAAAGCTATCACTTTGGTGTCTGGGAAATAGAGGCTGAAATATCAGCTGTCAATGCACCCAGTGTAAGAACAGGAATGAACTTTTCCCTGCCTTTCCTTGAAGATGATGGGAAAAGACTCATCACACAGCCAACCACAATGACCTACTGCAGCTCACAAGGCCATGTTTAATTGAAGAAATTGCATTTTGGCAATGCTGCTGCCTACCTGGGGCATTAAACTGAAGCAGGGCTTTCCCATTAGGAAATGTATGCAAGAGTATTTTATACCTGTGCCCTAAGTCCTCAGCACTGGTTCTGTCCTTTCTTCTGGCTTAGTTTTTCCATCCCAATTTGCCACACACATCCTGTGTGTTAGTGCTGGATCAATTACCTTGAATATGAAAATATTTAAAGCTTAGAGAGTCAGTAAAACCCTTAAGAGGGGCCTAGGCAAGAGTGCACAGCTAAAGGCAGGCATCAGTAGATTCCTTTTCTGAAGGAAAGTTGTTTTAATCTTTTCATTTTGACTCAGCTGATGACCCACACTCTGGGCCTGGTATTTCTGAGAGATTTTAGTCTGCCAGCAGCTGCTAACTTTTTTCCCAAGGGAAAATTTCTCAAGAAAGCTTCTTCTCAAAACAATCTTGGCAAACAACTCTCCTTTCTCCAAACAATCTTTCTCCAGGTGGTGTTTTGCTGTTTCTCTGGTTTAACCAATGGGATTGGAGAGGTGTTGTTCCTCTCTAGCTCTACTGCACTTACCTGGACACAGAACAGAACACACACGTGCTCAGAGATTTATCCAAGGATGGGAGATGCACGTGGGATAGTGAATTCTGTGAGGAAGCAGTGCAGAAAGAAACATGGCTTTCCTGAAGGGATTTGGAAGCAGTACAGCAAAACTCAGAAGATTAAAGCAGCACAGCTGTGGACAGTTTTCCCCTTTCATCTGGCAGAAATAATTTTTTCTCAGTGTTTTGTTAGAACAAAAAAGTTTTGGAGCACAAACACCAGAAGGAAAATTGGGTTAGACAGAATCAGTTGCTCCACTGGGACCTTACAGGAGAACATAAAACACATTTTCCAGGGGGACTTTACACTTCATTTTAGCTGTGTGTCCAAGCCTAGGTCAGCAAGATCACAGCAACTATAATATTTAAAAATTACATCCCTTACATGGAAATAAGCTGGGAAAATATTTTTCTGTTGAGTAATGAAGTACATTCTCCTCCCATATCTGCACCACCTGGCATTGCATGGATCTCAGCTGGGTAAAACAGGCCTCAGAACTGAACCTCAAGCCTTCAACAATACAGGTTCCCCAGTCACAGAGATTTTGCTTAAATACAATTCTGTATTTGGCCTTGGATTTTTGAGCTTTACAGTGCAAACCTGTTCTCTCATTCCATTGTATTTATTTTTTACATTCAATTCTCATGACTTTGAAAGCTTTCTAAAGGTCAGAAGAGAGAAGCACCAGATATTGCCACAATCACCCCCAATGAAATGCAGTCATTTCATGTGGCTTTAAAGCTTTCAAAGAAAAAAAAACCAAAGCAAATCATGGTGACTTTTCATTTCAGGGAGTGTTCCTAAAGAGGGAACAGAAGCTGAGCCAAATCCTTTGCCATCAGACGTGGTGCAGGCTCTGGGTGATGAGATCAAAGATCTGTCCTGCTGTCCCTGTCACAGCTGCCACCTCTGGGGGAGCAGCATCCACTCCTGCACAGCTATCGAGCATGGGGCCAAGTTGTTTAGCCTTGTATTTATTTAATCTTTGTGAAGATAAAGAAGGATGTTCCACTGAGAGCTCTTTTGTTTCACTCTCTATCAGTTCAATAGGAGGGAGAGCAGGGCTAAAGCCACAAGCAATGGTTTGTGTATCTTGTAAGCCTTCTAAAGCCTTGTCATCATAGGCTGTATTATGTTGTCTTTTTTACTGAGTGACCATTGCTCTATTGTACACCATCTGCCTTTTTGTGACTTGATGAACCACACTGTAAAAGGCAGAAATCAATAAAGTTCTCCAGAACCCAAAACCTTGGCAGGAAAAATGTTTTCCTGCAGCACCATCTTGTGGTCCCCGATTTTAGTACTGAAGATGTCCCTCCCTCTCCCTGGGCCGGGAAGGTTTTTCTGCAGACTTGGGAACCACACCCAGCTTTCAGCAGCTCCTTTTGCAGCCACAGAGGTACTGTGAGGAGCCTGGCAAAAATGATTATTCCCTCATGCAGCTGACCTGGACCCTCACTGAGTTCTTGGAAGGGATGGAAAAGACAAAGGAAAATTGAATTTGGCACAGGAACACGCAGCTTGATATACATGATACAATCAGCAGCTCAGGCACTGGGGAAAAGACAGGTTTCAGTTAGAAGTGAGGTAACCCCAAGTTGAAATTATTCTGTAATATCCAGGAGCACAAAAACAAGCAAACAAACAAAAAAAAATTATGCAAGGGATCTGAATATTCAGTGCAAGCAGGCAGCCAATCAGCTGATCAAAGCATCCACCTTTCTGTGACATTGTCAGTACAGTTTGCATTACAAGCCTGTGAATAAATATCTGTGCTTTGACCCTAAGGTGGCAAACTTGGCCTTCAATAGTAATGAAATCGCTATTATGACACCCTAGGCACAGAGAGCAGTTATTTAAGTAATACCCATGGCTTGAAAACTCTTAATTCAATGCATTGTCAAGCTAATAGAGAAATTAAAAGGTAAAATCAGAACTGTTACCTTCTCCAACTGGAAAGCAAAACTTCCAGCTTTTTAGAATACCTTCACAGCAGAGCTGCTGCATGGAAAAGGACAGGCCCCACATTTGTGCTGCTGTCCCACTAAGGGGAACACAACCCTGGCTGTGACCTTTTCATCTCACCTCCTCCTCTAACAGAACATTTGGCTTATGCTCCTCCTGTTCTGGTGCTGCCACATAGTGACTGCAGATGCACTGATTGTTCACCCTTAAATACAGTGGTTTTATCAGTGTGTCCCTTTGTCAGGATGTTCTGTGACACTGAAACCTGTTGTGCCACCAATGATGTGGAAACTGGAGGAATTTATTGCCCTTCAAACCAAAATCATGAAGCAGCACATGAAACCCTTACAACTTCCTCTGGAGCACAACTTGCTGTCCATAATCACCAGCCACGAGGATTCCTCTGGTTTGTCACATGCACAGTTCAGCTGTGACAGTGCCTCAGAATTCAGGCAGCAGGAAAGTGTTTTTTTCTTTGTCAAAATGTCTATATATTTCACCTTCCATAAAATAACATCCAAAAAAGAGCAAATCAGATTTAGAAAGCAAACAGTGCCCTATTCATGTTCTGTTTCTGCACATCAAAAATAGTGTAATACTTTTGCTTGCAAAATTTTAACCAAATCACCTGTAACACAATGCTGCTGGCAATGGTTGCAATGTCAGGATTTAAACTCCTGCACGTGGTTCCATCTGATCATCAGCAAGCATCCAACACCTTCATGAGATCATCCACATGCATATTCCACCCACATTACACTGGGATTTTAAGTGATCCCCTTTTTAGGATTTAGGAAACTCAGAAAAATGATTTAAACGGGGAATTCTGAAAGTACAGAGTTTCTAAGAATCCCTCATAATATTTACACTCCAGTACAGACCAAAGCTCCATTCCTGCCAGTTGTAGCTCTTGGAAATTCTGCTCCATGGACTTCACAGCCCCAAAGAAATATGACAAGTGTTTGTGTTATTATGGGTGATACTGACTTCTAGTGACGTTCTTTCAGGTGCTCACTCTGCACTCAGCTGTCAAAAAGTGTTACACGTTTGTTTATTTTATTTTTGTTACACTACAGAGAAATGGAAAGAAATTGCATTTTGGAATCACCTACTTTGGGAGGCAGGTCAATAAAAGATCAAAAAAAGTTGTGTGGTGCAGTGATACCCAGTGGAGAGAACAACTCCAGAGACAAAAACTCGCCGTTTCCTTCAGTACTTTGTATTTCTGCCAAGCATATCTTTAAAGCAATTGCCCAACAACAGATTTCCCAAATCCTCTGTAGCCTGGTAAAGAATTAGCTGTTCTCCTCACTACTGTGCTATGGGGCCATCTAATATGGAATAAATATCTAATATGGAGCTATCCCAGGCTGGGCCTCACATTTGGGCCTGGGTGGCAGTAGGGAAGCCTGTGGTGCAGCAAGAAATTAGATTAAGGTGTGCTTAGGGTTAATTACCCAAATCCTCTGTAGCCTGGTAAAGAATTAGCTGTTCTCCTCACTACTGTGCTATGGGACCATCTAATATGGAATAAATATCTAATATGGAGCTATCCCAGGCTGGGCCTCACATTCGGGCCTGTGTGGTAGTAGGGAAGCCTGTGGTGCAGTAAGAAATTAGATTAAGGTGTGCTTAGGGTTAATTACTATAGTTATAGTGAGTTCACAGTGGCTGTGTTAAGGTTGGGATTGTTTGCATTCTTTTCTGTCTGAATACCAATTAGAAAACACCTGTAACTGTATCTGAAACTGTATTTAACTCACCATTTTGAGAGAATAAACTGAGAGCACTTGATGAAACCACATCGGCCAGGTCTGTGTTGCTCTGTGCAGTTTCCCATGTATTAGGTGGATCCCTGGTTTAGAACCAGAGATCCTCCCAATCCCAATTTAATGAGTGACAACTCTCCCTTCATCCTTTTCTAATCCTGACCCCTAAGCTGAGATGGACACAGAACTGCTGACTTTATATCCCTCCACAGGGATGAAAAGAACTCTGACTTTACCACTCAGGGGTTGCCATGAGCACTTTGCCTTTCAGTGTTACCAGGGTTTTTTTGTACAGGAGGTATGAAATGAATGCAAGAAACTAAAATGAAAAAAACTTTTACTGCAAAATCGATAGTATTATCGAGGGTTAACAACTTTGTATTGCTTCAGTGCTAAAATAAAATGTGTCATTTTCTAGGAGATGGTCAAATAATCTTGGTGTCTTCTGCTTGATCTTCAGGATCAGGTGGATGTTCCTATACACCGAAGGGAGAAAAAAATCCCAAACATGAGTACAACTTGATTTAGGGACACCTTTGCATTTCTGCCCAATCAATACTCTCCCTAAAATATTTAATGACCTCCCTGACACTTTTTTATTTCATTGTGACCTTTAGTAGGCTATAATTTGGCATGGCCACACAAAGTAAATAGCATTTCACTCTCAGATTAGATTTATTTCAGTAGTCAATTGGTCTTCAGCATTGAGGAAGAATGTCAAAGTGTGGAGCTGTGGGAATGCCTCAGCTACAAACCACCCCTATCCATACAGAAAGACAGGATTTTCAGTGCCTGTAAATGGATCTGCCTCTCCTGAAAACAACAAACCCATTGCGTTTCCACTTTCTCATTTGCATTTCTCATTTCTACAATTTGCACATGAGATAAGGAACACTCAAGTGGCAGAGGGCTTTAACCTCAGACTGTCCACGGCTCTGCTGTCACCTGGCAGCCCAGGACAGCAACTGAATTCTTGCACTCATTGCCTCTCCCACAAGAGAAACTGAACAAAAAAATACCTCAAAGATCGTTTACCTTCTTTTTCTCATCCTTTTGGTTCTTTCTCAAGTCAGTCCAGCAAGTGGCGATGAATCTCTTCATCCTGAGTCCTCTCATCACGTGCTCTTTTTTCCCGTGCAACCTCCTGTACTTTTTTGCTTATCTTTCGTAAAGGATTGATACATGGACTGCAACATATTAAAACAGCTGAAATTGGTTGAGTTCCAAAGTAGGAATTTAGAGAAGGCCACTGAGACTTCAGCCATGAAATCCTAGCGAGAAACCTCAAAAAGCTATAGTTGATTTCAGGGGCCATCATAAGATTCATGACCAGAAGAAAGATTAAGGTGAGGAGAAGCATTTCAATGCTTTTCCCATTTCTTACCTTTTCCTCATGAATTTCACCTTTCAACTCATAGAGATTCACAGAATCATTTAGGATAGAAAATACCTTTAAGATCATCAATCCCAACCATTAACTCAGCAGGGTCCACTCCACACAAGGCACACACAGGCCTGGGACATCCCTGGGACATCCCTGGGACATCCCTGGGACATCCCTCACTGCCCAGCTCTTCCTGAGAGAGGAACTCCTGCAGTTCTGCTTTTCTCATCCCAGCAGGCAAGGACAGAGACATAATGCAACCATGACCAGAAATTTTCCCAGTAAGAAGTCAACAAAATTTCTGTGGGCTTCTTACCACAGCTTTACTAATGAAGACTTTTCTATTCTATTTTTAAAATCCACACATTATTATTCAAAAGTAGCAGTGTTTAAGTGCACCTGCATTTTTCTAACCTTTAGTGTTTTAACCTACCTGTCCTTGCATGTGGTTTCTAAACAAAACTGAGAGGGGTAAGATAGGCTGGCACAGTTATGGGCACAGCAAAACCATCTGACAGGAGATAAGGTGCTGATAGCACACAAGGGAAATTGCCAATTGGCAGGGAACAGATGTGTAGATTCTGCTTCCTGCATGAAAAACACCCCTGGAAGGAGGCAAACACACAGTTTGTCCATGGGGATGTGGAAAGTAACAAAGCCTCACTGGCTTGGGAAATTAGATCAGCTAGAATTGATCAAGTGTGGCAAGGAGAGGAGTGCTCAGCTCCCTCTGTCAATTTTGCAGGAATTTCATGTTCCTACATTTTCTTTGTCTGGCCATGGTATAGAACCCTTGCAATTTGCTCTAGAAGAGGCACAGTGGAGTTAAACAATTATCCCAAATTTCATCAGCAAAAGTCATCCTGGTTTTTTTGATAACTCTAGAGAACAATTTTTACTTTTGTGCACACCAGTTGCAGTACAGATTTGGCATTGTATATTGGATTCTCTCAACAATGACTGTATAGTGTTGAAAACAAAAAAAAATTCTATCCAGAGAGGTTTTTGGCTTATTAAAGGAATGTTTCTCAAAGCTCTATCAACTGTCTCTAAAACTGGTAAAACTCAAAAGTTACAGAGTGATAGGATTGCACCCTTCATCGAACTTAAATATGTGATGTTGGAAATTTAAACCATTTAGCATCTGGTTAGTTACTGCATTAAAAAACAAAGCAAAAAAAGAAGTCATAGCACAAGAGCAAAATTCCTAGTTTCACTGGCCATGAAAAACTACAGTAATGATCATTTAAACACTAATGTGAATTCTCCCAAAATGAACACATATTAATTCATTTTCCAGAAAATTTATGATAATTTCATGTTGATTCTTTGCCTCCTGCTTTCAGAGTCGCTGATGACTCAGTGCAGCTATCTGTATGCTGAGCATCAGCTGTTGAGCACAGTGTAAGATGTAATGTGGAGATTTTCACAGCAGGTTTTGTCAAAATGTGGAACTCCACAGCAAACAGCCATCTGCCAAGCAACCTCATTAGTGAACTCTATGTGTGTGTGTATACATGCACGTATATGATCCCACACAGGCTACTATAGCTTAGAAGAGCAAAAGTTTAACACTTGGAGGAAAAAAAAATCTTCACTAAAAAGACAATTCTGTCATATAAACCAAGTTGTAGCACCAGCCATTCGATATGAATTACTACCTAAGCAGAATAAAGCACGGTTATGGTAATTCATTCCATCAGTTTAATGACCTTGATGCTGTGGAGTTTACATTTTCCCTGTATCCTGAGAACACATACACATGCTGAAACTCTTCACACTATCACACACCAAACTGCTTGCAAAGAACTTGCAGGCTGTAAAGTGCCCTATACATTAAAAACCCCACGCTCCATGTTAGAAACATTAGAAATAATAATTCCCAACTCGCAGCCCATCTCTCTTACTCTATTCAGGCCTCAAATTTTGTTCTTCCCTTCTGTGTCTTACTGCACATCCTGGAGGGAGTCTGCTTTCGTATTTTATGTGCAACTTCCCAAGCAAGTGAAGTAAGATTAAGTCCAAGTCTTTTATATCCAGATCTTGAGAAAGAGTACTGGGGCATTAAATAACCTTTTTTTCTTTGAGCCAAATTGACTCTCTGTTTTATGTAGCTTCAAAATGGGTTCATCTTTTATGTTTGAACATCAGTTTCTTGCCCTTTTTTTCCCAATCTTTTCTCCCCTCTCCTAGTTAAAAGATGTCAGTTCTCCACATTTTCACCCTTGAGAAACAGTACTTCATAAATCTGGTCTGGTCATGCTCTAACTCTTACCTTCTCTGTAATAAGGCACAGCAACAGATTGGTAGAAATCCCAAAGCCAAAAATCCTCCTCCGGTAAGCAAAATCACTCGAATGGCCAGCTGCACATCTGTGGAGCCAGCAGAAGTTGGCATTAGTCCTGGATAATTCTGATGCAGACACTGGGGTGACAGGATCAGCCTCTGAGACAACTTTGCTGTTGAAGTCACAGCCATGATGCCACTTAGCTTAGAGAGATGTTTTGTCAGCAAGCTCTGACAGTACTGACACCTAAAGACACAGTCACATCTAAAAACTTCAGTAAATGCCAAGACAAACTGCCATTTCTCAGATGAATTTAAAGCTTGTGGGGACTCACAGTGGTCAAATAACAGATTTCTAGGCTCAGGCACTAGCTTGTGGCCTGTGGGAATGCTGAGTGCATAGATCTCTCAGCTCTGGCCTGGGAAATTGCAAGGAGGAATCCAAACAATCCTTGTAGATATTTTTTCCCTGACACCTGATGTTTTTCCAACTTGTTTACTGGTGAAGATGTTTAGAAAGAGGTGTCGGCTCTAATGACCAATCATGTCACTTGTATCGTAACACTGCATAAAAGAGATTTGTCTTTCAATAAACTTTTGCTCTATGCCCTCCAGGAAGATTTGGAGTCTGTATCCTTACCCTGCCATCCTGAATAGAACAACACTCGCTGGTCACAAGGGTCTTTTCTAACCCAGATGATTCCGTGATTCAGCAGCACAATGGCAAAAAAAGTGCTAGAAATGAGCTCAGATTAGAAAGAACTGGTCTCAAATTTCACTGGAGCTGGAAAAGCACCAGTGTTTGCTCAGTTTCAGAGCAAACCAGGGTTTGAGTGTGTTGCCCTGTTTTTCAAAAGCCTTCTGATGTTTACATTTTTTATATTGGAGTTCTCACGCACTTCCATGAAAACATTGGGTTGCTCTGCGTTCTTTCTTGGAGGAGGAGAGAATTGATTGACTGGTGATCTGACCAGTGTGGTTGAGAGGAGACAATTTCATCCTCCAATCCACTGTCACTGTTGGAAATCTATAAATTACCAACTTTGTAAATAAACTGCCCTCTTTTGCCTTGGACCTCTCAGCGTGACTCTGTGTTCATTTCCTTTCCTAGTGTGACATGAGTGAGCCCAGGGCATGGGGCACACTTGAGTGGGGGGAATAAATAATAGTTAAAAACCCAAAATCCCTTAGAAGCTGCTTTAAGAACGGAGAAAAAAAATTCTTTCCAATGAATTCTATTCATCTACTTCATAACTTTTGTAGCATTTTCTTAAGACCTCATTTTATTCCCAGTGAAATTCAAGGCAAACCTCCCAAGGAGAAGAACCCTTCAGTATGCAGCCTGTGACCAGCTGACAAACACAACTGCCACGAGTCTAATATCTGCTAAGTGCTTCTGTTTTGTCAACAGATTGCTACAAGGCAAACAGTAAGTGTTTGCATTTTCTTTGGACATATGCTGTACATCCAGGAGCATTCAAGGAGCTCATTAATCTATGAACAAATAATTCTGTAAAATAGTCGGCCCTTGATATTGATGTCCAAACAATAAAAGCTTAACTGGAATGAGGAATCAAGAACTTGCAGCTGAATAAGCATTTTTAATTTTAAAATTTGCTTTAGTATGTACCTTAAAAATGAGCAGAGGAGCTATAATTTTTATAATTTATAATTTTATAGCTGTACAGCTTTTCTTCTTGCTGAAGTGTCTTGTATACAAAATATAAAGGCCCAAGCTGAGACTGAATACTATTAAAACTTTTAATTTCTGTCATATGCCCCTAACTAACAAACAGATTCTGATGGCATCACACTGGATAAAACTTTCTCCAATCAAAAATTATCTAGCTGGTAGCAACTACAGCTGCCCCAGTGCTGGAATGTGGAGCTGCTCAAGCACAGGAAAAATTTCAGAGTCTTATTTTGACCTCAGCTTGCTCCTGAAGAAGCGCAAACCATAGAAAGTGAATTCATGAAACCTTGGGGTTTCATATCTGTATTAATTCAGCTCATCCTAAAAATTGGGATATCACCTCTGAAATCAGTGGAGGTATACTGAATTATACCAAGAAGAATTAAATTAAGTTCTAGATTATGGTTTCTTTTTATTAACTTAACACCCATGTTTGGCAGGGTTTGTTCTGAGGCAGCAGCCCAGAGCTGCACACTCACCATCTCTCACGGGCATGTAGCACTGCTCATCCTGGCCAATTTTGAAAGGACAGCAGCGAATTTTTGAGCACTCAGACATGTTCAGGCCTTCTACAGGACAAGGAGTTAAGAGTCGCTCACTGCTGAGGCGGCAAGCTTTAAAAAGGAAAAAAAAACCCAACATTAGGTAAGATGTTTGTCCTGGGAGCAATGTGAAACAGAAGGAAATCATCACTTCGGTGTCTCTAGCATGTTTTGATTAATTAAATCAGCCAGAAAACAATATCACTGACGTTCATGTATGTTCTTTCCCAAAACCCAACCAATTTCTGTATTGAAATTAGCAGAAAAGCTGAATCATGCCATAGAAAATCATCTGTAATTTGCTTTGTTTCTGTAAGGATCTATTACAAAGCTGAATCCAAACACCATTGTGACACATTTTTGTACTTAGGTTTGTAAAGTAAGTGAAAATGACAAACTAAATTTTCTGACTGTTCTGTTTCTAATTAAAAACCAACAGAAATTTAAGGCTTTTTTCTTTTTTTCTGAAGGACTATATTGCAACTAACCATCTCTGTTTGGCACTATTTGTTTCTACAAGCAGCTGAAAATCAGCTGCTAGGAAAAAAAAAAAAAAAACCCACGACATCCAGTACAGTTAATGAATAACACATTTAAGCAATTTTTGAGATTTCCTATTTTATAGCAGATTTATTGATAATCATGAGATACTCTGTGGAAACGGCTTAAATGTGTAAATAGTTATAAACAGTAGATATCTCTATATTTAATTCCTATAAAACATCATATCTCATCCCTTATGTTACACAGCAGCTGCAAAGCATCGTTTGGTTCCAACAACTCCCCCAGGAGTGGCTGTATTGTCAGTCCCACATTTATCAGAGACATTTGGTAGCCAAATTCACTTTATTAAAGGGGGGATCAGGATCTTCATCAGTCCTCTGTGAGCATGTGAGCAGTAGTGGTGGAGGCACACTGATATTAATGCAGAAATATTCCAAGTGAAAAGCAGCATTCATTTCTCCTTCCTGTTGGTCTATGGTCTGGTTATGGAACCAGGCTGGCAGTTTTTATATATAACAAATCTTTTCTGTACTCATATTATTTTGCTTTTTGATATTAGTAAATTAGAGAATTTCCAGCTCAATAATTGTATGAAATAATGTCGTTCTTGTAATTTAACTTCAGCAGTCCAAAGGTGAGTGGGTCAGTCTAATCTAACAGGTCTGAAGCCTTCCTTGGCCTGTAGAAGTGGGAGAGACCAGTGTGGGACAAAA
This sequence comes from Acrocephalus scirpaceus scirpaceus, assembly GCA_910950805.1. Classification (NCBI taxonomy): domain Eukaryota; kingdom Metazoa; phylum Chordata; class Aves; order Passeriformes; family Sylviidae; genus Acrocephalus; species Acrocephalus scirpaceus. Next base: position 3,928,011 of record OU383792.1, read on the forward strand.
TCCTTCTACCATTTATGCCAAATTCTCTTTTCTCTCTATGTGTACCTGGGAAGACTGGAAAACTGATGTGATACAACAAATCTAGGTATGGTGGATCCTCTGCCAAACTTGCAGCAGAATTTCAGCATTGGCAGCACCATCACATCGCTGGTGATGGAGGGTTTTGCAGGAAGGTAGCAATGCAAACAAATCTGTGATTGTCCCAAAGAGGCCCTTAGCAATCCCATTTTCAAGAGCTCCAGTGAGTTTTACAGTATTAGACCGAGGGTTTTTGTGGGCCTGACATTTCTGAGTCTGAGAGAATTTTTAGCCTGCTGGCAGCTGCTGACTTCTTGCCCAATGGAAAACTTCTCAACAAGGTTTCTTCTCAAAACAATCTTGGAAAACAATTATTCTTTCTCCAAACAATCTTTCTCCAGGTGGTGTTTTGGTGTTTCTCTGGTTTAACCAATGGGATTAGAGAGGTGTCGTTCCTATTCACCAATCCTGCTAAGTCTGTATTGATACACCTTATAAAAGGTGGTAAGAATTAGACAATAAAGCTTTCTATGATTTGCCTTCTGAAGTATTTTGGAGTCCTTCATTTTTCTTTGGTGTTTTAAACACATGAAATGCTGTCAGGTAGAGGAGGGAGGGTGGAAGTGAGGCAGAAGTGGGAAGGGAAGACAGAAACAATGCTGCAGTGCTGAAGTGACACTTACTCATCGGTCTGAAGAAGCTCAAGAAAGATTCAAATACACCTTTCATGGTCATGTTGGGCTTGCTGGGTGCCTCTGCACTCTGCTCTGAATCAGGCTGAATGGGTGCTGCAAGCACTGAAAGTTCATAATGATTAGCTCATTACCATCAAAACTATCCGTAATTAATTAAAGCAATGACATTTTCATACTGATTATCACTCATTAGGAAGGCATTTACAGTCATCAGGAGCTGTGTCTACTGATGGCTAGCAAGGTTAAGCACAGGTGTCTCTCTGTTGTATTCACTTATATTGCTTTAAATTGCTTCATGAACCACAATGAGTAAAGAACTGAAGCTGTAAAATTTAAATTAAAGAATCCATTCAGGTGGAAATTGTCAAGGATAAAAAGCCCTGCTGCTCACCTATGAGGTGCAGGTTAAATGAAAGCACTTTGCTGCATCTATAGTTGTATTTCTCCCATGCACACAAACAGAACTTTCAGCTTTTTAGATCAAGATCAGACCCCAGTTAAAACACAGAAACATGGGGAAAGGCACCTTCAATAGACACAACCAAACGTGCATCCATCCCAGCTTCTTGTTTCAGAGAGTGACCTGCTGCAGTTGCACAGAAAAGAGCAAAACATCCTTAAATATGGAGATACTGCAGTGTTTAAACAGAAGCTACTGATTTCTTACTCTGGGACTTCCCTATCACCTTTCATTTACACTGTTCTAAAAAAATATGGGATCAGCAAACCTTGCTGGCTCCACACATCTCTTTTTCACTACACCAAAAGTGCAAATCACAGTAGGACTCCACTGGCAATCAACCACTCCCCAATGAGGGAGGAAAAGAGACCCAGTATTCCCACCTGCTTGCCTTTTTTTTCTCTCCATGAGAGAAACTTACACCAAAACCACTTTAAAGGCTTTCAGTGATGGAGTTTGCTGAAAGTCACTTCACAGTGTCAGAGTCCTTGCGAACAGAAGTGAGATCACAGCCTAACCAAAAACTAAAAGTACTGAACAACTTCAGTCTTTTGGATAAGTCTTCAGCTAACAGCATTGGGAGCATAAATTAGGGAATTGTCCTGGGGCACAACTTGCCTCTTCTGCGTCATACAAAACTCCCTTGGGGAAAAAAAAACCAAAACCAAAACACCAAAAAAAACCCAAAAAACAGAGTAGAGAGAATTGAAGGCACTGTCAAAACAGTTAATCTGGAACTATCATGCAACAGAAATGTGACCACCAAAGCTCATGCTGACATTTATGTCATGGGCTCCCTCTCCCTGCTAGTAAACAAGACAGAACAGAGAATTTTAAAGATTTTGTAATGATTTCATGGGAAGTTCATGAGATGAGGTTTTCCAGAATGATCTGAAAACCCTGGCTGCCCTACACGTTACTCTCTCACGTGAGGGTTTAATGAGACATTTCCACAGCTTTAATGGCCATTGCTGTAGGTACATATTCATATCTATGTTAGAGCTCACACCACCTCCTGAAGCCTTTTACAACACCAGCCTTTCACCAAGAGCTGCAAAGGCTCTCAGGTCTGGTTCTCAATGCATTAAGGATCAAATGCATTTGGATGGATCTTTTATATGTGTTAGATGACCAAACCTAACTTCTGTTAGTGCAAGGAATCAGACAAAAACCTTCCCAGTTACTTTGAGTCATCTGCTGTAATAAGCAAACACATCAATTCTCAACAGACTATAAGAACACCTTTAATAGTATGCTGAAAAAAAATCGAAGTGGGGGAAAAAATAGAAGAATCTATAATTGGGGAAAAAAGAAAAATATATGATCAACTGTGAAATGAAAGCAAGTTGCATTGACAGGGATGAAACAAGCAGCATTTATTTCTTGTACAGATGCACAGAGGGAAATAGAAACTATAGTTGTCGGAAAAAAAATATTTTGCTCTATTTAAGTGTCAGAATGGATCAATCCAATCTGAAGTAATTGCTTGTAATATTTATCAGTATTTTCCAATCACTTCCAAGACAAAAAAACCTGCTTGCTGGTAAGAGTTCTTGCTTCTTTGGGAGTTTTTTTTGTCCTTGCAATACTCACGTGAATGGAGGCTACAAAGCAGGAGCAGGACCATGAAGACCCACGCTTGGCGGGTGCCATAGGGCAGCATTACTGCAATAAAACCAAGAGCAATAATGGGTAGAAGGTCCTGCACAAAACAAATTATTGATCTGAATTTCATATTTATGGATTAGAGCAAACCTGACAGCTGATTGCTGCACAGAGCAGGACTGCCTTTTTCTCAAGAAAGAGGACAAAACCCAATAAAAATATAAGTGTATATATTGGGAATAAATGATTTTGAAGAAATTACTCATTTAAAGGGAGTTTAAAGGAAGGCATCTTGTTAACAGAGATTAGCCAAAAATTTATCTTTCTGAAGTGTCCCAGAGTGGATGCCTGGAACTTAAAAATGTAATTTTTAGCTAAAAAATTTAATCCCAGTTCAATGAACAGGATGAAGAATGAATAATTTTTGAAAGCTTAAAACTGAATTCTAGTTTAGCTCATTGAATTCTTCAATCTTTTCACAATTGGAGCATATTATGAGCTTTGGACAACATTTTTAAAAGGTACTTCAAAAAGGTATTATGGACAAAAATACTTTTGGAAATCCCCACGTGATTCACGGTAATTTAGCAGCAGGTTTAAGCTGGGTTTTGTACCCCCAAGCATCCCCTGATGATGCCTTGCCTAATGCTGTATTTCACTTTGCCTGCCCCTCCTGTTTTACCTGAAAAAGGGCTTTTTCTCAATTTTTACCACTTAGTTGTAAAGACAGCTCAAACCTAGAGACAATTTGTTAGTACTGAGGAGGGGAGAACCCCATTTTCTGAAGTGCTGTACAGGGAAGTCATTTCACACATTTCACATGGATCTTGCCCTTTGAAGGGTCAGCTCCTTTGCACTCCTGCTCAGTGAGGAAAGCTTCCCTGCCCTTGCAAGTGCCTGGGCCATAGAGGAATATACAAACATGTTCTGTCCCATGGAGAAAATACTCTGGTAACATGAAATTATTTCCTAAGAGGACAGGAATCATGTTTTCCAGGATAATTACTAAAATTTCGTACCATTCATGACAAATTGGGAAAATGAAGGAAAAGAAGACAAAAAGAAAATTCTTGTTCTTGCCATTACTTACTTCTTTTGCTGTCTCCTCCAACCCAGCTGGAGCAGGGCATGAGCAGCTCCCCGGGGTGCAGCAACTGCAGACTGGCCCTGACAACCGTGGAACCAAAGCACGTCACAGTCACCACCCCTGGTTCAGGTGCACAGAACAGGATGGAACAGAGGGGCCAGAAAAAGCTCCCCGTGTTTTGGGAGAAATCAGCCCCTGCTCAGACTCTTGGAAAGTGTCCTAAGTTTTTTATTCACCAAGTTAAAAACAAGTTCATACTCTTACCAGTCGTACTCCAGTGTGCAATACAGAAACATCACCTAACTGTGCAGACCAGGGAATAGGTAAGAGATCAAAATACCTCTCAAATCAGAAAGTTTGGTCAGAATGCTTAAATTAGAGCTTGTCACTAACCCGTGAGAGGTGATTAGGTATTGCTTCACAAATATTTGCACACTTGAAGCACAAATCTGACACGCATCTTTCTTAGACCTGAAAGCCAACCACATCCTGGGCTGCATCAAAGGGAACATGGCCAGCAGCTCAGGGGAGGTGATCCTGCCCCTCTAACTCCACTCTCTTGAGACCCCACCCGGTGTACTGCAACCAGCTCTGGAGATCTGGCCTGATTTCAGCTGGGATAGAGTTAAATTTTCTTTGTAGCTGGCGCAGTGCTGTGCCTTGGATTTAGGATGAGAATAATCCTGATAACACACTGATGTTCAGTTGCTGCTAAGCAGTTCCTGCTCTCAATCAAGGACTTTTGAGTTCCCAAGCTCTGGCAGGGAGGAGGTGCACCAGAAACCATGAGGGAGCATGGCCAGGACAGCTGACCTGGACTGGGGATATTCCTCACCATGGCACAGCATGCCCAGTATATAAAGTGCAGGAGCTGGCAGAGAGATGCCAAACACTGGCCAGGGATGGGCTGGGCATTGGTCAATACTGAGAAATTGTATTGTGCTGCTCTTGTTCCTCTTGGATTTCATCTCTCATTCCTTTTCATTACAATTATTTTATTATCTTTCAATTATTGAACTATTCTTATATCAACCCATGATTTTTACTCGTTTCCCCTGATTCCCATCCCCACTGAGAGGGAGAAGGGGGTGAGTTCCTGAGTGAGCAGCTACCTGGTGTTGCTGGCTGCAGTTAAACCACAAATTCCCCCCATATGAAGGACATGGACCTTTTCAAGCTTGTCCAGAGGGTCAGGAAGGTGGCCAGAGGGCTGGAATGGTTCTGCTCTGAAGACAAGCTGAGACACCTGGGGTGGTTCTGGGGACACATTAAGGCCCCTTCCAGTACCTAAAGGAGTTACACCAGAAATATGGGGAAGATTTTTAGCAGGGCCTGTACCATATGACAAAGAGTTAACAGTTTTAAATAAGAAGAGGTTCAAATTAGATCTATAAAGTTGAAGTTTTTTACCATGAGGGCGGTGAGGCCCTGGCACAGGTTGCCCAGAGAAGCTGTAGATGCCCTGGAGACATTCCAGGCCAGGCTGGATGGAGAAAAATTGATCTATGGAAAGGTGTTCTTGTCCAAGGCAGAAGTTGGAACTAGATGATCTTTAAGGTCCCTTCCAACCCAGACCATTCAAGGATTCTACCACTTCCATTCTTTATTTTAAGAAAAAGCTCTCAATAGATTGGGAGCAGAGTTTTAAAAATATACAGAAGCCTAAAGTAAATGCAGATGCCATCAAATCAGCAGTTCCCCTAACAGATGAGCTGCCTAAAGCAGTTGCAGTTTGCTACAACAGCCATCTGATCTGATAAGTGAGCCTGAAAAAATTTATATATTCACTTTTTTTCTCCCCTCATTACAGCTAATTGCAAAATGAGTTTAAAGGGTGAGTCTCTTTAACCTCATTTGTATGCAGCGCCAGCTTACTTAAATAAGCAACAACACACAGAATCCTCAGTTTCATTGTTTCACTCTAGACCCAGACTGGACTCAGCCACTCTCAGCAGTTCCAATAAGGAGTTACTTGGAAATGTCCAATCCCCAAGCCTTCCCTTTCTGAAGTGAATGATTTACATGAAAGTGAGATTTTTCCACGCTGATTTATCTCATGGAACTGCCCAGACAGCGTGATGCATTTCTGACATGGGACTTGTCACACTAAGAATCACACAAAGTCGCTCCCCCTCATTTTAAACAGAACACTTAATTGATTTTACTACATTTAGGAGCATTTTATTACATTTAGCATTGATTTCTCTTGCTGTAGCTGTAGTCTACACCTGAAGCTCAGCCTGAGTGCACAGGCAAAAAAAAAGCACATCCAAAACTCAAACCCCACCTAATGTTTGCTACACCTTTTCTGCAACAGCCAAGTTCTTAGCATTTATAGACTACATCCATGTGATCAAATTTTGCTTTAAATTAACTGTTTTTATTGGAAACCAGTTTCCTAAATTCTGTGCAAAACTGCGAGTAAACACATTCTCCAACTGAATTTTCAGTAGATACACAAAATTACTTATGATTGTTGCTCTTTCTTATAATCCAATTCCATACAGTACTCAAAGCACACAAAAATTACTGCTTTAAAATCTATTGCAAAGTAATTTTTGAACAATGTAAAAAAAGGAGTAATTATGGCAAACTGACTCATCCAGGTTTAACAGCAATTATTTCTATCAAACTGTTTGAGATGAATGACCTTCTGTGAAAGCTCAAGTGACAGATGTGCGATGCATTTTAAAAAAATTGTTTGGAGAAAACCAAATTCATCCCCTGATGCAGGCAAAAGATCCACTGTCCTCTGTCAAAGACTCACACTGCCAAAGAGTCAAGAGCTGTTTCTGTAAATCACAGCATCAAAACATGATGTGAAACCTAAACTGTGGTTAAGTCTAATGAACCTCTGGCAAGGAGAGCCTGGTGATCCAAGTGGAATCCATTCAGAACACTGAGCTCAGGAGGTCTAACCTCACTTTTCCCAACATATATGAAGCTGCCTCAATACCTTTAACAGTGCAAACATCCCAGTCACCCCAATTTTCATGGATATCTGGAAAAGACTCTTTGACAAGCATCTTTTAGGATGAAAATCTGTTAAGTTCAAGTGAATGACAAAGGGGTTTAGCTCAAACTACTGTGGAAACAAACGCAGCCTTGATGCTTTTTAAAAAATGCTTTTAAGTAGCCACTAGAACCAGCAACACATCTCCCCCACCCCTTAACACAGGTATTCCACTGCAAGTTTTGCTGCTTCTGGAAACAGAGAAAAACTTTAACATTACAGAGCATAAAAATATTTGACGCCCATCTCCTCTTGCAGATTAGCAGAGAACTTAGCAGAACTGTACAGCAGGAGCCCTGAAATGAGGAATTCCAGTGAGGAATACTCACTGGAAGCTAAAGTTTTCCCTTTTAATAGTCAACACTGCAGGGTTTTGTAGGGAAACATCCTGCAGTTCAGGAAAATAAGCTGCCTCTCACAGTAGGTGCTCGTAGGAAGAAGCAGCAGGGCCTACACTCAGCCCCATACTCACAGCACTCAATGTCCTCCCTGGACATGGTACACAATATTTGATATTAGGGACAAAGAAAGGCTGAAAAAGCTCATCAGTAATTGATTAAAATAACTTCTCTATTTACAAAACTAAACCTGGTATCTTCTTGAGCTCATGAGTGTTCATAATGAGATTTTTATCTGCTTAAAAAAAGCTGAATAGAGAGATTTTTTTTCCTTGACAAAATTTTAATAACAACTCTGAAAATCTTAACTCCCCACCATCATTAACAAAAATGCATTCAGTAAACAACAGAAACACAAACTTTCTATTTTTTTAAGCATTTGTTAATTCATAGGCTTTGAGCTTAACCCTACTGAATTTAGACTTTGGCATGATTCACAAATACCTCTCACTCTTTCAAAGAACTTTATTTTAAAAATAATTTTAATTCATTAGACCATACTTTATAATAGTTACCAATAGGACGGACCTGAACTCAAGCATCAGACATTTGTTGCACTTTCAAGTTTTGTAACAACATGACTCTTCAAAATAAAATTGTACATTTAAATTCACAGGTTAATTTGCTGAATAACATTTAAAATCACTGGAATATGAACTGAAAGGGATATATGTTAAGTACACAAATACTGAAAAAGGTCATAATCCCAAAACCCACTTGGAAATGGAATCAGCCAATCAGCCAGACTGTGGTTTAGTGATTTCACATTAACCCGGGTTAGCACCTTAGTGAACTCAACCACTGGATGTGAGAAATGAGTGCATGAAGTGTGACCACTCAACAGGTACTGTACCATTCCATGAGGAGACTGTGACTTCTTGAGCATTTTGTGCTGTATTTTTGAAATGTGGTAATATTTGAGACTTTTCTAAAATGTGTAAATAAACAATGGCTACAGTTATTAAAGTCTAAACAAAGAAATGTTTTCTACTTTCGGTCAGTTGAGATTTTTTAAAGCAATCATTCGTAAGGATTGCATCAACATCAGTTAGCAGAGGAAGATCAAACTTTATTGAAACTGCTTGCATACAAAATATATTGCACTATAACCAAACAAATGTCAACATAAAATCCAATCTGTTGTAGCTAATATGTACAGAGAATATTGCCCAAGAGCAGTTACATTACAAGGTCAGTCTACCTTGGTTAATTATCTACAGTATTTTAAACCAAACAGCTTACAGATGATGTGTGCAAGGTACCAATTTCTGTTTTCAAATACTATACATTCCCAAAATAAATAACTAGAAATCAACATTAATGTTTGGCAATACTTTTTAAGACATTTTTATATTTGTTAAATCATGTGCAGTTCGTTGCCAGTTTTAGTATGCTCACCTGTATGCAAGGAAAAAAAAGAATGAAGAAAGCAAAGAAACAAAACTCACAAAATACATCAGAGGCAAGGTCAAGTTTGTACAATTCTGTACATAAACAGTGGCTCTCCTTCTGGAGTAATCTGAACAAAAATGGACTAAAACAAAGGTCCTTATGCAGTTGTGCCCAGTAAGTTTAATGTGATCAGAAATGACAGAAAGCACAGCTCCTCCCACTGCTCCCCACCCATCCCTGGTGTACAGCTGTACTTTGGATCAAATTCTGACACCTTCATATTGGCTGGGAATTAGGACCTTGCAGCTCAAAATATGAAGAACTTTTGTTTTACCTTCGATATTTTTCAACTACTGTATCTGTACTTGCCAGGGCATGACACGTGGTGACTTTCTTCTTACCTCTCCTGAAATAGCCCCCAAATTAAAATAAGCAATTCAAAAATTTTGGGAGGATGAAAACCATCAATGCTTTAGGCTGGTCATCTGGCCAAACAGCAGGCACACATTACTAGCTTGTGAACATGTTACACTTGTTCCCTCAGTAACAATGAGTTTTTTAGTTTTCCACAATGGAAAGAATTTTTTTTTTTTTTTTTTAGTTTTCTTTTTTTAAAAAAAAAGCTTCCGTACTGCCTACAAAGAAAAAAATTACACCCCTTTTTCAATAACACTATTTGCCAAATCTTCAGTGCAAAATAAATTTCCTATTCTTATAACTGCCTAACTGAATGTTTATGTAAGGAAAAAATTATGGAAAGCATGCACTTGTCTATAAAGTACTAACGTCTGACAAGGATTGCTACATATATTTTACATTTAGTGTTACCAACTCATCTTCCCTGATTTCTGCATCCAAATATAATATTCCTACCTGCCAAGATATAAAAAAGGCACAGATCATACAACTTTTTTGCTAATGAAAATGACAATTGTTACATCACACAGATTTCAGGGTCCACCAAAATATTGAAAAAGGTGGACCAGAATGTGAACTGACACAGGACATAAAACGACATAGCATTTCATGAAGAACTGGTAAGTTAGATTGAAAACAGAAGCCAATTTGATTACTGCAAACACTATTTATTCTGAAAATTGAAATTGAGCAGTGAATTTGACCCGATGTGTTAAAATGGTACAACTGAACAGAAAGTTTACCAATGCACAGCTCAGTATTTTTAAAACAAACAAAAAAAAAGAATCTCTCATCGTTTGAACTGCAATATGTACTTGGAAGCGATTTTCAGAAGTTCAGGTATTTTTTTTTTTTATGCAAATATTTGAATAACTTCTTATTCTGAAAACAACTGCATACTGTTGATGTTAAAAAAGGCTAACAGAGGAACTTATGTTCATTTCATGCCCTGCGCCGTCTTGCCTACTATTTGTCTTTGGCCTAACAAGTTTCTCTAACATGGAATAGGAATTACTGAAACAGTATAGGAAATATGACTTCAGAGTTATGCAGTTTAGGGGACTCCGTTGACCAGCGGCTGTTGGGCGTCCGCGCTCTCCGTCTTCTCCTTCTTGGGGTTCCTCTCCTTGCCCGCGCGCAGCCGGCTGCCTTCGCTCGAGGTATTCTGTAAGGTTTTAGTGTGGACACTCCTTTCATTATTGCAGTCAATTCTGATCTGGAACAATTCAGAGTTATATAAAGCATTCTCCTGCTTTCCTCCACCCCTGGGGGTTTTCTACCTTGGCAGCCTGGGAGGAGCAAACAGCGCCAGCTCCTCGTGGCTTTTTAAGTTTTGTCCAGCTGCAGGGGAGCTGTAAGTAAGCTCTAAGTTCTTTTCTGTTCAAAAATGCCACATACCTGTCACCCAAAAAATCCTCTCTCCCATCTACCTAGCCTTGGAAGCTAAGAGAAAAAATTCCAGTTTGTCTGTGCACAAGAGAGTTGAATTAATATCAGATGGATCTCTGAAACATTATTTCAACTTCTAGTAATTCGACTTCCTACTCTTTGTATGCAAGAAGGCCCCAAAAGACACAGTGTCATTTCATGGCAGCTTTTCTGACTCTAAAAAAAAATCTACTCAGACCTTTTCTGAATCTGAAGAAAAAAGATCCATTTAATACACCCAAAAAACTTGTGCAGTCTATTGAAGTGGTAATAAAAAAATTTCAAGAGAGCATGTTGAAAGCAATTTTTTTATGCTTGTGAAGGGGGAAAAATGCTTGTTCCTTGATATATAACAAGATTTTTACAACTTGATCAGCTAGATTTCAACAACATGCAAGTACTTATTTTCTTGTAACATGTCACTACATCCAAATCTTGGAGCAACAGATAAAACCCCCCATGATTTAAGTGCCTTAAGGGGTTTTTTTTCAGCACCACAATTCCTCACTGCCTACTTCAAACTTTGTAAGGTAATTACTAATTAATTACAAAACTCACACGGCCGTGACTTATTTTTTGTTTTGCCAAGTTAATCATTTGCATTTCAGATGCATATTCAATTACTACACCTTTAAGATCAGCACTCTTATTTGAAAAACTAAGCATCTGGGCACTTATTCTTGTCTTTTTCTTAACCAGGCTTTTTAAAAACCAAGCCTAGAGTCGTGTTATGTCCCACTGGAACTGTGACTCCTGGGAACACCACGCAGAGGCGGCAGCTTGCAGCTGCTCTTTGTTCCTTCCTCCCAACTTCACTCATCCTATGCAGGTAGAAGGTTTGCAAGCTACCATTTGAAGCAGGAACAGTTAAAATATATACATAAGGTATCAGCTTGATGATGAAACAAAACATTAGAAAAAAAAAAGTAGAAATAGCTTTATAAAAAGCTTAAAAATATTAAAGGTTATAAGATATTTCTGTAAATACTACAAAATAAATACAGATAAATCTGTTATGTGAAAAAGTTTCTTGATGTTCATTTTTAACTTACTTTCTAGACTGAATAGCCTTCAATTGCAAATGTTTCATTTAGTAGTGAAGGTAGTTTTTGAAGTCTAATCTTTCTTTCTCTGAGGATTCTGGCTACAAAACACTCTCTTTATACAGTGTTAAGGATTTTCTTCCCTCAGGTACGTAGAAGATATAGACAACAATACACAACACAGCAAGAAATAAAAGCTAAAACCAAAGCATTAGTAAGAGCAGAGACTGAAATGAAGCTGGTTAGTAAATCCTTGGGACTTATCAGTTTTTCACCAGACAGAGCTAAACAGCATTACAAAATTGCATCTTTCCACAGCTGGATAAATTCAGAGTCCTGAGCATCTGTGTCATTTTGTAGCACAACTTCTGCAGATGTGATTAGCAAGTAAAAGCATATGGAATCACAAGGCTACTGTGTCACTCACAACCCTGCTGTATGACAGGATGCAATTTTAACAGCACAGACTTCACATGTGAAAGAGTTACCTCAAGAGACCCGTCTGCTGTCCTCCCTTTTGCCTCTCTCGAGTTGCGCTGACGGTTGTCTGTTCGCGACTGTTCCTCATTGCCTGCAAGAGCAATTCATCAACAAAGTTGTTCAACAAAGATGTGATCTTCTGCCATTTAAATTTTACACAAGCATAGTAAGGAATTCAGAATTTTCTGTCTCATGAATATATATTATTAACATATAACTACAGCTCTTAAACTATGGGCCAGGAATCACTAAAGAAAATGTTCTCAGGTGATAATGCAGACAAAACCTCAGTGTTTAAAACCACCACAGTTAAAAAGACTGACTACTGACATAAAAAATTCACTTCTCAAAAGGATTAACCACAGAAGAGAAGTACACAATCAGCAGTATTTAATACCTTCACATTTTTCAATGGCTTATAAGCTTCCTAAAATTATACATTACCTTCCTACAAAAAAGTCTCATTAAGCAGCATCCATACTTTGAAAAAAAACGTATTAAGAAATAAGCCCAGCTGCAGAAGAAAGTATTTTAACAAATATAATGAAACATCATATGTAAACAAATAAATATAATGAAAGGATTTATAATGAATATAATGAATTTTAGAGTATATATATATAACTTTTAAGTTCTCCCATCTTACTTTTGCCTGGTCCTTTCCATTGAACATGTAATTTACAGTATTATCCTGTTCCATGAAAAATCAAATACAAGACGTGCATATGGACAGTGGAATGAGTAATACAGATTTTAGAAGATTTTTCTGTATCTACTGACAAACTAGAATTTGAGTCCTTGATGTCCATGTGTGTGATGGCACAGGCCACAAACTTGAGCCAAGAGGCATTTAAGGAAAACAAATGATACAAAAAACTCCCCCAAACATAAAGCAGGTCAGAAAGAATTACTCCTCTCTGCTCAATGTTCAACACATCTGAAACAAACCACTCCAAAGAGACTGACAGAGAAGTCAGGAGAGGCCGGCAGGTGGGGAGTTGGAGCAGAGGAGAGAAGGAGCAGCTGGCAGAAGCTGAGCCTCGTTTACCTTTGAATCCCCCGCGGCCCCTCCCGCCCTGGCCCCGGGTGCTGCCGCCGCGCCGCCGCCCGTCGCCCCTGCGCAGGTAATTGTCCCGCTCCTCCTCCGCCGGCGCCGCCGACCAATCGCTCAGCTCGTCTCTGTGATCAGACTCTGTTTCAGAAGCATTTGATGCTTCAGAATTAGTTCCTATCAAGAGGATGAAAAAAATCCAAACACGCCAGTGTAGCTTAGCATGGAATTACCATAGTAGAATGCAAAATGTATATATTTAGATTTTTTTTCTTCTTTTCTTTTTTTTTTGGTAATAGACAGTTTTGGGATGGTTTTGCCTCCCAAACTCTGTATAACACATATTACTTCTTCAAAATTCTAGACAGACTAATAAAAGTTAGTTGTGTGTTTAAGGCTCAAAAATTAAGTGTGCCACATGCTTAGAATTGGTGTTATCAGTATATGATCAGATTACTGAACATACTACAAAATGTAATAAAAGTCTAGTAAAATGTAAGTTTAATAGACTAGACTCCTTTGTAGTTCTACAGCTGAAAGTTCTGAATATAACCTGTCCTGTCTCCTCTCACCACTGCAACTCATCTATGAAAAGAAAAATATTCCATCACGAAACAGCCTGTAACAGACTACAAAAGCAGAGAACAAAGTCAAAATGCTAGAAATGTATCAAACCAAAGAAACGGCCATTGCAATTTTTCCAATTAACACATCACCTTTACTGGCAAAAGCTGGTTCTTTCCCCATTTTTCCCCCCCATAACCCGTATTATTAGCAAGGTGAGTTCACATCTTCTAAAAACAGTAAACATCACAAAAACATTAATTTTGTATTATGAGGAATGTAAGGTAAAGATTTTCTTCTTTTCTTTTTTTTCAGTCAGGACAAACACCAGCTGACCTACATTATGGATAATGAAGTAATAGATTGCTCTGAAGAAGCACAATCTGGAAAACTATTCATTAATGAATTATCCAAGGTTTCAGAGTAACACACTATTCTGGTTGACTATGTTCTTCTAGTAAAAACATAAAACTTCAATTTAATATGAAGAAAATTGCTTTTCTGTCAATTGAGCTACACAGTATTTCACCTATAAATATTTATATTAGGATAGATTCACACAAGCTTAAATGAAAAGTGAGACTTCATTGTCAGGAATTGTTCAAAATATAGATAAAATAACAAACCTTGCCCTAAGGAGTTAGGCAATAACTAGATATGCTCCATAATGTAGAAGACAGAAGCATGCTGTAAAGAAGCAGGAACTGCATGGAAATCAGTGCAGATTACAGGAGAACACTACACTTGGAAGGATTTTCTTACAGCATAAAGCTCTACATAACCTTCAAATATTAATACTCAATATTGACTGGATTTTTACCAGCTCTAGTGCATCTTTTCCAAGGAATCACAAGACCAGGAGGGCAGTGTGAGAAGTGCAAGTGCCCCTCAGGTTCCTACCTGAAGCATAGCCTGGCCCACGGCGGCTGTGCCCGCGGTTCCGGTAGGGGCGGCTGCCGCGGCCCAGGCCCGGCCCATCGTCGGTCATGTACCCTTTGTCCTTGTCCGTGCGGCTCGGGGGGGGCCGGGAAGTGGCTCCGATCTGTCGCAGTTGCTCATCAATTTGCAACCTTTCCAAACGCAGCTGGTCCACTTCCTGTGCAAACACAAGCAAGTCATGTACAACCACGATTGAACCATCTGCACGTGTGATGGAGGAGGAACGACTGACACCAAAGGAGGCTCCAAGCAGCAGCACCTTGTTATCTGCAAGTCTCTCATACCTTCTCTGTGTAGCCTCCCATGGGCAGCTCCACACAGCTCTGGCTCTTTCTCTCCTTCTTCTCTCTTCCTTCTGCAGTTCTGGCTCATTCCTTCCTATCCCTAGCATGGCCACCTAACCCTGGCTGTCCCTTAGATGACATCTTACCCTTTCTGTCTCTCACACGCCCTCCTGTCCCCTCCACCTCCAGCTGACTCTCTAGCAGCTAACTCACCCTTTATCACACCCATAGCTGGGAGGGCAAGGCTATCCCACTCTGATAATTAACACAGCTGCAATATATGGGGGGCAAGAATGCCTTCAAAGACTGTATTCCCACACACGTGCACACAGATATCTCAGAAAGAAAATACACTGAAATATTGAAACTCATTTGAATATTAAATCATCTATTTAATACTCAAACAGCAACTCAGCTTTGAGAATAACTTGTTTACAGAAAGGCTTTCAAATGTTCAAATCTCTGTGCTACCAACACAATTCTTCCTGTGGCACCGCTAACAAGTTTAGGTTTGTTTAAAATGTATCAAGAAAAAGCACTCAGATCAGAGCACAAGCTCTTCACGCTGCTGCACAGAACAAATACCAAAGTTATGAAACAGTTCTGATGTAACACTATTGCTTCATAAAAAGGCACTCTGCTGTTAAACTCTACATAAAGACAATGAACAGTATGGGGAATGAGAATAAACATAAAAGCATAGAGAGAAAAGTGCTGTACCTCAGGCACAGAGGCACACAGCACCCTCACCATACAGAGTTAGGTAAAAGAGATACAGCAACACATATTCATGGAGTACCTTTGCCAGTTTCAGATGTTATCTAGCTCACATCACAGTGGCAATCCCCTTTCCTTTTTCTTTAATTAAGGAGAAATCTACTGATAGAAGTTTCATTCTGACACTGCATCCTCTGCAGGTCACCTAGTCCAGGCAGGACTTGGCCAAGATGCTTTGGTACTCAGGAATGCACCCCATCAGTGACTTGGTGTATTTCTCTTCTCTCCCCCTTAAGATGTTCCCTAAGTCAATCTTCCTTTAGGAAGACTAAGACTTCTTGCTGCAGACTCTCCCATTGGTATCAGGGGGATGGGTGTTCCTTAGGATAAATCTTATAAATAAAGAAAACAAAACTGAGGATGACATTCAGTACCTCATCCTTCCTGTTTGTGAGCAAGTTCCCTCCCATCCAGCAGCAGGTCTGTCTGTATTTTCTTTGGTATTCCTTTTGCTGCCAAAATACCTGCAGGAGCCCTGCCTGTTTCCCTTCACATTCCTTGCCATATTCAACTCCTGATGGACTTCAGCTTTCCCAAACTCATCCCTGCCCACTCAAATTGTGTTTTTATACTCCATTTGAGTCACCTGTCCTTACTTTACTCCTTGTATCCTCATTTTTTCTGTATTCATTTAGCCACAGGCTCCTTGTTGATCTCTGCAGGCCTACTGTTACTTTTGTGTGAACACCTGCATATTAAGATGGAATATTCTTGAGCTTGGAGAAGGTGATGCTTTAGGAATCAGCTCTTCCAAACCTGTTTCACTTCCAGTAATTTATCCTATGGGATAGGATTTCTTCCTAACAGATCCCTGAACAGGCCAAAGTCCACCTTCCTGCAGTCTAGGGCTGTGAATCCTGGTATTAATCTTCTTCTTTCCTCTCAAGATCCTGAAAATTTACTACAGTCACTCCAGCCGAGTCTGCTTTCCTCTTTTTACAGACAAATTCATGACTCTGAGCTGATACAGTACATTTGATATTGATGCACTATTATGCATCTTTTACAAAAAGTTTGCTTTTTGTAATAATCTTTGCCTGGAGGCATAAAAACATGAAAATCTTAGAGGAACAAGTCTGTCCCACTTGTTGTCAGTGAACTGGAGGACATTATTCTGAATCATAAGGCAACAGGTCACTAAGATGACAACATTTTGTGTGTTTATATTTAATGGGATGAGAAGGCCAAGATAAAACCTCTGAGATAAGAGTCTATCCAGCAGTTATCACACAGACTGATAAACACTTATTTGTGACCTTCTGTTCAGGAAGGTTGGAGAGCACTAAGACAAAGTGACCATGGGTGACAATGAATTAACTGATCAATCTAAAATAAAACTGCAGAGCTATTAAACACTTTCCACTACTATGTCAGTACCCATTTAAGTACTGACTCACATACAAGTACCCATTTTAGGCAGCCAAAGATGTTTAAACCAGCAATATCTTTTCAAATCATAGAGAGCATAGAGAACTTAATTTTTAGTATTGGTTTTCATCTGGTCCTTCTGTGTCTTGTGACAGCTCAGAGCTGCTGTACCTCTGCTCCAGAACACTGACAAAAGCAGGAGTAAAAGGAAAAGTGACTGAGTTGGTAAGGAAACAAAAGTTGTTTCTTCTCCTGACTTCTTTGATTACCTGTACTGAGAGGTTTAACTATGCACAGAAATTTCAGCATTCTAAAAGGTTCACTGATAGCTACTGCACTGACTGGACATGTATCAAATCATGAATGGTCTGAAGGCTCCAAAAGAGATGCAAGATTTTGTTTAATTAAATGAACTCAAAGCTGTCCCTACTGTTAGATCTGGCCCTGCCATCAAAGATTGGGCACCTGGCCACAACCACCACAGGCAAAAGGAACTAGAAGCAACAATGTGTGATATTTTCTGCTCCCTATACAACAGACCACTCATCACAGACTGCTGGGGAAGTTACAGAGCCCCGAGGCAAACACAGCATATAAAGCTGAGTTGCCTACAAAACATACTCAGGTATGAAATGTCAATTCATTACAGAAAAAGTAGTTTAGCATTTCTGCATTTTAAAAAATCCCCTCTCTATACAAGATTCTGCATGGAAGGCTGTTTGCTCTGCACTTGCATGGAGGACTGACTATTCCCATATATAAAGTTGGCAGCACACTTTGACATAGATTTTTTTATTTTCTTACTCTTCTGTAATTTGCATTCTGAAAAAGTTGTCATCCCATTCTTCAGACAAATTATTCTTTTATTAAAAACTTTCTATTTTTGGACAGAAAAGCCTGTTATAATACTAGCTTTTCAACAGCCTCAGGGCCTGAACAGATTATCATCATCACATATTATCATCATCAACACATTATCATCATGTTACTATCCTAAGTATTGATAAAAAAAAAAACAAACCAGTGGTAAAACAGCATCATTACACTCACCTTTAAATAATTAAGATGATAATCCAGAAGAACAGTTGCATTAGTGATGCTATCCTTGGTTCCTACAAACACAAATGGTACCATGCCCTAAAACACAGTAACAATAGGCTTTGGTTATTGATTAGGCATTGAATTCTGAAGAGAACCAAACTTGTTCCTGTAAAACTTGAAAACAATTCTTACACCATGCATAAGCAAAAATGAAAAAGTGAGACAACAGTGTATTTTAATTCTGATATTGACTACACCATGCAGTCTAACTCCCTTTATGCAAAGAGCTTTCTTAAATAAGCAGATTTAGATCATTTGCATAACAATGTCAATATTTATTTTTCTGAACAAGTGAAAAAGAGTCAATTTAGAACACTTTGTGTTTCCTCCCTTCAAAATAATACCACCTTTGCTGACTGCATCCATTCTCTCACACCAGCTGCTTTTGGTCTACTTTTGATCTTTTAAAAAAGTAAATCAAATTAACATTGTGCCATAAAACAAAACCTGATCCTTCTGAAGATCCATAGTTGCAAAAAAAAGGGAAAAAGTATTTAAGAAAGAGTTAGTACTTCAGGTGATGATTTCTAACTTACAGCTCTTCTACCCTTCAAGCATGTTAAGCAATCCAATAAATACATGGAAAATATAAATCTGGAAATTCTGAAGGCTCAAATTATGACATCAGGAGACAAAACACCTAAAGATTAACTTAGGCAGCCAAAGCAGGTGAAAAAAAATCTACCTAAAAGGGCCTCACTGAGCATGGAAAACAAAGTAACCCTTAGCAATACAAGGACAATTTCTACACCAAACCTTCTAACACTAAGCCAGGTGCATGCAGCATTTCAGGGGTGTGAGTGCAGCCCAAGGAGTGACCCTGACTGTTCCAGCAGCTGCAGCATCACCTGGGCAGGAGATGTCAACCTGAGCATCTCCATCACTCAGCTGCTGAAGGCTGTGCCACTGCAGCCCAGAGCCTGGCACACCCCTGATTATCTCAAATGTTGTTTTGCTATCTCATCATTACCTCCAAAAAAGCCTTTAACTGTCACTGTACACACACCTTTACAGAACTGCATGCCAAAGGAAGGTTTGCTGCAGAAATGAAATGATTTGAGACACAAGTCTTAAAAATTACAAGCACACTATGCTGAGGTTGCCCAGTCTATAATTTGGCTTCACTTTTAAGATTGTGTTTGGTTTTCTTCCCTCTCCCTTTCTTTTGAAGACAAAAACCTTACATTAGACCTTACACATCTACATTAAGCAACCAGGAAAAATAATCTACACAGTCCTAAGGAACCTCAACATTAACACTGATTTTCATGAGCATTAGAAATTCTTTAGCCACAGGCATTGTTGACTGAAATGTTTTATTATCTGGGGTATTTTAAGTTTCATTAATATTTTATACAACCTGATAAAGAGCAGTGAAATTTCTACTAAACTGGCATTAACTAGCTCACAGTATCAATTATTAAACGATGACAAGACCAATGATTTAAAAGGGCATTTAAGGAAATGCTTGCTGTTGCTTTTGGCAGTGGATTCAAGGTATAACAATGCCAGCTATTAAGAATATGAGCTGGTAACCACGTCAAGCAATTTCAGCTGTACAAAAGCAGCAAAGTGAGTATTTATTGAGCCTTATTTTTGTCTTCAAAGCTAAAGTACCTGTGTTCAACTTGGCTGCAGTGGGGAATACTGAGCAGACCTTATGAGAATAATAAATTTAGAGATAAAAGTAATATATATTATTGTAACAAACAGTACCTATCTCATTTTAAAATATGAAAAGCCTGAAGATAGCTTGTTATAAAATTATGGGATGCATAAAACTGCACTTGAAACTAATGGGCAGTGTTCTAACATCTCAGTGACATAAAAAGAACCAAATGCTGTGTTAAAATTTAACTGAACTACTGTTCTACTACAAGAAGTAGGGCTGCAATATCCAAATTCACACATGGGAAGATTATTTGGATTTCACAGTTGAAATAAAGCTGCATTCAATTTACAAATACTAACTCTTACCTGTTGAAGTTTGATCTCAGGTTTCTGTATTGCACCTAGCATGACACAACTAACACATGAAGCAGTGCAAGCAATGCCAGTGTTAGAAATGTCATTAACAGGTAAAACAAATATGAATGCAGAGCTTCACAGGTAAAAAAGACCTTTCAAGATAATCCTTAAAAGCTGCATTTTGGACAGAAAAATGTAAGCAAATCGGCTTTTTCAAGTCAGAATTAAAAAAAAAATCCAGACATACTCCCTGCAGCCATGAGCTCTCTCACCCTTCTGTGATTCTCTAGCCTGCAGCAACAGCAGCACCCTCTTGCTTATTAAATTAATTCCATTTTATGCTGCAGGAATTTATCTTTAGAAATGGAATACGACAGACCAGTGAAGCCTTTAGGTCTAAATATTGACCATTTACCTTTTCAGACAGATGTAAAATTAGTAAAACAGTACAAAGCCCTTAGTTAATTGCTCAGCCACTCTGTACAGAAAGATGGAAATTGGATTGTGGATTTTCAGGAAACAACTACTCAGGAACATAAGGGTTCCAGAAACCATATTTCATAGCTCATTTAAAGCAGCAAAGGTTCTTAGCTGGTACATATTTGCATTTTGAGGTAAATGAAAGGCAGCTCAGTTTTCTCTAAGCACATTTCACATCTGAAATCGCAGGGAGTCTTTTTGCACCGAGATGTTAAAACCTTCATGCTGTAAGGTTTTTTTGCATACTGCAACCTTGCCCCTCATGCAGCCTCACACTGAAGTGCCTCAAATTACAATGTTTGAGACTTCATTCATTCAATGTTTGAGACTTCATCTTCAAGGCTGACACCTTCCTATGCAAACCTGGAGTTTCATAATGTTCATGCTTGTTTTTTTCATTAGGTTACAATTTACAGGCTCTTGTGAACCTAGGTAATATTTTATAAAATCAGAGATTTAACATAAAGCACAAATTTTTCATCTCAACAGAAGAAGTTGCCAATGAAAAATTAAACCAGGTAAAAACCTAAGAAATCAAACTCAAAGCAGATCAAAGAATGAAAGCTGCAAGTTTCATATGTATGGATTTATGGCCTAGAACATGCTGGGAAATGTCATTGCTTCCAACAGGAACAACATGAAATCTCTAAGGTGCACCACCAATAAATTTCACAAAGCATTCTTCTAACATAGAGCAGCCAAATTTATATAAAAATGCCCCTCAGCATTAATAGGAAAAGACAGAATCCATCAGAAAACACACATTAATCAAAACTTTATCTTACCACTACAAAGATACAAGGAAGAATTTATTTTATCATTGGGTAGAATATAACCAATTAACAAAAAGAAAAACTTTATTAACTGAAAACATACCTCTTCTTGTGGAATATTTTTATCATTTTCAGCCTCAATTCTCACTCTTACAACGCCAGATTTGTCCACTATCTCCTGAATCAGTTTTCCATTTTTTCCTATTACTTTTCCTACAAAAAGAACATACAGAACATTTCACCTTTATGCTTTTCCCCCAAACCTGAGAGTATTGCTGTACTATAATTAGACAAGACTATTTAAGTACCAGTGCAAGAACTTGTCCAAAATGCCTTAATCCTCTACAACAAAAGTTTAGCTAACAAGCCACAAACTCAAATGTCCACATAAACTTAGGGTGTTAATTTATAAAACACAATGATCATGGAAATACTCAGTACCTTGAATGCTTATCTGGCTTTGCTTTGGTAGCTTTAAA
Source organism: Acrocephalus scirpaceus scirpaceus (assembly GCA_910950805.1). Classification (NCBI taxonomy): domain Eukaryota; kingdom Metazoa; phylum Chordata; class Aves; order Passeriformes; family Sylviidae; genus Acrocephalus; species Acrocephalus scirpaceus. The sequence goes on from OU383792.1 coordinate 3,949,831, forward strand.
ATAACTTCAGTGAATTACAAACATTTCTGTTTACATTTAAAATATCCAATCAAAACAAACAAAAATCTTTTTACAGTGCCTTAACATTTGCTGTAACTACTTCTTGTGTAAGTAAAACTTTATTTCATTTACAACATTTTAGTTGATTAAATACTACCAAAGATATTGTTTGAGGCCGATGTAACATTTTCTAGAACTGAGGGTTTTTAGACATTTTTGCCAGTAGTTTATAATTCACTAAAAGTCAAAGATAAAAATGGAAATAAATTATACTGCTATGGCAGTAATGCAGGCATGTATCTTCTGAAGCAGACATTCTAGTGTGAGACAAGGAAAATGAAAATTTAGTTCTCTCCAATCTCAGCAAAACAATGTGCTGTCTGCAAACTGGCAGGAAAACTAAGCTGGCCTGGGACATCCTCCAATCACAGCTTTCAAGAAAAGCTTAAAGAAGTGATGCCAAAGATGTTTTCTGCATGTAACAAAAAAAGGTATTTTTATTTAACAAACTGCTGGAAAACTTAAAACATGATCTTCTTCCATTGGCACATCACTAAAATATAGGTAAAAAACCCTGTTAAGAGCATAACAGCTAGTGTTTGTCTGGTACAATTAATCCATGAAGAAGAAATTAAACACCACTTTTAGTCACAAGAGACTCCTATTGAGACTACTATAATTCAAAGCTAAATAAATTTTCGATTTTGTTTCAACTTTTCTGACATGAATATTTGCAGAAAACATGACAAAATATGGCCAGTAAGTTCCTCCTCAAAGACAAAGGCTGTTCTCTGTCAAAAACTACTTCTGAATACTTTATCTGAGTACTTTATTTCATTATATAGTTCTGGTAAATGGAACAGCACCTTACTAATAAATGTAAAAAACCCTTGGTAGTGATTTAAAAAAACAAATCAAACAAAAGCCCCAAAATTTCCACAGCTTACATCAGTTACTCCAATAAAGTTTTTTGAGGATGTGGCAACACACACAAATATTTATAAATAAAAATGTCCATGCAGTCTTTAAAAAATAAATAACATCTTGAGTAGGTTTTTTCTTTCTTTGGGTTTTTTGTTCAGTTTGAATTTTTAAAAATATAATTAAATAATTTTTAAAAATATAATTAAAAGGCAGTTGTTTGCATTTTCTTTAGATTAAAAAAAAACCCCAGTGTGTATATATATATCTAAAAAAACCTTCAGCATTTTTATTGCAAATTATTAGGAATTTTAAAAGCCAAATCACTAAACATAGTTTATTTCAGACATAACATAAGGTTCAGCCAAAGTTATATTCTAAAGGATCTGGGTTAAGAAATTAAGAGCAGAAATGAAAACCTGCCAAAAAATATAATTGCTAAGTTCTAAAGAGAAACAGACTTTAAGACCTCAAATTAAAATAATGATGGCAGCCTATCATTTTCACTTATCACCAGTAAAACCAGGAGGGAATAGGGAAGGGGAAACCACTGCTTTTAATCAATTCCAGAGCTGAGCTGCCACATTCCTCAGTACTTGTCCCACTGCAGAATTTCACACTGCTTCAACAACAGCATTTCATACACTCCCTGACAACCTATTAAAGCATTTGCTTTTAGGGCTATGTTATGCCATAAAGTATTTTCTCTGCTCTTTTCTTATCTGCTGAATGAGATTTCATTCACGTATTTTTATTTTGCTTTGTAGCATCAAAAGCTCATTAAAAGATTTCTCCACATATACAAGAGTTGCATGTGTTCCTAAGGACTTTTTTTAGTGTTTGGCAATGGAAACGTTTTAGATTTTTTTCCTCACTGATACCTAACTCCTAGTTTATCTCACAGTGCTGTTTCTAAACATACTGTAAAAGGAAAAAAACGAGTGTAGGTCAAAGAAATTATTAAAAAAAATTCTATGACAATATGAAACTGCATATTCATCTCTTGCACAGCTGAGCTAATCTCTGGACATGTTTGGGGGTAGTAATTAATTCTGGCTCAATCCAGAAATTATTCTGGATTATGCTTCAACATCAGCTCACTGCTTCTAGTTCTAGTTCTCAGGTGCCATTTTTCCTTGCTATCACAGAGGCAGCCTCCAGACTGACATACCTACTAAATTCCTTGGGACTTGTATGACATCTTCAGCAAATTCAAGGTAACTTCTTGCCTTTTTCACTGCATCTTGATCCTGCAATAGAAAGATGTGTGAGAAACAACATTCATTTCCCCAAGGTTTTTGTTTGCTTGTTCCTTTCAGGTATTTGCTGAAATGATAAAGAAGGGAACTCACCTCTCCATAAATATGGAATGTACAAGTATCTTCATCAAGATCAATGGCAGTCACTCCAGGGACTTTTCTGGCTTGCTGAATATTGGCACCGTGAGTGCCAATGGCCAACCCCATGAGGTCCTCACGTACTACAAACTGTTCATGGAACCGCGATGCAAGTTGCCTAGAACTCTGAAAAAACATCCAATGTCAGCTCACTTTGATTCAAAATAAATTTCAAGCCCATTTTTCCATCAGGTGCTTAGCCTACTTTTTATTTAATTAATTCCTTTACTGCACTTATTTTAGCTTCAAAAACACCAAGGAGTCTCCTTCAGAATCTTTTAAACATTAACATAAGGCTGGCCTCTAGCTGTGTTGACCCCTCTATTTTGAATTACCTTTAATAGCTACAGCTATCAGGTGTTACTAGGTAAGACAGCACTCACAAGGTAGTAAAATAGTAACTGTGGTGATTATTAAAGCAAACCTTATGATCTCTGAGAAAAAATTGCACTAATTTCAACAGGTGGATGAAACTGCAATAACTCAACCACTGACACAAAATTATATATAAAACAGAGCAACTGTGGATATCTACTGCACTTAAAAAAAATGAAGAATCTGTGCCTACGAAAACACAAAAACCGTTTGAATTCAGAGATCAAGTGTGTTCAGAATTTCATCCAGGAATCACACACCTACCAAGACAGAAGGGTCATACTGAGCATTCACAAGCGTGAGCATAACAGAACCCAGGAAAGGAACAACAGTTTAATGCATTGTGGGAAGATAGAGAATTTCCAACTGTGATAATCTTTTAAGGAAAGAGTGTTCTGTAAGCAAGAAACAAGATAAAAGCCAAGATATATAATCCTGTTCATGTTTCTGCATTGCAATCAAAGCTGTAACTACTGTCAAGACATATAGAAGCACACTTCAAATTAGCAGTTTAATGTCAGCAAAATGAGAACCTACAGATGTTGAGAAAACATCAAGGAATTGCCCACAGCAGGCCCTGTACTGTTCCAGCTAAAGTGGTGCTGATTCCTGACCTGCTATCCTGTGCTAAATCACTGTTTCAAAGAACTGGTTACTGTAGATAGTGGTGTAAGTATCCAAGTGCTATGAAATACTTCAGATACTCTGAGAGCAGTCAAGCACTTCAGCAGCTACATTACAGACAATTTGGAAAGCAAAGTTATTTTTAACTGCTCACATTTCTACATTTCAACAGATAATCCAAATGCTCATTTACTAGTTGACATCTTTTATAGACAAGCAAACAAGAGGAGAGAACAGGAAGAGCAAGACAATGATCACTTGCTAACCATCTAGGACCTGTAGAAAAGATGAAGCTCCATCATCACTGAGGACCTTGGCTCTGACTGTCAAACCAGAATTTTACTACCTGCACTAAAACATCATTAGCTTTTCTGCAAATTATTACCAAGTGTGTTCTATCTAAACAGCAGAAATTCTGTATTCTACTTCCCTCCAAAACATTAATAAGAAATATCTGTGCAAGTTGCATCTATGTAACATCTATGTTACATCTATATTAATACCTACACAGCAGCCAAAACTGAATTCTACTTAGATACAGCAAAATACAAACCAGAATGCAAAATGCTTGTAAATTCAGGCTTTTTGGCATGTGAAAGACACCCAAAACTGCCAAGTCACACTAACTGGGAAAGAATGTAACCAATAAATAACAGGTTATTTTACTTGATGCTCTAAAAGCAATGTTTGAGAAGTAGAACCATGCAAGTCAAGAAGAAAATATGCTAAAAAGAAGGTACAACAAATAGGAAGAAAAAAACTCCATTGAACATAAGAAGCTGGTCTAGTGATAATGATTCAGAAAACAAAAAACTGCTGGAAGAAAAGAAGTGGCAGACTTTAAAAGTTCAGTGACTATGAGACACATACCAAGGTTTATGTGATGAAAACAGTGAGCTGCTATTAATAATGCAGTAAAGCCCAAAGTGTTCACTCAATATTTTTTCTGCAGATGGACACGTGCAGTCTGTTGGTATGTCAGTGTCTCAACAGTAATCATGAGCATGATTTATATTACCCGAAGCTCTTCCTTTTGACTTTGGATTAAACTGATTTTATATCTATTCTAACTACAAAAAACACAAATGCCAAATAGAAAAATACCAGCCAACTTTTGTCACACAAATTTTAACTGTATATATTTATTTCACAATCTTTATCTAAGTATTGCTTAGGTAGAAACTGAAGTTCAACAATGATTTTCTAGTGAGAACCAAATCAAACTTGAGCAGCAAAAGGACTCAGTGTTACAATGACAAGATTAGTTTGGGAAAGGAATCAATGACAAAGTTGTTGGTGCATGCATTTGTGGGGGCATGTAAAGGGAATTAGCTCTAAAGAGGCTGTTGTTCTTCCCACCTCCAAAATAATACTTTGCACTTCAAGAGGTAAACTGCCCACACAACTGTCAGCTCTGGAGGATAAAGAAGAATGATTACTGAAGAGCTACAGTGGAGTGCTCAGTAAGCAATGTGGAAAAATTGGTCCATCCTTTGAGAAAAATCAAAACCCAAACAAACGTGGATTTCAGCTCTGAAACACAGAAATCAAGATGCAGAAGAGAGAACAACAGAAGTGAGAAGTTCTGGTAACAGTGAGTATACCCAGTGGATACACAAGGCCTGAACATGACATCCCACTCCAACAGATGTAACCCCTGGGAAGGGGGAATGAAACCTCGCTCTGCAGAAACACTGCTGGTGCACACCTGTCTGAAACTGAGTTACAGCAGTTTAAGTGGTACCTCTGGGTCTTGACAGTGAATCTAAGAAGTTTTCAGAAATACTGCCATTTTTTTCTAATTTGTAGATAGGAGAAAAACCATGAAGAAATGTTAATTCTGATGGATAAAGAACCCCTTATTTCCTAGCCTACTCTTTTTCTTCTCTTTTTTTTTCTTTTACCCATGGACAAGTATGACTCAAGCTTCTTGCCAGTCAACACCCACTCACCAGTCACAGGAGTATCAGAAGCTGTATCTGCTGTAAGATTATTTCCTAACATTTTATCTATAGACAAACCTATCCCTTCATACATTCCCTACATACCAACATCAGTTTTCACCCCTTCCATCTCATTTCCACCGTGTTATTTTGCTAGATCCAGTTCTAGTCCTATCATATCATGATGTATTTACTCCCATCTATTTTTAAAGCTACCAAATATGTGGCATTATTTGTGCAATGATAGCTAACTATTTTATGCCTCAAAATATGATAGAAATACATGTGGTATGTGTGTCTACATATCTGTATTAAATCCCCCACAAAATCCTGCTGATAAAAATGAGTCTTTGAAAGAACAGACCCTATAACTGTAAACATCTTTGTTGGATGACACTTCCATCTGCCTTTTTTACCACCTAGATTATTATCAGTACATCATTACTTTCACCTCAATGCAAGTCCTACCAGCTAAGAAATACATGAGGGATTTTTTTTATTATTATCTGTTTTACTCAGATTACTTCAGGGGAAAACAACCAACATACCTCCAGCTGTTTGCTGGCTTCTTCATTTCTCAGTATCAGGGATAACTTGGTGCGAAGACTCCGAAAGTGCATATCAATCAGCATGTTGGCCCTCTTTGTGGTTACATCGTTGATTGACTGGATTATTAATAAACAGAACAGAGCTTTACACATGGATTCTTGAAACAAACCACTGCCAATGGTACAGTAAAACATTTCTACTTACCAAAATAATAAGCTGGTGGTTTTCAGAATCATATGTTACAGAAAAAGCTCCAACTGCCTTTTTGAAGTCCTTATGTGCAGATTCTTTGGCACACCTAGGAATAAAAATGTAACAAAGTTAAAAATATTAAGCACTGTATTTATGGTTAACAGCCAAAAAGTATAACTTCTTAATTCAAAGAATGTAAATAAAGATTTCCAAGCTCTCCCTTTCAAAGCAGGTGTTATTTTATTCTGTTTTCATTTATTTTACTCATTTTTCTTTCATTTGTTTGCATGAGTAGGATCAGAAACATTTCAGAAATTTTCTGTATGTATATCTGTGAAATGACAAGTTAAACAAAACTACATTAAAAAGCTATCATCACTATAATCAGCAAGTTCAGGATTTCAAACACATCATGAACCATTAAAGGGTGAGATTTCATTGTAACCCCTGCAGCACTCGAATGACCTTATGCTCATCTCACGCTGTGCTTGGCTTCTCCGGGTTTCCTGTGTCCACTCACCACCAAGTGACCCTGTGTGTGCTGTAACACTAACTGCAGGAAGCTTTAGTCTAACCTGAATTTAAAACTCATGCCACACTGAGGCAAGAACATGCACCTCAAGGAAAGCAGAAAGTGACCTGAAGGTAAACAAGGGGAGTCAGTATTAATCTGACTTTTGGGGTATGTCTGTATGAGAACGTGTCCATGGTCTAGGAGAAAGCCAGCTGGCTTTGTATCATACTCTGGGAGGTTTCTACTATTGTTTAACTATTCCCAAAGCCATCATCAAATAATAAAATTTGACCAAGAATGGATTCAGATTAACCTGTGCACATCACTGAACAGCTCTAAGAATAAAATCCTAAATTTGTACCACACACAAACCTTAAAAATTTCAAGAAAGTGTTTCTTCCTCCAGGACTAAACTGCAATTCAAAAATCATCTTTTCTATTTTTGAAGTATGACCACATCGATATTTGTATTTTTTGCATTCCTATATTTCAAAAAGTTCATTTAAAGTGGTAAAAAGCATTTTTATTCCTCTTGTCTCAGGCTTAAGAAGTTACCCACATTCTGAAACAAGTTATAAAGAAACGCTTGTACTTACATTTGCCTTAAATCTTCAGGAACTGCCAGTTTGATTTTATGAAAAGTATCTTTTGTTGCGGGTTTATTGGGGTTCACAGATCTCAAACGCTCAATTGTGACAATTTCGTTGTATGTAGCATCACAGGCTGCATATTCTATTACGTAGAACTGATATAAAAATAATAAAATCATCCAAGCCACATATTTTATGACATGAGTGAGCATTACACTATTAAGGAAAAGGTACTGTTGTTAACTGTACAAGTCAAATTTGACTTCTCAGGTTGAGGTTAATGGTAATTGCAACTGCCCTACTCAAGAAACTCTTAAAAAATGAAGAGAGATTAGTTCAAACCACAGTGCACATCAATGTATAAACAGAAAAGAAAGAAAAAAATGTAAGTAAATATAAAATATATATGTATATATGCATACTCCTACCTCACCCTTTATCATTCTCACTTTAGCCAACCACCAACAGCAGGGTTCTTTTTCATTTGCCCTGGAATAAACCTGAACAAAATACATACATTATACTCTTAAAAGACATCACAAAAGCTGACACTAATATGATCAGGAACTCCACAGGAACAAAATCCAGCAAAACACCTCAGTACATAAAGTCTCTGAGCACAACACAGAAATCATGTAACAGCAAGATTGTACAGATAAATAATAATAAATAATACAGTGCCCAATCTACTGGCATGTGCTGCTTCAGTCTTGCATGCAGTCAAAAGTGAGATAATTCAGACTTTTACATCTGTTAATATTTAATCAACAGTGTTTCTAATTGTGGGTAGGTCTGATGAGGTCCTACCAGTGCGTGAGAGGGAGGTCACACATCTACACTTCTTTAGCACATATCTGCTATCAGCCACATCCACATTATAGAAGTTTTGCCATTTTCTTATCTTTCAAATTAAAAAGTTACAGAGTATGCAAGCAAAATGCAAATCTTGAAAGTTCTTAAAATTAATTACAAAAATAAGTATACAATTCTATAAAATAAGGAGCTTTTAGGAATATGCTGTTTTCAAGTGAATCTCTTTGCATATACATTCAAGTATTTACATATACACATATATTTCTGTGCTTTTATGTACACTTATATAATGCAAATTATCTGATTCAGCTTGCAGCTTTGGTAATAGAGACATTATTACCTTACAGCTTAAGAACTACAGCTCATCACCTATTTCTGAATTAATCCAGCCCTACAAAGGACTGATCTGTAATCAATGCAACATTGACCATGTTTGTAAATCAGCCTATTTGTATCTCAGCATGGAGGTCTTTTGTGGTACGTGGAATTTGCACTACTGACAGGCTCTGGGTTTGGTGATGTGCCTGAAAGTGTTTTCTGCAGCACTTGGAATCTTACATGGACTTTTGTGGTACATGGAATTTGTATGGTTTACTACTGACAGGCTCTGGGTTTGGTGATGTGCCTGACACTGTTTTCTGCAGAACTTGGAATCTTACATGGACTTTTGTGGTACATGGAATTTGCATGGTTTACTACTGACAAACTCTGCGTTTGGTGATGTGCCTGACACTGTTTTCTGCAGTACTTGGAATCAAAAAAGGTGACATCATCCAACATGGAAGCAAACCTTCCAGTGGCTTGGCTGACATTTTTCACAGTGAGTTCTCTCACCTCCCAAGACAAGAGCTGTTAATGGAGCATACACACCTCTACTTCATCGCTTTCATTTATGTCTTTATTATAGCCTGCAGGCGGTGGGAACCTCACATCATGGAATGGGATTTGCCTCTCTGGTTGCCAGCTACAAACAGAAACACACATGGTCTGAATATTTTCATCTTCTTTGTAAACAGAAATCAAACATTTTTAATCCATTACTTTTACAGTTTCAAATTCTGTGGATTTTTGTGCATACATATTTTAAAGATAATGCGATCCAATGTACATATAATAAGAAAAACCACATCGAAATGACCATTAAGCATCTCCAATGAAACCCTGATGTCACCTGCAGTCTTTTGAATCTTCTAATAGAAGTTCTTCCTTTAATATTTATAGGTATAGTTTTTAACCCCAACATTAGAAACACAGATTTAAAAAGATCTCATAACACAATTCGAAGAAAGTGAAGGACACTTCCTTCAAAACAAGCCTGTATCTTTATTTTCTTTGGTTCTACTACAGGTTATGAAAATTTGATCAGGATCCAGTCTGAATACAGTTTTAATTTTCAGGTTTTTCAATCAAGACTTGGATGGATATTTATTTAATGGATAAATTTGCTTTCTAGATCAGAAATTTGGTGTCCACCACTAATCTATAGAAGAAATTTTGCAACAATGTAATCTAAAACTAAGGCAAGACATTCACATGAGGTAAGAGTCAGTAACGGTATAACTGTTGACTTACTCAAGCATGGGTTGCACTTAAAAGTATTTAAACCACTAAAAGCATTTATATAGAGATATCACAAAACAGCAGATACTAAATGTAACTTTAAAACACGCCAGCAGCATGTTTAGTGTATCTGATACACACTACTCTACACTAAGCCATATTTAGGTCAATCAAATGCAAGGTTGATACTCTGTCATTTACAGGTACAACACCAGCAATACACTTACTTGTTTTCAAATGAAACTGTTATTGAATCTTCATGCACATCCTTTACAAATGCCTGTGAAGGAAACAAAGTATAATTATGGTAGGTTTACGGGCATGTTCAAAATAATTTTAAGCCTGTAAAACACCTCCTTTTCATTCCTTTAATGAATCTCACAACAAAATATGTTTTAAAGTCAGTCTTTTTAATTTTGCAGCAGACTTATATAAAACACATACTGAAAGCTGATAACCTCTGTGGGTTCATGACTGCCAGTGCCCTGACACACAAACAGAATGCCTCAGCTATGAAGACATCATCTCTACTTTTTAGAAGCAACAGGAAAGGTTAGTAGGAAATGACAAGATCAGGAGTTTAAAACATTTGATTTTATAATCACATGTAATAGAAATTAAACATCAGTATTCCTCAAAAAACAAATGAAACCAAAGCCCACAAAACCTCCAAGTCCTGTCTCTTGTCTCTTTACCTCAAAGTACATTTGAACATTGCACTAGCAAAAATCATATCAATTCCAGCAGAATCTTCCCCATATTTACTTCATCACACTAAGTCTGTAGAGCACAAACTTCAGATAAAAGCCCTGGGGCCTTGCTTCCCTTTTCCCTGGGGGCTGGACAGCAGTTGTGCTCTCCATGCCACCACAAAGCAGAGGCCAGAACCAGAACTCAGCACCGAGGGCTCCTCCTGCCTCATGCACTCAACTGACTGATTTTGATCAATGTTTAGCTTAGAGCCCCAAATCCTCCCCCCATTCTCCATCTACAAAACAGCAAGATCAATACTCAAACAATTTTGGGATTTATTTATGAAAATATTTTTCTTAGCCTGAAACATGGAGGTCACAGGTTAACCAGGGATGAAAAGATTGTGGGTTTTTTTTATTTTTTGAAACAACTCTATGAACTTCTGCAACAAGCTGCTGAAGTGCTGAGTATTCCACTAATATCAGTCCATGCATAGTATCACAGCAAGGTAGGTAGATAAAAGCCCGTGAGCAAGAAAGAACAGAGGTTTGTTCTACTAATGGAGATCCACCTTAGTAGATAAAAAAATTATCAGTAAATTGAAAATAATTTAAGAGCAACTACCACTTCTGTAGAAGAATTAGTTAATGAAGTATAGAATATTTTACTATTCTACATTTTATTATTCTTGCCCTTGCAGGTTTCCAAGACAAGATCTTGTCTCTCACAAGAAGGTAAGAGTCTCTCTTACATGGAACTTAAGTGGTTTTTTAAAAATTCTTTTGTTATTTTTGCTTTATAAAGTATTCCAAAACATTTCCTGAGTTGCAGCAGTATCTTAGTATAAAAGAAGAGCAACACCCAACAACTAACACAGAGTTCCAAGAACTGGCTATACTAAAATGAAGTGGTACATGCACATGAATGTCAGCACTCAGAGTATTCAGTACAAGGAAGAAACCACCCCAGCTGATAACTGAGACATAACCAATGTCACTGTGAAGAGAAGCTGAAAGAAAGCCACAGTGACAACAGCAAAAAATTATTTTGCACCTTGCTCCCCCTCTCAATACTCCTAAGAACAAGACTTTATTATTGCCAGCAAGCCAAGGAGACTTAAAAAAAGTCTCCAAATGTATTTGCATAATTATGAATTTCAAAATTCCATATTCCTTCAAAGGGGATTACAAGCACAGCTGATGTTTTTCAATGACATGGTATAAAGAAGACTTAAGACTACATCTCAAGATCATGTTCACAGCAGTACAGAAGTGGTATTTACATAAAGAGGCAACACAACTCTCTGTTGATCATTATGGATACTGAACATTTAACTAATGTTTCATATTGCAGTGTATTCTCTAAGAAGATTCCAGAACTGGATATGCATTTATACAATACAATGGTAGTCCTGACTCATTTCCCAACATCACACATATCACCTTCAGAGGCTTCACCCACATTTCTTCCAATGGTTGTAATGTGCAGCTTAGAAGCACCTACTCTTACAAATGCAGCTGAAATGGATGGCCTTTAATATCTGAAAAACACCATGATCACTACCAGATATTAGGTATGGCTCCTCTGTGCCACAGGCTGGACAAGGATTAATAGTAATACTTAAAGCAGAGATTATTTTACCAAGCAAATTCAACAGAAATGATACCAGCAACACTTAATAGCCCTCAGGAAAACAGGTAAGACTAACACAACCCATGCCCTGAGAAAGAATTTGTTGATACTTCATTTTCTCATACTTATAAAATGTCAAAAAAAATCACCTTTCCTTGTATGAAAGATACTTTGGGCAAAGTCATCACCTCTGTGGTGATGTAAACACCAAAAGGTGTCCTAAACAGCACTCTGAAAAAATGACAGAAAATGGCAGAAAAATTCACAAGCACAGCAGCCAAGAGCAAGACTACATCTCTTATCCAGAGAGAGACGGAAGAGAGCTCCTAACACCCACCCCACCTTGAGCAGAATCCTACAGCAATATACTTTGCTAAAGGTAATGATGCTAAAACCTAACCATTGATAAGTAAACCAGGATGTGCAACAAATAATAAATCTAGGTTAAACTGAAGACTAGCATGGACCTTCAAGCAGCTTAGCAATTATGTTATCTAGAAACAGTAAAACCTGTGAGACATGGCTGGTTAAAAGAGGAATGAATGACACTGTCCTGTTGCAGCTCTCCTTAGACAGCTCTTCCACACTGCTTAGGTCACAACGAGAAACTGGAGGGAAACTGCACAGGAACACAAGTTCAGCTGTTGACCTAACACAGGTAGCATCAATACAGACACTGCCAGGGAAAATGACACATCTGAATTTCTTCAGCTTACACCAAGTTCAACCACAGAAACAGATGAACACCTGGTTTTCACTTCAGTCTGGCCAAAAACATTGATGTCATAACACTGTGGTTTGTCTTTTAATTTATGGTCTCGCAAAATTACAAAAGTTCATTGGAATAAATTTTTAATTAATTACAAAGTGAACAACGCCTTGCCAAATATCTAATTTCAAGTATGTAATACATGAAGCACTTCTGCACACCTCTCTGTGATATTTATTATGCTTAAAACAGCCAGGCAAAATATATTAGTGACTGTTAATACAGTCCTTAATATTTGGTTGTCTAATCCTATCTATCCAGAGAAATGGGGTTTTCCTTGTTTTTCAGTTACTTTTGACACAGAAAAATGTCAGATACTTATCACATCAGTTTACCTCTGTCTGGACCACAGTATTATATGAATTTTCCCTCAATATAAATATTTAAATAGGTATGTAGTACAAAAACATATTTGGACTCTCCAGCACTACATATTTCAATTTGTACACTTCCAAGTACAAACAGAAAAGATCTGAAACATTTCTAAGTTTTACTTAAAAAAACTAATATTTAAGCAGCAATGCCTTTGGAAAATTAAAATCAATACTTATCCAAACTGTTTGGTAGTCTTGTTCTTGTAATACTTGTGAAATTACACACAGTGCTGAAGAGAAATGAAGACTTTAACACCACAAAATTCACAGACACAGGACAGCCAGCCCCAGATGTCAGTAAAGGTAGAGAAGAGGCTCTGATCTCACACAAAGTATCACAAGAAATACAATAATCATTCATCAGCCTTTTTTTAGATAAAGAGGGTAAGTAGGCATGGAAATTCAAACGTAAAGGAGCAGATATATGAGTTTAAAATGCACCCCCACAAAGGGACAGAACAGTGGCTCTGATCAATTTGGACACAAAGATGAAATGCCTTAAAAACAAAGTGAAACTGGACAGACACAAAATGAGGTAACAGGACACTGAGAGACTGAAGCAGCTGAGACATCACTATTGCTAATAGCAGAAATACCAAGAAAGAGTACACAAAAAATTGTCTGTGAACAGAAGCACATTTTATAATGGCAAAGGTTGATTCTTCTTCTCTAATGTGGAAGAAAAAAAAATCAGATGTGGTAAGTTTTCTACACCAAATTTGACTCTGAGTCACACAAACCATTTCATTTCTCTCCATGCTTCAGATATAATTAAGTAAAAAAGTTACAGCATGGCATTTCTCAAACACATAAGCATTCACATTCTAAGAATGGTTATATGCTAAATATATGGCCTCAATTTTAAAAAATATTTGTTAAAAAATAAGAATTGTTGGAAACAGGCATATTTTTTATTTTTATGCTAAATGGAATGACAGACACTTCAAAGTAAAAAAAAAAGGCTTCAGCTGCCATGAAATTTTGCTTTTTTTAAAGTCTGCTCACATCATCAGATGTGAGCATTGACACCCATTTTAATAAAGGAGGATAATAAACTGTAAGGAGAGAAAGTAGAGAAAATATGCTTTTTAACATAAAAAAGCTATGTTGATAACAAACGTGCATCTACTGTTAGTCTAACAGTTCTGTAACATTTCATACCTGTTGGAAGGAGAATGTCAAAAGGGAACTCGGTGGATAATCGAGTCTGAGAAAGGCTGGACATACAAAGGAACAGAATAGGGAAAGAAAAATAGTCACAGAAATGGTCACCAGACGAGGGAAAAGGGTACAGGCAGTCATCCTCAGAAGGACTGAGCAGACAGGCTCATGAATGTACAAAGAGACTGGAGATATTGGCTGAAGGTGTCTGTATGGACAGTGAAAGAAAAAAAAATGGATACAAAGGGCCACAGGAACAGTTGCTAACAGTGAGACCTGGAGCAATAAAGTAGTAAGAAAGATGAATTATTTTATCAGTTGTGCTTCAATGAAGTTATCTATAAAACCAAGCAAACAACAGCAAGGCACTGAAACTACTTGGATAAAGTAGAAGATTTTCACAAGGTTATAGAGCAAGAAGTGGCAAAAATTGGGTTACAGACAACATATAGATGTTAACAACAAACACCACTCCAAAACTGACTGCCTCATGAACAGGATGCTTTCCATCTTTAGCAGAGGACACAAGAGAGAATCACTCCCAAACTGGAAAAGAAAAATCAATCCCATGTTGGAAAGGCATCCAGCATGTCCCCTTTTAGAGGGAAATACCCAAAGCTAATCCCAAAAAGATTAGGCAAAGGCTGTCTATTAGTCCTCTGTGAATGAGATAAGAACTTCAAAACCCAATTTACTGCTCCTATACAAGAAAAGATATGAGAAGATATGTCCTAATCCTGCACATCTTCAAGATTTAGTTACTTGGCTGTGAGCTGCAAAAAGGCAGTTTGCTCCCCTTGGATTCACAGTCCTGGTGGTTTGTTGGACCAGACTTCATAAAATAAGCAAGGAAATTAAACATTTTCTTTCCAAGGATTCTGGGCCCAACCACATAGCAAGTCATGACTAAGCATCTCTAGGTACCAGATTGTCAATTATCCCTGAATCATGCCCATTTACTGCACTGTGCTTTCCATGGAATAATTCATCTTAGGCAAGGAGGAAAAAAATCAAAGTACAAAGTATTCACTAAGCAGTATCTGAATCCCATTCAGAAAGATTTAGCCTGCACTACAGCAGTCACATCAACACACTCCAGTATTCCAGTTCACCAGGATGAAATTTGAATTCAAATCTTACAGCTGGCTACAAAGGCATCCTCAAACCATCTCCTATGTTTTGTCCTCTGGATATTTCTCAGAAAACATTGGTTAGTTAATTTTAGCAGGACTTAGGTGGGCAGTTTTGTACTGTCAAGATCCAGATGCTGCTGGGTACACTCAAAAATGCTCAGGTCCTCAGAGAGACCTACAAGGAGGATATGAAAAGCTGAAGCCACAATTTGGTGCCTACTTGAGCCACTCTGTCCCATCCTGACTACAGCAGCCTCATACTCCTCCCCCTTCCATGTCTTAGTATCAAGAGAGGAGTATTTTCCCAAAATTTTACACAGATTTCCAAAAATTTACACATTCTTAATAACTCAGAATTATTCAAAGCCAAAGAAATTTTCACCAGTTATTTGTAAATCATGAGATTGGATAAAATAATTGTTTTGCTTTTGGTTTGTTTGAAACATTACTGCTTTAAATCACTTCTCAGGAAGCTGCTTAAAGAAACTTTTAAAATGAAAAAGTAAAATTGTCCTGCAACTAAATTCACGCTTGACATCACTGCACACTTCTTTTTATGCTGGGTCAACATTCATTTTTTACAACCTAATTGCCAATCTATAAGATGGGCATAAAACTCACAAGAAAAAAAAGGAAATATATTACTTTATAATAGAGTGATACTCAGACATTATGATGAAAGAAAAATCTGTAACTACAATTCAAGTAATTCACACTAGGGGAAAACTTGAGGAAAAATGCTGGTTTATACTGAACATTATTGCATGAGGGTGCAAAACAACTCCCACTTTTTTATTCTTTAAAAAAAACAAAAAAACAAAAAAACAAACTATGTTGCATTTATCCTAAGTGTGATGCTCCATCTAAAGAGGTAATTCAGGTGAAGACAGATAAATCCATATGCCCAATTTCCCCTTTAGACAATTTAACCAAACCTTCTTGATTAGTGATAAAGAGGAAGCAAAAAAATTCCTGTCAGAATTCCTAAAAGTTAAAGGACAAACATAACCACACTGCTTTGGGCAATGTCTGTGTTAGAACCTGGGTACACTAAATCATGAATAAGCTTCCATGAACATATGCTCAAATGAAGCTTTCACCTACACACAAGGGGTACAGGCCTCATGGGGTCAAACTTGAACATAAACAATCAAAGTTTCAGAAGCTTTCAATTCCCCCAGGTTTATTTGATAATATTTGTCACTAAAGAATGCACCATGTCATTATCACCATCATCTCTTTCACATTCATTGTGTAACTACTCTAATTTGATAAAAGCCTCATTAAAAGTTCTACTGTGAAATGTATTTACTCCTTCTGCTTCTTTCTGACCAAATACTTTACCTTTAAAAAAGTAAAACTGATTTTTAAAAGATTATTTAGATTATTTAATTCCAGGAAGCAACATACAGATCTAGAACTTTGACTACAGCACTGTGAGCTCACAGGATGCTTATTTACCACCGATTTGCATCACATCCTTTTTTTTTTTTAAAAAACCAAAAAATTAATTTCAGAATAGGATACTAGAACATGTATTCCAAAAATAAGCTTTTAAGAGGTCTTTTTTGCTTAGAAAAACTCGGAGGTGTTGGAGCTGTATCATTCGGATATCTACCTGGCTTACCCCAGGAACATGTGAGTGTGAAACTCTACCCGGTCCTTCATTGCTAACATAAATATTGGATGTCGCACAATAACTAGGCCCAATTTTTAAAGTCCTAGGAACATTTAAACCATGGCAGACTTGCAGGAACTGATCCATGGCTCTTCCTGCTATGTTGATAACAGGTCAACATGAGAGTAGGCCCAAACCTACCATATCTGAATATTATGTTCTGTAAAACCACGAATTATACCTTATTAATAAGCTGATTAATACCACCCAACTCATGCAAAGCCACACAATACTTCACGGTATTAATAAAACATATTCAGTGCTCATATGTTCAAGGCTCAGTGATGGCTTTATTAAGCACAAGGGCTTGGAAACAAACATGCAATGCCACTAAATAATTTCAGTAAGAAATACACTTGATATCTACATGTATTTAGAGACTCAGCACAAATATACTTGGCCAAGCAATGCTGCCTTTAATATCACCCGGCAGCTTCCCCTGCCATGGCATTAGGAGCAAGAATCCACCACAGCATTTCATCAGGAATGTGTATTAACCAGGGCCCCCCTCCTCCCCGCCTTGCAGGCCGTGCTCATGCAGTGCAGCTCTCCTGGAAACCTGGACGGCGAGAGAGACTTTCCTTAAGTAGCGACAAAAGCTGAGGATTTAGCAATTAATGCCCCATCCCAGCGCTGATCCTCGCTCAGCGCCGGGACAAGGCGGCCCCGGGCGCCCCTTCCCACAAAGGGGGAAGGCCCGAGGCCTCCCCGCTCTCCCTCCTCACCGGGCCTCGAGTCCCCTCAGCCCCGGCGGCCCCGGGCTCGCTCCCCGCGGCCACCGCGAGGGACCCGCCGCGGCCTCCACCCCTGCTTGCTTCTCCCTCCTCCTTCCTGCCCCAGGGCCTCCGCTCTCCCTCAGCGCGGGGAGGAGGAGGAGGAGCCGCCGCCGCCTCCTCCTCCTCCCGTTGCCGTCCCCGCTCCCTCCCCTGGGGCCCGGCCCGGCCGCGAGCACCCGGTACCTTGTAGAAGGCCCCGTTGGAGCCCCGCACCTCCACCACCAGCTCCTCCATGTTGTGCGCGGTGCGGGAGACCCGGGCCCGGCACCGCCTCCCTTCCCTTTCTCTGTGCCGGCGCAGGCGGGGGAGGAGCGGTGTGTGTGTGCGGGGCGGGGGCGCTCGGTTCACGCCGAGCCCGGGGGTGTGGCCGCCCTGGGCGGGAGGGGGGAGGCAGCGCCGGGGGCTCCGCTCGGCGCCGCCGCTCCGGGCCCGGGGCCGCCGGAAATGAAACCGAAACGGCGGCGGGCGGCGCGCGGGGGGCGCGCGCGGGGCGCCCGGTTCGCACGCGAGCGCTCGGGGCCCGCGTCACGTGACCGCGGGAGGGGCGGGGCCGGGAGCGGGCCCGGGGCCGGCGCGCGCCGCTCGCTCGCCCACCCGCCGCCGCCTCTGTAACGGCCCCGCGCGCGCGCAGCCGCAGTGCCGCGGGGCGCGCGCGAACCCGGCAGTTGCGGGGCCGAGGTCCCGCCTCCTCCTCCCCCCCTCCCGCCCCGCCCGTCGCGCGCCGGAGTGACCGCCCCGGTGACCAATCGGGTCGCGCGGTGCCGCGGCGCGCGCCTGAGTGACCGGCACTTCCGGCCAATCAGATCGCGCGGCCTGACCGGCGCTGGTCGGGGCGCGCGGCGCCCTCAGGCAGGCCCGTATGGCGGGGGGGGTGTGTGTGTGTGTCCGTGCGTGTCCGCGTCCCGCTGTCCCTGGGCCCGGCCCGGCCCGACGCCGCGCTCAGGCGGGGCCGGTCCGGGCGGTGCCGAAGCCCCAAACGGCGCCGAGTAACGGCCCTGGGCAGCGATGGCAGTGCGGGGCCCGGGGCGAGGCGAAGGGAATGACGGGCCGAGCAGCGCGGGGGCTGCTGGGATGGAGGGGGACATGGCGGCCGGGCCTGTGGGGCCCGGGGTCCGGTCCCTGAGGGGCTGCCCTGGGAGAGAGGAGGCTCAGCCGTGCAGTGAGCTCTGCCTGCCTGGCCACGGCCAGGAATTTACAATAAATGTGAATTGAGCACACACCTTGAGTCCTTTGTGCAGTTTTGGGCACCACGGTAAAAGAGCTAAAGCTCCTGTCCGAAGGAGGCCACGAGGATGGTGAAGGGCCTTGAGGGGAAGCCGTGTGAGGAGAGCTGAGGGCACTTGGTCTGAGGGCAATGGTCTACCCCCATTGCACTCATTAGACAATTAGACATCAGGCTGGAGGAGGCTGCGGGGAGAGCCGCAGGCTGCATCAGGGGAGGATTAGTTTGGATATCAGGGAAAGATTCTTCACTCAGAGGGTGGTCGAGCGCTGAACAGGCTCCCCAGGGCAGTGGTCACAGCCCCAAGGCTGCCAGAGCTCAAGAAGTGTTTGCACAATGCTCAGGTGTATGGGGTGGGATTCTCGCGGCTGTCCTGTGCAGGGCCAGGAGCTTGGTGATCCTTGTGAGTCCCTTCCAACTCAGGACATTCTGTGATTCTGTGAATTGTGACTGGATTAGGAATGGTCCTGCTCCTGCAGTGGGGTTCTGCTGAAGACCTGAACATCTCCCAAGGGGTCTGGCACCAGACGAGCTGAGCTGAAGGAACAATTCCTCTGCCTGTAGCAGCTCCTTTATTCATCACACAAGTTCTCCATGTAATACATACTATTATTTTAGGACTGTAGATTCCATAATGTTGGAAAAGATCTCCAATATCACTGACTGCAGCCTTCAGCTGCGTTTAAACCCTCACGGACATTTCAACATCACATTGCACATATAGTTCACTGTAGAACCTTGTGAATAAAGAATAAAGAGCTCTGATATGATGGAACATCTGCAACTTAGAGTGCAATGGCACAAAAGCTGCTTGTTCAACCTTGTGTTAGACCTGCAGAAATGTTAACATCTTCATGTTTTCTAAAATAACTACAAAGAATCAGAGAAGGAAAAAAAAATCCCAGCTGTTACCCATTTATGCTCAAAAATCACATTGTATTACTATGGCTGTGATTTCTCTGAATATGTGTGTGATGCTCTCCTTACATGAGTTGTGAAATTCTACCCCCATTGCACTCATTAGACAAGAAGTCACAGGATTGACCTGCTTGGGATGGCAGAAGGTCCAAGAGGAACTGAAGAAAGAAAAAATTGCAGATGAGGACCAGAGGAGCAATGACAAGTTTTTTGTGTGGATAAAACCCCACCAGGCAGAGATTAGATCTTACAGAATCTCCATGAAGGAATTTACATACAATGGATCACTTGTTCATGTTAAAAATACTTTTTTTTTTTTTAAACTGGAAACCATATAAATGGTTCAAATCAATATTTCATCCGTCTGCCAGAAGTGATGATGCCCAGCTCTGAAAGTTAGATGAAGTTTGGGGTTTTTTATGTCCTTTTTCTTTTTCATTCATTGTTTGTCATAATTATTCTCTTTTTAATCAAATAGGTTGCTGTCACGAAGGCAGATTATCTCTGAGCAGACAGAATATAAAGGTGTCTGATTTAGCTCTGTCTTCCAGTGGTGCTTTCACTACTGTCCCCAAGATAAAAGCTGCTGTACTGTATAATCTTCCCTAATGCTTAACTTAAATTTCCCTTGCCATTGCTTAAATTTAACATTCTTTATTTTGACCTGACTAGTGTATGTTCTAATCCTTGTCTACTTAATGAGAGCATGTACATATCTCCAGAGCACACTCCCTCATTTACTCCTAACCTTTCTTTTTGCTTTTCAAATTTTCTTTCCTGTTCTACTTTGATTTTTACTTTGAACTATCTTCAGACTGAACTGTCCATGCCTTCTGCAATGTGTTCACAAATCAGGTAACTAGTTCTTAGATAAACTTCCAGTAAACTAGATTTTTTCCAATGTCTCTTTATTTTGAATGTGATGACACTATAAAAATACACCTCAGTAATTCCATTACAAGCTTTTACTATTAAAGGCAAAATGTTATTTAATTGAAATATTAGACTTCACTAATATATAATCATAGAATCACAGAAGATTTAGGGTTGGAAGGGACCTGAAAGATCATCCAGTTCCAACCCTGATGTGTGCACTGACTTTTATAATTCAACAAAAATTCCCCACCCCAAAGTTTAACAAGGCAGAAGACTGTTACAGTCTTTTAAAGATGGTCAGGTGTTCTTTTCTTGTCAGTTTGCATGATATTCTCAATAAAGACTTTTGAATAACCTCACTGAAATGGTGATGTTTTAATAACCAGATCAGCACTTGGATGAAGCAGTTACAGTTAACAGAGATACAAAAATGAAAAATTTCTTAGGCATTGCTTTATGAACAATCAATAGTAGCTGAAGGTTAAATATAACCAAAATATTGCAGCTTTATTAGCTTGTCCTTGACTGAAGTGATACACAGAAATGACAGATATCCCAACCAGGGTGTGGAGCAGTGGGTATTCCCAGAACTCCTGAAGACAAGCTGAACTAAACTAGGGATGGTTTGAAGTGTCACTGTGTGAGGACAAGAAATCAGATTATGCTATGCCTGATCATTCAATTCTTTGAATAGTTAATGTGAACTTTCTCTGGGAGTGCTAATAAAATACTCTGAGGTAGTGTTCACGTGGAGCATAACAATCAAAAAGACAAACCTGAATACTGCAAAATGATTAAACCAAAAAATACTTCAGTACATATATTGGGATGGTGGGTAATCTTTAACCTTGTAAAAATATATTAATGAGAAGAGCCAACTAATCTATTGATTTTCTGTCTTAATTATTCAAGCTGACCTTCAATGAAACTTGACTGTTTTTCAGTTTCTTTATAAGTCATTAGTTCACCTCTGCCTCTGAATATGTAGTTTTGTGTGTAGTACCAGGGAGCAGGGAGCCATCCAAGGTTCATTTTTGCCACAGATTCTCCTTTAGTGTAGATATATGTTTCCACAAGTGGTTTTCAGTTTCTGCAGTATACTGTGTCTTCCTGACCTGAATATGGAAAGAAGGCTGAGGGATTTAAGATGACTTTGTGCCTTCAGTACAGAAGCCTCCCAGTTTCACAGAGAGGAGTCAAAGAAATAAACACTGGAATCTGAACTTCAGGAGGTTATTAAAATTTTTAGCTTGCACAGATATAATTTGCTAAAAATACATGTTTTTGAAATATGACCTATTAAACTGTGAAGCTTTAGCTCAGTTTGCTTATTCAAAAAACAACATTGTCATTCAACTCACCTGTGAGATAATTGTCTTGGTGGGTAATCTCTTTCTTATTTGCTTTATTTGTTGGAATAACAGGTCTCATTTAAAATTAATAGTAATTTCTGCATTCTTCCAGATCAATGGCTGTATATCATTGGTGGTCCACAGCTCTGAGTAGCAATTTCCTTTCTTTGCATGTCAGTGAATTTGAAAATGTACCATGTAGCATTTTGCTGCTTAATTATTCAGTTTCACCTCCCACTCATGAACTTCCATTCACTTCTCTTATAACCCCACAAATACATTTATCATCCTATTAAACCTGTGTGTTATTTCCTCTGCAGAAGTATTGGTACTGTAAACAGTTCTTTTTAACAGACAACACTCACATTCATATGGAAAACTGCATGTCAGTTTACTCAGCTGATTTTTTTTTAATCACTAACCAAATAACATGAGATGAAAGTGAAAAGATGCCCTGAATTATGTGTGTCTTGAAAATGAATTAATTTAAACAGAAAAAAAAAAAAAACCCCTCAGAAAACTTGGGATACAAGTGGTTGGAATGCAACACAAGAGAAAAGTTCTGTTGTTTGCAGGTGGTTGGACACATCCATGACCTGCAGAGGCCCTGTGTGCAGTGTGCATGCTGGCTCACACAGCACACTCAGCTCAGGGAGTTCTAGTGTGAACGTACAGCCTTTGAATAAGAGCTTTTACTCTGAGAAATATAAACTTCATATTCTATGATCATCAGGAGTATAAACATTGATGCTATGATTAGAAAAAGAATTATTTTGGTGCATTAGGAGTTGATTTACCTGGGGTGACTTTACTTCATAGAATTAAGAATTGTATCCAAAAGTTGCTGGCATAAAAATAGCCCTGATTTTCTTTTCTGTGTGGAGAGGGAGGTGAGTGCAGCCCTCCATTGCAGTGGCTGTAAGCAGAACCTTGGATAGCAATGCAGATGGAGAGGGCTGTGCTGTGGTCAGCCACACTTAGATGGATCCCACAAGGGTCTTCACTGAGATTTCAGCCAGCCCTGGTGTTAAAGGAGGGGCTTTAACTCTTAAATGGATCCCACAAAGCTCTTCCCTGAGGTTTCAGCCAGTGAAACAGTTTTCATCAGTGTGCTGGGTTTTTTGTGGCCAGGTTTGGGTAGAGTGTGTGGGAAGGGGATCCCAGGTGGGGCAGGTGAGAAGTTGCCAGAGGCTTCCCCCTTGTCTGACAGAGCCAGTGACAGCTGGCTCCAGGATGGACCTGCACTGGTGCCAAAGCCAAGCTCATCAGAAAAGATAATAATGCCTCTGTGATAACATATATAAGAAGGAAAAAAAAATACTGAGTGGGAGTAATTGTGGCCTGTGGGCCTGATATTTCTGGGTCTGAGAGATTTTAGCCTGCTGGCAGCTGCTAACTTTTTCCCAAGGGAAAACTTCTCAAGAAAGCTTCTTCTCAAAACAATCTTGGCAAACAACTCTCCTTTCTCCAAACAATCTTTCTCCAGGTGGTGTTTTGCTGTTTCTCTGGTTTAACCAATGGGATTAGAGAGGTGTCGTTCCTATTCACCAACCATGTTCAATCTGTATCAGAACACCTTATAAAACGTAGTAAGAATTAGACAATAAAGCTTTTTCTATGCTCTTTGCCTTCTGAAATATTTGGAGTCTCCCATCTTTCTTTCATGTCCTACAACGACATCGGCCAGAGAAGAGAGGAGTGAGAATGTGTGAGAGGAGCAGCCCTGCAGACAGGCAGGGCAGTGCAGGAGGGGCAGGAGGTGCTGCAGGTTCAGGGGTTCCCCTGCAGCCCCTGGTGCTGCCCATGCAGGGACAGCAGCTGTGCCCCTGCAGCACAGGGGGGTCCGTGGGGAGCAGGGATCCAGCTGCAGCCTGGGGAGGAGCCCATGGAGAGCAGGGGATGCTCAGAGGATTCTCTGACCCCATGGGAAGATGGTGCTGGAGCAGGCTCATGGCAGGGATCTGGCGCCATGGAGAGAGAAGCCCATGGTAGACCACGTTTCCAGGAGTTGGGACCTCACAGGGGATCCACTCTGGGGCAGGGATTCATGTTGGAGGAGTTCTTGGAGTGCTGTCTCCCTTAGGAGGGAACCCGTGCTGGAGCAGGGGAAGAAGTTCTCCTGATGGGAGACCAGCAGCAGAAACATTAGGATCAACTGACCATAACCCCCATTCCCTGTTCCTTGGCATCTTTGGGGGCAGGAGGTAGAGAATTTGGAATAAAGTTAAAGCCCATGAAGGAAAGAGGCATGCAGGGATAAGATTTTTTAGGACATTTTTTTTACTTCTCATTTTTCTGGTCTGATTTTGGTTAGTGATAGATTCATCTCATTTCCCTAAGCTGAATCTGCACAATCAGCAGCAATGCCAAAGATGGAACAGGTGAGCTTAGAGAGTCTACATTTCTAGGCAATCTAAACTAGAAAAATTTCAGTACAATAGACTGACATTTCTAGAATCCTCATCTGAGTGTGTAACACAGAACATGGGCATGTTTTTCCAGCACCCATCACAAATCCATTGGGTGACCATCAGGCCTTTGTT
Source organism: Acrocephalus scirpaceus scirpaceus (assembly GCA_910950805.1). Taxonomy (NCBI): domain Eukaryota; kingdom Metazoa; phylum Chordata; class Aves; order Passeriformes; family Sylviidae; genus Acrocephalus; species Acrocephalus scirpaceus. The sequence continues at coordinate 3,974,436 of OU383792.1, forward strand.
TTGCTGTGTGCAGGAACAGGAGGCTTCAGTCTGAAGCTGATTCAGAGATTTATGAAGATTGATGACTGCCTCTCTTGAATATACTGCACTTTTAGCTGAAATTAATCTGAAAACATCACATGGCTCTTTCCAATCCATAGCAGAATTCCCAGTGATGTCGAGGAGCAATAAGTCTGCATTTCAAAGGCTATATATGCCAGTACATTTATATAGCCTTAATGTTATTTGTATTGACCCTGATGGGAACTGCTATGGAACTACTATATAAAATGCCATTCTCCTGACAGACTGTGATATTTAACTTCCTATTAGAAGCATTTATAACTTAAATGACTTGTATTTTCCCACTAAATTGCTATAAAAACAATGCTGTAACCTTACGCTGTGGCAACAGATGAATTGTGTGAAAAAACAAAAACAAAACAAAAACAAAAAAACAAGCAAAGAAAAAATTAGTAGTACCTTGGCAATAGTAGCCTTTCAGTTACGCTTTTTGTTGTAGTTGGTTTTTGTTTGTTGTTATTTATTGTATGTAAAAATATTGTAGTTATTTGTTTGTTATTGTTTGTTTGTTTGTTTGGGTTTTTTGTTTTGGTTTTGGTTTTTGGTTTTTAATTTTGTTTATATTTTGGCTGACATAGCTGACATTTTTGTCCCACTAGCTAACGTTTTATTCTTCACTATTTCGAAATACAATTTTGATACACCACTTACAGATTTATACCCTGCCCATAGCTATATGATAGCTATATATTTATCGCTGTATTTATTTTCTGTCCCTTCTAACCCCCCGGAGAAGGGGCGGCAGTACCGGGCTGCGGCCACACGAGGGCCCCCCAGGACCGGGCCCGGCTCCGCGGAGCTTTCACTGCTTTTCCCTGCATTTCCCTGCTTTTCACTGAATTTCCCTGAAATCCCTGCTTTTCACTGAATTTCTCCGCATTTCCCTGCTTTTCAATGCTTTTCCCTGCATTTCCCTGATTTTCATTGCTTTTCACTGAATTTCCTTGCATTTCACTGCTTTTTATTGCATTTCACTTCTTTTCACTGCATTTCCTTGCATTTCCCTGCATTCCCCAGCTTTTCACCACTTTTCCCCGCTTTTCACTGCTTTCCCCCGCTTTTCCTTGCATTTCCCTGCTTTTCCCTGCTTTCCCTTGCATTTCCATGCTTTTCACTGCACTTTGCATAAAACCCACCACGCTATCTCCTTAAATACTGCCTCTGGACTGCCTTGGGACTCGCAGTGTTTTGTATAACCCACGAGAAATACTTGCAACACTAAGAGCCTATAATACCTTTTATTTCTGTTTTTGTTAGTAGTAAACTTAGACTCTTATAAAGGATTTTTTTAAAATTATTTTGAATGTATTTTAATTTTGAGAGCTATCTCACATATCATGACCTAGAGCGTTCTTCCATTACTTTCAGGCACTCAGGAGAGTGTCAAGCAGTTGTGGAGTACACATGTCAAATTCTGAAGTTCCCTTGTGAACACTTGAACTGGACTAAACCTATTTTACTTTAATGTTTCTTTCAGCTTAGAGTTGTTTTTCATTTTCATGGCCTTTCAAAGAAAATAATTTGTACTGAAGGTGGACAGTGAGGTTTTGCTTTCTTGGGTTGTAAGGCAAAGTCAACTAAATGTTCTCATTCGACAGGAACAACTTTGGTGCTGTGCTCTTTACTCTTTGAAAGGCTCCACTTCAATAATGTATCAGTTAACCAAGTCAAATGAGATTTTTTCAGCAAAACCATCACGATATTAAAGGGAAGGTTGCCAAAGCAGAGTTTTGTCAGAACTCATTTGTCTCCCCTTTATACATCTTCTGCTCTTGTTAATATTATTGTCAAAACATGTAGTCCTGTACTAAATGGTAGATTAACAGTTCACACCTTTACAAAAGATTTGGCAGAGCTCCAATGTTTTGATGTCAGCTGTGATTATTGATTTGCATTTTGAAGGGGTGTGATTCACTCCATGCATCAGCTTTCCTTTTGTACGTGTGACGTTTTTCAGAAGGGATGGAAAACAAGACCAGTATATTTATTTTATGAGTGCTCTGCATCTCCTGGAATAAGAAAAATTGCTGAGCCTGGGAGCTAGTGCAAGGAATGATTTAACTGTGGAAGGAAAATTTCAGATTTTAGTGAGTGAAAGGCAGGGCTCCTCTTGCAGAGGTGTTTGGGGCTGTTTTTGTGTTGGCTGCCTGAGAGCGTGGGCAGCTTGGCATCCCCTGGTCTGAAAAACAAAAGCTTGGGCTGGTGACAGGCAAAAAGTCACCACTAGGAAGTTTTCTCACTCTGGAGTCACCAGCTACACCTCAGCACCAACACTGCAGTCCTGGGACAAGGCGGTTTTGGTGCAGAATTACCCCAGAGCTTCCCTGCTGTCCAGTGGGGTCAAGGTTCCTCCTGTCATCTCCTGCAGGATCTGAGCTGCCCAGGCAAGAGCAGAGTGGCACTGTGTGACCTTCAGACATGCCTTCCACTATAAATTATTCTGTGATTCAGTAATGCTGCAGTAATTCTGCATTTCAGGCATGTTCAGATATTCATGCTATTTGATGGAACAAGAAGTGATGTCCATGTCCGGTGTTCATTAAATATTAAGATGCCACATCTGTGGTTAAAAATAAAGCTTAAGAGGCACTATTTTTCTTCTTTATTGACTCTTTCAGTGCCTTGTTAAAACTCATCTGCTGAGTACATTGCAGCAGATGTCTGAGTTGGAAACTCTACCAAAGAAAGATCGGAGTGTGGACACAGGTTGTGCCACGCAGGATTTATAGGGATGTCAGGTGTTGCTGAAAAGTTGCTGAGGACCATGGAAGGGTAAAATAACATCAGACACAGTTAACCAACTGCTGAGAAAAGCATCTCTGAACAAAAGAAAAATGTCTCTGAGGTGGCTGTCTAACATTTCCCAGAAGAGACAAGCGTTATCAGTCAGCATCACAAAAGACCAATTGTTCTTTTATGACATTATGATGATAGGCATCCTGCTCCCTGAAGGAATTTGTCTTAATGAAGTAGTGTGGCAGTTCCATGTAAAACAGCTTCCAAGTGGTAGAAACACAAATTGTTGTACCAAAATTCAGAAGAACAAAAAACTTCCTATAGAAAACTGTAAAGTCTATCAAAGCCTTTAGTTATGTCGCTCATAAAGGGGAAGAAAATGAAGGCAGTCAAAGGTTTTGGCCCACTGGAAACTCATTTTGTGCTTTACAACAGCCTGAGGAGGAATAGCAGGACTCTGGTTACTCGAGGAGAGGAAATGAAACAATATTGCTTATCAGGTAGTTCTTCAACTATTTGTTATTGATTGGACACAGAATAAATGGATCTCAGCCTCTGGGCTAAAGCATTAGGGAATACGACTCTATTACCAAAACACTGGTAACAGTTTTACAGACAAGACAGAAAGAACTCTGGATGATGCAATTGAGAGGAGGATGAAAGGCCAAAGAGAAAATATCACTGAAAGAGTTGAAAATCTGATTCTGTAAAGGAAAAGAATTATATCCTGGTGGTCAAGCAGCTTCATAAGCCAGTAATTTGTTGATGGTGAAGTTGTATGGAGTGAAAAAGTCAAGATACTGAAAAGAGCAATGGCAGAGAATCTGTTTGCCCATTCTCCCTTCCCCATGTCCTGCAGGAATGCTGGGAAGGACAGCAGGAAAAACCACCACGGAGCAGGAAAAGCCACCACGGAGCAGGAAAAGCCACCAGGTGTGGTGCTGGAGGGCAGCAGGCGTGGGCAGCCCGTGGGCACAGCATCCCTCTGAATTATCTCTGAGCTCTGTCTTAATGAAACACTCCAGTAAGACAAATATCAATTAAGAATGATTCCTAGTAAAGTCAAGAACAGTTTTGTTTGTTACCTGAGTAGAAAAGTGGACTGATGTGGGCTTGACATTTCTGAGTCTGAGAGATTTTTTGCCTCTAGCAGCTGCTGACTTCTTTCCCAAGGGAAAACTTCTCAAGAAAACTTCTCAAAACAGTCTTAGAAAACAATTATTCTTTCTCAAAACAATCTTCTCTAGGCAGTGTTTTGCTGTTTCTCCAGTTTAATGAACAAGATTAGAGAGGTGTCGTTCCTATTCACCAATCATGTTAAATCTGTATTGTAACAGCTTATAAAAGTTGGTAAGAATTAGACAATAAAGCTTTCTGTGCTTTTGCCTTCTGAAGTATTTTAGAGTTCATCTTTCTTTCGTGTCCTGCAGTGACAGACCCAACAACGTTCTGTGTGTGAAACAGTTGTGCCAAACACCAGCACTGCTTGGGTATGTAGTGATTACTATTGCTGATGGGTTACTTGCTTGGATTTTAACTTTGACAGCTTCCCAGCATGAAAAGGAGTTGCTAATAAGTCATTCAGAGATTCTGTTTCGTGAAAAAAGGTGATTGAGAGGCTGTTTGTGCCCCTGTGGTTGACAAAATTGTGCATCAGAACTGATCAAGAGTTATCTGAGGAGAAAAGTGAGGGTCTGTGTTTGGATAAAAATTACATATAGGGCATTAGGAGGGCAGAGAAGGAACACAAGTGAGATCTCTCTTTTAAATCTGTTTCCAGTCTAAATTAAGCAAACAGTGATCAGACCAACATCGTTGGTCCTTGTACCAGTGAGAGATTTCCAGCTCTCTCAGAGACTGAAGCACACGCTGTGCAAACCACTCAACCCTCTCAAAAACCACACATCTTCTTTGGTCTCTACAGACATGAAGACAAATCCCAGTGATTTTGATGAAAACTAGAAAGACACTGCTGAAAAAAAAAAGGTAGAAAAATACCGAAACTTTACCACATAAAATAACAGAACTTACAGAGTGTTAGGGTTTGGGGAGGAGTTTTTGTTTTCAGGATATGAATCTGTATAGATGGAAGAAAATCAGTAGGATGTTCCTCCAAAGCTGTTCTTAAGGAAATACATAAGTTAATAAAAATCTGAGCTCCCTGAAAACTTTACTCTGCTTGGTCTATGTCAAATTAATCACCATTAAAAGTTATCCAAACTGATTAAATTTGCAGGGTGTCTGTCAAAACATGAAGCCTTGTATTCTTGGTCTCCTGGACAATGGGTTCTTATCAGATGACATTCTTAATAAAAAAAGAATAGGTACTCATTTTTAACCCTCCAGCTTCTACACAGAAGAGTAAAAATACAATTTTCCCAGGAAAACATTTGCATTACAGTTGTTTGCTATCTCCTAGAACTCCTTGCTTGACCAGCTATTCTTGTGCAAAGAGAAAAAAAAGAAAAGCTTTTTCAGCTAGAAAACAGGATTAAATTTTCTTTTTGGTCAGTACTATAGAACAGACCAGCTTACATTAGTTCCCATTTTCCCTTATCACACCACAGTGTAAAAACATCGGGTTTCCTATCTCAGTGTGAAAGCCTGTCATTAACAAGTGATTATTCAATTTATTTCTTCTTTTTACCCCCTAAAATACAGCAGGAGCCTTCTAATCTTTCAGTCACATAAAACAGAATAATTATAACTTCTTTAGAAGCATTGCTGAAGGTATTTTGTCCAATTTGACAGGCTAGGGGTGATTGACACTTGGAGGTTTGGATTAATTTATGGATTTTTGGTCACTTTCCACTCTGGGTTTTGATAATACAGGGTAAACACAGGAAAGTTTTATCCCTGCTAGGACTAAAAAATGTAAAACAGAATTTTTCTTTTTATTAGAGTTTGTCGCCTAAGCCAGAGGCTACAGTAATAACAATAAGTGAGATAATTTTGTAAGCATTATCTGTAGGAAATGTAATAAAATAGCTACAAGAGGAAATGTGTTTGGAATTATCTTGTTGAAAATATTATTCAATATGTTAGAGATTAGAAACAAGAACATCTTGTTTCCTGTGGTAAAAATGTGCTAATAAGAATGGTTGTATTAATAGCATTGTTGCAGGCAGCCTGCATTGTTGGAGTTTGACATACACTAAAAAACCCTGGGTTTTTAGATACTTATATTTAGATTTCACCACTGGAAGAAATAATCAAGATTTCTTCCTTTTCATCCCAAGTTTTCATTGCAGTTGGTTTTGAGTGCCATAAATGTTGAAATTTCACTTTGCAGGCTGTGCGTGTGGCTGAAATTCTTTTGTTTTAAAGCCCGTGTTGGCTGAGCTGTTTGGTCCCACCCAAAGGTTTCAGGCTGCTGTCACTCCTCTGGAGTACACGGGGTGGGTGTGGGTGGTGATCCTTTGCTGTGCCTGTAACTCCAAAATAATTCTTTGCACCCCATACCAACTTGGTTTTCTGTGTGTGTGGTTGAGGTTGTGGCTTATGAAAGAGAAAGATGAGCTCAGGATAAAACAACAAGCCCTGCTTGGTAGAAAGAATGTAAAAGGCAAAGAAATAAAATAATTGGAAGAGTCAAAGAAATAGAAATTATGAGTACTGGATTACATCTAGAATACTGTAAGGTTATGGAGTATTCAGCAAATAATTCAGGTTTTACATACTGACTTCCCAGATCTCTTTGTCAGGTTCTTGATTTCTGCTGCTTTCTTTGGTCTATCATTCCATATTTCCTTTTCTTTATTAGCTTTTCTGCTTTCTATTTCAGACTTCTTTCAAACTTATCTGCAAAATACATTGCCTTTATTTTATTTTTATTTTGTGATTTCTGGCAACCAGCTTCCCAGACATTCCCTGCAGTTTCCTCTTCCTACAGGGAGAGCCTGGAGTGGGAGCTCACTTGGCTGGCAGAGGAAAGTTGGAGTGTGTCTGTCCTCACTCCAAACCATTGACAGTAGGAGTAGGAAAAATGTCTTTAGAGAAAGGGTATAGGGCATATGCAATGCAAGCTGCAGGATTTCTGCATCTATTAAATTTATGCCATGGCTTGGAAAGGAGTTCTGAGTAAGTCTGTTAAGTTACATTAAATAGAAAGTGAGGGAGTTAAATTAAAAAGGAGCTGCTAAAGGAGGCAGGTAATAGAAAACCTTTTTATCACTTTTGTGGAACTTTAAGGCTTTCAGACAGCGAGGCATTCAGAGACTTTGGTGCTTGTGGAGATGGCTGAGCAGGAGCAGGATATTTCATCAGAAAAGACAAATGGAGAAGAATGAAAACTGCAGATCACCTTAATGCTTTCCCCATAGTGTTCACTAAGGCAGGATTAGGTGTTTTCTGAACAGAAGGAAGACAAAGATAGAGGTAGATTTGTGTCTCTGTTTTGAAGTTTGTGATGAGTAATGAAGACAAGTTTGGGGCTTGTGGAGTCCAAATTTTGAGGTGCTCTCAACATCTCAGGCTCCAGTTTCAGGTGTTATTGGCAGTATCACAATGAATACAGTAATATTAATTTGTGCACTGCAAGGCCTATCTGACCATAATAGAGAATTTCTCATGGGTAACCTAAAGTACATTCTGCAAAGTGAGGGCTGGAGCTTGCCTCCTGTGACTGTTTTACCACGTAGCTCTAAGCCCTACCTCTCCCCTGTATTAAAAATGCAGGAATTCCTCTTTGTGTGGAATCAAATCAGAGCCTTATAAAAGCTAAAAATTCCTCAGCTGATGTGTGGTAGGTAGGCAAACAGATGCAGTGTAAGCATTCTGATCCAGGAGATCAAAACCCCCTGAGTTTGCTTAAACTATAATTGAAGCTACTTTTGGTTTGAACACACAGGCTGGCATCAAGAGCTGCAGGTACAACACAGCAGGTAGCAGGACTGACAGCAAAGCTGGGCTTGTTGCTAAATGGTGCTGTAGGTTTAAAGCCAATGAGTGGCACAGCAAATTAAGCAGTCTCTTAGATATTCTGTTTGTGAAGACCCAAATTTAAAAATAACTAGTCTGAGCATCAGCTTGTTTCTTGGGCTGAGTGACATGTTTTGAAATTTCCTCTGTACACAGAAAATGGAAAAGGCTGACTCAAGAGTTCCTATTGACCTGTAATGCAGAGATGTCTCAGGCACTAAGTGACTTGCTTATCTGCAAATCCAAAATATCTTCTGCTGCATGAATTGTTGAGCTTGTCCTGGAAGGCAGAAAGTAGCAATGTGTTGAGAAGTATAAAGTTAAACAGGTCCTAAGGATTGACTGCCACACCATGTGTAACAAATTTGCAGTTCTTTTTTCCAAGGCAGGAGGGGCATTTTGGACTTCAGGGTGATCCAAGCCAAATATGTTTATCCAGCCTTTATCTGCATGGTTTTATGCATACAAATTGCATATCACCCTGAATTTCCTGCTGGGTTTTAGTTTCCTCCAAGGAAAGAGAGCTCAGGCTATTAATTTTAAATAGTGTGCATTGCTCATTCTGATTATCCACTGAAGGGCTAGGTGATTATTGAAGAGAACTTCTTCGAATTCCCTTCCTAATAGGAGCAGGTTTTGGCATTCAGACACCTCTGGAATTCAGAAAGGCTCTGTTCAGTAGCATTCATCCTTATATTCATTACAACAGTAATTATTGACATGAATTGCAGTCTTCTAACATGACTGCACACAGAGATGTGTGAAAAGAGCCCCAAAAGTCACTGCACTGTTCCAGCTTTTATTGCACACCTCTCTCCACCTTGCTTCCCAAGCCAGTGTTATCCACAGCCAGTGGATTTTTATAGAAGCACATGCCAGCAGCAAGCAGCAGTTCCCTGCTAGGCTCTTAATGCTTCCTCTCCCAATTTTGACATCTCTCAGTTCAAAATCGTGCCTTGTGGGGGTGCTGTGCCACCTAAAATAAATTAAATTGCATTGCACTGCACTCTGAAAGGCTTCTATAGATCAGAATAATATAGTGACACGTCTCTGAAGACATTTCCTTTCCATCCCCCCAGCCACCCTTCAGCATATTCTGTTCCTTTATTTCCCACAGGATTCTAAGAGCAGATCTACAACTGAGTTTCTCTTCTGCCAAAGAAATCATGAAAGAAAAAGTAGAATTTTTTTCTTTCAGAATAAAGTAGCACCTTTCTACATGCAGGTGAGAAACTTCCCCAGGTGAAAAAAGGAGAAATGTATGATTCGAGAAATGGACTTTTCTAAATCATACTAAGATAAAAAGTTTTAACAGATTTCAGAGAATTTACTAAAGATTTACACCTGCTTTTGTGATTAGCATCCAGCTCTACAGAAACCCAAAACTAGCTTTGATGGTAACTATTTAGGACATTATTTGAAGTATTTTCCTATCATTTTCCAAATAATCTACAGTCTTCTGTTCAAGTGATGAGTGATAAGGAGTAAGTCACACTAACAATTCCTAGGACACTTTTACTTCTTAAAGGCACCAAACAGAATCTGTGTAACTTGTGGATTTTCCTCCATCATCAGGAAAAGATGCAAGTCTGCTATGGACATTAAAAACACAAGCAGATACTTCAATGCCAATATTTCTCTGTTTTTAATGTATCTGCCAGTCAAGGGTGTGCTCATGCTCGGAGCTGGAGTGCTCTATTGATTTGGGAACTGTATTTTTGCCTTCAAGAAAAAATCTGCAATAAAGTCTTTGTCTGTTCTTTTACTTGAGTCCTCTAGTTTTCTTAAAATCTTACCATTTGAGGCTGAACTTCCAATGCCAGGGTGAATTAATTCGAAGTCTCAGAAAAGTAATTTAGATGCTTTGGAATAACAAAACAGAAAGAAACTTTTTTATTTAGAGGACAATGAGGTTGTATAAGGCTTTGTATAACTTTTACTCTTTTTTTGTTGTTGCTGAATTTTGCTTTCAAGCAAAGTTTAAAACCAACAGCCTGGTGTAGCCTTTAATGGCAGAAAACCTCTGAAAGTTTCCAAACATGGATAATGAGGTGTTAAATCAGAAATGGCAGACACGCTGTCACACAATAATCATTCCTCAGGGCTGCCCAAAAAATGGACTAATATATTTATTAACATCCCCCATGACCACAGGCTCATATTCCTGGGGTGTGTAGATGCATAAAAGTTGGAATCCTCTCAGATCAAGAGATTTGACTTGTTTAGCTCCATTGAAGGTCACCACTTCAGCGAAAGGACAAAGTAGAAAAGCAGGAGAGATTCTGTAGGTAGCAGCTATTCAAGTGCCTCAGACTGAGAAGTTATTTTTGGCCAAAGGAACGGAGTTCAATACAGCACTTAGGTTGTAAGTGCCCCTCATTCTATCAAGCATTCATGATTTCTGGGTAGTTTCATAGGTAAAAAAGATCAGGCTCCATTTCTCTCTCTCCTGCCAATGCAGCTTGTGCATTGTTGATCTTTAGTACTGCAAACACATCCTAGGCTTTATAGCCCCGAGCAATCTCAAAAGAATGGGTTTTAAAAGTATTTTCTTTTGCTCATCAGCTGCACTTGGCTCTGCAGCTGAGGGTCAGGTAAGATGATGCTTGCTTTCCTACAAATGCTGCATGTCTGTGTCATCCAGGCTTCTCTCGGGGATTAAATCCCATTTTCCCTGTCCTGCCCCTGTGCACTGCCTCAGTTCACCCGCACATTTCAACCCTCAGTGTTTCCATGAGAGTGAGGGGCTCTGAGCTCATCATACTCCACCTCTCATTCCAGCAGCAAGTTGTTTCCCTGTAAATAAGTGGGATACCAGAGTGTTGCCCTGTTTTTCAAAAGCCTTCTGATGTTTACATTTTTTAGATTGAAGTTCTCATGCACTTTAATGAAAACACGCAGTTGTTTACATTCCTTCTTGGAGGAGGAGAAAATTGATAGACTGTGAATGTGACCAGTGTGATTGAGAAGTGGGACTTCATCCTCCAATCCACTGTCACTTTGAAAAACCCTATAAATTCTGAAATTTGTAAATAAAGTTCCCTCTTTTGCCTTGGACATCTTCAGCGTGTGACTGTGTGTTCATTTCGTGTTCTAGTGAGACACCAGAGCACATAAAGGGTCTGTAAGGAGGAAAGAAAGAAAAATTAAAATTCAGATCAACTTGAAAGAGTTTTGGATGAAAATATTGTCAGAACAATAAAGTTTTGGGATTTGTATTTTGTTTAAAAAAAGTTGATTCATACATGAAAGTTAAAACTTTCCAAAGAAGGTCTGTCAAGTCAAACAGTTCATTTAATTTAACCAGAACCTTCTTCTTCATGCCCCAGGTCAGTTATTTGCATAGATCTGATTTCTTTATTTACATAGATTTGTATTCTTACAGCTCCTTCAGATTCTGTGTTATCTCAATGATATACGTTATATAAATAAAACCCCCTGGAGTTTATCTGTGTCTTGTCTGGCTTTATTTAACCAGCAATTTAGGGATGGTTCAATATTAAGATATAATCAAGCTAACAGCCCCTGCTCATGCAAATAGTTCCTAATCTCTGGAGAAGAACTTGCTGACATGAAATCTGCATTTCTCTGTTTATATATTTAGTCTTCATAGGGGAAAATCTTTTGCAGTGAAGCAGATGGTAGGAGATACTGTGAAATTTACCATTGAACAAAGTGCATGAACACTTTATCATCAAAACTTTAGAGAGAAAATAGCTTTTAATAGGGTGGAAAGTTTATGAAAAAAACCCCAATGTCTGGGGTAGAGGCTGACAAACAAGACAGAGCAATTTTTCCCTTGTCTTTGGCAATAAATTTTTCTGTGGGTTCTTTGACTGCTGAAGGCACAAGAAAATTTGTTTTCGAGTAACTCGATAAAAACCTCCAAACATACTGGGAAGAGTTCAAATAACTGGGAAAAAAACAAACAAAGAGGCAAAACTAATTTGTTTTCAGAGCAAAAAAATCCATCCAGGCTTTTCCAAATCAGTGCAACCCTATCTATTAGGCTGCCCTTCCTTGGGAGAGCAGCTCTGGGAAGGCTGGTGAGGTTTGGGACAGCTCTGGGGGTGCTGTGTGCTCTCATCTGCTCCGTGCTCTGAGGGGATCATGGGTTTTTGGTTTTTGCCCCCACATCCACCTGTAATAAACAAGGTCAGGACTCAGATGGAACAACAACAACAAAAAAATCCACCTCGTTTATTTTTATACAACCACTAAGGACGGGAGCCCAAGATAAGCTCAGGCTCCACTCGACAAGCCAGACAAATATACCAAAAACCTTAACAGTGTAAAAACACTGGGTGCTCCTTAGGACACGGAGTTCCACTGGAGACCCTCAGTAAAGTCCCAAAGTCCTTTTTATGCCCCCTTCTCTCTTCTGATTGGAGCGCTCAGGATCCTCTCTCTGATTGGCTCATTGTCAGGATCCTCTCCCTGATTGGCTCATTGTCAGGATCCTCTCCCTGATTGGCTCATTGTCAGGGTCCTCTCCCTGATTGGCTGGTTTTCAGGGTCCTGATTGGTCTTTACCGAGGGTCATTCTGGACCAATCATTTTGCCAGGGCGTCGCATGATTGGTCCATCCCATCCACCAATCAGGGCTGGAAGTTCTGATGCTGCTCACGTGGCGTTGTCCTTTGAACGGCCACCACTGCCCCACCCTCAGTGTGCCCCGAGCCACCAACTCACCCACAGCCAGCTCACACCCTCTATTCCCCAACCTGCAACCCTCAGAAATGTTATTTACTTATAACACTCCCTGTTCCAAGCAGAACCCAAGCCCTGCTGTAGGGCTGGCTGTGACTGATCAGAGCAAACTGCAGTATGGACATAACAGCTCCCCTTGGCTTGTCCTGCCTCGTACCTGCCTGCCACCCCTCATCCCCATCACAGCTGCTGTGCTTGAGCCTCTTACCCTGGCAAAAAGAGAGAATAATCCAGGCCTGGGTGGCTGCAGCCAACTCTCTGCAGGACAGCAAAGGGCAGATTTACCAGCCACTGGTTCCTGTGGTTTCTTTCCCTACAATTAGTTCACCACCCCAAAGTGGGAGATAAGAAGCTGATGACGTTGGATGTCCTTTTTGTCCCCTAACTGGTGCTTCAGCTGCACCCCTGTTGGAATTCTGGAAACTGAGGATTTTAGGCTTTAGTGTATATGAAGTGTATATGGTAGTGTATATGAAGCAATGTGGAGGACTTTTTATTTTCTAAGTCCTTCTTCTTCACCTTCTTCTTCACCTTCTTCTTCACCTTCTTCTTCATGGTTTTGGTTTTTTTTTTCTTATTGGGTGTAAGAGTCTGCATTGAGGGCCTTGGGTGGTTAATTATTGGGTCAAACCACAAATAATATAAGTGTCATCTCACTATTGGGTAACTATCACTTAAAAGACTTTGGAAAGAGTTAGAGGGATGGCCATTTCCTGCCTTGTTAGCTAGAATTCACAACTTGTGAGACTGTAATGTAGATAAGAATTAATAAACACAAAATCCAAACACAAAACTGTGACTCCCGTGTATTAGTCCTGGCTCCAACACAAAGAAAAGAAGGTAAGAATCCTCACACACCCCCAGCTTGCACTCTGAGCTGAAAAAAGCTGGGATTTTGTACCTAAATTGGTGAAGAAGGTACAATTTCCATCCCTCCTAAATAGAATTCATAAACTTAACCATGAATTATCATTGGAAGAAAAGCTAAACATCAGTCTTTTACTGACATGCAACTGAAATAATTGCCTGAATGAGTTCTTAAACCGTGAATTTTGCTTTTAAGCAAAGTTTAAAACCAACAACCTTTTATGACAGTAAACCTCTGAAGTTTCCAACACAGGTAATGAGCTGTTAAATCAGAAATGGCAGACAGGCTGTCACACAATAACCAAAACTGAACCAAAAGTTGAATATATTTGTACATATATAAGGGTACAAACACCTTCTAGGAAGGCGTCAGGGGGAATGGGTGAAAAGGTGAAAAGGTGAAAAGGTATGTCATGGCTTTCTATCAGCTCATTAAAAAGCTACATTTTATGAGCCTTTTAAAGGAAACCAACAATGGAAGTTTCTCTAATTCCCTCTTTATGGTGTTTCTAGCAGCACTATTAATTAATTTTCCCAGGAGATTTTGTGCACCTCAATTCCTTGTGGTGGTGGATTCATGCAGGCAAAAAAGGCAGAGAATGGGAAGCTCCTGTTTGTTGGAATTCCAGGATCAGCCAATGCAAGAGTGCTCAGCAGGATGAAAGAGCTGGGAGTTGTGCTGATTCTGTGGTGACAATGCCTGCAGGATCCAAGCAGCATCTCCAAGTCTCCTCCTAGCTGGGCCTGAATCCTTTCTCCTGTGCAGCAGCCCCTGGCCTGCAGGGAAATGAGAATTTTATCACGCTGCACCCATCCTTGTAGACATGGCCCAGAACAAAAGCTTGGAAAAACACAACTAATTCTCCTTAGTGTTAGTGATAAAAGCCTCTTACCCCACTGAAAGTCAGAAGACGTGCCAAAAAGTTGCAACATAACATGATCCATGGGTAGCAAAACTTTTTAACATTAATGCAAAATGTTCTGACGTGCCAGAACAATTAGAGCAGCTCAGCTGCTGAGGGTAGACTGGCAGAACAGACTCCTCTGGATGCTGTTGGTGCTGTTAAACAAAAGCACTGCTTTATGAGGAGGTGACATGAGATATTAGGTTTAGCCTTATATTTGTCATTGTCCTTTAAAATCATTAGAGGACCAACAGGAAAGCTTTGGAAAAAGCAGTTGTATCGTGCAAGCTTAATAATTCACAGTGAATCCATTAAATTTACAAGGCTATTTTAAACAGCATCAAGGAACCACTCCTAAAACACAAGAGAATAAGAATTGCATGCAAAAAAAGCACTATTATCTTATAGTAAAAGATGAGGATTTAAAGTGGTTTTTTAGTTGCATTTTAATATTATTGGCTGTTATGATTAGTGTAAAACTTGCATGAAAATATTATATTTTTAAAGACAGCATGGGAGAGTGAAGGAACAGAAAGTTGATGCTGGTCTGAATATCCCATTTAACTTTATGACTTTCAGCAGCTCTCTAGAAATAAGAAGATTTTATTATTGGTCAGAATACTCCGTGTGTGGGTATATGTGTGTGAGTAATCATAAATTCCCAGTGTATGGTGCAGAATTTCTTTATCTGAGTTTGCTGAAGCAGAATGCTTCAATGCATGTGTGAGAACTGCACTCTGAACCACTAAGAACACAACATTTTACACTGTCATTTTATCCACGTTCCCCCAGCTGCCAGTTTGAAATCGAGCTTCTCGCTCCCCTCAATCTGCACACAGAGCTTTATTCACACTGCTGGCCTCAGCCAAGAGATGAATCTCAAACAGCACACATGAGGCTGTGCTGGCTTCACTGGCCAGGTATAAACTGCTGTCAGTGGCTTTAAGAGAGGCTGAGGAGGGAAGAGCAGAGTGCCACAGGCTATTAGCATTTCCTTTTACAACACCCATGCCCTCACATCCCAGTTAAGCCGAGCAGAAGCTTGCTGCTCTGAGATTTCCTCCTCAGCAGATAATTTTGCCCCATTGCACCGTGGCTCACGGTGTTTGCTGTGCCTGCTGAGGCTGCCCTGGTGAGTGTAGGAATAGGGTAAAAATCTGGCCTGTCATTTCCTCTAAGTGCAGCTAACAAGCAATCTGTAAGTTCCCATGTGAACCTGTTTTGAGAATAAGTTCCTTTAACAACAATCTATTCCGAGGGTAAAAAATAAGTGATTTAAATAAAGGATTTATCTCATGACAATCAGCTAAGAAAACATGTAAACAATCTGAGAATAGATAGATTTGATAGACAAGTAAAATACGTTTTACTAACCAACAGAATAAATAACAAGAAAGCTATTACCCAATTAGAAGCTGCCCTCGAGGTTTGTAAAAACAGTATAAAAGACAGCATGAGGCCGTAATAAAAAGTGTTCTGAGCATTTTATGGTGTCACTCAGTGTGTGTGACCTGCAGACGTGGCAGAGGTGCCGGGGCTGGGTGTGAGATGCTCCCTGCCAGGGCTGCACTCCCAGCTCTCCGCATTCAGGGCACGTGCCTGTGTTATGCCTCCCTCCTGCCAGGGCACTTTGGTTTCCGTGAGGAAAGCAGTACATTCAGCTATCAAAGGGAAAGGGTGAAGGCAAAGAAAAGGCCAGGAAGTTCCCATGTTTAATGAACCTTTCATTCAGTATATACAGCTTCTCACGTAATCCCGGAGCGTGGAGGGATCCCATGGAACTCAGACCAGGCAGTGTGTGGGCTAAATCCATGCACAGGAAAGTCAGCAAAGAGTGCAAGAGCCTTATTTAGTTATCAAATTCAGTCCTTGTTATTTTGGGCAATCCTATTCTGTAATCAAATTCGTCAAATGATGTAAGATTCACAACGACTTTGCTGTGAAAAAGAGAATGGGGGCAAATTAACCTGTTCTGGTTTTCTGTATGACCTTAGCATTGTCATGAAGGGTGAGAGGATGATGAGCACCATTCTTCTTTCTTCCACCATAAAGTTGGATGTAATTGCTCATCATTGAACATCTAAAAACATGAAGAGTAATGATGGTCACTATGAAATAGTGCTTTACTTACCCTGGCTCTTCATTTCTCCCTTATGCTGGGTAGAAGAATGTAAGAGATGTCTGAGTCTCACTGGGCTGTGTAAGAATCTTTGGTTCCATAAAGCTGAAACGCCAGCGTTCTGTATTTTTCCTTAAATCCAAGTTGAACAAGCAGAAGTTTTGTCCCTTTGCAGTGTAAGAGTTAGTGAGAACTCAGAGTCACTTCATTATTTATACACTCGGGGTGTTCTCTGAGGATACAGCTGTGAGATGGAGCCTAGATTACAGAGGCTGTGTAGCATTATTCATCCTGTGTTGGATGGTGTAACAAAAGCTCCAGCCATGAGCAGGTGATCTGATTCAGAGTGAGGGGGGTGCTGTGCTTCTTGCTTTTTTATCCTGGCACTGAAAATGAGCTGCTTCCCGTGCCTGTGGCTGGGAATGGAATATCCATATTAGATAATATGGGTAATAGCCATGAAATATTCTGTGTCCAGGGCAAGGACACAGCACATTGCCAGCAGTGACCCAAGCAAGGCATAATTCCAATAATCCCAGCTCTGGGTATGTGCCAGTGCAGCCAGCCTGGTGAGAACCACGCAGCCCAGAGCCAGCAGCACAGCCTCCATCCTCAGCCAGAATAAATACCTGTGCTGTCTGCCTCATCGAGCTGGCACGGGAGGGGACTATTCTGTACTTAAAACCTTAAGATAAAACACAGAAAAACCCACTAAAACAGCCCACCATCAATAACAATCATGATGTATAAATTGTATCTTCTTCCATCTATTAACAAGCTTTTCAGTGTTTTGTCACTGCTGTTTCAATCAAAACCATCTTATTTCTAAGAAAAAACAACTAAACTTTGCAAATTAGATAAGCAATATTTTAAACAATATATTTTTAACAATATAATTTTTAATTTTCAACAATATATATTTTTTTAACAATAATATTTTAACAGAATGTAAGATATTTTAAAACTTATGCAGAATAAAGCTTTAAATTAATACGATATAAGCCTATTATTACTTAAACTTTATAAATCTTAAGCTTAAAAGTAACCTAAACTTATCAGGGCCTAAACCTAAAATAAAACTTAAAATAACATAATTTAACTGAGCAATGCTTAACTTAGACTTAACTATGCAGAAATTATTCTTAATTTTAACAGAATGCTAAAATATAATTTAACTCAGACGAATATTGTAAGTGACTAAAACTAAAATCTTTTTCCATTTTGTTTTCTATTGTGATAGTAAATCTTTTCCCCATACTGTAATGGGTTCCTGCACAACAAAAGGATGAATGGGCTTGGGTTTCCATGACTTGAATGTCATGGGTGGCACTGAGGGGAAGGACAGGATGCTCCAAAGTGCCTGTCCAGGCTGCAGCCAATGCTCTGCAGTGCACAGACAAACCTGCAGCCTCTCTTACCCTCAGCAGAGTGGGTATCTCACTGTGACACCCACTTTTCCTAATTCTTCATTCCTGAAACTAGGTTTTACACAGGAGCTGAGCAGCCCACACAAGGTTTTGCTGGTCCTCCTCTTGGGGAGCATTTTGCTGATACTGAATATATATATAGGAAAGCTATTGACCCTGTTATTACTGATGTGAAACACTTTCTAAACCCAAATCGGTCCTTATAAATATTCAACAGGAGATTTGCTCATGATTGATGGTTTTACTTTTACATGTGACATATGTAGGTGTTTTTTACTTTATATTTTCTAACAGCATCAACAGAGCACTGCATGTAGTGCATGTTCTGTATCAGTATGTAAGTAGTGCAGCAAGCTCTGTGCAAGAGCCAAATGCCATGCAGAGAGGAGACGTGACGTACATTTATCAAAACCAGGAGAGAAAAAGCAAATTCCAGCATGCTGGGCAAACTGTGCTTGCCTAAAATGTGAGCTTTTCTATCCCACACTATCATACCTCCTTAATAACCCGCTGTAATAGGAGCTAATAATGAGGCTTTTTATGATTAAATTAACTCTGCTGAACAAATGAAAACGTGGAGTTGCTGTGAATACCAAAGAGTAAATTCAGGTGTGCAGATTGGCTGTTGGCACCCCACCCTGTGGGTGGGTCCTGTGGGTCCTGGATCATCAGATCTGGGAAGCAGGCTGGCCTCCTGCCACCCCTCAGAACTGCAGGGGCTGGGCAGGAGGGGGATTAAAACAAGACCATCACAGAAAATTAGTTTGCCAGGGTGTTTCATCCTATAGCCTGAAGACTTAGATTAACAACCTGTGTCAAAGTGACAGACTTCAGATCTTCAAAGGTTGTGGAATCCTCCCCATAGGAGGCTCCAGAGCTCCACTGTTTTTATCAGTCTGATAAAATCACCTTGCTCAGACTGTGGGTGAGATTGAATTTATATCCAGAAATGAACCGATTCAATCTGTAACATTTAAAATGAATAATGAAAATATCTTTTTTGTTAAATAGAAAAGCAGTGGGTTTTGTTTCTCAAAAATGCATACTGTGCTGATCATTAGCTTCATCTTTCTCTAAGGTGTGCCAGCTTTGTCACAAGAGATGCACAAGAATGCCTAATTACTTGCAGATGATTTGTGGCTGGTGTTTCAAGCATATGTCAATGAAATACAAGGTCTGTTTTATAATACCGAGACACTAATCCTACTCTCTTTGCTAATTAAATGGAATTATACAAGCCAAAAAGTAAGCAATATTTGGCTGCTGCAAGAAAGTTTTTCTTTTTTTTAAAATTCCCATATTCTTATTACACAGAACCCATATTCCACTTTCATTTCACCTGCAGTGTTGGACTGACTCCTGTTGCAGAGTTGGGTTCTCTGCCTGTGGCTGGAGTGCTGATGGAAGATCTCACCTCTGGTTCCTGACCAGTATCTTGGGCGTTCTGTGTGAAGTAAAACAGAAGTAAATTGATGCAAGGGCTTAACGTGCTGTCCTTGTCCATGCTGCTGTGAGTATCTGTTAAAGGATTCTTGAAGGAGGCAGAAATTCCTTGCAGCAGAGTGTGCAGTCATCACAGAGGTCAGGAATGGCTTTGTTCAGGGAGGAGGGTCCAATCCTTGACCTGAACCTTTGCCAAAAATACTGCCAGGGGAACGGGCTGCAAATCAGTGGGGAGTGCTCGTGGTGATGGGATGTGATGAGAGGTGGAGGTCTCCTTTTTACAGGACCATGTAAAACACCAGCCTCTGTTTGTTTGTTTGTTTGCACTCACTCTTGTGTACATGAGTCCCCGTGCTGTGGCTGTGCTCAGGGCTCTGAACCAGCTGGGAACAGGTACAAGGCAGGAAAAAGTGCAGCCCAAGTGTTCCTGGTGCCCAGATGTTCCTCCCCCAGGCTGAAGCATTAAGGACTGGGTGAGCTGTACATAAGTTATAATAAGATTTCTCAATTTTGGATTTGGCAGCTTGCACTGATTATTTCTCTCTTATATTCGCTGGTAGCATTTAAACTAAGCAGAGTTTTCAGGTAATTGAGACGCTTGGGAAAACTGCTATTAACAAAATCTATTTTTCTATGTAAAGTGTTTGGCAGAAAATGACAAGCTTTCAAGTGCTTTTTCCTTTTTAAAATGCTTTTTGGCCGTTATTAGTGAGGGTTAAAAAACCTCCAGTGTGAGCAACAGGCAGCACAGAATGGCTCTGCCCCTGGGGAGAGCTGCACAGCCCTGGTAACAATATCACAGGAGCTTTGGCAAGTACAAATATAAAGGGAGAAGGCAAAAATTGTAAAGAAGATTTCTGCCCAAAGATAAGCTTGCAACTGCTGTAACAGGAGCCACTCCTGGGTGCTTCCCCAGGCTGCTGACAGGGAGGAGAGGGAATCACTGAGGACTTTATGCTGCTGCTCTGCTGTGAGTCTGGGACAATCCAGCAAAGCTTCATTTCCATCTTTTTTTTTTCCAGCTAAGTGCAATCTGAAAATTTCCAATTCTCAAGTAAAATTTCCAATTCTCAAAGGAAGTATTTATGATTGATGGAGCAAAGAAAACCCCAATGATAAACTACTTTGAAATAAGCAGGTCCTGTAAGTGGAGGAAGGATGGGTGCCTGGAGAACTGACCAGGACCTGGAAGGAAAGGCCAGTAGAGCTGACCAGATTCCAGCCTGGCTTGTGCCACCTTTCCCTACAGAGCCTGTGCTATTTCCCTGTGTTCTGGATCCCCAAACAAAAAGGAATTTGTGCCTTTTAGCACTGCCCTGCTCCACTGAGGAGGGCACAGTGCTAATTTAGCTGAGTCTCATCTCCAGCCTGGAGGTGGAGGTTGTTCTCCACAGGGTTTCAGAGCAGATGGAGTAGATCTCAAGGAATAGGAGCTGTCAGAGAGAGAGAAATGTATGGAAAAGTCTGTATTTAGCTTCTATGTCTATTTAGAGCTGCAGCAGAGCTCAAAGGCTGAACTTTATGTGTAAACAATTATTTTGTTCCCCTTTTGTTTGGTTTTGTGTTCATTTGGTGGGAGGCTTCTGTCTCAGGTGTTCCTTGGGTTAAGGGTATCTGCAGTGGCAGTTTCTATATCGAGGAGTGCCCTTCCTGCAGGGTGGTGTTTTGGGTGAAAGCCCCCATTCTTACTGAAATGAGGCTGAGGAAGAAGGAATTACTGCTCAAAACCCCCCACAACCCCCCCCCCCCCCCCAAACCCAAACAAAAAACCCCAAACAACAACAAACCCACAAACAAACAAACAAAACCCAACACCAAAAATATAGAGAGGGAGCTATTCCTGAAATGTCCCTGGGGCTGGTTCTTGGAACACCTAACATCCAGGTGTCCCAGTGATGAGACAGCAAAGCCCAAACCTTTCTGCTCAAGTTCCTGAGACCGTTTCTCATCCCAAATCCATGAATCATTCCCTGAGCTGCCTTCAGTCCTGCTACTCATCCTGCAAGTGGCATCAGGCTGCACAGAGCAGCTGTGGGACTCCCCAGCCACTCTTCTACTTCCATGACTTAGAAGTCACGTCCAAGGGAGACTTACTAAAGGGAACCACATTAAAAAAAAGAACAACTCATGTCCTTGCTTTCGTTTGAGATCTGTAAGATTCCCTAGGATTTGGGAACCCAGCATGACATCAACCCCTGTCTGTTTAAAGTGATTTTCAACCCTGACTGATCTTTTCCAGCAGAGCATTTTGAGAAAATTTTGAGCATTTTCAGCAGAGCATTTCAGCAGAGTATATTGCTTTCTTAATGTATCACTCTGCCCTTCCCTTGGGGAGCAGCACTTATTGATGGGCCATCACCTACTGCCAAAGGAACCTTTTCACCCATCTGACTTAGACATTTCCTGGTGTATTTTAACAACTAGATGCATTACTTAGCATAGTGAGATTTTTATTAATATAAGCAAGATAGAAGCATCAGTTGCCATTTACTGAAGGCACCATGAGGTGTGGTTTATGCATCTGTCATGGATCTGACTAAAATGTGGCAGGGATTAGGTGAAACAGTCCAGATTTCAAGGACTACTTCATGGCACACCTTGATTACATATTCATTTGTTTGCTCAGCATTAGCAAACATTTCTAAGACAGCTGAAACATGAGTCAGTGTTGACTCAGTTAGGCAAGATAAATGGAATAAAAACTGTATCTTGTGGATTAACCCACCCAGGAGACAGCTCAGCCCCACACAGCCGCTCACTCATTCCCCTCTACCAGGGTGGTGGAGAGAACTGGAAGGGAGAAGTGAGAAAATTTGTGGGTGAAGATAACAGAAAAGGCCCTCATGCTGTTCAGTAATAGCCAAAACATTGGTGTGTTATCAACACTGTTTTGGTTGCAATTACAAACCATGGCACTCCACAAGCTGCTGTGAAGAAATTAACTCCATCCCAGCCTGAACTGTTACGCTGCTGAAAAGTTTTTGTTGCTAATTTAATTGCTAATTCAGAAAGAAAAAAATAATTTCTCAACTGGCAGAGTTATTTCTGTGCACGGGTAATATCTAATTTGTTGCTTATAGGAGGTTTTAATAACTATATGACAGCTGTTCAAAGCCAATTGTAACAGGAGAGGGAAATCATCATGCATTACCTCAAGACTATTTGGTAGCTTAATATGTTTTTTAAAAATGATGACAGCTGTAAATAGCTGCAGTATTTCAGTGCAGGAGGCAGTGACCCAGGCAGACTGGCACAGGCTGATGCTCCCTTTGTGCTGCTTCCAGTTGGCAAATGGTTCCTGCTCTGTGCTCCTTACTGTACTTTCCCTTCATTATTCTAGACTCTCTCTTTTAACAGCTACAGTTGGATTTCAAGGGACACATGCTCTTAACATATTTCACTGACTACTCTCCTATTTGGGGAAGTGCTCTGGAACATTGACTGCACTTGCAGGGTTTTAGGGGAGCTCATTATCGTGCTTCAAGCACTTAGGCCCATTCCCATGGCATATTGGCTGACATCAGTCTGTTATATCACCAGTTCTAAAGTTTATCTTCAGGAGGAAAGAGGACTTGAGCAATTAGGCCATCTGTAAATCTCTTTGTGTTTCCCCTCCTTCATGGTAATATTTTTAACCCATGAGTAAATTTCAGCTAAATTTGTCAGAGTGATACATGCCCATATAATCAAATGCCACTGGTTTTGTCAGAGTAGGGGACTAAATAGAGAAGATGCATCCCAGAAGTGACCAAACGAAGATGAAGTCTACAGGATGATTGTTGTTAGACAGCAGAGAATCAACACAAACAGCTGCTAATGCCTCCATTGCATAGAAATGTTTCAAAACATGTATTGCTGTCGGTGTCTAAGAAGCCGTGATCAAGCATATGATAAAATGTACAAATGACACCACATCTTATTCTTTAAAATATGTTTTGTAAATGAGTAATGGACAGAAAGTAAAAGGAAGTTGTCTGATTTAATGACCTGTCTGCATGGTCATAAAGTCTTTATTTCTGAAGGATATGGAGCCAATAATGTGACTATTTCCAAATCTCAATTCTGTAACTGACACTGAGCAGGTTAAACCTGGAGAGCTGTCCATGGATGGGTTTTATTTCTGACTCATTGGGTATTTGCATTCTGTGGGATTAGACATGGATAGGATCTCAATGTTCTGTTTCCAGTTTCCCATGAATCAGAAAACCTTCAAGGAATGTTTTTTTTAGACACTGACACCAGGTGTTTTGCAAAGGATGCACAGTTCCCATGTCTTGAACTTTCTGGCTGGAAATTCTCTGGTTCCGTTTTCCCTGCTGGTTTTGCCGGTGGCACCAAAACCAATTGGAATTTGGGAATCCTCAGCAGCAGAGACCCCAGCAGCCCCACCAGGGCTGGCCCACACAGCTGGGTGCTCTGTCCTGGAGCCACATTTCACCTCTGGGATGGAGTTTGTGACAGGAGCAGGGGCAGACCAGCTGTGGAGCCTGGGGAACACCTGCCCATGGAGAGGTGCAGCCTCTGGGCTGGGTGTAATCTACAGAACACTGAAACTCAGGAGCTCACTGAATTCATTGGCAGAGCTATAAAATCTCTTCAGAATCCACTCTTAGGTTTATTGCAGTCACTATACATCATTTTCTAACTCCTGAACTAAAGCCCTGAGTGCTGGACCAAGTCTTGCAAACTCAAGTATCAGAAACAAAAGCTTGATTAACGCTGGAGCATGACTAATCCAGAAAACCTCACCCAATTCTGTTACCCACTGGCTTTCTGCCTACGTGCATACTGCCAATGTTGCCACTAATAAAATTCCTGTTAGCGTTGTAAATCTGTTTTGCTCTCTTCTGCATATGCTTTGGGAGTATCTCATAATTCAGAGCATCAAGGAAAAATGTTAATTATTGAGTACAAACTATTTGAGGTGCTACGCTGCCACGAGACCTCCTATCCCAGATTTCTCTGTTTATTATACATAAACCTTTTATATCCATAAGTGAGCAACAAGGAGGTGGGTGGGTATTTTACAACGTACTCTTGGCCAAGATGATCATCCTTACGTACTGAAATAATTCTGTTTTCTCCTAATCTCTAATTGGAGAAGCTGGGAGGAAGTACACCTTTTCAGAAGGTTTTGGTTTTTTTTTAAATTCACTTACAATCTAGCAAAGTCCACAAAGATTTGTAAACTACAGAAGATTACCAAACCCACCAGTGGGGCCTTAACTGTTTGAATTTCAGCACATGATCAAGTATTTTGCTGGATGAGTGTCTGGAATTCTGACCCAGGGCTGTTCTGGGCAGAGGTTCTGGGGAAATTCCTCTTTCCCTACTGACTTTTTTGGTCTCAATGGCATAAAGAAATCTATCACACAAGCAAGGCCACCAGGTTTAAATCCTTTATGTGAGGTTATAAAATTGCATAAAATTTACAGAAAATATTAATTGTTTTGGTTTGAAAGTGTTCATGGGTGAATCTCTTTCCCAAAGATGTTGTCTGCAAGGAGCTGTGCAGAGTGCACAGGTTAGGAGTGAAAGGATGGGCCCATCTGTACATAAATATATCTCTATATCTATGCCCATACCTATAGTTACACAGGGATTCTATTTTCATTCACATCATTATAACTTTGCCCATGGCAAGACTTCACTCGGAGAAATTATATCGTGAAAGTATTATGAAATGCTTCCATCTGTCTCTGAGCTTTATGATTTTGTCATCACTATAAAATGCCAATTCCCCATCAGATTTGGAGTCTTGATTTTGGAAAAGAAATCTCTGTATGTAACCAGGTAGTTGAGCAAGCACTGCTGCCCAGAAGCACCTGACAAAGGACCAGGGTAGACTTCCCAATCTTGTGTTGTCAACAGCCATAGACCTGCCCAGTTCAAAGTCTCTCTTCTCACATAGTTTCTCATCTCTTATGTTCCCATTCCTGTAGAATCATGTCTCAGTCCAGTTAGAAACAGCACTGTTGGAAGCAAACCAATGATTTGTACGAAGGAATTAATAATTGGCAATTACCTTCCTAGAATATGATAAATAAGGAGTATTATTTGAACATAGATTAAGAAATCAAAAAATTGAAAATCTTGATGAGAGGCTCCAATAATACACTTAAAAGCAGAAATTCTGTTTTCCTGCTGCACAGTCACTGTGCCTTCTATCATACTTGGTGTGTTTAAGTGGATATAAGCAAACTTTTAGCACCCCAGAAATGACATGTAAGTCCTGTCACATAGCATTTGATGCTTGAGATGAGAAGCTGGGCCAGAAGTGACATGTTACCCATGGAAATGAAGGACACGTCACACACAATTTCCTCTTCGTGTCAGGTCGATCACTTTGCCCCTCTGTCTGGCATGTGAGATGTGTCAATGGCAGTGGCTCCTGTTCCATGCACAGCATCTGTCTGCAGCTTGCTGGTGAGATGAGCAAGTGCCCCATCATCCCTGCCAGCTGTCTCCTGTGCCAGTTCAGGCTGCTGTGAAACGTGAGGTTAGCTGGAATATGGGACATGTCGTGGGCTGTGGGCCTGATATTTCTGAGTCTGAGAGATTTCAGCCTGCTAGCAGCTGCTAAACTTTTTCCCAAGGGAAAACTTCTCCAGAAAGCTTCTTCTCAAAACAATCTTGGCAAACAACTCTCCTTTCTCAAAACAATCTTTCTCCAGGTGGTGTTTTGCTTTTTCTCTGGTTTAACCAATGGGATTAGAGAGGTGTCATTCCTATTCACCAACCATGTTCAGTCTGTATCAGAACACCTTATAAAAGGTAGTAAGAATTAGACAATAAATCTTTTTCTATGCTCTTTGCCTTCTGAAATATTTGGAGTCTCTCATTTTTCTTTCATGTCCTACAATGACAGTGGGCTCTGCTCGTTTGGCTTTGCTGGGCTGAACCAATGACCTCTGCTCAAAGGCTGAACCTTTGGCATTGCCTGGAATTCCTCTCCATTCTTGCCCTGGACCTGCTGTGGGTTGGGCTGTGTCTTGAGCAGGTCACTGTCAGAATAAGGGAGGGATGTGCTGTCACTGTTGGACATGAAAGAAGGACGATAAACTCCCAAATTCAGAAGACAAAGTATAAGAAGCTTTATTTTCCAATTCTTCTTACTGTTTTATAAGTTGTTCTGATACAGACTTAACATGATTGGTGAATAGGAACGACACCTCCCTAATCCCATTGGTTAAACCAGACAAAGAGCAAAACACCCCCTGGAGGAAAGATTGTTTTGAGAAAGAACAGTTGTTTTTACAAGATTGTTTTGAGAAGGAAACCTTGTTGAGAAGTTTTCCCTTGGGAAAGAGCCAGCAACTGTTAGGAGGCTAAAAATTTCCTCAGACTCAGAAATATCAGGCCCACAATGTGCTACCAGTCTTGCTCTCCTAATGTGAACAGATGTGAAAATTGTCATGATGCTGAGATGGGGCTTGTGAAAAACAAACAGAAATTTGCATCAGACTTTGGCTCGGCAATAATTTTGGGAGTGTAATTTTAATCTAGTCTAATTAGACTAATTTCTGTGACTACTGAATTTTCAGCACGTGTGTCTGAGGAACCGTATTTAGGAAAACAGCAGCAGAACTTGCAGTTGTGAGAGCAGATGCAGCACCAGTCCATCTAAATAGGGATAATGGTAGAATCTCAATTTGATGTCACTTTTGGAGAAAAAAGATTATGGGATAAACAGAAAATATACTGACATAAACCCTTGCATTATGGTTGCCCTTGATGAGGTGAAGCCAAGGATTATTATTAGGTGCAAACAGGATTTAAGCTGGGTCTGAGACTCAGCACTTTTTCAGCATCACTGTGGATGGGGATCAGTTACCTGTGTTATTTCTTAGCCCATGAGGCCCAAGATGATGTTATGTTCCAGCTAGAGTAGAATCCTCCCCATCCTGCTGTCCTTCACTGCTAGAAAAGTCCTTTGGGAAATGTAATCCAAGATTACATTTGTGAGATTACCTTTAGATTTGTGAGTCCTGGGTAAGAGATCCATGAGAGCTCTTACATATAAATGTTATTTCCCTGCCCCCAGAAAGGTTCTGAATGTTGTGATTGCACAGGGGCACTTCATGGTGTTCCTGGGACAGAGTGGGAAAAGTTTGGTGGTAACATCCATCAGCTCAAGTTCCTTGTGATATGAGTTTTGTAGAATCACCCAGAGAGGATGATGGGCATATTTAATAAACCCTGAAATACATAAATAAATAAAAAATGATCATCAAAACTGCCTGAAATATTAAAGAACATTGATAAATAAATTACAGCATTTTCAACTTGGGCCCCTTTATGAAACATGTTTTTAAAATAGCTGCAAATAGCTGCAACTATACTCTGCTCAAGGACTGGTCGGTGGATTTAATCTACAATTTAATTTGCCTCAGAAAAACATAACAGCAATAAGAAAGAATTGGTTGATCAACTGGTGACATAATATTGTATCAGTGTTGGTGATCAATCCAATTCGTCACAGGCACATACATCACTGTAAAACTGGTGAATTCCTTAACTCCATTTATATTACCCCTGGTCTGCACAGTCACAAGTGAAAGAATATTAGACCTCCTAATTTCTCCTCCTGCCCTTGCTCAAAACACCTGCACCTCCCACTCAAGGTTTTGTTGTGCAAGGCTTGAAAAGAATCCCCCAGGCTTTGGCCAAGGGAATAAATAACTCTGTCATCTGTGAATATAAGTGAGAAGACAAGATAAAATGTCACCTGGGAATTATTATGCAAAGTAGAAGGAATGAAGAAAGCAAAACAATGTTAAAATTTAATTTGTGTGTTTTAATATTATTGTCTTTTTATGTTTTAAAGGCACAATATAAAAATAAATATGACAAAAGGATAAATGAATGTAGCATAATTAGGATGAAAATTACACCTAATTTGTTTTCTGGATATTGCTTTGTCTGCATTATAAACAGCATGTGGCTACAGTAGAAAGTGAAATAACTCAGAATATTAAATGCTTTTAAGATTGTGCCATGGAGGCCTTAATGTCCTGCTCCACTCCTGTCTGTAATTTACTGTTCTGGTGTTGTCAGCAATAACCCTGGCACAAAGAAACCTCTGTGCCCCACTCTGGGCTCTGCTGATTTCCAGAGCAGGGTCTGCACTGAGGATGGGCTGTGTGCCTGACATTTCTGGGTCTGAGAGATTTTAGCCTGCCAGCAGCTGCTGACTTTTTCCCTAGGGAAAACTTCTCAAGAAAGCTTCTTCTCAAAACAATCTTGGCAAACAACTCTCCTTTCTCCAAACAATCTTTCTCCAGGTGGTGTTTTGCTGTTTCTCTGGTTTAACCCATGGGATTAGAGAGGTGTCATTGCTATTCACCAACCATGTTAAATCTGTATCAGAACACCTTATAAAAGGTAGTAAGAATTAGACAATAAATCTTTTTCTATGCTCTTTGCCTTCTGAAATATTTGGAGTCTCCCATCTTTCTTTCATGTCCTACAGTGACAGATGGGATGGTTTAATGTGTGCAAACCAGGCTCCCTCAGTGTTCCCAGGTGGGAGCTGGGACAAAACCCATTCCTTGGCTTTCTGAGGGGCCAGCAGACATCCACACACTGGGAGCTACAACAGCCCCGTGCTTTCTAACCAGCTGTGGGGGAGTTCATGGCAGTGGGAAATCCAGGCACAGAAATTCTCAGCACCTTGTGCCTGCAGGCTCAGACTTAGAAATGAATACAGGGTTTGACTTGAGACCTTGGCAGAGGCTTCCAGATTTAGAGACCAGAAGCAAGAATGTGGATTTGTACTTTAAACAGAAACATGTGAAGCTAGATAGTGGAAGGTTTTAGAGTAGAAAAGTTTGGCTAGAGAATTTGTTACAAAGGTAATAAGAAGTTATAAGGTGCAGTACTGTAAGTTTGTGTGGCATTATACAATTGGTTAAGAAAATCCCCACTGCGGCAAAACGTGTAAAACAAAATAATTAATGATTGGTTTAAACACACTAACAAATTTGTGGCAGTAGTTTATTGCTAATAAATCTTTAAAAGGCTTTGTAACTAGAGATCTTGTGACTACTGACCACTGACTGCTGAGCTGTGATGAATGATGTGAAGATGTTCTCACCCCCTCTGAGACTGATGAAGATAAGAGCAATAAATCATGCTTTAAAACATCTCTCAGTGCTCCTGTCTCTTGCATAATCCCGATACAGGAGGACCTGACCTTTGATAAAAGCCTGAAAAGAAAATTAGATCAACTGTGTGATATTTGAGTGTTATCCAGTGACCCCAAACTGGTAGCTGGGCACTACTCAGGACAGTGTTTGCTTGTCCAAGGTAGTGTGTAGAGGCACGTTTTCATAAACCTCAATTTAACACCAAAAATGATGATTCACTAGCAGCTTTCTGCTACAGGTCAGAATCTAAGGGTCTGTTTTTGTTTTAGGACTGCTCTGCCCAAACCTACCTGTTAGAGGTGCTGCACAGATTGGGATGGATTTGGTAGTGAGGTACATCAGTTCAGCCTCAGTTCCTTGTGGTATCAGTTTTGTAGAATCACCCAGAGAGGATGATGGACATAAAAACTCTCCCAGAGACCTTGAGAAATCACTGAGTCCATCTCTTCTCCCTTAGGCAGAATGAACTATACCTAAAGAATTGTCAAGAGTAATTTATCATTCTAAGCTGTTCTTAAAAACTTAAAATGATGGCAAGGCTCTAACCTTACAGCCTAATCCCATTCTCGATATTCTTAGCATTACAACATTTTTCTTATGTTCAACTTCAATTTTCTCCACAGAATTCTAAATCCACTGTTCTTGTCCTGTGCACAGTGGGCAAGAATACCATGGAGCTCTTTCCATCTTCTGTCTGAGGGTGCTCAAGCTGTCTGCAAGCTTTTAAAATAAATTTATTCAACATATGCTGATCTCATCGTGCTGGATTTTTAACACGGTGTCTAGACACTCCAGATAATTAGCATTTTTACTTATTGATAGGAATCAAGGAGCCACACAGACATGAGAAGATATTTTATTTTTTTTAAGCCTGGAGTTGAATTACAGCTTGTCCTTGCAAATATTGGGTTAGCTAACATGGATTTCCATGTTTCCTCTAATATGGCACTAACCTTGCTGCAGAGACATCTTGTGAACTCCTGGGCACTTCCAACAAGGAATCATCTGAAGTGGCTGAAAATCTTTTTCCTGTGCTCCTTCTCCATCCATGACTGGATGTCTATTGAAGCAAGCCAGGGGACAACTTTTTTAGGATTTACAGTTAATGTCACCAGCTGGCATTGACTCCATGGAGTAGGAACTAAGAAATGTGATGGAAATGGATTTGAAATATCAGGAAGACTGTGGATGTAACTTTAGCTTAACACAATTTCCCTCCTTCACTTTCATTAATGATTTCCCTTTTGTTAAATGTGACTAACGTATCTGCTCAGTTCATGAATACTCAAAGTGAGGCCTCAGAGAACTCATTTGTTACCAAAATTCAAACTCAATTATTTTTAAGAAATTAAGCTGGATAATGAAATGATAATGTCGATGTTATTATCCTCCAACATCGTAATTTTAGAATTGAACATAAAGTCTACTCCAATTAAAATGGTTGCATGGAACATAAAACCAGAATGCTGTGATACTGGAAACATTTAGACATGCACATAAGCATTTAAAAAAAGTTCCCAGGCACAAGAACAAAGCTTTTATTCATTTCAAGGATAAGTCAGCTGAAGTGATCTTTGTACATTAAAATTACTGGTTGCACATTGTGCTAAAGAGGACACACTCATCACAGGAGGCTGAGCACAATAAACCAGAGAATGATCAGGCTCCAAAGAAAATGCAGCAGCATTTTAATAAGAAACACAATTTCCTTATGAGGCCAAAATGCTAAATAAGTTAGCAGTGGGCTTTCATGCAAATGTTAAATCAGGAACAAAGACTGAGATGAGAAGCATCTATATATCAATATTACATACAAATTTCACTCTGTTCTCTGAAGTGTTTCTCGTTGTGGCATAGTAAAGACCAACATCATCCCCAAATTACAAACATGAAAGGCTGCATCTCCCACTGGAACTCGCTCTCACTAAGAATAAAGTTTTGTAGCAGAATCCTCGTTCTAATCTTACATTTTTAAAGGGAAACAATGAGTAATCCTTGTCCAAATAATACAGCCTTTAATTTCCAGGGGAAGAGCAGAACAGAACATGTGTGGGTTTGTCTCCCCTTTAAAACAAACCCTCCATTTGCATCTTATCCCCAGGAAAACCCATCCTCAGGGTGACATCAGGTTACTCACACCCTTAATTGAAGTGGGAGCGAGAACATCAGTCACCTGCAGCTGAGAGAGAAAGGTGGGAGTGAAAAATCAGCTGAATGAACAACCCTTTGGTGTGTTCAGGGACAGGATCTGTCTGTCCCTACCCCTCATTCCCCTCCTGTCTGGCACTCAGCAGCATCAAACCCTCTCAGTGCCTTTGCCAGGCAGGAACGTTCAAGGAGCAGCTGAGGGAACGTGGCTGCCAGCACAGGAACCTCTGCAGCAGGCTGCAGACTGTGTGAAAAGCCAGCAGATCAAACCAGAATTGGCTGCTGAACTTGATGTTAGGAGGGCAGTGAATTTATCTCGGGTAGTCACTCTGGGATATCAGATTCCCTGTGGTTTCCTGACTTGATGGGAACACTGAGGTGCCTGCCAGGAGCCCCAGTCAGGTGCAGGGAGAGGCCAGCAGCAGTCACAGGAAAGCATTGGCTTTCCAGGGAAAAATTCTCCTTCTTTGGAGCACCCCCAGAGAGTGCATGAGAGCACCTTGAGGGGCTTTTTTTACAGCACACCTCAGCTCTAGTTCTTGCTCCAGTTATGAGCTGCCTCATCCCTCCCAACAATCCCTGACCACGCTCAGTGTGTGCCAGACAAGGGCAGAAATGCTCAGTTCCTCCCCACCTGACTTTTTTCCCCCCAAACAGAAGCTCTGAGTGAAATTTGAGATGCCTTCTTGCACAACCCCCATGGAAGTGGTTAAAGCATTGGTTGGCAAATTTCCCAAGTACTTTTGCTTTCTAAATAAATATTTCCTCCTGCTCTTTGAGTTTGCAGACCTAACGCTGGTGTTCTGTCAGCTCAGATCTCTGCTCTGGTCCATCTCAGACAAAGAGAAGTGTGTCAGGGAGCACATATTTAATCAGGTTTTAGCTGTGTTTCAGGTTGCACACGGGTTGGGGAGCTGGTTGCAGTACGTAAACAAAAGCTAGAGCAGGATGTTTGGACTTCACTCCCTGTGACAGCAGCCAGATACAAAATCCTCCTTCAGATGTTGTAGCCCAGAGTAAATAATGAGACTCACCAGGAGGCTGACATCTATTTTTTTAAGAACCCTTTTCAAAGAGACAAACACTCAGACATGTGAGGGTCTATTTCACCCAATGTTTGGGATAAATTGGCAGCAGAGGCCGATGGCTTTGACAATTGTTTGTCACAGAGGTGTGCACTGCATCGGTATTTGTAATAATTAAGCTTCAGATTTCAAAACATCTGAGCAGCTACAAAGGAAATCCCATTATAAAGAAGCACAGCTATGCTCCTGACTGGATCTTCAGTGAAAATCCCCCATACCTGGTTACTTTTGGTTGCCAGAAAATCCTTGGCATTGTGCACAATCCTGGGGAGGTTGACTTCATTGATGCTGACTTGTTTGGCACATAAAGCCACTGGGAAATATGGCTGAAAAATATAATGGACCCCTAAAAGCAAAAGACTCAGAGAAGGAATGTTCTGCTTTTGTGCTTTGAGAAAATGATGTTTGGCAGTGTGCACAGCAGTTAGTGGAAGGTACTGCTGCTTGTTTGCTCTCTAACATTTGTTCCTTTAAAGGAGTTTTAGCTGTGTGCTCTCTCTCATTGTTTATTTTTTTCATAATGAAGCTTCTGTACAGTGCATGAAATCTGTGCAAGAGCTTATGTGGGAACCCCAAAAATCTATCTTAGCTCCCCATGGCCACAAGAGCAGGACCAAGCCCATAAATGCTGCTCATGCGAAATACATTCTCAGACTGAAATTTTTATTCAGGAAAATGTGTGGGTGGCTGGGTGAGACACAGCATTTCCCCAAATCCACACTGCCCAGCAAGGTGTTCAAAGAATTCAAAACCTCAAAGAACAGATGTCAGGGTACCAGTCCCACTACCTTTGCTCCTGAAGGCAGACATACAGGAGAGGATACAGGAGAGGATAAGGAAAGAACACACATGGAGTGAGAACATTTTTTCAGCTGTTGTCAATAGCACAGCAAACTGAAAAGCCTTTGGCAGAATAGGAGCTGTTGTGAGTTTCCAGCTCTGTGTCTAAAGGGCTGTCCAGAGCACAAGCAGAGATGCTGCCCTTGCCCCAGGAGTGCTGCCTGGGCCGGGGGGCAGTGGCTGCTGATGGACAGCCAGGGCACGGAGGAGCAGCAAGGATAAACAGGGTTCAGCTCTGCAGCCCAGCTGAGAATTCTCTCTGATCTGGTACTAATTGAAAATTCACAGGCAGAGCGGAGTGGCAGGAGCTCTTTTGGCTGCAGCTCTGCCTGAGTGAGAGAGGAATTTGGGATTTCTGCAGGTACAGTGCTGAGGAGTTCTCTTTAGTTCAGGGCAGAGATAAATTCTTGTCTTCTCCCTGCAAACCTTGGGGGTTTGTGCTCATGGCAAGTTAAATGTGAGTTAACAGCGTGCCCTGGCAGCCAGAAGAATTCGTAGTTCTATGATTTTGTGGCATTTCCCTTCAGGAGGGCGGGGTTAGGGTTAGAATTTTTGTGAATTCTGGTTTAGGATACTGCCACCTATCCCAATTTCCCATGGATGAGTGGAATGCAATCTACTCAAAAAAAGAGAAGCCACAGTATCTTTTATTGAGGTAAAATAGTAATTTGTCAGAGTTCAATAAGCTAGATGGATTTAACACAGTTTAACAGTGGTTTGACAAGATTCAATAAGTGCAATGGCAAGGTTAATTTTATTAATTACTGCATGAAAATTGGTTAGAATGGCTCAACAGAGACCAGAGATGCAAAGAATAAGGGAGAACCTTACACTGAGTTTCAGACAGGACCCCCTAAAAGTTCTAAAATCCTTAGACAGCCTGAGTGCAGCTGGATCCAATCTTAGTCTCAGATTTGGACAATGGTTTATGTCTGATGTAATTGTCTGTACAAAGTTTATAATAATTAATATTGATGCAGTCCAAGAATAGCTAAAATAAGCAGAAATGGAATTGATTTGGTAAAAAAAACTGAGAAATTGATTTTCTCCAAAAGGCATAAGAGCAACTTTTGGGCTGCCAACACCTGGTTCATGCCTGAGCAATGACCAAAGGCAGGAAATGGGTGGCAGCTCTGTTGATGCCTTGGGTGGCCTGGAACAGAGACTGGACAGAGCCAGAGAATAAAGCAGAGATTTATTGAAAGGGATTTAGGGTACAGCTTGGGCAGGACAAGAGCCTGGTCAGGGCTACACCCAAGGTGGACCCAAAATGGTCACAAAATGGACACAAAAATGGTCACAAAATGGACAAACGGTCACCAGGTCTCACACTTTGATAAGTTTTGGTCCATTTACATCTTGGGGTTTCATTGTCCAATCCCAGCTCCAGGCTGTGAGCTCCCATCCTTCTTGTTCCTCCCTCCAGCCACCCTTGTTTGTGCTGTTGGGCTGAAAGTTGTCCTTGGTGTGCAGCAGGACAAGGATTTGTTTTGTGTCCCTGCTGTGTGCAGAGAGCTGAGTGACCCTGACTGTGAGCTCAGAGCTGCACCCCTGGGCACCACAGAACCTGAAATACAGGAAAATGAAACTGAAGACATCAGTGTCCTTCCAGCCTTTGGTGCTTCTGTGGTCGAGCCTCACTCCTGTAGGGCAGAGACATTTCTGGGAGGAAGAGGCTGTGTCTGCATCCACAAACAACGAGAGCTGTAGCACACTGATATGGAGCTTTGGGGTATGCCCTCCTTCCTCCACCAGAAAGATAAAATTGGTTGGAAAAGAGAAAAAGGAATGGCAATATTTTAAGGCTGATAGAAGCGAATTTCATGGCAGTTAAAATCCTGTGACAGATATGGTCAAAACATACAGGATGGTACACCTGAGTCTGACTGTGCTTAATTCAGCTGTAACACAAATTTGGGAACTGTCTATCATCTTTCCTGTACCTTCCAAAGAGGAAGGCATAAGAACTCCAAAATGGGGAAAACCACAGGGAAATATTCTGTAAATCCAGTGTCATGTAGCTCCCTATCCCCCTGGGAAATTTTAGCTCTATTCCTTAAGTGAAATCATCACATATTTAGCACAACTCAATGCATTTCCTCAAGAGGTAGAGGGCTGAAAAACCACAGAGCCTGAAGTGCGTGCTGGCCCTCTGCAGCAGTTCACTGTGTGACAGAAAAATATTCAGAACGTCTGCTCAGGGTAAATTACTCCCCTGGCCTCGTATTCCTCATCTAAACTGAGCATTAAATTCAGACTGATTTCATCAGCAAATGAAGGAACAAAACAAGAAAAAAAAATGTCAGAAATGCTACAACATGCTTAATTTAATTGGATTTTCTGTTCTGAATCAGGAGAATGAAAGAAACATTAGACAGAACATGCCCAAATGTTAAGGCAGCATGAACAGCACCATCTGTCACAATATTTCTCTAGTTATTTTTAATCTCTTACATAGTTAAAATTATGTTTTCTTAGTGAGAGGCATTATTGTAGAACATTTAACTATTATAAACAGACTCTAAAGTATTCATTATCCCCAGGACCCATTCGAAAGAATAAATGACTAGAAGAGAGGCAATTGTACAATTTTCATGCTCTGCACCACTCAAGATTTGATAGAAATGTTGGAATTGTCATTTTAGGTCACACTCGAAGGTCCAGTGAATTTGCAATCCCTCCTGCAGAGGTTGCCACCCCCCTGAATGTCAGGGAACCTCATGATAAAATATCCTACAGAACAAACTGGCTTGGAGGGAAAGATCCTTCTTAAGGCCTAAGAGAGAAGCACTTTTCCAACACACATGAAGAAAAGTTTCTGTTAGTACAGCTGGCTTTATTTCAGTCCCCCTAGCTCCTAACTTTCCTCTGGATTTTATGTCAAATTCCTCATTTCTGTAGAAGGTGGCTTTGTTTTTAGATCACCTAATGAAGATGCCTCTTGACAAACACACGAGCCAGGAAGCCAGATGTTTAAACCAATTTTATTTAAGCTGCACTTTAGTGAGTCTATAGCTCCAAACAGCCACTGCAGCAACGCTGGGCTGTTAATCCGTGTGAAAACGAGGACGGGAGTGCAGAGCAGCTGCCCTGTGGCTCGGTGACCAGCTCTGCCTTGATTTGACATATGCTGGCCAGGCTGGGCAGGGGCAGGGCTGGCACAGCCTCGGTCCAAGAGAGTGAATTTCTGCTCCCTCCTCTGTCCTTGTAGGGACTGCCACAACACACAGAGTGACACGGTAAAATCCTCACAAGGCTCTCTTTATTATGGCCTCATGCTGTCTTTTATACAGTTTTTACAAACCTCGAGGGCAACTTCTAATTGGTTAACAGCTTTCTTGTTAATTATTCTATTGGTTAGTTAAAGGTATTTTATTGTCCATCAAATCTACCTATTCTCAGATTGTTTACATATTTTCTTTACTGATTAAGTCTACTATAAAGGATCAGTTATTACTATTTCAAATCAGAGATTTAAAAATTCTCTGTCTCAATTCTCATGGGACAATTCCCTTATTCCCTTGTTATTACAGGTGCATTTGTCTTTCACCCTGTAAAAATAGATTTTATATATTTAGAATATGTTTATATATAGATATAGATTTATAGAATATATATCTATAGTTATAGATATCTCTATATATAGATATCTGTCTATATATATCTATATATCTATAAATATATATAGATATTTATAGATAATTATATCTAGATATATCTAGATATCTATATATAGATAGAATATATATATCTAGATATGATAATACATATATATAGATATGTATATCTATATATCTATGTACAGATATTTATATCTATATATATCTATATATCTATATATCTATATATTATATCTATAGATATAGATAGAATAGATTGTTGTGTTATAGGAATTTCTCATTCTC
Source organism: Acrocephalus scirpaceus scirpaceus (assembly GCA_910950805.1). NCBI lineage: Eukaryota > Metazoa > Chordata > Aves > Passeriformes > Sylviidae > Acrocephalus > Acrocephalus scirpaceus. Next base: position 4,011,752 of record OU383792.1, read on the forward strand.
AAAACAGCTTCCCCTGGTAATTTGCAAATTGTTTGTTAGCTGCTTGTTAGAAAGAAATGACAGGGCAGCTCTGGCTCTATCCACACTCCTGGGTGTCCCCTGATGTGTCCCTGCAGGCTGTGGATGCCATGGGGGGGAAAATTTCAGGCTCTGGGGGTGGGATGTTTAACAATGCCAGATGCCTGATTATAAAATAATGAATTAAACAAAATAAAATAATCAGTTAAACAAAAATAAAACAATTTAACTCGCTGCCACACTTCCGTGGTTGCCAAGTCTTGTGTTTTTATTGTGACTCTAATGATACTTGATGTTGTACTCCAAGCTACATCTGAATATTTGGGAGTTATAGTTACAATATTCACAATCTGCAATTTTTTTTGAGTTTGTTTTGTAGCTCTCTAGCTTAGAAGGAAAGCTCAGATTTGTGACCCTAAAGATGGTGTTATCATCTCCAGTTTTGTAGATACTTGCTACAGCCCATAAATAACTCCTGAATAAATTGCAGATGCTGTGAGGGATAAATCCCTTCCTCTGGTGGTGACTGCTCTGTCTCTGTGGACAGCAATGGCACCTTAGATGTGAGTTGGTTTTTGCTGTGCTGAGTCATGCACCAGGGCTGAAAATAAAAATTTAAAGTGTCCCAATCCTGTATAAATCTGCTCAATAGAAACCAGGCACAGGCTCAGACACCTGCTGTTTTAACTGGACAATGCTACAGAGGTGGAAATAAAAAGTTGAATAAATAATTAAATATTTTTTTCCCTCATAACTTTAAACAACATTTATGTTGAGTACTTCAATGTGCATCTGTGTGGAAAGACTTTCATCACTTTCAGATGTAGAAAGCCATCACTTTCAGATGTAGAATGACAAAGAAAAGACACCAGAATGTCCTACCCATCAAGAAAGGCCAAGCAGAAACCAGTTGCAAAATAACTTCTTTAAAAATCCCTTCTCTGGACATTAGGGAATTTAAAGAATCAGTCCAAAAATGCCCTATGAGAAGGTCTGTATGCATTGGGTGCAGTCCCTAAATGTAAGGAACCAGCAAAAAAAACCCTCCTGCTGGGAATGGGATTTTCTGAATCGTGTTCTTTGCTCCTTTTTCACAAACAGGTTATTTTTTGTTGACATCATGTCTCTTTCATAAGCATTAATATGGATTGCAAACATAACTAATGTGGTTAATGCTTATCCAATGTGGGTGCTTATCCAATTACTGCCTGCAAAACAGCCATGTCACAAATAATCTGCAGAGCACGCCTGAAACCCTGACCATGCTGGAGTCAACGTAATTTTTCTGTGTGCTGAGTGAGGTCAGGGTTTTCTTGGAGGCACTTTAGAAAAATGACTGCAGTCAGGAAAAGGGATTTCTGTTTTCAGGTAAGGGAGAACCACCAGATCCTCTTGGCAAACAAGGGGTCTTGAAAGGCAAAATAACATTCCTTTGTATGAGCACCCTTTTACAGCACACAATCAGCCCTAAAAGACATAATTTCACTCCTACATTAATAACCCAGTCAGGGATTTGTGGGGGAACATACAGCATTGGGGAAAGTGCCAGTCAACAGAACAGATGCTGAAAGCTGTAAGAGGCTTATGTGGAGATTATATTCACAGTGTGTTCCAGGAACACATGGATATTCTGTCCTCAAATTCTATTAGCTGAGGAGTGTCCAGCAGCTTATGGGCACTAAGGCTCATCTTTGGGGCTCACCCACAGACCTGCAGAGAGACAGAGGCAGGAAATGAGGAAGCTCCTTGTCAGAACCCAGGACATCCCTCTGGCTGCCCTGGGTGATCCCAGACCCTGGCAAGGGCTCCAGAGACAAACCATGAGAGTTTGATTAGAACAGTGTTAATTTATCACCAGCTGTAGATGTAGAATTTTGGGGTTTAATGGGGGTTCAAGAAGGCAAGATGGAGGAATCTGGGCATGTCCCTGTCCTTCTGCTTCTTCTTCTTGCCTTCCATCCTCTGCTGGGGTGGTGGCACTTTTGGATTGGTTTAGCACAGAAATACACTCTCTAACAGAGGTGGTAGGTGTTGGTATTTATCTGTAAACATGGAACACATAGTATGGAGTATAAAGAGTTCAGACTGCCCTGGTCAGTGGTCAGTCAGCAATGACCAGCACTGCAGCAGCACCCAAGCCAGGTGAGAACAAAACGTACCAGATAAAAAATAATAAACAACTTGAGAACCTGAGCCGACACATCCCAACTCTCTCTTCTGGCACTGGGGCTTGGGACAAGGACTTTTAACAAACATCTTGGGGGGCCATCAGCCCAAAGAAACAAGAACTGAGAGCTCCTGTGCCTCCAATGCCACTGGTGCCCATGGACAAAAAACTTCATTTAAAACACTTGAAGGAGGAGAGAAACAGGTCAGCTCCCTGCCTGCCCCTGGCACATCACAGGGAACTGTAAGAAGTGCTGGCTGAAGACGTATGGAAAACTCCCAGACCAATTTAATACAGCTCCTAACTGCCCTGGGAGGTCACTCTGGGAGATGGGAATTCTGGGCAGGGTGCAGTTTAAATAAAGGGCAGCAGGAGTGTGGCCCAGCAGCCGCTGTTGAAGCCACTGCAAGACAGAGGAGCAGATCCACTCCTCTGAATATTAATAGCCTTGAAAAAGCTGGAGTAGAAGAAGCAGGAAAAAGGGAAGAAGCCTGTTGGTGATTTAGAATCTGTTCGTGTTTGGAAAAACAAGAGATGAAGAATAAACTAGTGTCCACTGTTTCACAGTAAAAGTGCTGTGTTTTCCCTCTGCTATGACTTCTGTACATGTTGAAGCCATCAGTTTGAAAAGCAGAGCAAACCAGGAGTTTTGTTGATTTGGTCTGCTTTTCCCTGCAGAAGGAAAACAATTTGAAAAATCATTCTCTCTCTACTTTATCATGGTTTGTCTCTCATTTCCTGGCTTAGTCTGATGCTGGAGGTTCATCAGGATGTAGCCCCTGACAAAAAACCCCAAAAAACCAAACCAAACCAAACCAAACCAAACCAAAAATTTTCCTTCCTCATGAAGATTGGGCATGGTTCAATTAGATGTATTAATCTATCTATTGATATAACATATTATCATTATATAAGCACTAGAATAAAGATTTCAATTCCACTGCTCCTCTGTAACCAGAATGGTCAACGTCTATAGAGGGACTTTAAAATGTTCTATAAGGGCTCTTAATTGTAATAAAGTAATATTCAGTACCTTGAGATAAGGTACTATTTAATAAAAAATCTTGACTGCTTAGATTTTGTGATAGTTGTTATTCATGGTGGTAAATTGCAGACAGCTGCTGAAATAATAAATAGATCTGATTCATGTGATTTTCCTTTCTGAATCTTTTTTTTTCACTTGTATCTTCTACTCAGCTTCTTATTCAGCTTTGGCTGATTTCTGTCTTGTTATCTTGAACTACTAAAATTAGACTTTATTCTTGGATCCCATCAGCACAATAGACAGATGCAGACCTCTGTTCTGCTAAAATATCTTGGGACAAAAGCTAATGAAAACTTTTGTTGGTGTACTGAATGAACACATGAGGGATACTTAGACCTAGGTGGTGCTGAGCCATGGGGTTAGGTCTGAATATTTGGGCCCCACTGAATTCAGCCAGGCCCATTATACACTGAGAACTTAATAAAACACCCCAGCTTGCAGCAAGCACTGAAAAAATACAGGAACAAACCAAAATATTACAATTGGAAAGATTTAGCTTGCTGGACACAATGAACAGAGCAAGGAAAAAAATTCAAGGTTGTTATATATATTTATCTGCATAATTTTAGGAGAAGTTCTGTAGTGCCTTTAGAGGATAAATCAAAATATTTCAGTGCTTACTGTGAGATAATGCAGAGCACTCCCTGTGAGTAGCTGGTAGTTAGACAGACAGGGCTGAAGCAACAACCAGAGTTGTAAAAGCCAGGTAGAAATCTGTGAGAGGATTGACATAAACTTCTGAGGAGCATGAGAAGTAGGAGGACAGAGTTAGGTGTGATAGTGAGGGAGCTGGTGTGATGTGGGTCACAGAGGATCCACACTTTAAGGACACATTCAGGGTGTCCATAAAATGTGGATTTTCTGTGTTGATGCCTTAAGTTTTATCTTTCCTGTATTTCAGGTTCTGTGGTGCCCAGGGTGCAGCTCTGAGCTCACAGTCAGGGTCACTCAGCTCTCTGCACACAGCAGGGACACAAAACAAATCCTTGTCCTGCTGCACACCAAGGACAACTTTCAGCCCAACAGCACAAACAAGGGTGGCTGGAGGGAGGAACAAGAAGGATGGGAGCTCACAGCCTGGAGCTGGGATTGGACAATGAAACCCCAATGTGCAAATGGACCAAAACTGATCAAAGTGTGAGACCTGGTGACTGTTTGTCCATTTTGTGCCCATTTTGTGCCCATTTTGGGTCCATTTTGGGTCCACCTTGGATGTAGCTGTGGCCAGGCTCTTGTCCTGCCCAAGCTGTACCCTAAAGGCCTTTCAATAAATCTCTGCTTTATTCTCCAGCTCTGCCCAGTCTCTGTTCCAGCTCAGCCTTCCCAAGGCATCGCTGTGATTTGTGTCCAGGTGCTGTTCAGAAAAGCACTGGAAGGAACTCAGGGGTTACTTTGCAACAGGCCAGGCACTGCTGCATTTTACAAAGTGATATTTATTTACACCTACCTGACCATTTTCTGAGTGAAAGATTTCTTCTCTTTCTTTATGACATTTAAGAACCTCCTTGCTCAGGAAATGTCTGCAGAAGAACAGCTGCTGCTTTTCCTTTGTGGCAAACAAAGTTGTTTCTAGTTGCACACACACTTCTATTAACCCATTCTTACACTGCCCAGGCAGCCAGCTTCCACTGGATTCCATTTCTGCTGGAGCAGAATGCTAAATCCTTTATGTTTAATGCACTCTCTGAATTTCATGTTGATGCCATGCTTCAGCTGAGGCTTTTTCAGACTATACTAAATCCATGAGGCTGAATGACAGTGCTTAAGGTTGCTCTGAAGCCCACGGAAAAACATCCATTAATTTCAATTGCTCCTGGTCTGAACCTTTAATGACAATGGAAACCCTCATCAAGAGCAGAGAGGGCACTGCTCTTTTGGTGTGCTTGCAAGCTTTCTGTGTATTCAGTGCTGCATCTCTCATTTCTCTGTACAACACAGCAATCTGCTGCTGCACTGAACGAGAGCTGCTGCCCTCCCTGCCCTTTGTGCCTTTCTCTTTGTCAGATCCCTCAGCACTCACTGAGATATTGATAAACTGAATTATGTGGAGTTAAGACCTCCTGTGGGCTCAGGAACCAGAACCCTTCCTCCAGGCTGTGTCCTGTCCGCATGGAGGCTCTGGGGCACTCAGCAGGGTGATTTCGCCCCCTTGCACACACTGATGCCTTAAAGTTTGAGCTTTCCTGTATTTCAGACTCTGTGGTGCCCAGGGGTGCAGCTCTGAGCTCACAGTCAGGGTCACTCAGCTCTCTGCACACAGCAGGGACACAAAACAAATCCTTGTCCTGCTGCACACCAAGGACAACTTTCAGCCCAACAGCACAAACAAGGGTGGCTGCAGGGAGGAACAAGAAGGATGGGAGCTCACAGCCTGGAGCTGGGATTGGACAATGAAACCCCAAGATGCAAATGGACCAAAACTTATCAAAGTGTGAGACCTGGTGACTGTTTGTCCATTTTGTGACCGTTTTGGGTCCATTTTGTGCCCATTTTGGGTCCACCTTGGGTGTAGCCCTGGCCAGGCCCTGTCCTGCCCAAGCTGTACCCTAAAGGCCTTTCAATAAATCTCTACTTTATTCTCTGGCTCTGTGCAGTCTCTGTTCCATCTCAGCCCTCCCAAAGCACACCACAGCAGCTCTCCCTGGCCCCAGGTTCCCTCTCCCACTGCAGCAAACCTTCAGCTGCTCACAGCAATGTGCAGCAATGAAATTGTTCAGTGCAGCAAGTGGGAGGACATTATTCCATGTGAAACTGCGAGGGGAACATAATTACTGTGGGCAGAGTACAATTACTCAGAGTGGGATCTGGCTTGAGATTTATGGGCTGAAGCTTTCCTTTAGAGACAAGAATTGTTGAGATTAAAGAGCAGAACCAGCCTGTGCTTTTGTTTTACATTTCTCATGGAAGATGGTTAGCTCCTGAGCTCTGGGCACCATGATGGAGCATTAGCTCATTCATCTGTCACTTACATGAGTGCTATTTCATGTTGCACTTTCTTGAATGTGTGCAGAAATACTCAGTATTCTCTATTTCTTTTTAGTATTTTTAAAATTTATTTAGTATTTATTTTTTAGCATTTATTTTTTATTTTAATATTTCTTTTTTATGATGGTATTTTTTATTTTTAGTATTTTTTTTTTTACTTTTAGCATTTATTTTTAGTATGTTTTTTTTAGTATTTATTTTTTATTTTTAGTATTTATTTTTTATTTTTAGTATTTATTTTTTATTTTTAGTATTTATTTTTCCTAGCATTTTTTTTAATTTTTAGCATTTATTTTTAGTATTTATTTTTCTATCTTTAGTATTTTATTTTTTTAATATTTTGCCTTTGAGAGCTGTTCAGCCATCCCCTGCACCCCATTCTGCTGCAGCTCATCCTCATCTTCTGCTTTCTCTTGCCCACCTCCCAGAAAAAGCAGGAGTCTTAGAGATACTGTAAGACCATTATCTCAGAGTTTCTGTTGTTTTTTTTAAACTTAAATATTATTTTGTATTACTTTGCTCAACTGGTAGACAATATATATTTTATGCTGGTCATTTAGTAGGATATATTATTTCATAATTTCCATGAAAGAAATATTTTCGATGCAATGAAAGGTTCTGTAACTCCAGTTTAAAGGTCTGGTACACTGATACTGTGGCATATTTTCTTCTGGTTTCACTGCACTGGGAGTGGATTTGGTCACAAATATGGAGCCAATTTCCATGTGAAAATTTTGTAAGGAATTATTGAAGCTGTGCCCTGGTTTTATGCATGGTGCTGAAGCTTTCAATTACTCTCATGGCTGGATTTTGGTACACTTACTATGCACATTTTTAGTATAAGGGATGAAAAAAGAATTTCAGGAGAATACCAAGTTTTCTGGTCCTAAAGTCAGACACAGAATCCATGAAAGCTGGATTTGGTGAAAAAATATGGGTATGCAAAAGACATGTGAAGCCTTTATATTGGCATTTTGTAATGCTGAGTGACTGATCTCACCATCGTGACGTTCCTCTGATGCTGAATTTTTTATGAAACCGTGCATACATCTGAAAATGCAGTAAATGTTTTGAAGGTTGAAAGGTAATAATCCCCTTGCTCCAAAACCTTGCTGTCTAATTTGAGGCATGATTAAATACAAATAACTGACAAGAGAGATTTGGAAAGCTGGAAGGAATGGTGTTGGCTCTGGGAGATTGATGGTGGCTGCTGGGACTAAGGGCTGCCAACTGCAGTGGGGAAATCAGTGACTTCAGGCCTGGAATCCAGTGCTGGGCAGGAGGAAAGAAGGAAAAAAGTGTTAAATCATAATTGATTTGATTTATGGCAATGTTTTTCCACATCATCATTTAACTGCTGTGACATTCAGTCCGTGAAAAAAATCTGTGTGGGTTTTAACACCTGAATTCATGAACAGAAATGTGGCTTGGTTTGGTTCTTTTTAAAATTTTATTTTAGAGCAGGAGAAAGATCAAGCTTGGCAGCACCTGGGAGGAACAATGCTTAAGCACACAAAATATATAACAGAGGAAGCAGTTGTAGGAACATCCTTGGAAAAGGCCAAGAACATGATGGAGGGGACTTTATCAGGGGAAAAGAAAGAAAGAAATTCCCTCCCCTGCAGCCCGTGCTCCTGATCTCTCTGTTCAGATTGCTAACAAGGGTGTTGAATGACTAAGGCCTGCACATTTCTGCCCATCTGTCTGCTGAAGGATATTAACTCATATTGCATGAGCCACCACACACTCAACAGATGGTAACAGCTCCCAATCACTCCTAATTTAATTCAGCTTTGGACTGATAACCCAGAGCTCCCATGAAACTTGCAGGGAATCTTTTGTTCGTTGAGCCAATGAAAGTACAAAGCCCTTTAATGTCTCCTGAGCTGTTAACTGTCATAGACTGCTTCTACCAAACTTTCCTTTTTATTTTTTTGGGGAAAAGAAACACACTGAACCACGTTACACTGCGCTGATGGAGATTTATAAACTGCGTCAAGGGAAATATAGGTTGGATATTAGGGAAAAGTTTTTTACAGAAAGGATGATAAAGTACTGGAATGGTCTGCCTGGGGAGGTGATGGAGTCACCATCCCTGGATGTGTTTAAACAAAGCCTGGATGTGGCACTGGGTGCCAGGGTTTAGTTGAGGTGTTGGGGCTGGGTTGGACTCGATGATCTTGGAGGTCTCTTCCAACCTAGAAATTCTGTGATCCTGTGATAAGGGTCAGTGAAATTTTCTGGTAGATTCATTTTGGTACCTGGAGCAGTGTTCCCCATGTCTGTGGGCATCAGGGACCTGTTCTGGGATATTTTCATCAGTAATGCTCCCTGTCACACACAAATTCACAGAGTCATTGGGTTGGAAGAGACCTCCAAGATCATCAAGTCCAACCCAACCCTAACCTCAAGGAAACCCTGGCACCCAGTGCCACATCCAGGCTTTTTTTAAACACATCCCGGGATGGTGACTCCACCACCTCCCCAGGCAGATCATTCCAGTTCTTTATTACCCCCTGCACAGCCAGGTGCAAGAGTGTCAGAAGGTCTTTACTGGGTTTCTGTGTAAATGTGTACCTGTCTCCTCACCATGCCTGAGAGCAGAGCAGCTCATGGAGTGAAACCCAAACTTCAGCCAAAATGCTGATTTTTGTCTTGCCAGGTCTAATTTTGGCGTCCACACTGACACAGGATGCTGGCACTGGCAAATACCTGGCACAGGAACTGCCCCTAGTCCTTGGGAAAGGTTTGTAAAGCCATATTTCATACAAGACACACACATCAAGAAGTTTGTGGCAGCCCAAGAGGGCACATTTGTATAGAATAAAACAGTTTGGTGTCCATAGACCAGCTCTGCTTCCAGGACTGGGTGAAAAATGTTTTTATTTTAACATTTTAACTGGAAATAACTGGAAATGAACTTGATACCCTTGGTAGAAATCCGAGTATTTGAGTGAAGTTACCTTTGGTTTTTTTTGTGGTAAACAAGATAAAAATTAAGTCTCCAAGGTTAATATCTATTATGTCTATGAGATACTGAAACCTTAAAGATGAGAAAGCAGCCTTTCCTCTTAATTGCTTAAATTTCAGATTATTTAATCTCCTTCTAAATGGAAAAGTACTGTATTGCAGTGAGCAATATAATTTTTACATTATTTCAAGAGTCCTTTGGTGAAGTTCTGTGGTGTATTTATGGGAGGAGCACAGAGACCTCCTGGAACCTGTGAGAAATCATTGCAGCATCATCGTGGTTGCCCTGTTTGTCAGTTTGGGCCCTGGTTTTGGTTGTGAATTAAAGTTGGTCTGAGTTTATCCTCAGCTTTTACCTCCAGGACAATGTTTGATATCAAATGGAAGAAAAGATTTGTTAAGACCTGTTAGCTGGATCTATATTTTATGAAAATAGCACCCCACTTCAAAACACTTCTACCCCTCCAAGAGCTTTTGCATTAATAAAATGCCAAACATAAAGATCATTCAAATGCCTCAAGCAGCCCTTGATATTAAAAAGCTGCATTAGCAGGCTATTTTATTTTTTTTAAATATGTTTCCAGAACTTATGGGCAATCTTAACATTTCTGTTTTTCTTTAGCAGTGAGTTTCAGGGCACCTACTTGAACTTTTGGGGATGCTGCCCTGAGTTCAGGCACAGTATTATTCTGTTTATTGGTAATTTTTGTTCTGTGTGGAGGAGTTCACTGCACTTCTTTTACCTTCCTTTTAACAATGCAGAACCCAAAAGCTCTGCATTCCTCACAGAGCTGGATGGGAGCTAATAATAATTATTCTATTTGTTTTATAATATTTTCCACTGCTCAAAAGGGGTAGAAGATGGATTGCAAAGACTTTTTCATTACATTTAAAGTAAATCACAGTTTGATGTACACAGGACTTCACTTGCTGTTGCTGTGAGAAGTGTAGGGATGTTAATTCTCACCATCTGCTATAATGTGTGCATGGCAAAAGTAAATTGTTTGTAGTATCCTGTCAGCAAAAAAGGAAAGAAACAGCATTTGTTTACTATTTATAAATATATATGTATATATCTCAAAAGTATTAATGAATAAGTACAATTAAATGCAAACATTTTAGTTTTATCCTATGAGAAACAGCATTTGTTTGCTATTTATAAATACATATCTCAAGAGTAATAATGAAAAAGTACAATGAAATGCAAATATTTTTAAGTTTTATCCTATAAGAAACAGCATTTGTTTGCTATTTATAAATATGTATGTATCTCAAAAGTATTAATGAAAAAGTACAATGAAATGCAAACATTTTTAAGTTTTATCCTATAAGAAACAGCATTTGTTTGCTATTTATAAATATATATATATCAAAAGTATTGATGGATAAGTACAATTAAATGCAAACATTTTAAAGTTTTATCCTGTAAGAAACAGGATTTTTTTTGCTATTTATAAATATATATATAACTCAAAAGTATTAATGAAGAAGTACAATTAAATGCAATTATAAAACTTAAAATTTTTTGCATTTTAATTGTACTTATTCATTAATACTTTTGAGATATATATATATATATATATGTTTTATCCTATAATTAAAGATGTTTAGGTGTGATACTGATGCTCCTAGTTCTCTCACTATCATTTCCAGATATCCACCATGGGGATAACAGGAAATCTTCTAAAAGCCTCAATCCAGCATCTTTTGCATGCCTTGGAGTGGTGTAAAAGCACAGAAACCTACTGTGAGTGAGAAATTGTAGGATCAGGCCTTAATATGATTTGGACAGTTTAGTTGAAGTAATTACTTTAATCTTTTTTGATTCTGGCGTTTTTTCACTTGACTTTTTTCATAATCACCTTGTCTCTGCAGGGATCCTTGCCTCATCAAGCTTTATTCATCTATTTATTTTCCAGTTCAAATGGGCTGAGACAAGTCTAAAAGGGAAAGAAAATTAAAAGAGTGAAATACATATTTTTAAAAGTATTCTCTCTTTTCCATTTGATAAAGTAGAACATTACAACAAAAGCTTAGAGCTCTCAGATGCTTTTATTATTATGTTTAGGAATAAAATATCTTGGCTTTCTTGGCCAGTGTTCTATCCCACCCTGATATGCTGAGGTCAATAATTCACTGGAAAGTCACTATTGTTTAATGTATAAAGTTTTGGGTGGGTGTCATTGATATGGGAATGAGTAATAGGTAAATTTTGTTTTGAAAGCCAGGCTACGTGATCACAGTGGTTTCTGATTTCACATCTGTAAAGAAGATAAAAATGTATGTCCCCTGATTACCACATCTGTAAAGAAGATAAAAATGTATGTCCTCTGATTACCACATCTGTAAAGAAGATAAAAATGCGTGTCCCCTGATCTGGATCTCAGCTGGAGCTATATTTGAAATGTCTCTGATTGGAAGGGATGATTCTGTGAAATCGTTATTATCTTCCATCGCTGATTGTCAGAGATGGCTCAGTGGGATAATTAAAAACAACTCTGTTCTGTTCTCTTAAAATTCCAGCGCTGCTGAGAGTCCCAGGCTCAGGCCCATGGGTTGTTGTGTGGGGCTCTGGTGGGCATGCAGGACAAGAAACCCAATTCCTGTGAGAGAAGAAATGCTGGGCAGATCACGGCTCCCTTTTCATCTCCATTCATTCCTGCTCCCTTCTTCATCTCCATTCATTCCTGCTCCCTTTTCATCTCCATTCATTCCTGCTCCTGGGCCCTACAGGGAGTTACACATCCCACAACAGCTCACCATGTCAGTACTGCTCTTATGCCCTCTCCTACATCATGGATGGGTCATCAAAATGTAATTTAAACCAGTTTTGAACAATCAGGGGCAAGGGGCAGGGCTTTAGGTTATGAGAGAAATGCTTTTCTAGGATAAGTTGAGTAGTAAATAAAATAATTTCAGGTGAATGTGAGAGAAAGAGACAGCCAGACTCAATGAAATGTGAACCTTGTATGAATTATTGACCAAAACAAATGCCCATTTTCTTCCCACTCCAAAGCCCCAATTTGATATTTTCTTTACCTTGCTGGATATGGGTGAGGGCAGAGGCTGAGAGTCCCTGAGTGCAATCTCTGCCCAATTACTTGTGTCTCTTTCTAGGCCAGACTTCCCCACAGCCCCCTGGGGAGTTCTGGCAGATGTGAGAGGTATCTGTGCTCTGCCCATCATTACAGAGCATCCAGGAAGGCAGCCCTGGCATCCTGGGCCCTGCTTTAATGACTTGGCTGCTGCTCCGTGTTAGTCCTCTGAAAGCAGCCAACACTGACAAATGACTGCCAATTGCTCAGCTCTTGCTCCATGTACAAAATTTCCCAGTACCTGAAAATCAGGCAAAAAAAAAATTCCATAAAATGGTAATTTCGGTTGGGCTGGAAGGACAATTTGCGCTGTAGAACTAATTCTGCAGTTCCTGTTCCTCCTCTGAAATAAATCTTCATCTCTCAAGTGACTTGAATGCAAATACATAAATTTATCTTGTTTAGATTTAAACCTACTGCTTTTGGCTATCTCTTTGGGAAGTACGACTGCACAGATTTTGATGACAGTTGTAGTTTGGGATGCAAGCACATACAATAAGAAAGAAAAGGTTCACATTCAGGTTAATAAAATGCATGCCTTATTTTTAATTTCACTCCTTAAAGAAAAAAAATCCTGTTTCCTGATGGGCTGTTTCTAAATAAAACAGGAAGAAGTGGAATTTTTTTTTTAAATACTTGTTATTAATGGGCCTGCCAAGTGGTGAATCATTTGTAGAGTGGAAGGTTAAATACACATAAAGTAAGGCAGCATCTCTAAAATGTTAGGAATAGCAAGATTTAAATACTGAGCAATGTTTCTGGTTGTAGATGAAGCTCAGAGGTATTAAACAACTGCTGAAGCTGTTTGACCTCACCAAGCCTGTAAACAATATGCATTTTATGTTTAAAAATGTCCCAACTTCAACCACTGGCATTAAGAAGGTTTGGCAAGGTGCCTGTAAATGTGAACGTTTTGAGTTTGGCCTTTGCCTCCTTGGGAGTCACTGCTGCAATTCCTTTCAGCTAAGAATGAAGCAGAATAGTTGATAATTTGTGAAATAACTGTTTTTTTGTGTCAATTGCCCTTTCTGAGCCTCCTGTTTTTGTGATCCTTTTTTAGATGAGTACATCCCTATTGCACTGACTGTCTCCTTACACTACATACATACATTTTAAATTAAATACTTTGGCTGTTAACAGTAGTCCAAAGGTGCAGCCCCAGTGTCACCTGGACTAATCCATTAAACCTCCAAGGCTGCTGTGGGAATCTTGTAATTCTTGTTGGTTAGTGTTGAAACACTCAAAGAGACACCTTTTTCCTGGTGCAGCTTAGTGTGGAGTTAACCCAGTGCAGGAGGGCTGACCTTTCTTGATAGGAAAACAAACCCAAAAACCCCCCAAACCCCATCCAGGAAATTCTCTGGGAGATTCTTCACTGAGCAGCACATTAAAAGGTCAGAGCATCATCTGGGAAGGGTTTTCCCCTTAGACTTGGTGAGAAGGTTTCAGCTGTAACCTGCCAGAAGTTGTTAGCACATCAGGCACTGCAGGAGCAGTTCGTGTTTGCTGTGTTCAGTGGGTAAATGGATAGGTGGGGCCTGGAGTCAGCTTGCATAAAATAATGGGGCTGCCCTGAGACCAGTGGAGATCTGTCTGCACCAGCAGCTGAGGCTGGCTGTTCATTTCCAAGACTGCCAAACCTCAAACCCCATTTAAAAAAGGAAATATTTGCATCCCTTCTGTTGCTGTAGGACATGAAAGAAAGACAAAAGACTCCAGGAATATTTCAGAAGGCAAAGCACAGAAAGCTTTATTGTCTAATTCTTACCACTTATTTATAAGGTATTACAATACAGACTGAACATGGTTGGTGAATAGGAATGACACCTCTCTAATCCCATGGGTTAAACTGGAGAAACAGCAAAACACCACCTGGAGAAAGATTGTTTGGAGAAAGAATAATTGTTTTCCATGATTGTTTTGAGAAGAAATCTTGTTGAGAAGTTTTCCCTTGGGAAAGAGTTAAGAGCTGTTAGCACGCTAAAAATTCTCTCAGACTCAGAAATATCAGTCCCACACCCTTCCTCAGCTGTTTTTATAAATACTTAACAAATTTGCTTTCTATGCAAAATATTAGTAGTGAAATTAGAGACATTACATGCAAAACTGTAACGTGTGGGCTCTGCCTATCATGGTCTGTAAGGTGATCAAAGAATGCTGAGACTGAAAAAGACACTGGTGACTTACAAGTGTTATAAAACCTTACTTTTCTTTCAGGAGTACCAGCTGATTTCAAAGCAGCAAAATCTCTGCAGGTGGATCCCCATCGTGCAGGAGGATTGCCAAAAGGATTGCAATCTAAACTGGAAAATTGGGCAGTGCTAACACAGGCAGGGATGGGTGATCCTGGTTGTATTCCAGGTTGGACTGGAGTCACTTGAGCCTTGCCGCAGTGCCAGGGATTGCAGATTGCTTCCCACAGAAGCCATCAGCTCTGAGTTTGTAAATGATTCCTGTCCCTGTGCTCTGCCTGCCTGCTCTGTTCCAGGCAAAGTATCAAAGAACAGAGTTCTGCACATCATTGCCTCTGGATGTGCTTCCCTGTGACTCAATTTTTGTGGCAGGTCTGCTTTAGAGACTGCAGATTTTGGTGCAGACTCGTGGCATTGCTGGAATGCGAGTCCAGGGTCAGAGGAGAGGATGTGACAAAGATGATGTCTGTCTGCAGAAGGAAAAAAGAAAAAGAAGAGGAAAGTTCTGACTACAAATTTTGGATTCCAGACAAAGGTAAAACTCCTACCCAGTTCCCAGCTCTCAGTATTTTGGAACATTTATGCCATCATCTGTTCAAAAGACTCTGTTTATGTCTATTCATATTGAATTTGTGTGATATGTTCCCTCCATAACGGTTCTGCCTGCTGGAATTCACTCCCTTTCCCAAAGTGCCTTACTGGAACTCACTCCCCTTCCCAAAGTGCAGTTATTCAGGAACATAACACACCACACACACAGAGAGAGGGAAAGAAAAGCTATCTGACACTAATGACCTTACTTTTAATATGCAAAATGTCCAAATAAATGAAGGCAACGGGGGTGGTGACAGGGAAGATGACTACTGGGAGATCTGACACAGAGGTGACCTGCTTGCTCCCCTGACTACTGTGGAGCTAATTAAACACAGCATCCCTAGAAATAAAGTGCTGGAGAGAGGCTGAGTAGTCAGTTGCTCTCGCTGCATATGTCACTTGGGATTATGATTATACCCATTGCTAAAAGGCAGTTGAATAAGCAAATGTTGTTTTGCAGGAAGCAGGGAAAAAAAAAATTCCATCTATCGTACTCCTCAGTGAGACATGAAATGTATAATTCCAGTAATGAGCCCTGGAAGTATGAGCTATGTTTTAGGCCATTTGGGTTATATTTTAATCCTTCCTTCCCCTGTTCTGTTTAAAGAGAAGGAAAAATGATTTTATGTAACAGATGCAATTTGTTGTTGTAGCAGTGTGTATCTGGGGCTTTATGCTGAGAACTTTAAGGCTTTGGGGCTTTGTTAATTTTGTTCCCAAACTCCTCCATCACTGGCCAAGCTACCTCAGCCCCACACCCTGGGCAGTGCAGATCACCCAGCTGAGGATTCCTGCAGGGAATCTCTTTGAATCTCAGAGAGATTTTGATACATTTTTGCTTTTATTTTTCCACTACTCACTTATTTTTCTCTCAGGATCTGATGGGACTTTACAAAACCCCAAACTTTCAAACCCTTGTGCTCACAGCCATGGCTGTAAGGGATCTGCTGTTGGTGCCACCACTGCTCTGTGAGGTCACACCCTCACATCTGGGATGTCCCCAGGGCTGCAGGCCGGTGTGAATGTTCCAGCTGAAGGTGGGGATGGGGCTGGAGATCTGTGGGGGCTTTGGCTTTCCCTGGGCCACGCTGAGGGACCAAGGAGAGAGGAGAAGCTGGTCCTGGTGATTCCTCATGTCTGGAATTTTTGTTTTACCCATTTTCTCCTCTTGATGAAAAGAAGCAGAGAAGAAAAAGCCACTTCTTGCCACCTCTTTGGGGCAGTTGGTGGCATTGTCACTGTCCAGTTTACACCAGGGTCAGAGCTGCTGCTCAGATTATCCAGATCACTCCGTGCTGCTGCCACAGGCACCCTCTGCAGTGGATGGGCAGCCAGGCCCGTGCCAGACAAACTCCATATGCTAAAATGTTTTTCCAAAGGCTATTCCAGCCATGTGTGTGTGTTCTTCTGCTGCTGTGGTGCATTCAAGTCAGGCTGTGACTGAAGGCTGAGGTCAGCACTGCCACCTCTTCTTGTTTCAGTCACTGGAGGGAGCTGATGCATGCACAATTATTAAGAAAGGAATATATTCTTTTGCATTTCTTAAAAAGGAGGAAAATCATAATTTATGCCAATAATTATCTTAATTTTTACAGGAATCTTTTTGGACTACTCAAGGTGGGGCCTCATCAGAGCTGAGTACAGGGGAAGAATGAGCAGGGAGGTCATTGTTCCCCTCAGCTCTGGTGAGGCCCCACCTTGAGTGCTGTGTCCAGTTGTGTCCCCTCAGTTCAGGATGGACACTCAGTGCTGTGTCCAGCTCTGTCCCTCAGTTCAGGATGGACACTGAGACACTCAAGCACACCCAGAGGAGGCAGCGAGGCTGGGGAGGGGCTGGGAACACAAACCCTGTGAGGAACGGCTGAGGGAGCTGGGCTTGTTCAGCCTGGAGAAAAGGAGACTCAGGGGTGCCCTCATCACTCTCCACAGCTCCCTGAAAGGTGCCTGTGCTCAGCTGGGCTTGGGCTCTTTCTCCAGGCAGCACTGACAGAACCAGAGGACACAGCCTCAAGCTGTGCCAAGGGAAATCCAGGCTGGATATCAGGGAAAAGTTTTTTCCAGAAAGGGTGAAAAAGTACTGGAATGGCCTGCCCGGGGAGGTGGTGGAGTCACCATCCCTGGATGTGTTTAAACAAAGCCTGGATGTGGCACTGGGTGCCAGGGTTTGGTTGAGGTGTTTGGGCTGGGTTGGACTCGATGATCCTGGAGGTCTCTTCCAACCTGGTCACTCTGTGATTCTGTGATTCACAGACTGTTCTGCTAAATCTTTCTCATTTTCATGAATTCCCATGAACAGTGGCATGAGTTAATTTGTACTACTGTGCTATATGTAGACACTCAAAAGGTGTTTAATTTCCATTGACAATATTCATATGTAAATGTTCCATATTTCTGAAGTGGCTGCAGTTCTGCTGAGGAGGTAGATCCGCCTCTATTATACCCCACAACAGATTTCTTTTATATTTAGATTTTTTACTCTGAGAAGAGAGCAGTGTATTTGCTGAAAATTGGAATACCAAAACGAAGTGCTGGCTTTGGATTGTCAAAATTAGATATTTTAAAATGAGGAATTAATAGCTCCCAGTTTCTGTCTCGTTGGTGTTGGCAGGAGGCAGGGATGCTGTCAGGCCTGAGGCTGCAGTCTCTGCCAGTTGTCTCTGCCTTGCCTGGCCCTGCTCTTTCTGTGAATGGTCTGTCTAGGAGAATAATCCTCTGGCTTTATGAGAAGGAAAAAAAAAACGGTACTTTTAAATATCTCTGGAGAACAAATTTGGTTTGGGATTTTCTTCATTTGTTTTTTCTTAAACCACTCTTAATTATAGAAAGAGATTTTTGTATTCTTGAAGTTCTCTTTCATGTTTTCAGGATAAATATAATTCAGCAGGAGGCATTGACTTTAAAAAGTCTAAATTCTGGTCTGTTGGAAGACTGGAAGTATAATTTTAATTTTATTTCTTACATTGAACCATTCCTTCTTGGTAGAGGGCTGGCATTGCTGAGTCAGAGCAGTGCTTTGAGCTGCTCCCAAACTGGTAAAACCTGCAGGATTTACCACAGTTTGTAATCTTAAAGGGTATTTTGTTTTCCATATGACATATATATGATTTTGAGACATGAATGGTTTGCATGCATAGATTTACTTATAAACTGAGTAATTTTCAAGGAGAAAAATATTTCTGAGCTGGCAAAGAGTTAATATTTCCATAAGAAGAGGAAACTTTGAAAGTGTCTTTATCCTGTAAATGAATGGGCAGACATTCATTAATTTGGACTGAAATCCTCCATCTGATGCAAAACCCCCTTGTCAGGGGTCAGCTTTACAGGCTGCTGAAAGACTGAAAATCAGAATGATTGGGAGCAAAGCTGTCAATGTAAGGAGATGTGTCAGCTCTTGCAGGGGATGTGATTGCAGATGTTCATAGGAAGAACACTAAATCCTTGTCCTGACATGAATTTTTATAAACCTTTCTGCAAGCAGAAAATGGAACAAATAAGGTAATGCACTTGTTTCAGTGTTCATCACATTTGGCTCAGCTAAAAGCAGTGATCAGGTGTTATAATACATCACAGCATCAGATTTTGTGGGTGGGAAAATAACTTTCCCATCCTATGGAATATGGGCTCTGAGAAGTTTTCCTGTTCAGCAACAGGATGACACTGGAGCCATTCATAGTCAGAGTGAATTTTCTTTGTGTTTTCTTTGTTTTAAATTACAATGTTGATGGGGAGCACAGAACCAGCAGCAAAAACACCCAGCTCATAGAGTTGGGATACTCAGTGTTCAGATTTTAGGTTCCTGCCCTGAATCATGAACAACGTGGGGATTCTGGAGTATGCCAGGAATTTGGAATGGCAGCCTGACTGCTAGGTTGGAAAGGTTTGCTTCAAAGTGTGATTTTAAATTTTAATTTTTTAATTTTTGAAGTCCTCATGGTCTCTGTGGATACGATTCTGCTCTCTGTGAGACAAGAAGCTCATATTTGTGGGCTGTGTACTTCTTACAGCAATGTGTGTGTCCATCCATAATGAATGCATGGAGTAGGACACAAAACACAAAATAATCAGAAAATGGATATTTTACAGGAGATAATGTGATGATTCCATGTGCAAATAATTTTTTAAGCTCTGCATCAGACACTCTCTGGTCAGAACATGCTTACCACGATGCCTTGTGCCCTCCCAGTGCAGCTGTGAATCACAGTCTGACGAGAGGTACTGGAAATAAAGTTACACCAAGAGCTGTTGTCCTTGCTCTGGTTTAGGGAGGTCTAATTAATCAGATTGGATCTTTTGGACAGCCACAAAACTCTGTTTTGCTGCCATGAAATGTTAGACCCAGTTGTTGCTGCCATGAGTTTTTGGTTTTTAAAGGCTGGGAGCAAAGATTGGAAACTGCTGTGGGAGCAGTCTGGGAGGGGGATGCAGGAGTAGGAAAGAGCAATACTGGAGCAGAATAAGGAAAAAAAATCCAGCATGCAAGAGCAGTTCTGTTTGAAGGGAAGGATTACAGCAAGCAAGGCACAGGTGCTGCATGGCTGAAGATCAGGATGAATCCCATCTCCTTGCAGGCACATTGATCTCACTCATAATCTCCTGCTCTAACTGCCAAACCAAAGCGTAAAGAACACGAGGATGGCAGGGCTGAGCTGGGAGATTAGAGAGGAGAAATGTTAAGAAGTGTACACTTGTGATCCTTGGGATGTGAAAAGCACAAGGTCATCTGCTGTTGTGACTGGGCTGACTATAAAATCCGAGTGAATCATTGATTTCACACACCTACCCTGTAAGATATTTTGGTTTATGTGATATAATCTTCCTTTCAATTAACCTGAACCGAGTCACTTTATAAGCAGCTTGAGTTTAGTGTATCAGTCAAAGATTGATTGTGCCTAGGAACTGTGTCTAGGTTTGGGAGGACACTTTTTATGGGTTTTTCAGAGTTTTTAGATTTGAGTAAGAAATAAATGGAGGGATATCTGTGAATTGGTAAGTGGATTTTTCTCTGTTGTTTGGGATTTTTTTTTGAAAATGACATTCAATAAAGAGCAAAGGTCTGATATTCCTTTTAGTCTTTGCACTTCAAAGCAGTCCATAATACCAGTAGGAAGAATTGGCCTTGTTTATATCAATACCATTCCACAAATAAACTAAATGACATCTCAGATCTTTGAGTTGTTGTGACTAATTGTGCAATTTGCATAGGTAAATGGAGGCAGGCAAGTCCTTGTGATGCAAACACAAGTATTTAATCTTTCCTAGAAAGTAGGGAGGTTTATTAGAGAATTTAAACCCTTTTCTTTTCCAGATCAAGCAAACCTTGCTCCAAAAATAATTTTCAAGACAAACCCCAGGGATGCTCACTGGCTGTGCTGAGTGTACAGGTGAAAACTGGAGGTGTGCTGCTGGGTGGAGGTTCTAGTGCAGTCTGATTTATTTGTGTGCTCAGAGTTATTTTATTGCCACCATTTCACAGAAAGGAGTCAGATGATGGGGTTATGTCAGTGTGAGATTTAAAATGAATGTCAGGGATGTCTGCAATGACTGGCACATGATGTTCAGAAAATCACTTTGAATGAGAAGTTTAGTGGTGTTTCATATTGACCTGGGCTCATGTACGAGATTCCCATTAACCAGTGTGAGCATAACCCTGGTTCCTTCCCCCTCCCTCTGTATTTCCTTGGTGATATATATATAATATATTATTATCTATTTCCTTGATGATATTGATGCCTTGGGAAGGCTGGCCTGAAACAGAGACTGCACAGAGCCAGAGAATAAAGTAGGGATTTATTGAAAGGCCTTTAGGGTACACCTTGGGCAGGACAGGGCCTGGCCAGGGCTGCACCCAAGGTGGACCCAAAATGGGCACAAAATGGACACAAACTGGACAAAAAGTGGACAGCTGGTTATGAGATCTTACATTTTGATAAGTTTTGGTCCATTTGCATCTTGGGGTTTCATTGTCCAATCCCAGCTCCAGGCTGTGAGCTCCCATCCTTCTTGTTCCTCCCTGCAGCCACCCTTGTTTGTGCTGTTGGGCTGAAAGTTGTCCTTGGTGTGCAGCAGGACAAGGATTTGTTTTGTGTCCCTGCTGTGTGCAGAGAGCTGAGTGACCCTGACTGTGAGCTCAGAGCTGCACCCTGGGCACCACAGAACCTGAAAATATAAAAGCTAAAGCTTAAGGCATCAATATCTATACTGGTTTTTATAAAGATTGTATTTTTGTGCCCCTTGGGAGTCAGGGCACAGGTGAAGCAGGGAGTGGGAGCCAGGCTGAGCTGCTCCTCTTGGGTCTCTGGTGCCCTTGCACACCTGTTGAGCTATTCCTGGGTTTATGTTCTAAATTCTAAAGTTCCAAATTGCCAAAGAAAGAGCCTTTATGATTGATTATATATCTCTGTCCACTGGCTGCCATCCTAAGCATGCAGCCTGGCAGCTTTTCAGGAATTCTGCCTGGCCCGTGGCTGTAGCTGCCCTAAGCCTCGAGTCTCAGACAAACTGCTGCTCTTTCACAGGCTTTGAAAGCTCCAAGTGAGTGATTCACTGAAAAAGGCTGTTTAATGATTCTGCCAAGTGCAAAAGGGAAGTTGAGAAAACAGAGAAAAATGAGAGATGTCAGCAAGTATAACTCTCCCCTCACTTCTGCAATGTTTTTTTCCCTGACTCTGTGGAGATGAAGATGTCTTTTGTTCATGTCTCAGCATTTATTCCCAAGCCAGTGTCTGAGGAGATTACTGAAGTAACTCTTGAGTGCCAGTTTATCCACAGTGCTTGTGTACCTCAACTCTCTCAATCCAGAGATTATTATTTAGTTGTTGCACAGAGCATAATTTATTCTAAGGATCTGGATGGCTGAGACTCTGCAGTGGGAAGCCAGGGGCTGAGCCCATAAGGAACCCTGTTGTGACTTTGGGTGTGGGGTGGCCTCAGTCCCAGCTTGGGTGGGGCAAGTGTGGGTGCCAGTGGCTCCTGGATGCCCAGAGAGGGAAATTCCCTCGGGAATGGGGCTGAAGGAGGCAATTCACAGAATTCACAGAGTTCACAGAATCACAGAATGACCAGGTTGGAAGAGACCTCCAAGATCATCGAGTCCAACCCAGCCCCAACACCTCAACTAAACCCTGGCACCCAGTGCCACATCCAGGCTTTGTTTAAACACATCCAGGGATGGTGACTCCACCACCTCCCCAGGCAGGCCATTCCAGTCCTTTATCACTCTTTCTGTAAAAAACTTTTCCTAACATCCAACCTAAATTTCCCTTGGCACAGCTTGAGGCTGTGTCCTCTGGTTCTGTCAGTGCTGCCTGGAGAAAGAGCCCAAGCCCAGCTGAGCACAGGCACCTTTCAGGGAGCTGTGGAGAGTGATGAGGGCACCCCTGAGTCTCCTTTTCTCCAGGCTGAACAAGCCCAGCTCCCTCAGCCGTTCCTCACAGGGTTTGTGTTCCCAGCCCCTCAAGGAACGGGTCACAGTCACCCCAAGAACAGCTCGAGGCAATGCTGGGGTACCCCAAAAAATCCAGGGAGGTACAGGAGATGGGGCAATGGAGCAGCGTGGAGGATGAGGAAGGGACAGAGGAGAGAGGCTGGGATGTGGTAGGAATATCATCTGGATAAGGGAACAAATCCTACTTTTGGAGCAAATCTGATCCCCGTGCCTCTCTGAAGGGATTGGTGCAAGGATGGGAACCTCGCTGGTTGTTAGCAGCAAACAAATTCTGCTTCCTGCAATATGTGCTCCCCACTGGGAAGTTAATTTATTAGAATGCAGCAAAATAAGGTCAATTGCTCAAAAACTGAGCGAGGAGATTTGCTTGTTGGTTTGCTTTTTGTGTTTGTCAGTAAAATGAAAGCATCTTTCAGAACTAGACAGAATCGAAGTGTATTAACTTAATTGGCATGTTATGTAGATTAATAAAGTTTAATGCTTGGAGGTTGGGAGTATACTTAGAGTTTATTATGACTGTTAATCAGAATTAAAAAGCTCTGAGGAAATTTCAAAGCCATAAGGACTTTTCTACTCATATAAGCCCTTTGGTATTAACTCACTGCCAATTTATCAGCTTGTCATAAAAATGTAAATGAGGAATGTATTGGTACTGCAAGATCCTTTTAGCTTTAATTTCTTGTGTGTTTTTGCTGGGACAGCCTGACTTGCACACTATGGCAGCACTAGAATGTTTTTGTGGATATCTGGGGTTGCTTTCTGAGATCCCAAAGTTGTCCCTGGGTGTCCCAGAGCACACAGAACAGGTCCTTGGGACTGTTGCTTTGGTTTATTTTCTTTCTTAATTCACACCATATTTTCTAGAAGATTAAAATAGACTGTGACTGTTTTTAATTTGGCACAAATTGTGGCCTGATGGTTAAAACTGGAGTTCAGTTATGGGATGAGAAAATGTTAAACCTCTCAGGGCTATAGGGAAGATGTTTGTTTGTTTGTTTTTATAAATCTGCTACATGGAGTATCAGGTTTTGTGGTGTTGAGAAGTTCTGTTCATATCTAAATGCAGGATAAAGGAAATATTTTGCTTTGCTCTTTAAATGCTTTGTTAGAAACCCATACTGAGGGCAAAGCAGTCAAAAGCAGTTTTAGAAGGTTTGACCATAAATATTTCAAAATATCCAACATTTTTCAATTCCTTCTTTGATCCCCTAGCTTATGAATGTCAGAATTTACTTTATTTGTGACTAATTCCACAAACCTTGGTGGAATTTTGCCCAAGGATAAATGATCCCAGGATGCTGAATTACATAATTTCCAAACAGATGTGCTTTCTTAGCAAATCTCTGAACTCTGTTAAAAGCAGTGGAAAAGTAAGGGATCCTTGTTGTTTTTTGTGCTGAAAGTGCAAAAGTAATCTCCAGAGTTCCTCATCCCTTGCCAGTTTTGTTCCTGCTGTGTGTACAGAAAATTTCATAAAATATTAACCTATAGTAAATATTTAATACATAATTTATTTGCATTATATAAGTTCACTCACCAATATATGAAGTGCTGAATAGATAGTTATATAAATATTTTAAAGTGACAAATATATAAATATTTAAATGGCCAATATAAATATTTTAAATGTAGGAACAAGGGCCACATTCTCCCTTTTTTTTTTCCTGAGAGTTGAGTAGGTATAATTGCTGACAGCACTTTACTCTGCAATTCTGAATTAAAAGCCTCAAAGAAATGTGTGTTCTAATTTATGTCAATAAACTTTGGACTAGGTCAGTAAATATAGGAAATTTCAGTATTTCATAGGGAAAAAAAATTACATTATGGTTTTATGCATTTAATAGAATCTGGGGGATATTACAAAGAGACAGGGCAAGTATTAGCTTAAATCGAAAAAATAATTATAAATTAATTGGATTTAGCTGCTTTAATAATTATTATTAAAAATAATTTAGTTAGAATTGTAAGGATAATACAAATGAGAAGACTTGGGTGAGGGAATCAATTTTTGGCTAATAGGAAGTTAGAGGAAAATTCTTTGAAAGTTTTTTTTTTGGTTTGATTTTTTTTTTTAACCATGTGCTCGTTAGCATTGATTGAAGAAAGCTGTGGCTAAAACCAATTATTGATTTGCTTTGAAGCTGACAGCCTGATTAACCAATTAAATATGGATCCGCCTCTGGGCTTCACAGGTTAAAAATCAGAGGAATTTTAGGAGTCTTTCTCTTTTTCTTCTGGCCTTGGGAGGTTCTGGCTCCCTCCCTGCTGCAGGAAACCACTACAAACACCTCCCAGCATAAAGAAAAAATTGAATGTTCAGAACAATCTTCCAGCTTGTATTTTTCTATCCAAAGAACCCTGCAGGCCATGGGGGAAGGTGAGTAGCACTATAAATTACTGAATTTACAAGGAGATATTAAATGCTGTGTTTGCCAAACTAATTTCAAAATTAGTACGTGTTAAGGGATAGTACACTTAAAAAGAAATTGGGTGAATTTCTTTTGGTCAGCCTGCTGTGGTTTGATGCTTTATGTGCCTACATGGAACTTGTCCCCACAAGGAGAAGCCCAGCAGACACCCTGGGACACTCAAGAGTGTGATCACTTTAGTAGTTGCACCTAAAATAAACTTATTTACAGAGGAGGAAGTGATTAATGCATTTTTAAATGAGATAAGGCAGCTAATCCATCATTTCCTGGAGGAAATAACAAATTCACTTTAAGGAACTTGAGAAACTTGCTCAACGCTATGGTTTTTTATAACCAGTGGTTGTGATTGTATTATTTTTCCTTCCTTTTTTTTTTTTTCACTTGTTTTAATGATAGTTTCTTTTTCAAATGTGTGATACAGAAAGAATCAAGCAATAACTTGTTTGGGGCTAATTAAAACCACAATTATTTAAGCTGTCAAACAGATAAAAATTAGCTTCTGCTGGGCTTCTTTAAAGATATCTCTTATTAACAAATCTAAAGTCCTATGCATTGTCCAAGAACAAAACCAACCAGCTCTGAATAACTTATTATTTCTGTATTAATTAACTCTAGCCATCCTGCTAAACAAACCCCACATAGATGATGAAGTTTATCACCAGATCAGCTGAAATTTGTTTGCTCTCATGGCATGAAAAACTTTAAATACACGATGCTGAGCTGTGCTTTTGTTGTTTAAGCAGAGTCAAAACCACACACAAAGTCAAACTTTTTTTTTGGTCTGCACTGGACAGGTCTTGTGAGCATTCCAATGTTTGAAAACGTTGGGAAAGAAAAATGCAGAGAGAAAACTTTGTGTGACAACTTTTTGCAAAGTAGGAAGGGGCTGTTTAGTGAAGGAGATGTTTCTGCCAGCCCCGTGCTGGTGCTCTGGTTGTTTCACTGGTGCAAACAAGGGTAAAAAGTGAGTTTTGACGAGAGGGTTTGTGCAGCCAGACAAGCTCAGTGATCTTCCAGGACGCAGCTGCAGGCAGGGAAGTTGGTTGTATTTGATGTTAAAAAAGATCAGGTGAACTTTGGGTCAGACTGAGCAATGCACAAACTTGTGTGTCCAGGGTTTGGCTGGGTGCCCTGCAGGGTGCTGGGGAACAAAGGAGGGACCCAAATACCAAAATCTCTGCTCAGCTCCTCAGAACTGACAACTGTCAGGTTTGGAGCAGCCAAATCTCAGACTACAGCCTGGTTAGCTCAGGAGCAAGGCAGGTACACCTGAAGGTAATAATGAACTGGTTTGAAGCACTCCTGATGAGGGTGAACAACAGGAATGTAGACCAGATATGAATATTATTCTTTTCTAACTTCATGTGGACACTTCATGATGGACTGAAGAAGTTAGAAGGATTATTTTGTTTTATTTATATTCCAGAGTAGAATTAGAAAGGGAAAATGATTATTTTACCTCCTGAAATGCAGCATGATTGAGTCAAGCTGAATCAAACTTACTGCACAAATTAACATTCTTCTGTTTGCAAATAACAGACAAATCATGCACCAAATGCTTGAATGTGAAATGACCTGCTCAGAGCACTGGTAAATAATAACAGTTCATTGCAAGCATTCAGAAATTAAAGAATGATTGCCTAATTTTGGTAAAAGACATTCCCAGATGTTTTCGTTTTCTCTCTATTATCTGTAAGAGTTCTATGATAATATCATAATAACAACTTCAGGAGCTCCTCTTAGGAACATAAATTTATAATGGATGGGAATTGGAGTGAAGTTTGCATATTAACAATGGATTGTGCAGTGTTGGCTTGAATTTGCTGGTTCTGTTATGTTTGAACTCTTTCAATCAAAGGCACGATGGAAACACCTTTATCTTCTTAGACCCTGCACTTTTTCTGTGTAGTTTTTAGTTGATATTGTTGGATTATGCAGATGTTAATTCTATGGTGAGGACAACTGGGCTGGCACAGGCTGTTACTCTGTGTTCAGGAAAGTAAAGAACATACTTGCCTTCTTTCTCAACAAGTAGATTAAGATAAGGAAGATAATACATCATAATTCATCAGATCTGGAGAGATGCCTTTTAATTACAGCTTGCTTGATTGGAGTTTGTCAAAGCTGATTACATTTTTCCTCAGGAGCATTAGTGTTCTTTTGAAGTTAAATGGACTGCACTCTCACGTTTTGAACCTGCCCCAGTGGTGGCAGATCCCACAAAGGGAATGGAAGAGGTCTCAGCTCAGTGAGGTTGTGCTGGAACCTTCCTGGGGATTGTGCAGCTGCTTAAACTTTCAAACATGCCTTAATATCAAACTGAGCCCACACAGAACTAGGCTGCAAATTACCCTGAGAGTGAATCAGTGGAAAAAACTGCTTTCCTTAGCCAGGGGAGAATTTAGAGTTCAAATAGATGCAGTTTCACAGGAACTGACAAAAATTTCTTTGGTTGCTATTAAAACAACCAAGATCTGTCCTTTGATTGAAGATGCACTTTTAAAATCCAGGTTACACACATGGTTTAATCACTTTGGATAATTGCAGAGTGGGTACTCACAGGCATGTATTTCAAGGACATACAAATATTTGGGAATATTTGTGAGACCTTGTTTGTTTTGGTAGAGTCCAGTATTGTTTAGATTCCTACAAGATAAACAAAACCACTCTTTGTCCTCTAGTGAAAGAGCAGATACTTGAGCAGCATGAAATACAAATGAAATCTGTACCTTCAGTGCAGAAATACTTTTAAATGGAAAAAGAAATAAAATTGAAAAAAGTAAAGTAAAAAATGAGGGAGTCTCTTTGCTGCAGTGGAGCTCCCTGGTTTTTCCAGCCAGTGCAAAATATCTGTCAAATAACACACCCCAGCCAAATTACTGTCATTGTTAGATTGCTGCTCTACAGAGGCTTATGTTCTTAGGTTTGAGTTGTTATCATTTAGAAAAAATGGTATTTCAGAAGTCCAATTTATTGCCAAGTGCTTTGGGGTCCTTTGGGAGCAGAACTTTGTACCAAAGTATTCTGTGTGTGCTTTAGGGAGGGGTGTTGATGGTAAGGCAATAAAAACTGCTTGAGGGAATCAAGGCACAGAAAAATTAAACTCCCTTGGAAACAGCTGGTTGTGATAACTTCAGATTTCTCTTTAGCCCCTTCCTGTATAAACTGGTTGTTCTGCCACTTCA
The DNA here is from genome assembly GCA_910950805.1 of Acrocephalus scirpaceus scirpaceus. Lineage (NCBI taxonomy): Eukaryota > Metazoa > Chordata > Aves > Passeriformes > Sylviidae > Acrocephalus > Acrocephalus scirpaceus. Next base: position 4,039,876 of record OU383792.1, read on the forward strand.
GGGACAAGCAGCAATAAATTTTTTTGCAGCAGAATGAAAAGATGAAGACGATGGAGCTTCAGCAAAGCAGAGCAGTGCATCAGATGAGCATTACTGTGCCAGGGCTGCAAAGATGTCTCTGGACTTCCCAGAGATCATAAAGCAGTGCCAGCATTTCTGAAGTGGCAGCAATTTGCAAACACAGTGCAAGAGGGAGAGCAAAGAGCTTTGTTTATAAATCTGTGCAGCATTTTGTTGAATTTCTGTTTTATGTACTCAGCTTAAAGGGAGGGAGTGAGGTTACATTTTTAAAAAAATATTTCTGATTAGGAAATAAGAAAGACAAGTTAGTCTATCCAGGAATGCCTGTTTGAGTCTCTTCTTGCAGCTCCTGTGTAGGGACTGATTTCTGAAGGAAATGAGAGAATAAAGGCTGAGTTCTTCCCAAAACTCCCTTTTTCTCAGCAAAAGAGAGCCAGCCAGATGCAGAAATGCCTTCTGGCTTTTCCTGATCCTTAATCTATCTCTGAATGTCTGTTATTAACACCTGGGAGACCTGAGGAAAGTTCACTGGAATGGGTAAAAAGGGCAAGAAGAATTCAAGTGAGCTGGACACGACGGCTCCTTTGGCCACTGTTTGCATGTTCTCCTCTCTGGTGTATTGTAGTTTGTGCAGACTTTGCTTCCAGATGAGCTGGAGGCTGATGCCACGTGCTGTGGCTCGAGGCAGGTGAGAAATTCATATTCTTGCAGTGGTTTCATGAGTTTGACTGGACCTGATTGCAGTACAGAAAGGAAGGAGGGAGGAAATAAATCAGCTGTGCAGGGCATCCTGAGAGGGAATGTGAGATCTGTTTGTGCTGAAAGAACAGTTCTGCTCATCAATCCTCAAGGGGTTTTCCTCACTCCTGTGCTGGGCAGAAAGCAGGATGCAAGAGGGGGAATAAAACTGTCCTGGCTCAGGTTAACATGCATCTAACACCAGTATGAACACTGGGCTAATTACCAGTGCTTTAGGGTCATATCACTCCTGGAATTGCAGCTGCTTGTATTAATATTGAATTTAGTGAACTCCCTTTGCTTTGTAGAGATAGGCACAGAAAGGAAACATTTTAATGTCAGCAGCAAAAGATAAAACAGTTTTATTGGTCATGGGACAGAGCAAATCATCTCTGCTGGAACAGGGAAAACCTGAAGTGGGAAGGTGCTCTGAATAACAATCACACCTGGGAGTTTTTCCTCTTTTTAAGATAAGAGGTGTGGATTTAGGAGGAAATTATTGTGTTTTACCGCTGAGTGCAGTCCTAGTAGAATGAAATTCAACAAAAAAACCCCATAACCCTGGATAAAGTCTAGATAATGTAAGCTGTAATCTTTTGACAGTCTGGAGTGTCTCTGTGTAGATAAAGAAACTTGTGATTTATGAAGGTGAAGTGGTCAAAGGTGCCTGGAAGTGCCTTTTTCTGCTGCACAGGCAGGTGTGTGGGACAGGAATTGCCAGTGCAGACACACTGACACAATTCACAGTTCTCACAGTGTGTACTCACAGGGTATTGGCAAAAAAGTGTTGGGTGGGGTTGTCTTGGTTTTCTTTCTTGGTTTTTTCTTTCTTTTTTTTTTTCCTTAGAAGTTAAATCTCTTCAGAAATTTAAGTCAGAGCCTTGTGGTGAGGTTGTGTCTGTGCTCAGGGTTTTTCCAGTAGGGCTGCAAACACTCTTGGGGTTGCCCTGTGTGCCTCACTTCCCCTTCCTCCTCTAAGCTCATCTCCCACAAAGGTATTTTGGCAGAGATTTCTAGGAAAGGTCGTTTATCACTGAGTTTTACCTTCCTGCTGCTTTTATTTCTACCACAGGCAGAAATCAGTAAGGAGAAATGCCACAGGAGCAGCAGTAGTACCTGTCTCATGGCCCTGACATGCAATACCCCAAAGTAAAAACTTGCTTCCCATCAAGAAGAAATTGGATTATTGCTGTTTCATGAGAAGTTGTTACTTTGATGTCACTTGTCTTATGATCTTAATTAGTTGCTATGCAATGAACATTTAAAATCACAAAAACCTTCCCTATGATGTGTTGGTTAAGCCAGTTCACATTTCCCTTCAGATTCCCACGAGGTCAGAGAATTATTTGTGCATCAGCCAAAATTTTGCCTTTATTTTTTTTTTCACTCCAGAACTTTTCTGTAGAGGTTTGCAGACCTGACTTGCACAAAAGTCTGAGCAGGATCTTTTATTTGACAGCAGCTGAATAAGTTCAGAAGGATAAACTCCAGAGATGATAACTTATTGTGCTTGCATTTCATTTAGGGAGATTTGTTTTTACAGCAACTGACGTGAGACCCGATGAGGGCTGAGGTTCCTCCACAGCCTGTGTTTCCCACCAGCTCAGATGCCAAATGCTTCACAAAACTACAAGTTGTACCCAGTGACTATCACTGACTTGCTGTCACTCTGATGGCACCACTCATTTTGATGTTTCACTCTGGTACTTTTTCAGAAGAGAAGGTGTCCTATAAAATGTGAACACTGGGCAGTGGGAAATTTTGGGCTCTTCCATGCTCTGTGCTGGTTTGAAAAGCAAAACCAGTGAAAGACTCTAAGTCAGAAAACACAATTTAATAAGAGGAAAAGAAATAAATGAAAGTAAAATAAAATAAAAGTAATAGTACAAGAAACCCCACTGACAGAGTCAGAATACAACCTGACACCTTGTTAGGGTGGTAGTGGCAGTCCAGATGAGATGGTCTTGCCAAAGCAGTGATCCTGTAGAAACATCTGATAGATCTTGTCCTCTGGGAGTCCAGTGGATAAAAGCTGCCTGTGCTGTCCCAAATCCCAGATTCTATCCAGGTGGGAATGCTTGGCTCCTCCCCCTGGGCGGAGCATCTCCCCATGGGCTGATCTCATTCTCTGAGCCCTGCAGTGGCTCCTTGCTGGCCCATGAACCAGAGACAGCTCCCGCAGGGAGTTCCCCATGAGCCATGGGCACGGCATTGCTGGGCCATGGACAGGAGAGAAGGGAAACACTGCCCCAGTTGGTTCCAGCAGCTCCTGGGGATAGAATGCATACTTTGGGCACAATTTTACATTGTAACCTAGGACATGCTCTTAGGCTGTGCTGTAAATCATTATTTAGCAATTCTTAATTTCCTTTGACAGGCATGTTTTTATTTGCTAAACTTGCTTTAACTAACTCTGCACCAGAGGTGTGCCTGGAGTTGTTACAGAAAGTTTCTGACAAGTTTCTGAAGATGAATTTAGGAAAAGTTATTAGCTTACTAAGCAATTAAAATGTAATTAACATAGCACACTTTTACTTTGTGAGAGAAGGAAAATAGTTGATGAAGGTTTGGATGCACGTGTCTGTTGAAAATTCTCTGAAACGTGGCCTTTGAGCCAAACCCAAAGAATTCTTCAAGGAAAAGTGTGGTTGTGTAATTGCACAGTCTCTCGTAGTGTCGTTATAATGACAATATTCATAGAATGAAGGGGACAATAATGTACACAAGGAAGATGGAAGGAAGATTGGTAGTTTTTATGCAGATTACAGTTTGCAGCTGAAAAGCTGGCCTAAGAGCCTGAAGGTGTTTCTTCTGCTCAGCAAAGATAAAAATCCACGTGTGGTGGGATTTAGCTGAAGACAAAAATTGTAAATATTTTCTATTTTTGAAAAGTCTTTAAAGTGAAACAAATTTTCTTAGACTTAGGGCTTAGACCTTGGTTTGTCTGGGACTGGTTATTTGCTATTTAGCACTGACATGTTGCTCACTCTTCTAGACTTTTTATATAATGCCATTAGAAATGAGAGAACATTTTAACAAGTGCTGCAGACATGGAGAAATAGAGCTCCTGTATGTGACACTCGGGAGTTCCGTTTTGCAATACCCTGTGGTGACAAAAATAAAGCCATGACTTTGGGATCACTGATTCTTTAAACACTGAGATCTTTACATGAAGCTTCTTTGTCATGTGAGAAATGAATCCACTGATGGACCAAATAATTTGTTAATAGATCCTAAATGTCCTTTTTTATGTAGGAAAAGTGCTGAACTCATTTTTTACCTATCTGGGACAGCCTCTATCTGCTGCCTTAGTTTTGTCTTAGTCTTTTTAAGATAAGAGGGCAACAGCTTTTAACAGATCCTATTATTTTTATGTCTTAATGTTGTGGACATATCTGCAAAATATGAAATCATGGGGCCAGACTGCATGATCATACCAGTAAGAGAAGTATTTATACTTAATCAATTTAACTTGCACTGGAAAAAGAGGCTGTGGCAGCTGGGAGTAGCTGCTCATTTTATCTAGCCCCCAGTAGATGGAAATATTGCTACAATGTTAGTGATTTCAATATCATGGAGTTCTGTTTTAGGGAACTCATGATTCTTTCCTTCTGTCTTAGACTTTGACTTGTTGACAACCATAAATCGTCTAAGTTAGAGTCATAAATATTATTGCAGACTACACACCTGATGCCTCTTTTGGCTCTCATTCATTTTTCATGCTTATAGAAGTTATAGATATATATTGGCTAACATGAAAATAATTTCTAATTATGTTCAGAATAGAACTAATTTATCTGTAACAGTGTTGGTCACCTGGTAATGACAAACTGATACACAAGGAAGGAGGAAAAACTTCACTTGGTTTCTGGTTTTGATTTATGCCTCAGTGGTATAACAGAATATTTAGTGGGAGGGGAAGGCAGTAGAAATAAGGAGTCATCAAATATTTCAGTTTGTGTTATGTGCTGTTAAGTGTTAAACTGAAAATGTTGCTGATAAATGGAGAAGAAATGGAGGTTTCTTAGAATTATTTGACTGGTAATTCTTACTAAAGAAAGCTAAATAAAAGACATAGATGTGTGTCTGACTATATGTATATAAATATATATATAATAAAGTAGAATAAAAAATAGAAAAAAGATGGATAGGTAAGAAAAATAAAGGAGAAAAAGAAATTCAAAGAAATATATGTGCTCTGCCTGGCAGATGCTAGTATACTTATATACATATTAGTAAATAGAAATGGAAACTGGAATAATGCAGAGCAGTTGTAAAAACTGAATATTATCTTGGTGGTTTGCCCATAGACAATTCAACTTGCACTTGTTCCTGACAAAGCTTTGTCTAAACCATTTCTGAAAATATCCAGTGCCAGTCCATGGGTTCCCTCAGTGCTCCAGAGCTGTCTTGGCCATTCAGTAATTATGGTAATTATCTTGGCTCATAACCTGGGTCTTTGCTGTTTAACTTCAGCCTGTCTTGCACCATCCCAGCTCCAGAACAAAGAGAAGGAAAAGTTCCCATCTGGGCTGTAACTGCTCTGACATAGTGAGGACCACTCTTAAACCAGTACAATGTGTTTTAGTGGCAAAAAACCTCCTAAAGCATCGACCCCTGATGTTCTTTGCTTGCCTACTGCCACATGTGTAGGTTGAAAAGTTTTGGGGAGAATAAAATTTTAATTCTGCTGATGCAAAATAAATCCTACAGGAGCCCAGTGGTTTTAAATGTATTTTGGATTCCAGCTCAGGAGGGGGAAGGACTTTTCAATAAAAGCTTTCTCTCAAATGCCCAGTTTAGGATTATGAATTCTCCTGATTTGTTTCACCCTTTCTGCTTAAAATTAGATTGGGAATGAAGGTGTTTTATGCTACACACGATCAGCCTTCCTAAGTGCAACAATAAATACATTTTCAATAAATTTCATGTAGACCATGGGGGAGAGGACGAGAGGAGAGGCCAGGGGAGCTGTGGTAGAGATTTACTTGCTGATAAAATATTCCATGAGCAAAATAAAGGATAAATCTGCATAAATTATTTGCAGCAGTGGTTTGGTTTCCAGCTGCACTGGCAATGAGATAGTATGTTTCAATATCATTTATGAATTAATTTAGGAAGACCCACAGTATTTAAAAAGCTGATGAGAAGGTCACCAGTGTAAAAGTTCTTTGAAAAACCCAGTGTGAGTTTTTTCACAGAGATCATCAGATTCCAACATGCTTTTCAAATGCTGTGCTTTTGAGAATGCCATTCTCATGTTAAATTGTTAATAATTCTCCTAAAACTTTGTGTGGTTAGAACAGAAAAGTATGCTAATACTGATGAATATTTTAAAGTATGAAAACGCTTTCTTTTCCAGTTTTTAAGCCAAAAGAAAAGGGTGGCAAAATAATGCAAAAATGCCTGTACATTAAAATGTTATTTTTGAAATGTTGAAATAATCTGAACAGATGCATTAAATTCACACATCAAAGCCTTCTGTGCATTTGCACGTGATTTCCAGAAGATTTCTCTCTGCTTTGAGCAGAGAGAAAGAAACTGCTCAAAGTTTCTTTCCTCTCCCAGGGAGATCAGTGTTTGTGGATTCCCAACAAAATAAACTTTAGGTTCTGCTTCTCAAGCCATTGTTGTGGGCTACACGATTTTGTGCTGGTTTAACAGCAAAACAGATGTATTTCCTTCAGAAAACAAAAAAGGTGTTTTCCCCTGAGGTGTATCTTGCCTTCAAACTTAGAGCCCAAGGTCTCTTACTGGTTTTTGGTGTTCGGTTCTGTAGATTCTTGGCCACAAAATGAATGTCTTCATTCCTCAAGAACATGGAAATCTTGATCTGCCTTGAGCCAGGGGTACTCAGGCTTATTTTAACTCATTTTAATTAATTTTTTGTCTTGTTTCTTGTTCCCTGATGCATTTTCACTCTGCAATCAGACCACGTATCTGATTTTTGGGAGTAAGGGGTGGTATCACCCTGCAATTCCTTACAATGGTATCCATTTGAATTGTTGAAGGAGACAGGAGCAATAGGACCTTTTCTATTTATCTTGTATTCAGTTGTATGTAGATTAATTTTACACTTTTCAGCAGAGTTTACTTGGAGATATTGGTAACCTTTAGGAAAGAAATAAAATCTTTGCTACAACACTGTGTGCAAAGGGGGTTTTGTCAATGACTTAATTTCATTATCCAGTCAAAATCAAAGCTTCCCCAGGAAGAAGGGAAAAAACCCAGTTGGTTTTGTCTCTGTGCCACAGTTATCTGAGAGAATAGCAAGTGATTGGACAAAACAGTGGTGCAAACTCAGGAGAAAAACACATGCATATCTTAAGAAAAAACAAAATTATGCATTCTTCCTCTGTTGCCTTTATGTGTTATCAAGGGGCACCTTAAAGAAGGTGAAATTTGTCCTTTCTTGTGGACTACGACTGAGGAGAACTAATTATCAGGAAAAGTTTTCTCCTGTGGACTCCCAATCAGTCTTTAGGTCAGAATAAACGATAATGGAAAGTGTGGTGATTAAGTCTAATGCACAGTTTCTAGAGAATAAATCTGAGAGGTCATTCAATGGGGTATTATCATACAGAGGCTTTCAGATGTGATTTGGTTAATAAAATATGCTGAATATTTAATAAATTTGCATCGTGTGCGCTTCCCTTATCGCTGTTGAATCATTAAGTGAGAAAATGTAACTCCCAAGGAACTTTGAGATGAGGATAGAAGTGAAACTCTTCCCTTCCACAAAGCCAATCTGTTTCTGTTGAAAAACGAAACGACAGCAAATAAGAACACACACAAACACAACAAAAAAATCCTCAAAGCCTAATTAAGGAATTTTGCAGGCAGGGACTGCTGCTGGAGCATTTTTCCTGCAGGATTTTGGGAACTGAGAGTGTTGAGAACACCCTGAGGGTGCTGCAGGCTCTGTGCTGGCTCTGCCACTGGTGGTTCCTGCCTTTGGTTTTCAATGCCTGCACTGAACCTGCACATCTGGGCCAGGAAAGGCTGGGCAGGCAGCTCATCCTCTGCCAGATGAACTGGAAAACGTAACAGAAGAGGAGATGGGTTTTTGGAAATGTGGTTGTGGTGGGGTAAAAAGAGCGATGTGAGCAAGGAAAAGTTTTTCTCAATCTCTGCACTTCAAGACTGGCCATGGCATGCTGTTGTTGCTGTATTTCTTTGGGTTTATTTTTATTTTTTTAAATGGTTGATAAACCTTTCCCTCAAATGTTTAGACTTTTTTTTTTGGTTGATTTTTGTTTTGCTTTTTTTTGTTTTTCAAGAAACTGGGATGAGCTTTCCCAAGCTTCATCAGCCAGCCATTGAATTCCTTTCTACCCTTAGTGCCAGGTGCTTAATTTTAAACCTCCTCACTGCCTAAATAAATGCATTGCGTCTGACCATGAAAATAATTATCACCCCACTTGGAGAATTTTAGAACGGGGTATTCTTCATTCTTGGTATCTTTCCTTGCATGCCAGCAGGAATTCCTTATCTACTGATTCTTCCTGTTCCCCTGTGGGCAGTTTCCTCCGTATTTTTGGAAGGGTCCTGCCCTTTGAAGGAAATATCTGGAATTGAAATTGGGTTTCAAAGAGATTGAAGGCTTTTATTAAATTTCAGGCATAGGCTCTTGAATGCCTTGGAAAATTTGAGTCCAGTGGCACACAGAATCCAAAGCATCTCCTCTACTACACTGCCTGGTGAAAGTTATTTTAATGGGCATGTAGGTAGGGTGGAAAAGAATTTGTCTACATTGAGTCATTAATACAATTTTTCCTGTTTTAATTTTTTAAATTTATGGATTAATGCTTAAGTATCTATATTAAAAAGCCCCTATTCGTTGTCTTGTTTCCTTCCCTCTGACAAAACTCAAAACTTTGACACAACTCCCTCTGATTTTACAGAGGCGTTGGAAGGAGAAGCAAACATTTTTCTTTGCTGAAGGGAGAGAGTTTAGATAATTTTTTTAAAAAAATGTTTCAAATAGAAAAGTTTGTTAAAGAAAAAAGATTATATTTATAGTGGCTTTTTAAGCAAAAAATGAAATAAGCAACAACCTAGGGAGGAAGCATTAATTTGAAATTAAGGTGCTTCACTTAAATTTAGAGAAATTATAGGTTTTATTCTTGAGCTTTTCTCAGAGTGTGGTGTGATTTGAGCGGAGAGTTTTTATGTCTCTGTTTTCTCACTGTGAAAATGCCCATATTCCTGTAAACTGATTTTATGAAATAATTTTCAGCTTCTTTTGGAATGAAGTATATTCTTAGAGCAGCTCTCTTTATGAAAACTTGTTTACAAAGAACAAAGATGAACTAAAAAAGGTAACATTGGCTGAATTCTCCTGGATTGTGGCATGCAACTCAAGTTTTTTTGTTATTTATTAAATAATTCTTCTGGTGCACTGAAGTATGTAAAAGGAAGATTTGGTGTATTCCTGGGGAGTTCTAGCTGGTTGGAAGTGGAATGGTTGAGCTCTTTTGTTTTAATGGTTGTGAGAAAGTGAATCTGGATGAGTGTTGTGTTTTGAGCTGTAATGGGAGACCCTAAATTTGGCCAAAAGTTTTGAAGCTGAAGAATCTCTGTAGGTGCAGGGAGAGCAGGCAGAGCTGAGCTACCCTGCCAGCTGAAACATTTCCACACCCGTGTCTGCTGCAGTCTGGGTTGGAACAATGAAAATAATGTTAAAGTGTAATTTATAGAGTGCAGACTTCTTGCTTAGGCCATATCAGATTCGAGTTCATTCATGGTTCAGTTCTTGATCCAGTTCTTTTTGATGTCAATGTTTATTTTGCCAAGGGAATATGAGAATGTGCCCCTGCCAAATCCAGGGATGCTGTTGATATTTCACTTGATCTCCAGCATCTTCCTGCAAATGCAAATCCTTGGCAGACATGACTGGCATTGAGTGTGTCGTGCATCCCAGCTGTGTGTTGGGATGCTGTGGAGATGGGAAAATGGCAAAGGAGAAGCCTGACTGGGACATGAGGTTTGTTCTGCCTTTAAAGGGAGTGGTGCTGGATCTCTCTGGAATTTTAGGGAATTTTCCCCAACAGTGGGGACACTCCCATGAGTGTCTGTTGTTGTAGGACATGAAAGAAAGAGGAAAAACTCCAAATATTTCGGAAGGCAAAGAGCACAGAAAAAACTTTATTGTCTGATTCTTACTTCCTTTTATAAGTTGTTCTGATACAGACTGAACATGATTGGTGAATGGGAACCACACCTCTCTAATCCCAGTGGTTAAACAGGAGAAACAGCAAAACACCACCTGGAGAAAGATTGTTTGGAGAAAGGAGAGTTGTTTGCCAAGATTGTTTTGAGAAGAAGCTTTCTTAAGAAATTTTCCCTTGGGAAAAAGTTAGCAGCTGCTGGCAGGTTAAAATCTCTCAGGCCCAGAAGTGTCAGTGCTTCCCATTGTGCAAAACAAAATTTTCTGCTCAGTGTATCTTTGAGGTGAGGACCTGGTCTAACACAGATTTTGCTGGTAGTAGCATTGCTGCTGTTTTCCTACCTTTTCCCTCCACTTCACCTTCCTAAGAGCATTCTGGAACTTGAATTATTTGCAGCACAGTTTGGCTTCTCAGCTGGACTTCAGAAGACCACAGAAGCTCCACTGATGGTTTTTAGACAGATTATTTGACCTCCCTCATTAAATTCATGGACTGAGGATCTCTGATGCCAGGTTTGACAAGCTGGTGGTGAGAGCTTTAAACTAAAGGTGCCCGTGCAAGGGAATCTCAGCCCACCCCACTCTGAATCCAGTCTGAATCCAGTGCCAGCAAGAGATGCCCAGAGGAAGAGGGGAATACAACCCAAATTTTAAAAAATGGAGGGAAACTCAGGGAACAGGGTCAGTCAGTCTCACCTCTGTGCCTGGCAAAATGAAGTGAAAAAATGGATGGAGCAGATCCTCCTGGAAGCTGAGAAGACACAGAAAATGAGGAGTCAATTAGTGACAGCCAGTGTGGCTTCACTGAGGCCAAACAGTGCCTGACAAACTCGATGGCCTTTTGAGATGAGGTTGCAGCATTGGTGCACAATGGGAGAGTCCCTGGCACCACCAGAACCTGACATGGTCCTGCTCAGCATCCTGGTGTCCAGACTGGAGAGGATGGATGGATGGAGGGGGTCTGGGACCACCTCAGAGCCCTTCCAGTGCCTAAAGGAGCTCCCAGAAAGCTGGAGAGGGACTTCTGGCAAGGGCAGGGAGTGGTAGCATGAGGGGGAATGGCTTTAAACTGGAAAAAGGCAGGTTTAGGTTAGAAATTAGGAAAAAAAATTGAGAGTGGTGAGGCAGAAAGGTTCAGTTTGGCAGAAAGGTTCTATCCTTTTCTCATCCCTGGAAGTGTTCAAGCCCAAGCTGGATGGGGCTTTGAGCCTCCTGGTTGGTGGAAGGTGTCCCCCTTCTTTGGCAGGAGGATGGAACTGGGTGATTTTTGAGGTCCCTTCCAACCCAAACCATTCTGTGATTCTGTTATTTGCTATTTCCAGACTGAAATCTCTTTGAATTTACTCATGCTAAAAAAAAATCAGTAGATAAATCATACTTCCATTTTCTTGCAGATATCACACAAATAATTATTACACTTCTATTTTGTAGACCAAGGAGCACTTTGCTAAGGGAGGGAAAAATAATTTTTTGAGGTAAAGTATAACAATTTTAGGCACAGATGATGTGGATATTTATGCTAATGGTGGCTGAGTCTTTGGGTATGTGTACTGTGGTTGTCAATGGCAACTTAACTCTGGGTTCTGTGGGTAATTGCAGCTGGTACTGTGTCTGACTGGTAAAAGCAATATCACAGTTCTGTAGTTAGAAAAAGTGACTAATAGTAGGGTTTTTAATGCCTCCCACTGCAAAACAGTGTGTCATTACAGCACTGGCTAAATATATCTCATCATGCATTTATCTTTTCCTGTGCTGATTGACTCCTTTTCTCCTGAGATGTATTTAAATGTCATTTTATCTTTCAGTGGTAGAAATGTTGGTAGTTTATCCTAGCAGGAAAATGACATGGAACAATATTTTGAAAAGAAAAGGTAGAAGAATTTCAAGTCAGTTTTGCTCCTGTGTTGGGAAGTGCTAGTTCTGGTATTATCTGTAATTTTTTAGTGAAAGGAAATGACGTTGATTTGAGGGGATATTTGGAGAATATTGGCAGATTGTCCTGTAAATTTCTTTTCAATTGTCAAGGTAATGCATTGTTGCACTCCAAATGGTTGCTTTGCCATTTCTCCTTTACTGTGGCTGCAGCAAATATTTAATGTGCTCAGAAAGGAAAAAGCTGAGCGCACCACTATGCCTTAACACCAGATACATTCAATAACAGATGGCTGTGCATGTTGAGTGTTGTTTTAAGCTATAATTGGATGCTTATGTAAGTATGCTTAGTCAAATATGTGTAATTAAGCAATCTCGTTAGGCAGGCTAACGAACAGGGCAGGCCAGGTCTCAAAGATGTCAAAAGTAATGGTTGGGCTGGACTTGTTCTGCTGAAACACTTACCTAAACAAAACCCAAATAGAAGCATCTGCTGCTTTCAGTTATTGCTGTTTACTGCAAGGCCTTCAAAAATCAGATGAAGATGAAAATTAAATGACATAAAATGCCATGGGAGGTTTTGTCTGCTCTATTTTTAAACCTCAAATCATGTGTCTGAGAGGGAGAATGGGAGTCACAAGTGACATTTACTCTCCACACAGCTGGTAGCTCCCTTATTGTGATGAGGTGTAATAGAAGTGCAGAATTTTCTATCTGGTGGATACTGAGCAGAGCCTTGAACACTGATATGATTGTCTGAAATCCATTCTTGGTCAGTAACATCCCGAATTCCCAGTGAACTTTAGGAGAACTACACTGAGCACAAGGTGTTCCTGCTCCTTGATGACAACACCAATGTGCTGTGCTCATCTGCTCTTGCTGTGACATGGACAGAAGGTTTTCCCCATGAGATAAAATGTTTTTGATGTCCAGAGTTGACAAGACTGCTGGGAAATCTTTTGTTTGGTCACCTGTGAGGTGGCCTGACTTATAAATATTTAGCATTAGAATTTTTTTCTCTTAATTATTCTGTTCAGTTTACTACTGCTCTTTTTGCTTGTGGAGAAAGCCTTTGTTCTCCTCTGATACTGTGAAAATAGAGAAAAGCAGCAGTTTTGGAAGAGCTCCTCATGTTCAAACAGAGTTTAATTAGTTGCTATATTAACATGAAACTTGGCTTAGGTCTTTAAATTAATCCAGAGTGCTGAACTTGTCAAAGCATTAAAAATGGGTCTGTACTCATACTTCTATTACAATCACTTCAAAATGTGATTGTTAGTGATTAACATTATTTATGGGGTTGCCCAGAAAACAACATTTACGTACATAGGCCAAGGTGTTTTTTGTCATAGAATTAAGATTAAACACCTCTTTTACCATCCATGTGACATTAGGAGAAGTAGAAAACAAGCCCTTTATTTCAGGTTTAAACCAGGAGGATTTTTGCTTTGGGTGCTTGCACCTTCTCTATGCACAAATCCTCCCAACTTTAAACAGAAGCCCTCTTCTGGCAGAACGTTTTAAATACCAATATTTGATATTCTCTTCACACATTTTCCTTCAGCAAGAGGGGTTTGAAGGAGGTGCAGTGATCATCCATCCTTTTTCCTCTGCCTGTGATCCCTAAAAGAACATTTGCTGCTGCTCTGCCCATGGGTGGATTCTCTGCTCTGGGTACCCAACAGAATCTTTGCTTTTGTCTCTGTATCTTCTCCCCAGAGAGATGAAGAATCACATCCAGCTCCTGTGTTTTTGTCTCCTTGGAAGGTTTTGCTGTCTGTTTAGAACTGTGTGGCCTGAAATGTCGGTGTTGTTTTCCCCAGGAATTGCATAAGGATGATACTGAATTATTTCTGAGAGGGAGATGCCTCCTAATTAAGTGCTTTAAGCTCAGGCTTTCCAAGTTTCTTGCTGCATCTAGTCCAGAGTCTTGAGCAGTCACAAGGTGATTTCAAGTTGCTGGGCAACCACAAAATGCAGTACATTTGGAAAAATATCAGTATTTTCCCCCATAACTATTCTCACGTCATTATAAATTCTGACATATGGATTACTCCTGTTTTCCATGCATCATCAGTAAGTTTAAAATGTCAGGGCTTTTTTTAAATTGATTTGATTTCCCTTCAAATGAAAAGACAACATATGTAGCATTTTAATTGTTGTCATATTTAGATTACAGAACAGAATTGGTTAGAAAATAATTTGGAGCTTTAACCCTTGAACTTAGTAATTTCAATTACCTTGCCTTCCATACCTATCAATTTTCACAGAATATTGTTTGATACAAATGCTAAGCTGTAACTAGAATTTTGTTTCTCTGTTTATAAGATGAATGTTTCACGTTACCTTAACTCTGTGTAAGGAAAAGTGAAGCCCTGCAGTGCTGCTTACAACTGAGTGTTGACACTTGGTAATAGTAATGAATTTATTCCATGCAGATCATTCCTTCTTTTAGAAGTTTATCTGTGTATTTTAAGCAAGAGGACAACCAAGTATTTGTTGGAATTCTGGGCACTGAGAATTTCAGATTTCTGTGCTGCCAGGCACTGACCCCCAAGCAAACATTGCATTGACCTGAGGACAGGGAAAAGGCTCCCAAAATTGAGTGACAGCACTGGGATTGTGGGTGTGCAGTTTGAACAGAAATGTGTGAGATCACAGGGTGGAAAACTGAGAGTTTAAAGGTTTAGAATACAGTAATGTATATAAAGCAAGATGGAGGATTTAGGGCATAGGCTGAGTCCTTCTTTTTCACCTTCTCCTTCATGGGTCTGGGTGGGATTTTGTAATTGGGTAGAAAAATCTGCATTGTGGGCCAGAGGTGGTTGGTTATTGGGTTAAAAGCAAAAATAATTTAGGTGTCATTCCTTAATCGGACAGTTTATCCTTAAAAGGCCTTGTAAAGAAAAAGAAATACAGCTCCATTTTTAGTTTGTTAGCTTGAAGTGCTGTAGAACTCACGGTTTGTGAGACTGTAACATAGATAAGGATTAATAAACATCTGAGTCTGAGCAAGAAATACTTTATGGAGCATTTAATCCCAACTCTGGCAAAAAAGAATATAAAAGGCAAGAGGTATCAATATTTTCCTGTTACTTCCACAATATCCTGAGCTGTAAGGGCCCCACAAGGATCATGGAAACTGAACTCCTGCCCCTCAAGGACCTCTCCTACAATCTCACCCCATGGCTGAGATCATTGTCCGAGCACTCCTTGCACTGTCAGGGGGGCTGGACTCTGTTCCAGTGTCCAAACACCCTCTGGACAGAGAACTTTTCCCAAATATCCAACCTAAACATCTCCTGTCTCAACTTCATCCCATTCCCCTGAGTTCTGTCGTGAGAGTGAGGAGCTGCTGCTCTGGAAGCTTCTCCTGCAGACCCTGCACCCTCTTTGCAGCCTCCTTTGGATGCTGTCTAACAACTTTTTAACCTTTTTTTTTAACCTTTGTGCACAATCCCAAAGGGCTCAGCTGCTCCAGGCACACCCTACAGCCTTTGGAGAGCCAAGATGAGCTGGTGTCACCAGCAGCCTTGCTCAAGGTGCACCCAACCCTGCAGCCAGGTTGTTAAAAAAATGTGTGAAAGAAAAGTTTGGGCTCAGTTTGATCTGACTCTTCTGTGAGCACACAGGTTGTTGCTGAGAACTTTGTTTTTAAATTTGCACTTGGTACCAGATGAGCTCTGAAGCAAACCCTGAGCTTCACTAAAGTGTAAGGCACTGGAAAAGATTTTAAAGATTTCCAGTCTTTGCTTTCTCCACTGGTTTGAACAATAATCTCTTTTGTTGAATGGAATTCAGGTGTTTTATTTTATTTTTTTTTTGGTATTAGTTTTATCAATTACATGAGTTCTTGGGTATGAACTTTTCATCCTGGGGAATAGAATATTGAAAGAAAAAAAAATGCTGCTTCTTTTCTGCTCCTACCTTCCACAGAAGAAGGATAAAGCATTTTTGGAAATGCTTTCCTTGCATCTTCAGACAAACTTTTGTTCTGCTGTTGTCTGTAGTTTTCAAACAGTTAGAAATGTCTGCATTAGTTTTGACATGGTCAAAGCTCCTTTATTTTTTTTTCCCCTTACTCTCAGTAAATAAAAAAGAAAACCTTACAGTTTTGATGTTGCTGTCTGGTTGCTATTAATGGGAGGGAAAAAAAAATTCCTGTTTGTGTTTCCTGGCACAGCTCATCTCGATTTAAGAAGAAAAAGATTCCTTAAAAAACCTTAAAAAATTCCTTAAAAAATTCCTTAAAAAAACCCTGAAACCCCAGAACAAATGGACATTCTAAATAAAGGAAATTCATCTTTGGGTGTTACTCTAAATTAGCTTGGGTGGTGAGGAGGAATTAAAGATTGAGTTCATTCTTCTATGATTTGGGATTGTTTTGATGATTGTTTAAAAACAAAACCCGTATTTAACAAAATCCCCTAACAAACCAAATAACAACAAGTAAAAAACCACCCAGAGTCTATTAAAAACTTACTTTAGTATTTAAACATTTATTGGGTTCTAAATAAATGATAGCCATAACTTTGTTTAGATTAATAAACACCTTCGCTGTCACAGTCCTTATTTTCAGTCTTTTAACGTGTGTGCTGTGCAGCAACTTGTGGAGTTTTAAATTAAAACAAATATCTGTATAGGCCAGAGAGGAATTTGTATTTTTTAAAAGAAGCATAAAATTTTGAAAAATTTGGATTTAGTCTTCACGAAGTTCTTACGTTTTTTAATCTTTCTCCATGGTTATGGAAGCCCTTGCAACTTGGCTTGATACAGTTCTTGTCATTGCTTTATTTTTAATATGTGCTTTAAAAAGAGAAATTCATCCATTTCCTCTCCAGGGTGGGGATGCAGTCATTTTTCACATCAAAGCCCAACTTTAGAAATGTTTGGCAATGGAGGTACCATCTTTTAATCTTTTTCTCTTTGTGAATATTTTCTGGTGGTTTTAGAGCCTTAATTCTGCCATGACAGCTTTGCACTCTCCTCTCTCTTCAGTTCTTTTTTCCTCTGTCTTCACATCCATGCTGCTGTTCTTCAGCACACCTGCACAGGCAAAATTATCTCTAAATATTATTGCCACTGCCAGTCCAGCAGTATAAAACATTTTTTTTTTCCTCTCAAAATATAAATTTGTGCTTCATAAAGTACCTAAAAAATTTAGCTTATTTAGTCCAAACACTTTATTAGGATTTCTACTCATCTGGCCTGGGAAGTAGATGTGACTTTAAAAATAAGAATATATGAATATATATCTATCCTTTTATAAATAAACCTACATAATTATGTTTTCAAGTTAGGTAGGGAGGCAAAATTGATAAAATTTTTACTGTTAATCAAAGTTACGACCATTTGCTCCCCTCTTCAAAAATAGATGTACAAACTAAAATCACTTTCTATTAATCACTTTTTATCAAGCTGAAATCTGTGTTGTAGCATCTGTGTGTTTTAGTATGAGGATTTATTTTGCCTTTGTGGGGATACATCTCTATAAATATCTAGCCATGAGTGCTCTAGGTGTGGGTAATTGGTGGTTGCCTGGTGAATTCAACCATTATATTTATCATAATTATGTGTGCAGTCAAAATTATTTATTGAAGTATAAATTCATTTGAAGGTAACTTCTGTCAGGCAAAGCATTTCACAAAATAATTTCCATCTTTCAAGTCGGCATGTATAAACCCATATCTAGCTACAGATGCATAGATATAAAAATATATATATAAAATAAAAGCCTTTATGAGAATTTTCTTATAAACTTACCTAAAGCTGCCAGCTAGAGAAAACAAAATAGAAAGCTCAAAGTTATTGTATTCAAAATTAGTGTGGAATGATTTTGGAATAAATATATTTAAGAGCTCCAGCTGTAAATTCCAGGTAATGCTTACTTTAAATATTGCAGGATATTTAGTTGGAGAATAAACTCTGCCAGCTGCTCAGCAGAGTTTCTTTAGTCAATGTTCTGTGTGGGAATGTGCAGCGTTAATTTAAAGTTTAAATGTATTTTCTTGCCCCTGATGTTATGTAAATGTTTGTGTTGGAAAAGATTCTGGGAATTTAAGAGTTGCTAAATGTAAGTTTTGAAGTTATTCCTGTAAAGCTGGAATTTCTGGTTCAGAAGACAGTGGGAGCTTGCTGCTTTTTGTTTTGCTGATAATTTTACCTAAATTCTGTAGAAACAAGGAAAATGAGAACTTTGCAATGTGTCTGAGCCTTTTTGGATGTATGTTCAGCTCAAGACAGTTTCATGCAATTACAGCCTCAAAAAGTCACTGGTGTGTGTAAAGTTCTTATTTCATATTTCATGTCTAATTGGGAAGCTGCAGCTACCATACTTTTAAAATTTAATGAAACATTTGAGCCTACTTAAAGAAAACCTGATTTTATCTTAATGTGTGAGGTGCAGTAAAATTTGCACTTATCTTCCCAAATCTCCTATATTTTAATCAAAATTAAACCAGCATTTATCAGCAAATGCAAATACCTGGTGGTCTCTTGAGCCTTTTCTTTCATCCTGAGATGTTTTTCCTCTGTTTTGTTGATCAGTTTCTTCAAAAATTGAACTTGATCCTTTGAAAAGCTTAACCAAGCTTAAAAAGCTTTTCTGTTAACCAGGAGTGCTTAATAAGGATGTAAAAATTTGTGAGGAACAAGTGTTTTGGTGTAGACTGGAGATGAAAGCAGGGTGATGATTTAGAGGCTGTTTAACCCTCGGTGGAGAAGGTAAAAAAATTGTCAGAGAGAAAAGTGATTTTATATTAATCATGTAAAGGTTATTTTTTGGAAGAGGAGAGAGGATCGTCTTCAATTCCTTAAAAGAAAATGGGAATTCTAGAGCAGAGATGAGAAATTTTGTGTTCTCTGTTTGACAGAATTGTGGTAAAAGCGGATTTTCAATATTCTGTTTTCTTTAGTGGGTATGTGTGCCATGTAAAAGAAAATTTTAAAATTATATCAGATGAAAGGCAAAATTATTTCTATGTAAAGTAAAAAATTTGTAAAAAAAGTATAATATCCTACTTATAAATGCAATGATAGAAGAATGGCTTAATTTTTCTGAATTAAAATAAGAGATACAAAATAATCATAAATAGGTGATGATCCATACCTAGCTCCCCACCCTTAGTTATTTTGTGGAAGTTTTATAGTTTAGACTAAGGGGATGTTTCTGAAACATAAATTATGAGAATATTTTATAAATATTTTTTAGACATCACCATTGGGAAAAAAAAAACCCTGAAAGGTCTTTTAACAATTGTCTTATGTACATAAGTAAAGTAAATATGTACATAAATAAAGTAAAGTAAAATTTTGTGAAGTAAAAATACTCATTTAAACTTCTAAGCTCATTCCTTTTTAAGCTGACAAAAATCAAACTCTTATACATTTACAAGTCTTATTAAACACATCACTAAATGGCTCAGAACTCTGATTTTTTTCATTTTTTGTGCACTAAAGCTTGTCTTCATCACTGGGTGTCGAGGTGATTTATAAAGGAATTAAATGTTACAGCAATTTGTCACGTTGGGATGCTGACACACAGAAATTCAAATGGTTTGCCCAAGATTACTCAGCAGACTGATGGAAAAGCAAGAATAGGCTTTAATCTCTTCATTCTGAGTCACTCCAGCCCCATAATCGTTGGGCCATGGAATGAAAAGTGGAGGATTAGGGAGGTTTTGGTAGGTGATGCTGCTCCTCTCTCCCTGTGCTCCCAGTGTGGGTCTGTGCTGTCTGACAGCTGACTGACACATACACACATTTTTGTTTGCTTATGTAACGTTCAACTTGGTGGATCCTTCGCTGGAAATGTTTTTCCTGTTTCATAAACCAAACAGGAATGCAGCTGTCACACTTTCTCACTTCATATATCCTTTACAGAGCTTAATCAAGGTTATTATCTAAAGGCCTGTGCTTAATTCTCAATTTCATGTTCTTGAAATCCATGGAAATGAGAACTAAGCTCCAAATTCATCCCAAGATCCGGGCTTTGCCTTGGAAATCTGGATGTTTATCCTTCTTAAAGTTCAGAGGTGTTAGAAATGTGGGTTCACACTCACAATTTACATAAACAGAACAATTACTTACGGCTTCCAAACTCTATGGAAGAGACAAATATTATATTTTGTCTAGATTTTATCATAGGAATGTGGTTTTTTAAATTAAACTGGATTTTATGAACACTGAATAGTAATACCAGTGAAGTGTAGACGTGCATATGTATTAATGTCTTCCCTTCAATGGCTGCATCATCCCAAAATCCATTCTGCTTTTCTTAAGCATTTAAGAGTCTGTGTAAATGCCTTTCAATGTGGAATTTTGAGTTGTGTTTCTATCTAGTTTCTCCTTGGAAAAAGCTCTTTTTACTGCACAGTGTTCTCCAAGTGTACAAATCTCTTAATGTGGGGAACTGGGGTAATGCACCTTGTACCACCCCCATGCAGATAGAAATAAAATGAGATGGAAACAGCTTGGACCAAGCTCTGATACAGCTTCTGATTATTTATTCTGATTTATCAGTGCAATTCATGTCCTGTAGGGGGGAGGGAGAGAGGCTCCCTCAGTACAATATTAACTCTCTTTGAGAAGTTTAGATGAAATAAAAGCTTTTCTAACTGCTCTTAGGCAAACTGAAGTGTGGCAGGTGCTTAAATTCAGATGAAGAAAGCTGATACACCCTGGTGACCTCAACAGCTGCTCCTCTGGGTAGTTTTAGTTTCCTTTATCCAAAATACTCACTGTTCATACACTGGAAATGAATTAGATGCTCACTGGTGACATTGACTGTATTGAGCACATCTATTGACATAACCAAGGTGGAAATAACATCTGTGACAATATTGTGCAGTATTTGTTGAGAACTTCTGCTGTAGAAAACCTGAAATTAATATTTTCTCCCTTTTAATCCTTATAGAAGGAGATGTGTTATAGATGTTCAACTCTCATCCATGTGGATTTCCAATGTGGAAAAAACCTTTTAACCTTTCACTTTCCTCAGAGAGGGAGAAGAAAAAATTTTGGAGCATAAGAAATTTGGTGATATTAGTCTGTCTAAAAGATGCACTAAATAGTTAAGCTTGTTTTCAGTGTGAGTTATTGAAGCAGAAATGTAGAAATTCAGGGGCTGTAAAATGACAAATTTAGTGATGTAAGATCAAAGAGAGATGAGAATAGGGGAAAAAGACGTGAGTATCTTTAAAGTATATTCTTCAAATCTGACAACCCCCTAAAGATTTCTCCCCAGCCTAGATAAATGTGACTTGTATATATCATAAGAAAGTAAACAAGAACTTTTTTATAAAGTTGTTGCAGTGAGTTAGCAGCTTATTGTACAATATTTAAGAATAAAAAAACCCTCTTAGTGATCTTTTTTATTAACAATGTATTCCTCACAAAGGAAATCTCCTGTGCTAAATGAATCTCACTGAAACTACTGGCTTGTCATAGCCAGTGGAAGGAATCAATATGAAAAAACCTGGCAGAAGTGGCATGTATTATAAATAAAGCTGTCTTGGGGAGCTACATAATGATTCATCAAAATAGACTTAGAAGCGTTCACCAGCATCAATCATTTCACTTAATCTTGGTTTAGCAAAAATATATTAACATATTAGCACACAGTGCTATGGATGAAAAAGGAACTTTAAAACATCTTTGACTTCAACTTTGAAAAATATGGAGGATCCCAGACTACAGAAAAATGATTTGTGTAACTCAGGGCAATGCAGATTAATAATTTCGTAGCTTTATTTATAGCTGTTGTGCATTTTTGTTTTGCTGTTTAATTTCACCAAGCGGGTTTAATTTTCTTTTTGTTTTATTCAGTCTTTTAATATAATAATTAATAATTTTAATTTATTTTAGATAATTTTAATATTCTGGTGACATTTTAATTTGAGTCTGCAATTAATATTTAGAATTGTCCAGGTTGGAAAAGACCTTTAGGATTGAGCCCAGCTGTTAAACCAACACTGCCAACTCTAGCACCAAACCCCAGGCACATCTTTTGAGCATCTCCAGGGACCTTGACCCAGCCCCGTCCTTGGGCGTGGACCCAGCCCCGTCCTTGGGCGTGGACCCAGCCCCGTCCTTGGACGTGGACCCAGCCCCGTCCTTGGACGGGGACCCAGCCCCGTCCTTGGACATGGACCCAGCCCCGTCCTCGGGCATGGACCCAGCCCCGTCCTTGGACATCCTGCTCCCGTGCTTGCCAACCCTTTCAGTGGAAGAATATTTTCTAACATCCAGCCTGAACCTCCCCTGACACAACTCGAGGACTTTTCTGCAGGTTCTATAGTTTGGAAGAAGAGCCTGACCCCACCTGGTTAAAACCTCCTTTCAAGGAGTTCTAGAGAGTGCTAATCTCCCCCGTGTGGATTTTTTATCATCTTTTCTCTTAGAGCTGGGATTAAAAGCTCGAGAGACTGAGTTTTGTATTGAGTCAGATATTTATTAATTCTTGTTACAGATCTATGTTACAGTCTCACAAGCTGTGAGTTGTAGCTAACAAAGAGAAAAACGCCCCCTAACTCTGTCTTTACAAGGTCTTTTAAGGACAAACTGTCCAATTAAGAAATGAAACCTAAATTATTTTTACTTTTAACCCAATAACCAACAACCCATGGCCCACAGTGCAGATTTTTATACCCAATTACAAAATACCACCTAAACCCATGAAGAAGAGGGTGAAAAAGGACTCAGCCTCTGCCCTAAATCCTCCATCTTACTTTATCTCTATTACTGTATTCTAAACCCTTAAACTCTGTTTTCCACCCTGTGATATCACACACTTCTATTCAAACTGCACACCCACAATCCCAGTGCTGTCACTCAATTTTGGGAGCTGTTCCATGACCTCAGGTCAATGCAGTGTTTGCTTGGGGGTCAGTGCCTGCCAGCACAGAAATCTGAAATTCTCAGTGCCCAGGGTTCCAACACCCCTGAACCTCTTTTTGTCCAGGATGAAGCCCCAGCTCCCCCAGCTGCTCCTCTCAGGCTCTGTCCCAGTGTGGGACCTTGGCTGTCACTGTCCCCTCCAGGTCCATCCCTGCTGCCCTGACTCCCCCAGTTTGGCCAAGCCCCTTTGGCTGTGCTGCAGTGCTCTGCTGGGAATTACAGGGGAGAGGCTCTGCTGGAATTAGGCCCAGACCAGTGAGAAATATAAAGATTGGAAACAGTGTGACTTTAGAGTAGCTGTAAGGATTCTTATGAACAGATGGTCTGCTTCTCTAAGGGTAATTATACCATGATCCTAATTAATCACAACAGGACTGACCTTTTACTGACTCATAAAATAATTTCATTTAGCGAATCTTCCATAAAACTTTGATTTTTATTTTATTATTATTTTTGCCTTTTTTTCCTTAAGTCAGATACCCATATGCTCTCTGTGCAGTAGAGAAGCTTCAAGAGATAAAAATATAATCATTTGTTGGCAAAAAAAATTATCATTTTTTCCATCAGGTGAGATCACAGGACTTAGAGGTGAACTTTTGAACTGCTGAGTCCAACCCTTTGTCTTCTCAACATTTATCCTGTGCCTGTCATCCTAATGTCAATGAGTTTTATTTCCCAACAATATATTCATTAATTCAGCAATATATAATAATAATAATTAATATTAATATATTATTAATTAATAATTGGATTTTGTAGTCAATTATATATCTTCTGGTATGACATGAGGACATTTGATCTTTTTATCTGGGGTCTAGGTTAAGTTATGCACTTCCAGTCCTGATTTCTTTGACCATTTCTGTAAGAGTTTGTCTGGGATTTTTTCTGTTTAATTCTTCTCAAGGCTGGTTATACCCTTGTGGTTTGGACTTTGTTCCTTCAAATATCAATGCACAAACGATATCTGGTCGTTCACTTTAGTGCATTTTTTGCTCTAATTATGCCTATTGGGAACTTTAACTGTTATATCTTAAATGTCAAAATACCACGTAAATGATTCCTTCCTGTGGGACAATGATTGTTTACTACTCTGAAAAGTCATGAGACGTGATGATCAAACTATGAACAGAGAAAACACAGCTAAAGCAAATATTTAATGTGCATTTTCATTTAAATAAAAACCACTCTGTAGCTCTGAGGGGTTTTTGCTTTTATTTTTTTCTTTTGTTTTTTTCCTGTTTTTTTTCCCTTTGTTCTTTTTTCTTTGATCAAATGTTATAGAAAAGACATGAAATACAGGTGGCTGTTACTCTGACTATGCTTTTGTTGTTGTTGTTGTTGCTATTGTATCTGTTTTAATCTGAAACTCTCACAATTTTTTTTTAATAGTGTAACATAACGAACTGGTCAGGCAAAGTGCTTCAATTCTTTGAAGGAATTAGATATTAGGAATTATAAATGAAATGATACCAGGAATGAGAAATGAAATGCTGTAAATAGTCAAGCCCCTTGGGGAGACAAGATCTTTTTGAAGAAAAAGGAGCACTGGGCCATTCTTTGCTTCATAATCCTTATGTCATTTCTAAATGTGCCAATGTGATGGTGAAAGAGAAGGAATTGTGCTAAAGAGAATTTTGAGCTCTCCAGGTGTTTTACTGAGTGACAGAAAACGTTCAGCTACGTGTGCTGTTGCATTTTTACATGGATGACACGAAAATATTCTGAGGATCACAGCAGCTCCCAAGCAAAGGGAAAAGAAAAAGAATTTTCTGTATGAACCCATTATGCACACACAGAGCATAAATAATTTTGGCTCTTTGATCTTCCTTTAATTCTGGCTGTAGTGCATATTCTCCTCTTTGAGAGCTGCAGAATTCTGCCTGCTGCTGTTTATATTTCTCTTGTCTCATGGGGGGTCTTTAGGAAGCAAACTTCCCATCTTTGAATTAAAGAAAAGAGGCCACAATAGCTGTTCCTGTTTGGTGGCTTTTGTCTTTTAGGGAGAATTGTTTGTGTTTCTTCACAGATTTCTCAAAACCTCTCCTTGGTTTGATACCCACACTTTTATAGCATAGTAGAAATCTGATTTTTTTTATATGTAGGTGACATAACAATGGAATAAAGTTATTTGCTTTTGATTTCTGATCCCATTGTTTTTCACTTATTTTTTTTTTTAATTGTTTTGTCTTTAATTCAGTGTTTTCTATTCTCTTTGGGGTTTTTTTGCTCGTACTTGCATAAATAGATGAAAAAAATGTCAATTTTTGAACATTTCAAAAAGGAGGACTAATTTCCCATTTAAGAAAAAAGAGCTTTGATAAAGTAGATGTCACTTTGAATAGCAGGTTATTTTCAAAATTAAGAAACTTCTTCTTTGAGGAGTGATAAGTAACTATAGCTGGGAAATGTAAAACTTGGGTCTTCATGTTGGTATTTATGCAAATTCCCTCCCTCAGCTGAAGAACCTGGTAAAATCTCTTAAGTAAAACTTGGAAATGTCCATGTATAATTTGTTAAAATCAAACAATGTTTCTATAATACGTGTAGAAAGCAAAGTTCTTTTTATCTTTCTTAGTGTTTCAAAATACCCTCTATTTTACTAAAGAGCTTGGTTAAAACTATGGATTGATTTGAATAGCTTTCATCTCTCTTTAATCTCTCCATTTCCCCAAGTTTTGTTCGGAGGTGCTGGAATTATTTCAGGTTTCCCAAACCCTGTGAGTGCAGCTGAACCACGTGGATGGAAATGGGCTCTGATTGCAGGATCACATTGTGTGCCCACCTGCAAATGCTGATGTGCTGCTTATTTGTGCAGTGGGAGATTTGTTGCATCACTGACAATGTTGTATCCTGTTCCCTGTGCTCTTTTCATACTCTCTGTCAAGGCAATAACTTTCATTTGTGTCTGTTTGAGTAATGCTCATTGTCACATGGAAAGGGATCTCGAGACAAGCAAGGGATTTGTTTAGTAAAAACACTTTTGAGAAATGGCAATTTTGAGAGGCTTCGTTTTACAGGAAGGCATCAGAGTGGCTAAACAATTCAAATCCATGATTTTTTATCTCAGTGTGACCATTTGTTGACGCACTGGGTGCAGGATAAATGAAATTCAGCTTCTGTGGTGCAATCTAAATGCTCCATAAATACAAACTTGGTCCCAATTTCTGACTGCAGCTTTTTTATTTGTTGAGCCATCCCGAGTTCCTCAATGCATCACTGCAGGAGTGCCTGGTGCTTTGTCTTTGTGCTCGATGGCACTGGCACACAGAAATGAGCCTTTCATTTCCACCAAATCCATCAACCCAAAACGAAAGAGATTCCACCTGTGGAGGTGTTGCTGCAAGGATGGGGTTCAGATCAATGGGGAAGGGATGAAGAGGAGGCAATGGGATTTGGCTGCTGTGGCTGAGGCTGCTGCTGGAGCTTCCCAGGCTGGAATTCATGGTCTAGGAGTCAAAGATGTTCTTCTTAATTAGGTAAAAGATTAGAACTTGGTGCAGATGAAATTGGATAATTTGAAGAACTATTAGGAATAAATAAAAAAAAATCCCTCTCTCCAAAATCAACCCCAGAAATCCATCACCAATAAAAGCCTTGATGACCCTGCACTTAAAAATTCCTGAATTAAGCTGAAGTGATCAGACAGGAAAAAAAGAGATACTTTTAAATTATTCAAGATCAGCTACTCATGTATGATGATGTAAATGCAGCCCCAGGAAGCATCAGCCCTGTAGGGTTTTCTTTACCTGAGTGTTGTGACACAAGCACTGAGCAGCCACTTCATGGGCATCCCTTGGAATGAAAAATGAGCATAAAGTAGAATTGAGAGAAAGGTGGGCAAGGACCAGATTCATTTACAGGGACACCAATGGCTTTCCTTTCTAAAGTGGGGAAAACAAAGCATGAAAGTGGATTTTATTTGTTTTTTTATGTATCCATATTTAAGTATGACATAAAAACCCCAAATCCTCTTTATTTAACCAGCAACCAACACTGACCCCAGTTTGTCACACATTATAAAATGACCTCAGAGCTAACAAAAATTCTGCTGAACAGTTTACAGTTAGGGGATCCATGCTGCAGCTTGCTGGCACTGCTCAAACTGTATTTATTTCAGAGTGGCATTGAGGCCAAAGAACCAAATATCAGGAAATATTATGGGGTGTCAGTCTGGTACTGAATTACCAAGGGATGTCAAGCAGGAGGAAACTGCATAGCCTTAAGCTCCCTCCTTTTATGTATAAAAACATTTGTAATTGGCAAGATGAAGTGCTCTGTGTACAGAATAAGGGCTGCTCTGTGTTTTCTAGGCATATGAAAATATTTTTTGTGCTCTAGAACTGGAAGCCCCCAAGGAGAATTAGTCACTGTTGAATGAACCAGCCTGCAAAGTTTGAAAATGTTTTGATCAGCACCACGACACTTCAGCTTTCCCTTTTCAATAGACAGTAAATAATATGTTAGGAGCTGTCCCAGCATTTTTGCCATCTTATTTCTGCCAAGGTTTTGTAAGAATCAGCTGCTCCAAAGTGTGCATGAAAACCTGTCTGTTCATCACTGTCTTCAGTTTTGATGTCAAAGAGTTTCTGCTTCTTGCAAAGGAATATTCAGTTCTGTATGTGGTGAGGTGACCTTTAAAAGGCCAAAATATTTCACATTTTCCTTGGTTGTTATATCCACCCTTCTTCCAGAAGTTTGAGCTCTTCAGTTTGAGGAGCTTTGATTTTTATAGAAACTGCTCAGGAAGGCTTTAAAAGCATTCTGAGCTATCACTGGATATATTATTTTGTGTCTTTTTTTCTTTTTTTTTGTTCTTTTAGGTCTGCTGAAGACTTATGAGCGTCTTATAAAGGGCTAGGGATAAGCTGACTTTCCTGTAAAATAACTTTTATTATTGCTTACCTCTTCCTGTAGTAAGCTTAGTAATTTGTCAGAGTGAGTTGTGGTTTTTAGCTGATGTTCTTTTCTGTTCTGGCATCTTTATTGAGAATTTTCAGGTGACAATCAGAAGGATAAAAATCTTTATACTTGGACTCAGTTTCAGGATGCTTGAAGGAAATAGATTATGTGTGTTAATTATCAGTGATGTCAAAATTTTGATAAGGATTTAGTGGATTCAGGCCTCCTGGATGGATCCAAATTTAAACAGAAACTTGATCAAACCAGAAGTATTTATAAAGCAGCAATAACTCAGCTAACATTGATAGCCACTCATTTGGTGTTAGATCATTAAAGTGATCTCTGGTTCTTTAAATCTGTAAAGATTTCACTGATTAATAACGGCTGTCCAAACCAATTGCTGGTTTTATTTGTTATTATATCTAGAGAAAGGCAAATTTAGCAGGATATAAACTTGTAGGAATTGCCCTGGTGAAGAGGAGCTGGACTGGGAAACATTTCATGTTTGGTACAGTGGAAAGTGAGCCCAAATTCTCTCCTGTTTTATCTACTGTGAAAGAAATATTTATTTGAGGCTTGGACAGTGAGTATTGACTCAGGATTGCAATTACATTTGTGGATCAATTACAGACTTTCTGTGCTGCTGCAGCAAGTAATTCAAGTGACACTTTCCCTCAGCTTCCCCTGCACATGATGCTTTGCTGAGGCTTTGCAAAGATGAAATCCACTGCTAATTTGTGAGCTGCATCGATTCCGCACTGTGAGGGCCATGTTATCCCATAAACGAGTTGTTGGGAATCTAATTATAGAAAATTATATAAATGTAATTATGTATTATCTAATTATGTTTTCCTGAAGAACTTCACAAAGACAAACTCTCAGGTTCAGAAATTAAACATGTGTGCTGGGTGAAGGAGAAATGAGACTGAGAGCCAGGAAAGTATTGAGTCGGGGTAAAAATCATTTATTCCTTAGAGAAATGCAAGTTTCTTTTAATCCTAAAGAAATGTGAAGCGTAGCCTGGAAATTCAGCGTGTTTTATTCACGAGTTCTTCTTTGAATTCATGTTCTTATTTAAAAATGGAGTGACTAATAGATGCTTTAATGAAATATGCCTTAGGATATTTTCTTGGCTTTTATTTTCCCAGGCATGAGAATTGATTGGCTGTTCTCCACCATTGAAGGAAATGCTCTGAGTT
Organism: Acrocephalus scirpaceus scirpaceus; assembly: GCA_910950805.1. Classification (NCBI taxonomy): domain Eukaryota; kingdom Metazoa; phylum Chordata; class Aves; order Passeriformes; family Sylviidae; genus Acrocephalus; species Acrocephalus scirpaceus. The sequence continues at coordinate 4,068,670 of OU383792.1, forward strand.
GTGTTTCAGTCACTGGATATCCAGAAATGGAGACAACAGCCAGGTTTCTATAGATAAGGATGTGTTTTTAGGCCTTCCTAACATGTTGCCAATATTAATTTGTGATTTCTGAGGTAGAAATCTGTAGCTCTATGAATTCCATGAGCCAACGGTTGTAGTAAAACACAGAAAAATCTATAACGCTTTCCCTGCTGCCATTTGGGTGTAGAGAAAAATATTCTCTGCTCTTCTGCTTTTTTCTTCTTTTTCCATAATGTTGTGTGGTTTTATTTTTTGAAGACTGAGTTTTGTTTTCTGTTTTGCTGCTTGGTAGTTAAATGCTTAATCAAGCTCTACATCAAATTGTGATTTGTTTCTCAGACTTACTGATAGTTTTAAGTTGCAATGAAAATGCCTTGTAGGCTCATAAGGAATGCTTGTGATTAAATAGTATCATAATTATTAAGATTTTACAGAACATTTTTCTAATTACCTGTTCATAATCATAAAAAGGTTTGGGTTGGTCTGAGGAGGTGCCCTGGATTATTTGCAACTCCAATGCAATATTATTTTACCAGTTACTTGCAATCATGAATTCAGCCATGAGATGCATAACTGTGTGCTGTAAATGTTTAAAATAATCTTTATTCATCCAGGGATGCACTTAAAGAATGGTTAGTTCTTACAATGCTTAGGAGACATAAACTTGGGTATTAGGTGTTACTTGGAGGTTTTTTCATTGCAAATAACACCATTGAACTGACATCTTTAAACATAAGAATAATCTTTTGATTTGAGGCCTCAAAGAAATAGGTTCTCCATGCATGGAATACCCACTGCATGGAATAAATTCTGTAAAAGAAGAACTCTTTTTTATCTTTTAACATGGTAAATGTTACAGGATGGCAGAGAACACATTGAGGCCTGCTGTTCTCTTCTTCTGCCATAAGGCAGGATAAATTGTCTTATTAATTTCTTCCCTAATAATTTCTGATAAAGTAATTTCTGTCTCAAGTATCCTTTTCTTGTGCTCCTGTTAGCAGGGCAGAATTCCCATAAATATTCTCCAGTAAGTCACAGGTGCTGTCTCTTTATAGGTGTTGGGTAGAGGTTGAACCCAAACCCTTCCTTTAGGCATTGCAGCCCAAAATACCCAGAGCAGCTTTAGAGAAGAACCACAAGATCATTTGGGAAGGACTGGGGCCAAGGAAAGGTGCAGAGCTGTGTGCACATCTCTGATTTCTGGTAACCTTCTCATGGCCATTTTGCAGTTGCATTATAGGGCATGTGGATGTGATAAGCCTGAATACAGATATTAGGCATAGAATTTGTATTTATTTATGACTGTGAACTTGGCTTTAGGGGCAACAGCAGCTCCAGTGGCATTTAGTGCCATACAACAAGTGGCAAAGAAAGATAAAGAAAATTGGGAGGAGCTGTAATGAACACATTTCCCTCTCAGTGCTGGAAGAACTGGCTTATAACTTGTAAAACCGTGCCCTTCCAGTCCAGAGCTGGACTGAATCCTCAGTGGGGAATTACCAGGCAGAATCAGATGCAGGTTTGTTTTTTAATTCCACCAGACCCTGTGCTAGCCTTGAAACACTTTTATGGAAAGCAGGGATGCAGTTTGGTGTTTGGTACCCTGACAGTGCTGGCTCCAGTGAGAGAGATGCCGTGCAGCCTTTTAGGGACAGACCTGTCAAAATATTTCGTGTGTGCTTTACACAGCTCTGCTTTCATCTGGAGCCGAGACTGACATCTGTCAGATTGTGTGCTGTGGGAGAAATGTGATTTAAAGGTTACAGGAGTGAATGGGATTCTAGATTTCAGATGCAAGTGAATGGGAAGCTCCCTAATCAAGTAAATGAATTAGGTTTTCTCCTCAGCCTATTGAGAAATGTTTATGAGGATTAACAATTCTAAATAAAGAAGAAATAAATACAGAATTATAAAATACAGCAGCAGAAGGCTGATTAAATTGATGAATACCACAGTCAGGATTTGCTCTGTTCTACTGATTCCATGTATCTGCTTAGTGCTTGGGAAACTTTATTATAATTTGTTATCAATAATAAGTGTGGTTTCACAAAGGAGTAGTTGTACCAGTATCTAATAGGGCAGAGAAAAATCCATATTCTTATTGCAATCACTCATTTTCAATGTTGTAATTGAAGATTCCAAAAAAAAATTATTAGCTGGTATTATTTGTAAAATAAATGGTTTCTGTGTGAGGTTGATAGTATTTAGCACCAAACTCAGTATCTTCTTGCCTCAGAAAATGTAGGATACTAATACAGTTCATGTTTTTGGTTACAAGCCAAAATTTAATTTGGTATTGCAGACATGAAATACTGAATTTGTTGCTGATAAATGTTTATAATAATGCATATCAAAAGATTCAAAATTCAGTTACATTGGCAATGATGTATCTCTAATATTTATGTCCCTGAACGTTCATGGGCAAACCTGTATTAGTCAAATTCAGTGTAGGACCAGGTTAGGGTTATTATCAATATTATCAATTATTATTATAGATCTGGGGAATAATCTTTCTTTTGCACTTATTGAAAATCTATATGGATGTGTACTGTGTGCTATGTATATGTACTTTGTATGTCTGTATGTGCATATGTGCAGATGTAGGATTCCTCACATTCTTAAAATCCAAACCTTAAGAAACAAAAGTATAAACTACTTGTACCCTTACATTGTATGGAAAACTTAGGAAAATCTCATTTTTGGGCAAGGCTTGGGACTACCTGAGCATTACATTATGGACTGCTGCCCTCAGCACTGCGTGAGCTGCCTGACTTGCTGTCAGCTCTGTCCTCTCGTGCTCACAGAGGATGGGAGTTTGAGAGGTGTGTGACAAGCAGAAATGTTCTTCTGGTGTGTCTGGCTTAAATAATTATTTTTCTCCTAATGAGGTTCATGTTCTCAACTACTTCCACACACTGAGCCCAACACTGTAGGGAAATACAGAACAGTGGGACTGAGATTCTGAGGAGTTACCAGTAGAGAGACAAAGTCTGAGAGTTTGAGTGTTTGCAGTGTTTGTTGAACTGCTAGAATTAAGGAGGAAGTTGAGATGAAGAGCTGTGACTGATATTGGTTCAGAAATTTGCAGAGGGGTTGATGGGGGAAGTGTCTGAACAATCTTTCTAAAATACTGAAGCAAATTGTTACAGGAACAACTCTGGGTGGATTAACTGTGCTTGTTGAGCCCAGGTGGGAGTACATTGCCAGATATTTGGTTAAAAACATCTGCTGACATTTTGCAATGAATAGAATCACCAGAGCAATCTAAGCTGGCTCCTGTTCCCCAGTTCTTTGTGACAGCCACCGAACTACTGTGATTGAGCAGAATATTTGTAATTTCAAGACTTTTCCTGGAGATCCTGTGAACTGGACATCATTATTGCTTTCTGCTGTTGTGTTGTGTTCTGTGCTTGTGAGCACATTCAGACCTTGGGTATAGTCTATGTTCCTCTGGTTTTGGTTTTATTTGGATTTTTTTTGTGTCTGCCTCTTCACTCTTTTTCTGAGTTATTTGGTACTATAAATATGGACCATATATTTTTTTTATATATAAATTTCAACAAGAAATAGCAGAGCTGCCTAACCTGAAAGCATAAAGCCAAGTGTGGAACTACAGAAATTTCTCAAGCTATTTTCCAAACCAACATAAAAGAAAATCTGTTTGGTGACAGGGATTCTTTGTACACTTGTAAGAGTGTGTTTAATTTGGAAATATGTAAAGAATGCCCGATGAGGGATAAATCTTTATTCTGTAGCATGGATTTAATGACTTCACGTGCATTCAGCAGGATTTGCCTTCCAAACAAAAACTGCACCATAAGCTTTTAGTTTTCCTTTTGCAGCGAGGTGCTTTTGATGGAATCTCATTTCTAACAAACCTTACGTTGTTTACACCTACACTTTTTGATCTTGTGTCCGTACAGCAGCTGTCAGGAAAACACCAAGCCCACGAATAACTGATTAGACAGGAGGCACAAAGAACACAAGCTGCCACTGTTTGGAAAGCTCAGCACTCCTTCCAAAGGCTTTGCCCCGTTTGAACTGCACCAGTTTTACTTTCCCTAATGATATATTGTATAGCTTGTTTGGCAGAGTGGGAGCTTGTCAGAAGTTTCTCTTTTGTTCAGCCCTGAAATCAGGCAGAAATATGTAATTACAGTTACTTGTCATCAGAGGTCGTGTTTTTCAATAGGGAAAGCGCTGCGATGCCTCTTAAATAGTTTCTTGATGATAATTTGTATCAGCTGCCCATGAGAAGCAACAGTGTGATGATGCTGCCTCAAAAGAGCTTTTTAATGAAAGGTTAGAAATAATCTTTATCATTCAAGAGACAGGGAATTTTCAGTGAAGATGGGCAGATCTTTGCAGCCTGTTTCCCAGTCTGCTCAGGTTTGGGGTTGGTTTTGGTGGCAATGGGATTTTAATTTTTTTTCCCCTTTACTAGCATCAGCTTTCAGGCAGCAGCATCTGTTTTATGGAAAGGGAAACAGAGCCCTGTGTCAGGAAATCCTTTGTTAATGTTGTAATGGATGATGCATTTTTCATGCCACGCCAGCTCAGTTTGGGCTGTGCCAGCCAAAGCTCCAAAATGAGGAGCCTGCAGCAGTTTGGCCTCCCAAACCTCTCATTTGGCACCTGCATGAGTAAGAGATCCCAAATTTATAAGTTACTGTGGTCTCTTTCTCCTTTTCTTGGAGCAGAAGAAAGTTTGGCAGGTTTTGTTCAGGCTAACAATTGCAAGATTAGGTCATGGTCATTTAGAATTGTGTGAGTGACTGTTAGGTTTTATCATTTTTTGAGATAAGTGAAAACCTGGGGAGGATAATGATTTTGTGCAATCCTGAATCCTTTCTTCACTTCTCCAAGTAAATAAAGCAGAAATTAAACAGAACACAGAGGGTTTGGATTTTTGGGTAACCAGCAATCTCCATGACATAAGGAATTAACTTTGTTATGAAATATGCTTACTTTGAGACCTGAGCATTTCTAATAATTAATGAAATAATTTAATTATGTAGGCAAAACCATAGATCTTTCTAAGATAAGCATTTTTCTCTTTATGTTAGCATAATTTTTTTTTCCTATGGAACAAGAAATACTTTCCTACCTTGTTTCTCTGACAATAAAAATGTGGTTTTTGTATCTGAATTTTTTCCAAAGACATTAAAGCTTATACATAAAGCCTATACATAAAATGTGTTGTTTTGTCCAATTTGCAGCACTCTCAAAATTTAAGAATCTAGTCCTGCTCTTGAAGGTTATTTATAGCAATTGACAAAACACTTAGTGCTGGCATTTAGATTAAAAGTACCTTGAGTTGCATTTTCCTTGGTGTTCCTTTTTCAAAATTGCACAGCGAATGCAGGGTTTCAAGAGAAACTGTGTGGTTGTGTAGGGTCAGGAATTGAGAGGGGAAAATGGATGTTCAGGAATGATTTCTGCTGGTTCTCATTTTACTTGTCCTAGGTTACAATGTAAGTTGTGCCCAAGGTTTGTATTCTATCCCCATGAGCCGTTGGAGCCAAGGTGGGGCAGTGTTTTCCTTATCTTCTGTTAATGAGCCTAACAATGCCGTGCCCATGGCTCATAGATAACTCCAGAGTTATCTCTGTTTAATGGGCCATCAAGGACCCACTGCATGACTCATAGAATGAGATCAGCCCAGGGGGAGATGCTCCGCCCAGGGGGAGGAGCCAAGCATTCCCACCTGGATAAATCCAGGGTTTGGGACAGCACAGGCAGCTTTTATCCACTGGACTCCCAGAGGAGACAAGAGCTACCAGACCTTTCTACAGGATCACTGCTTTGGCAAGACCATCTCATCTGGACTGCCACTACCACCCTAACAGGGTGTCAGGTTGGATTCTGACTCTGTCAGTGCGTTTTTTTTTTTTGTACTACTACTTTTATTTTATTTTACTTTACTTTCTTTTATTTTCTTTTCATCTTATTAAATTGTGTTTCTGACTTGGAGTCCTTCACTGGTTTTGCTTTCAAACCAGCACACCTGTCTGCAGTGGCACTGCATCCACACATGGAGGTAGAGCAGCACAGTCAGATATCAGTGTTGTGACTAATGAATCTTGATCTGCAGAAGTAAACGAGGGATGTACAATAAATAAATGTATAAATCCTGCCTGGACGGGCTGGAAATTGAGTTCTGATTTTGATTATATCTTTGCCAAAGCTATTTTTTTAAATCAAGATGTTTTATAATAAAGGAAAACACCAAAACTGTTGCTCTTCCCCCTCCTTCCCTTCTGTTCTATCAGTGCTTTAACATCAGGAGCAAGTAGATGGTAATTGACTTTCCAAATAGGGAAATTCAGCGTGCTGGGAAGCACTTGCTGGAGAGCTGAAAGAGGGGAAAATCAATAAGGAAATGAGCAAGTTGCCATTTCTAGTACTCCATTAGCTGCTGTGTAATAAGATCTCATCAAATCAATCTTATCAGCAGAACGAGTGCGTTTAAGAGCAGAAAATCTCACAAATGATGAGAGTTAAGGCTGTGGTTCTCTGGTGTCTCATGTGCAAATGGTTTCACCACTGCTGAATGGAACAGTCAATATGTGACTGCGCAGATTGCTATTGATTTTGGTGAGGTTTGGGTCAGGCTTTAGCAGCCAAAAAGATCAGAATTGGTCAGCTGGAAATGAATGATGATTTAGGCCATATTTTCTCATTCCTTTTCCTATTGAATGGAGGGAGAGAGAAGAGAGAGAAAAGATTAAAAATTATGCAGTGAGGCTTGGAATTTCTGGTGTGCTGCTCTATTTTGGTGTGACATCCAAACGAAGGTGATATTTTGATAACATCTATAACATCCAATAATATGTGATAACATCCATGTTTATTAGAAGGATATTTATTAGTTTATTAGAAGAATATATAGTAAAAGCATCAACAAAGAAGTGAGGAGAATCACAAATCGATGAATTTGATGTTAATTTTGTAGTGTTTAACTTTATTGTGGGAGTGTCATTTAGATTGCAGTTATCACCTGAATTTCTGCTTCTTTTTCATACACTAAAGACACTTTTCTTACAATAAAGACAGTTCTTTATTGGTCAGCTGTAACTGATGGTTAAATAGTGGTTAAATGATGGTCAAATATTGTTAATCTTGCCTAGATTGTATTTTTTTTTTCTTTTTAATTCCTTCCTAGTGGTACAGAAGAATCTTTATGCTCTTGGCTGAGAATTTTTTTAAACACTTGTTTAGAAATCTTTGTAATTAATGTGAGGTTACTCCCATCTTCATCCTGCCTTTATATACAGGATGTATATTTCTTGCAGTAAATATGGTATACTCAGCTAGGATTATTCTTGCTTCCACTGATCTCAGTGGGGTTATTCTATAAATACGTGTGGAATTGCTTATGAATTAAGAAACAATCTCCTTACACTGACAAATAATTTATTAGGTCAGCCTAAATCAAATGAAAGAGAGACTGACATTTGCCATGTTACACCATTAATAAAATAATGGATGTTAGAGGGTTTTTCTGTCAGGATGTTCACACTGTTTTTCTGTGTTATTTGTTTTCTTCTGTTCATGAAGTGCTTCATAATTGAGTTCCTACTAATTTTATATTCATGGAATTTTAATTATATGGGCTTCCCTCCTGGCATGCATTAATGTGGTAGCACCTCCAAATCTAATAAAATATCCATTCTGATAATAAATTTCAGTCACTGTTGGAATAAAAGTGTTCCAGATCAGTCAGAATATCACTCAAACTCATGTTTTCTAGGCCATGGCAGTCTCAGGCTTTAGATTTAGTGTAAAATTTGATGCAGTTTGAACTGGAAAAGGCTCTGGGATCAGAAATGTTAACTTAGAACTTATTCCTCCCAACTTTTCACAGCCAGCATCCAGGTGGCAGAGCCTGCTGTGTGTGTGTGTTCTGCTGGGAGGGGAGGAGGCAGAGAGGTCAGGAGTGAACATGAGCCAGGAAGAAGTGGGGAAGGAAGGTCTGTTTAAGGTTGGATTGCTAATAAATTAAATAAATTTCCCCAGGCTGAGCCCGTTTTAGCTGTGATGGTGGTTGGTGATGATCTCCCTGAGTGGTTTTTGATCCACAAGCCTTTTTTGGGATAGAGCAGCTTTGGGTGGGCAAATGGAATCCAGCCAGGGCCAACACAACAATGCCAAAAGATGAATATAAATACATTTATTTTGAATTCCAGGATTAATGTGGTTTGACTTTGAGTTAGTTGAATAGAAACTGTTGTGTACACAGTAAGCTTTAGTGTAATTTTTAAAATCACTTCAGCCTCTGGAGGTGTGAGGTGTACTTCCAAATCTAGATTCATGAAAAACATTTTGAGATTCCATCAGGAATCTCAAAGAAAACACCAGCAATGTTCCATGAGCTGAATGGGCCTGAGAAGCACAGAATATATATTTATATATATATATATAACCAAGTTATTTTTGCTTTTCTAAATGGAAATATTTTCATGTGTGTGACCTATTTCTTTTAGACCTTTCAGTTACTAGTATGATTTTTATTTGTTTTCATGCCTGTTTGATTGAGATGAACAGAAAATTAATATCAATGAAAAACAAAGCTGATAAATTATGAAAAGGTGGAAACATTTTTCCTGTCTTTGCCAAACTGAAGTTATGTGAAATGTATTCTATCTTTACTGCTCCTCTGAGCATTTATTTTATTTGGGGAATACAGTTTACTGTGAAAAAGAAGAATAAAGTTTTAATTTGTTTCTTCTTATAAGCAAAACTGCAGTTTGCTGTGCTAATTAGAGCAGCTGGATTACACAGCCTGCCTTAAATCCCGGAGGAAATCAGGAAAAGAGGCTGGATTTAAGTATTTCTCTACTTTCTCCAAGGTTTTAAATTAAAACCTCTTTTGGTTAATGAGGAAAGCTTAGAGATTCAGTTTTTATTTGGGGAAGGAGTGACAAGGAATCCTTCTTTATTCATATTTCACTCAAGGCATGGCCTTTTGATTTAGAACAACTACCACAGTCAAATAGTGGCCAACAGGACTTTTAAATTTATTGGAGCAGGCTGAGATCTCTGGGAAGCACAGGAAGGAATAGAATTATAGAAGCTCTTGGAACTATAAAAGATGTGTTGGTGCTCTCAGGTCTTTTAACAGATATGACTTTCACCCAAGGTAATTAATATATTAAAAAACTCCACTTTGGGAGGTGCATTTGGGTGTTCTATCAATGCTGGTTATACTAAGCCTGATCTTTATTTGCATTATTTTTCACTCTAAGCTCAAATCATAACTGCTCTGTTTTTTTTTTTTCTTTCCCTATCATTTTAAGTCTGATTGTGTAAGCCTGGTTTAGTGATTAAAAAATGCATTGTCACAGCTTCTGTGGTTTGATTTGAAACTTTTTATCATGAATAGCTTGACTGCAATGTAAATGTCTGGATACTAATGCTTGTCAACCTCAAACACCAGAAAACTTTAATGTGCTGACAAAAACACGGGCTAAAAACAGCCTTTGAAATACTGTGAAAAGAATTTACTTAACTAGTGAGGAGAAAAATGTCAGTTTGTCTTGAGTCATGAAAATGAAAATTAACGAGAGTTGCTACATATGTAAATGTATTGCTTCAGAGAATTGTGGCAGAGATCTTCTCTCTCCATCTGCAGTGAGGAGAAAAAATCCATAGAATTTATTTTAGTGAGTCATTTGTGAAGAATATCTAACAGCAATTAATGGATAGGACAGGAAGAGCAGTTTTATGTTGGGGCAAAATTTTACCTTCATCAGGAAGGTTTTTTCCTAGCTTGTAACCTTCTAATCCAAAATCCTAGGCTTAACTACAGAGTAAAATAAAAGTACCTAGCAGCAGTGTTATAAATAATCAGATTAGATAGGTACATTAAGAATAAATAACTTTACAATGTAAACCCCTGTTTGGATATCAATACCCATTCCCAATAAAGAGATGGTAACACAATGTGTTAATCTTGTGTGAATCATAATTTTTTTGTTGTAACTCACCTGATTTCTGATTGCTGGCAATCACGGGGCTGTGATTATTGAGGCTTGGATCATATTTCAGTTGCAACCAAATGCCAAGTTAATGATAGAAAGATCACATGCAGCTTAAAAGTAGCTACAGAGTTGTGAAAAATCAAAATGTGCTAATTGCTTTAATCACCTACTTGATTTTCTTTGAATTAATGAAGGCTGGAGTGAGATGCAGTGTAAGGAAATCAAAAGGATTTTCTGATGAAGCCACGATATTGTCACTTTGAGGTGCAGGATTAAAACTCCTCGTAGCTGTGTGTGTTTATCAGGTTGCAGACACAGGGCTGGCCCTGGGCAAGGCTGCCCAGAACATCAGGGGAGAGGAGAGGAGAGCTGCAGCCTGGTGGTCCCTGAACCCTGGGGTGCTGACCAGAGCTGCATCATGTCAGAATTGTTATTTCCACCAACAAGGTGTGTTCTGTTCTCTGTTCTGTTTCATGTCTGAACCTCCATTGTGGGAATCCTTCTGAAAACTAAACAATAACTGATAGTAACTAAATAATAACTGTATAATAAGTAACAAAAAAACCTGATAATAACTAAATAATAACTGAGAGTAATGAAAAAAACCAATAACTAAAAAACCCTGATAATAACTAAATAAATGATAACTAAAAAATGACTGGCAGTCACTAAATAATGACTGGTAGTAATGAAATATGATAGTCACTAAATAATAAGTGATAACTAAAACCCCCTGATAATCACTAAATAATAACTGATAATCACTAAATAATAACTGATAATCACTAAATAATAACTGATAATCACTAAATAATAACTGATATCTAACATGGACTCATAAGGGTTTTCAGAGACACATGGGGCATGTTGACTTATTTAGGTGGAAGGAGGATCTCACCCTTGTGCTATCCTTACCATGTGCTAAATGGTATCTCTTTATTTAAATAATTTCTTTTCTACTGAGAGCAAGGGAAGGCAAGGTACACTTCTGACATGCCAGGAAAGCTGAAAGAACAGAAAATTCCTTACATCTTTTCTGGAATCTCATTATGGAGTCTACCTGGTAACACATCTAGAAGTTTTGCTTTTAAATACTTTGATATTTGCAATGTTAATAAGGGATGCTGCAGCAAATTCTACACATTGGCACTTAAACTACTGTAACTACTTGCTATATTTGCCCTCTTTAAATGAATGTGGTTTCCTTTTCTGAAAATGATTTTGTTTGGCAAAATGGGAAACTTTTTTGCATGCTAATTGTTCTACACAAACACCATAAAAATATAACAGTGTGACCAATATCCATTTGGAGAGAAGTTTTTCTCAAACATTTTTACTCAGAATTACCTGAAGTACATTTTATATTGTGTTCTTACTTTCAGTGCTCAGGCAGAAGGCAGGGTCACCCAGAGCAGGTTGCACAGGGTCACATGCAGGCAGGTTTTGAATATCTCCAGAGAAGGAGACTCCACATCTGGAATTTAAATTTGAAGTGGGAATTTGCTGGCTTTAAAAAAAAAAAGTCTTTATGACCAATAGTGATAAACTGATGAATTGACAGAGCCTAATATGCAAAGAAAGTATCTGAAATTAAACCCCACCACCTGGATCACTTCAGCAGCAACTCAGAATTAAATGAGGGATGCATTCAAAATTTTAGTGCAAAATTAAATTTTGCAATTCATTGAAACCCAGTATTCTTAGCATTAAAAAGCCTTTACAATTAAGGGTATAGATCTATATCAAAAATAATGTTGACATTTATACTCATGTGTCTAGAATCCAGTGAGGTATTGAGTGTTATGCTTCATTTTATAATCTACAAGCCAACTGAGGTCCTGAGAATTTTTTTTCCCATGTTATAGAATTCTGGTGGTTTTTATAGCCACATTATATTAGAAATATTCAGTATAATTCTGTGTTAATGATAGAATTGTAACCAGAGAAGACATTGGGATAATGTGCAATTGAGGTCCTTAATGTGTTAAAGATCCACACATGTACCAAAGAGATTAAAGAACCCCAGCCTTGGTTTGTCACAAATATGAAATTAAGGATCTTCATTGCCTCAAACACCCAGAACTGAGGAGTTCAACAACCATTGTGCCTCCATGAAATGGAGTGTGTAATGTGCAGGCCAGTGATGAATCAAACAGAAAATGAATTTATGGCTATTTCAGTCTCTGAGATGAGCCTGGTGTGAGGTTAATGCTCATCATTCTACATCATTGGTTGGAACCTTGCAAGGAATCAAAGACACAGCTTTATACAAATTAGCACCAAGCTGGCCCAGCTCAGAAACTTGTTTCATAGTTTTGTCAGTCATAAAAGGAAACAAAATTTTACCAGGACTTGTAAAGAAACCTTTCCTTGGCCGCCTGCCAGAGACAGGCTGGTGATCAAATACAGCAGCAGCTTTGCCTTTCTGTCAAACAAAGCCAGAAGATTTCTAAATCATTAGAAAGTGATTACAGAAAGGCACTGAAAGAAGTAGGTAAAAATAACCATTATAGCAGCAGCTGAGGTTCCTGAAATTTGATAGTTCTTATTCCCAGAATATCTTGCATACAGGGAAGCCACTGCTGGTGGAACATGAACTTCTAAAGTGGAAGATGCTGGGGAAGTGCTTTGATTTATAATTAATGCAGTGCAAGTGCAGTAGCATGCCAATTCTTTCAATTTTTTCAGTTCTTACTTTTACAGAGCTAGAGAACTACAGAAGATATTGGATGTAATCTTGGGAAAAGGTGAACAATTTTCATTGCACTTGCAGACTGAAGGGTGTAGACCACAATTTTTTCTTTTTTTTTTTTTAATTTATGCTGTGCTTACATCAGCTGATGAGAGGAATCTCCAATTGGCAAGCAGTTTTACTAAAGGTTTGACACAGAAAGTGTAGTTGTTTTTAGAAGGAAACATGCAGGCAATGTCACTTCCAGGAGGGTTTCTGATTTGAAGTGTTTGGAGATTTCTCCTCATGTGACATTACCATGCTCATGTCTATCCCCAGATGGGCAGTGACAAAATGGAAACTTTGCAGTTTTAAATGTTGGCACTTTCATCTTAAAATCACAAGTTAGCAAGGAAATTTAGGAGTGAAAGTTGAAAAGGTTTAGGACTTGAATTGCAGAATTTGTCAGCCTGCAGCAATGCCACCAAAGTTGGTGTAAAATACAGTATTACAAACTTGTGTTTTGAGGTGGGTAAAACAGACTCCTGGTACTCAGTGAGCTATAGCATTTTTCACTAAGGAAAAACTGAGAACAATTTGTCTCTAGCGGAGTAATGTCACCTAAAATAGTGTAATATAGGCACGTCCTTCTCTGGATAATAAATTGCATTATGATGGACTACAGGCTAACTTTGATAGGGTTCATCAGGTGCTGAAAGGGTTGAAGGCACTGCAATTGTGCTGATTTAAAAGAGTCAAGGTTTTTCCAATCTCTGTAACCAGTCTCTGAGATCATATTAAAAATTTCCAGTACTACCACAGTATAGGAATGTAAAACAGGCAGGGAATTTATTATCCAGGTGGGAAAGGAAGATGTGTTGAGTCTGTTAGGGAAGTTCTGGGCAGTGAGTGGTGTTGCTGTTGCCTTGGGAAGGCTGACCTGAAACAGAGGCTAGACAGAGCTAGAGAATAAAGTTGGTATTTATTAAAGGGTTTCCAGGGTCCACCCTGGGCATTACAGGAGCCTAAGCAAGGCTGCACCCAGGGTGGGCTGAGAGTGGTCACAAAAATGGCTGACTGGTTGTGAGATTTTACAATTTTATAAGTTTAAGTCTATTTGCATATTGGGGTCCAATTGCCCAATTACAGCCCCAGGCCGTGGGGTCCCATCCTTCTTGTTCCACCCCTCAGTTCATCATTGTTTGTGCTCTTGGGCTGAAAGTTGTCCTTGGTCTTCCAGCAGAAATGGATTTGTTTTGTCTAACAGCTCTGTAGAGGGAGCTTAATATGGCACCTAATATGAGGCTCCATCCCTAGGTAGCACAGAATCTGAAAATATAAAAGCTAAGGCATCATTGCAGGGGTGGCTTCTGTGAGAAGCTTCTGGAAGCTTCCCCCATTTCCAGCAGGGCCAATGGCAAACTCCAGCATGGACCTACCACCAGCCAGGGCTGTGACAATGGCAGCACCTGTGGCACAACAGATTTTAGAAAAGGAAAAAACTGCTGTGCAACAGTGTGGGCAGAGACACAGGGCTAGCTAAATCTCCCCCTTGACAGGCCAAGTCTTGGCTTCAAGCCCTGGGAGACATTTGAGTGAGGTAGCAGTATCCTCCCATGAGCCTTTGCTGTTATTATGTTAATGAGCCCAAGTTCTGCTCTCCTATTGGTTGTCAGTGTTCCATATTTGGTCATGTTTCTAGAACCATCTACCCCCAGGCCTATATATTGCCACTCCCCCCTCATTTCTGCTCTTTGGAGCTCGCCCCCATACCATGTACAGCTTTTGTCCTGAGAGTTCTGTGTTCGGTTTCTGGGCATCCTCCCTATTTTATTTCTCATTAAAGTGATTTTATTTTTCGGGCACTTCATCACACCTGCCCCTTTGTCTGTGCCACACTTGCCCTGAGGAAACTTCCTGGGATCTTTGAGTTTCCTCAGGACTCCGGCCTGATTGGTGACTTAAATGAAAGGAGACAGCTTCCATCTGTTGTCTGAAAAGTAATTTTAATAACACAAAAATAACAAACAATAAGGTGTCCATTGTATTGGACTGGATCAAGAAAATACAAAGGGAAAAGGTGGAATCTGGGGGTACTTATGGACCCCTGTGTGCATGGGGAGTTAAGGTGGGGTCTGATGGAGGGGTCCAATAGGGGACAACAATTAGGAATATTAAAATTCTTGCACCAAAATACAACACAGAACTGAGAACTTGCTGGTAACAATTTGCATAGAGAGCATAGCAATAAGCCTGTTGCTCATAGCACTGCAAATGGGCTTTCCCAAGGTATTTTTCAGGGTTCTCTTTTTTTTTTTCCCTTGGGGAAACTGCCCTCTACACCCCAAAATCAGAGAACCCAAAAGATTTGTTGCAGTCAACCTCAACTGCTGTGCAACAGCAGCTGGAGGAGAGGAGTGGGAGTGAGGAGAGCAAGCTGGAGCAGGGGCAAAGTGAAAAAGAGAGAGCTTTGAGTCTTTTGGATTTTCTTAGTGCTGAGTCTTTGCTAAGTAGAACTGTTTGCTCTTATAAATGGGCAGAAATATTGAGGTGCTCTGCAGTGGTGGAACATGTTTGGTTTGTGGATGTCCTAGTCCTCTGTATGTATCAAACCTGAGAATTCTATAAAAATATACATTTGGAGTCTTTTGGCTTCTCTCAGTACTGAGTCTCTGCTAAAGTGGAATTGTTTGCTCTTATAAATGGGCAGAAATACTGAGGTGCTCTGCAGTGGTGGAACTTGTTTGGTGTGTGGCCAAAGCATGTTGTCCCAGTCCTCTGTATTTATCAAAAAAGAGAAGTCTATCAAAATATAAAGTTGGAGTCTTTTGGCTTTTCTCAGTACTGAGTCTCTGCTAAAGTGGAATTGTTTGCTCTTATAAATGGGCAGAAATACTGAGGTGCTCTGCAGAGGTGGAACTTGTTTGGTGTGTGGATAAAGCATGTTGTCCCAGCCCTCTGTATTTATCAAATATGAGAAGTCTATCAAAATCTAAATTTTGAATCTTTTGGCTTTTCTCAGTACTGAGTCTCTGCTAAAGTGGAATTATTTGCTCTTATAAATGGCAGAAATACTGAGGTGCTCTACAGAGGTGGAACGTGTTTGGTGTGTGGATGTCCTAGCCCTCTGTATGTATCAAATCTGAGAATTCTATTAAACTCTAAATTTTTTCCCAGGATTGCACATTTTTGTCCAGACTACTGTAACAATTTTAGACATAAAATATATTTGCTTCTTCTGAGGCAAAAAAAGTATATTCCAGAGAAATTTTAGTTTTACTTAGGTTCATTCAGCATCACACAAACACACCCGTGAGGAAGTGTATTCAAAATAATTTCCCCTCACAAAAATGCGACTGATGCTGGATGTGTTACTTGAAAGCCTGCTTGAGCTTTCAATTTTCAGTGCTTTGAAAATCAGGTGCTTTTCAAAATATTATCTGTCAAATAGAAATTCAGTGTGTAATTAGCTCTTGCTGGTTACTGATTAGGCCTTACAGTTTTGTATTCTAAAAAGAAACTCTTAATATATATGTTAATTATACATATGCGTTAAATTCTGTATAGCTCTGTATTTGATTATACTCTTGAGTTGTTAAAATATGTAATTAAAAGACAGTAAATATTTAAAAATATGGCATGCTTAATCTTCTACTATTTCATGTAATTTCATACAATATTCTTAAACGTGTAGTGCCGTCCTCACACCCAAAAATGTCAAATTTTTCTCAGCCTCCCCATTTGACCTATTTTAAACCAATTTTCCATTCCTCACACCTTAGAGCAGTACAAGAAAAACTCTTGGTACTGAATGAGATGACTGCATCAGATGCACTTTTAGATAGTTTTCTTTTATTTTTGTTTCTGGGTTAATTTTGAAATTTTGGATTTTTAATGGTCAGTGGTGCCTCTGCAACAGTGGATTGCAATGATTCTTGATAAATCTTTCACATTTTTAAGCCTAAAAAAGTAAAGCAGTCATGGGTAACTGAAATACTTTTGCAAAGGTGTTTAGCTGTACCTGTATTTCTAATAAAGACTTTTGTAACATTGGATATAAAAAGGAGAATCTTTAATCTGAAACATCATTACTATAATATGTAACCTCTGATTTATAACTGTTGTCAAGTGTTACCTCCAACATTATTATTCTAAAGTAGCATATTTATCAAGGTATAAATTTCAGTATATTTTTTGCAGGGGAATTAAATCACTGTGAGGTTGTTAAAGATGTTTCTGCTGCACAGTTAATATATTAAACTGTCTATGCAGCCTTTTGTATAATCCTATAAAATTGGCATCCTTTTTCCATACCAAGTAAAAGTTTTTCTCTGTGTATATTCACATACTCTTTGTGAATATTGTATGAGCAAAGATTGAGAAAACTCATGCAGAAGTGAAATAAATAACCTCTAGGCAACTGAGCCCACTTTATTACTCATTGGGTCAAAAGCAGTTTGCAAATTTTAAAAGCAAAATTATGTCGTGCTCAATGCAGTGTAAGTAGTAAAAATAAAAAATTGCATGTAACACCTTATGTACTAAAAGCTGAACATCAGAAATATAACCAAATACAGAATATATAATATATAATCAGAAACAGAGTTGGAATAGCCTCTGATAGTGATAGGAAATGGGAGAGATGAATGATTGCATCTGAAATGGACAAAGAACATGAGGTTCCTGATTGCAGAATAACAATGAGGTGGTCAGAAAGAGACTGGAGAGAAAAGTGAATTTCATTTGAGTCCTTGCAGTGCTGCATTAGTAATTCTTGACGAGCCAGTGAGAATGGCAGCTTATGAAGGGAATTAAGGAAGAAAAAATAATGGGGAATCTGACCTGGGAAATGTTCCTTGAACTTCTCAACTGTGCCTGAATATTTTTTTAACACTGTGATTTATTCTGAACTTCAGAGAAAAAAGCTGAATGCAGGAATTTGACACCAAAAGTTCCAGAGAGAGAGGTTCCTCAGTGCAGAACACTTCTGTGGTAAGACCCTGAAGAAGGGCATGTTGTGTATTTAAACCTTGTTCTTCCTCTGCTATTTTTCTCTCTGCCTCATCTGGCTTGCATCCCATGTCGCAGGCAATGCTCCTAATGTACAAAAGTAATTATAAAATAAAGTCAAAAGCAAGTGTTTGACATTTTTGTTTTATTTATTGTCCAGGTGGTTTAGCTTTCTGATTTGTTAATCAATTTTTATTTATGAGTAGAAGGTTAATGTAGAGCCTTTCATGGGAACCCATGATAATGGCCTCAAAGACTTTATTTGTAGTTTTGGAAAGCAAGGTGATTTCTTAAAGGATCTTAAACTTCTTAAAGGATCACATTGTCTTTTTTTAATAGTGAGGTTTTTTTTAGTTATAGTTTAATAAAAAAATGGGAGTTTTTATAGAGTTTTTCCATTCATACTTACTATAACCAGCATTGTAAAAGTACATTTCTTTGACATCTTTATCATTTCTGAATGGATTCAGGTAACTGTGCAATGTATTTACCCTGCAAAGGCATGTTAAATGTTTTCTAAATTTTGGATAAACTGGTTACCCTTCACACCTATGCTTCCTTCATCATGACTGCTTTGAATTGCCCACCCTGCTTTGATATACATTTCTAATTTCATGTTCCTTTTGTTTTCATAGATGCACTTTAGAATCTCATTCTTTAGCACAACCTTTTTCATTTTACAGTATCCTGTTTTTAAATACCCAATCACTAACTCTCATCAGATAATCTGATGCTGGTGTAAATTGGTGGTGACCCCTTGGAAATCCACTGGCTGCACCAGAGCCAAATTACTGAGAGTGGGAGGAGAATCAAGAATATGAGATTCTAACATGTTTAAATTAGCTATTCTCCAGGATACAGGACTTGCATTCATTTCCTCACTAAGTATAACAATACATTAATTTGGGCTATTTCACTTATAAGGATTCCTGCTTCATTGAGAGTAATAAACTCTGTAATAAAGCTGTAATTTACAAAGCAGAGTGATTTAACTGCTTCATCTTTATGTAATTCTGAGTCTTATCATCTGTGGGCAAAGCATCCCTGATTAAAGCCTTTTGTAACATCACATGATGGTAGAATTAGCACTGAGATCTTGCTCTGAGTTTTATTGATTGGAAATGTGTTTCAGCAGTGAAAACAGTTGAGATCAGCTAAAAGCACACATGGAACAACTCTGTTCCTCTGAAAAATGAAAGAATTCAGCATTCAGGGTGTTAGACTGCTAGAAAATTCACACATTCAGAGTGTTTTAGAAGCACTGTGGTTGTCATTAAGCCAGCACGTTCTGTGCTGTAGGCTTTGCTTTGAGATCCAAAGCACTCACTGATAACAGCAATGATTATCTTTTCCACTCTGGCCAACAGCACTGCCAGTCTCCAGATCTTGGATTGAGTAATAGAATGTTGAAACCTTCCCACTCTACCAAATTTCAAAGAACACAGATGGGAAGGTAAAAGTAATTAGCAACCTTCCTGCTTGGGCCTTGTGATCAAACTTTGAGGTGATCAGAGAAAGAGTAACCACAGCAGGAAAATGCTGCCATAATCCCTCCAATTAACGTAGTTTTAATTATGACACAATTATCTCTAAAGCCCCTCACATCTGGTATGCAGCTTGGTTTTATTCCTGTCTGATAATCAACACTGGGATAATCTGGCTGAGTAATGGACTCCACTTAGAGACAACAAAGAAAATAAACTGTACCAGAGAAGGTTTTAGAACCACATCTGACAGATAATTCAAGTGTCCTTTCAAGCTGCTGTACCTGGTTTCTCTCCCTGCAGATCTACATTTCTATCCTGTCTCCATTCTATCAGTGTTTTGTGTCAGCAGAAAACCTTATTTACCTCAAGAAGCAAAGTTTAAAATTAAAAAAAAATTTAAAGGGTTTTTAAACTAAAAAAAAACCCTTAAAAATGTACCTGCTTTTACATCTAGTGAAAGAGTGGAAGGAAACTTGCAAAACAAACCATCTTTTTAATGTCCTTGAGCTCTGAGTCCCTAAGTTGGAAATGCATATTTATGATTTCTGAGAAATTCTCTATGACTCAAGCTCCAGGGTAGAAGTAAAACAGAAAAACCAGATGCACTCAAATTACTACAAGATTGATTGAATATCGATAAAAATCTAATAGAATAACATGCAGCTTTTAAAGAGAAAATGGAGAAAAATATGAATTACTGTAATAGTTCGAGGTGACATCTAATTTTTAATCTTTGAAATTATTTTGTTCAAAAACCGTAATATTTAATTTTAATTTCTTTCGTTTTGATGCTCAGGCTTTTCTGACTGCAAGGCATCAATGAAAACAGATCTAACTGTGTGACTTTTCCTTAGGGGTGCTGTCAGTAAAGCTGGCTATTGTGGAATTATTAAATGTCTTCAGGAGTTGTCACCATGCAAAATGTGTTTTATTGAAGTGATGTGAACTAGAATATGAAATTATATTGTGGAGCCTTTCATTAAAGGGATAACAAAGCTAATGATCCCCATTGACTTGATTTTATTTCAGATAAAGCACTTGGATAAGAAACTTAAGAAAACTGAAATTTAAGAATTTTTTTGTCTTGTAAAGAATTTAGCTTTCCATACTCCTGTGAGTGGCACTGTTCTCTGTTCATCAGATTTTGTCTGATTGCAAGTCTTCAGGTGGTGGGGCTCTTAAAAATCAATATCAGCAATATCTTCTGGTAACAATCCTGACAAAGACTAACACAAGTTCTTCAGTAATCCTTGTTATTTGCAGGTCAAATAGAATCTATTTCCTTTCTCACTCCATAGAAAAGGGGTCTCTCTTTAAGGGTTAAGGATGAGTGAAAAGCCAGGGAATCTTTGAAGGGATTTCTCTTCCACATCTATCTATCTATCTTATGTGACTTCAGGACAAAATGATCTCCTGTAATCTTTCTAATTTCAGTATCAAACCAAAGGCAGATTGTGCTAATCTCTCACCAACCATGCCGAGTAGAAGAGTCAATATTAGTCATGCCACCCCTGTCCTTTAAAAGGCAGTGATGCTGTTAAACTTCTTGGTCTTATGAGGTCCTGCAATGAATAACCTTGTGTTATTTTTAACTGTGTCCTTAAGCAGAGCCCACTGAAGCCAAGCAGAACACTTTTTATGATTTTTTAGAGTGCTTTGGATCTATCAGTTATCTAAATATGGCCCTTTTATTGTTCTAAATCAATAAATCTGTTGCTCTGGCACACTTTCAAGTGCTACCCTTGAAACATTTGCTTATTCACTGAACTCCTTCTTTACAGCAAAGTTGCCAAATTGCTTTGGGTTTACTTTGCATTGATAAGTCCCAATTTTTTTGATTATAATAGATCTTTAAAATTCAACACATCTTGCTGGCTGGTCCCACTGAGGGTGGCAGTCAGTGCCTGGGTGTCTGGGAGCAGTGACAGGAGGTGACCTCAGCAGTCAGAGCTGGGCTGGTGCTGTTGTTTGGCAGTGACAGGGACAGAGGCACTGAGGGCACCCTCAGCAGGTCGGACAGCACTGAGGGTGTGGGAAGGGATTCCATCCCAGAGGGACCTTGGTGGGCTTGAGATGTGGGCTCAGGGCAAGGCTGAGCTGGAACAGAGACTGGACAGAGCCAGAGAATAAAGCAGAGATTTATTGAAAGGCCTTTAGGGTACAACTTGGGCAGGACAAGAGCCTGGCCAGGGCTACAACCAAGGTGGACCCAAAATGGGCACAAAATGGACACAAAATGGTCCCAAAAATGGACACAAAATGGCTGACTGGTCACGAGGTCTCACACTTTGATAAGTTTTGGTCCATTTGCATCTTGGGGTTTCATTGTCCAATTCCAGCTCCAGGCTGTGAGCTCCCATCCTTCTTGTTCCTCCCTCCAACCACCCTTGTTTGTGCTGTTGGGCTGAAAGTTGTCCTTGGTGTGCAGCAGGACAAGGATTTGTTTTGTGTCCCTGCTGTGTGCAGAGAGCTGAGTGACCCTGACTGTGAGCTCAGAGCTGCACCCTGGGCACCACAGGACCTGAAATACAGGAAAGATCAAACTGAAGACATCACTGGGAGCCTCATGAAGTTCAAGGCCAAGTGCCAGGTCCTGCACCTGGGTCAGGGTGAGCACAAGCACAGGCTGGGCAGAGAATGGATTGAGAGCAGCCCTGAGGAGGAGGATTTGGGGGTGCTGAGGGATGAAAAGCTCACCTGGACCTGGCAATGTGCCCTTGCAGCCCAGAAAGCCAAAGGTGCCCTGGGCTGCACCAAAAGCAGGGCTGGCAGCAGGTCCAAGGAGGTGATTCTGCTCTTGACATCAGGAGAACTCAGAGCTGTGAGAGTGATGGAGATAATTAATTACCTGCTTCTTCCTGCTTCAGCTCTCAAAAGTAATTGTTGAAGGACAGTGGTATTTTTGAGTTGTTTTTGAGCTTTGCAAATCGTCTTGTTTGGAATTTTATTGCCTCGTGTACAGTTATGATGGGTAAAAGATTTCAGAAAAGAAAATATCTACTTTTCCACTAGACAGCACGTGCCTTGTTCAGATAAGTGACATTCTCACTGGATTTTAAACCATACAAAAGGACATTAACACGCTCTATGAGGAGTACTTGTTCTTGGTAGAAACAGAACCTTGCTATATTTGAATTGAATGCTTACCAGCAGTTTTCTTTTGCCTTAGCTGTGAACTGTAACATCAGCTTAACTGAGAAAAATTGTGCCTCCATGAGCAAATAATGGGAAATTCAATAGTGCCTGTGAGTGACTGGCTGGGGATTTCTACTTTCCAGGAACGTGTCTCCGAGTATTTCTAGATCTGTAGTGGTTTCCAGCTGAATGGAAAGTTTGTTTCCTGGAAACCATTCAACAGGTTACAGTGATGGCAGCCCTTAATATTTAGGAAAGATTTTCTTTTTGTAAGTTCTGAAGTGTTCAGCTTATTAAGCAGATTTTCTTACCCTTGCATTTAAAGTGTTGTGCACTGTATTCATATTTATGATGGATTAAAGCTTTCATAAGCCCGTTAGTCTTTATTGTTTTTATTATTTTTATTGTTTTATTATTTTTATTGTTTTATTATTTTTATTGTATTTTATTATTTTTATTTTTATTATTATTTATTTTTTATTTTAATTTTTATTTTTTAATTTTAAAATTATTTTTTAATTTTAAAATTATTTTTTAATTTTAAAATTATTTTTAATTTTAAAATTATTTTTAATTTTAAAATTATTTTTATTGTATTTTATTATTATAGTTTTAAATTTTTTAATTATTTTTAATTTTAAATTTATTTTTATTGTATTTTATTCCATGAGTAGATTTTGGGTTTGAGGAAAAGCTGTCTGTTCAGACAGTGAGTGCCTGAACTGTGGGAAGGTGCAGTGACTCCATCTAAGTGAAACTGTGCACAACAGAGCAAAAGTGAGCACTTAAACAGGAGGAACAAAAACATCTCTGGGACATAAATTCTGTTCTATCAATTCCTGCCACAGTACAGCCTTGCTCAGGCACTCTCTAAAGAAATCACTCCGTAAATAAAACTTAAAATTTTTTAATTTTTAAATAATTTTTAATTTTTTTAAAAATTTACTTAATAAATAAATTTTATTAGTGATTATTTTGAAGTGTGCTAGTTTAGTTCAGAATGTTTATGAATGTTGCACTTCATTATGGGTTTGATCTTCCCTTTTCCTTGTATTTTTCTAGTTGCACACATCAGTCTAGAAGAACCAACCTCATGAAAATCAGGGTTGGAGTTTGGGTCGATGTGTGGAGCTCTGCTCTTGCCAAGGTTTTCTGTGATTCCCCTCAAATTTAAAACATAACTGGAGGATGGCAAACCAGAGGTAAATGTCATGAGCCATATAACTTCCTACTTCTGAAATTTCTGCTACTTAAAACTATTTTACTGACTTAATGGCATGATTTTGTATGAAAAGCCCTTCTATTTCTTACATAGCTTTTATTCATCCAGCAGCTATTCTGGCTTCCGTGACAGATTTGTGGTGTAGAAAACATAATATGCTTATTCTTTTTTTATCTATGAAGCTGAGCTGATTCTAGCAATTTCTTAAAATGTGAACTCCAAATACAAGTTTACCTGGAAATGGTAATGTTATATGGATTGCTTCTGTGTAATTAATGTATGTATGATTTTACTAAATTATTGGGAACTTCTGCCCAGTGCTGCAAGCAAAATGTTGCACTCTTGGAGTTTAAAGTGAGTTAGAGTTGCTGGCTGTTGTAGAGTAAACTTTGATTTGTGTTTTTGTGACATCAACTGGAGTGCCAATTTCTCCATTCAAAGGAAAACAGCAAAAGTTACACAGATGTCCTTGGTCTGATAATAGATGTGACTGCACTTGGACTATTTACCTGCGAGAACATGGGGTTGGGAGTATTTCCAAGCACTGATGGATGGGTTTATGAGCAGATTTTTCAGGATTATCTGAAAATGTATTTTGGCATTTTCAGTTGCTGCAACACATTTCCTTGTCTCTAGCAATTTCACTAAAGAGGAGGAAGAATATTTGTGGCTAGAAAATCCAATCTTTTCCTTATTTTTCCCTTTGTTGATACAGTAGTTTGTTAAAGCTGATCCAAGCTGACACCACCTCGTGTCATATTTAATTACTCTCAAGCTTAGCATCAATTTCCAGCAAAGCCCCCAGGTCAAAATCCGGAACAATTCAATTTTTCATGTTGCAAATAAATGTTGAGAGATTCTACAGGAGCTCAGAACGTGTTTATGGTTGAGCACAGCACAAGATTGTGAACTTTCATGTACCTAAATGTTGTCTGTGCCTTAGCTGTGAGCGTGGGGTGGGCTGGAAGGAGGGAGAGGGAGCTGCATCCAGAGCAGCTCCTGTGGAATATCAGAGTCCAGCAGGAGAACGTGGCTCCAACTTGCTGTTGCATCACTGACACACACTCAGGGAAATGTTGGCTCCAAAGCAATTTCCCCCATCTTTTTATTGGCAGGAGGAGAAGGTTTTGTTTTAGAGTTGGTGTGGACAGTCTAGACCCACTTAATGAAAATCCAGACCCACACACTTGGTGAAATCCAAAAAAGAAATTGAATTATCTGTGATTTCTGGGGAGGTCTCCGTTGATAATGATTCACTGGCCTTGTCTGTGGTGATTTTATTAAAGGCTGAGGTTAGGCTCTCTTTATGTGTCTGTTTCCCTGTCAAAAGCTGACCTGAGAAGTGCCAGGTGATAATTTTGGGGCAATCAAGAGGTTGCTTTGCTTTACTCCAAAGTAGTTCAAATTCTGGCTTTTCAATATTTTCAATTTTGAGATGATAAGCAGTTTATACAATGCCCAGCCCCTTTTTCAGGGCTCCAGCTTCAACAGAACATGGAAACAGAGGCCAAAGCTGCTGTTGCTTATGTAGAAAATGTGCTTTGACATCCTTTAGATAAAATAAGGGAGAAGAAAGGCAGGCAGCTGTTACATATGAAATTAGGATGAATCCAATGGAACTAGCCAGAATAACTGTAGAAATTAACATTAGAAATGTTAATGTGTTTTTGTTTTGTTGTTTTTTTGCTATTTTCTTTAATGGGAGATTTATGCCTTGACAGAAAATTAAACCCCTAAGAACTGTAAACAAGTTTAGTGGGGGAAAAAGTAGTTTTGAATTTCCACAGGAATACCCAGAAATTTCCTACTAGATTCCTCCTGATTCCTACTTCAGTTTTTTGGATTACATTGCTCTTTTTTTACATTCATTAGTGGTTTCTACAGAAATTAATGGCAGTAATGACAGGATGTGAGGTTTACAGCACGTAGGAAGATAAAACAGTGGTCTCACAGAAGGCAGACTAATTAGAGTGGATTTTCTCCTCAAGACAGGAAACCTCCTCACTACAACCAAATTTTATTTAGCTTGGAGTTTTTTTACAGGTTGCTTGAGGCATTTTCACTCATGGATAAAATAATTTAATGCTATTGAATAAATTTATGAATAAAATAAATTTATGCTATTGTTCAACAATATCAGGTTTTGAGACCTCTGCTACAGTTCAGTGTAATAATATCAATCTCTGTTGTCAATGCATTGGACTACAAATATTTAAATTTACATTCCATTCTATTTAGGTTTTTGCTTCAACATTTTTCCTCGTAGGTTTCCATATGAATACGTTTAAGGGCTAGAACACCTGCTGCAATAAGTGCATGAGGGAAATCTTTGGTGGTGAATCACACAACAGAAAAAGGAGAATAATGGGAGTCCCATCTGGACACGAAAAGGAAAGAACACTAGACACAAGACTAGAACATACTGTGAGCTGTCCTTAAATCTTTCTTTTAACAGTGAGCAATATGGTGCATTCATCCTGCTATTGAGCAGCTATTTGTGAACTCTGTAATATTCCACAGAAATGCAAAGTATCCTTTGCAAGGATGTAAAGGGATAAGAACACAATGGAGTCAATACTGCAGGACAGCCTTGGAGCTGTGGACTTTGTCACAACTAGCAGAAATGTGAAGTTAGCAGCAGATTCTTAATTCTTAATTCTTTTGTACATATGGTCCTGTGGCTAGATATGGAAGAACCTAGTCCTAGAAAACATTGTTCTGCTCTGTTAAAGTGATTTTATTTTTATTTTTTGTTTGTATCACTGCTTAGTTTAAAACACCATAGTCTAACAAAAGCAAGATAAAGTTTTGTCCTTTTTACTTCCAATTTGGAAAATAATGAACTAAATATTTCTTCCTCCTAGTTGAAAATATTTATTCCTAAGAAAACCTGTTTCTGATATGCATTGAAGTACACAGAAAAAAGAATTTCTGTAGTAGGCCAAACTAGCTTTGCTTTGATGTAATATTTTCCTTTAAGGAAAATCATAAGAAGACTAATGTATACATATTCATTAAAAACTCTGAGTATGTCGCTCCTTGGTGGATTGCCCATGCTTTAAGATAATTTAAAGCTCACAGCTTTGCATCAGGAAAGCAGAGATTTCTCTCTGATTAACCCACACAATTTCCTTAAACTGCAGGTGAATGTATCCTGACAGGTACTTTCCTGGATTGATGATTCTGTGTTAAACTGCATTTAAAAAATCACATCTCAAGGATGATTGCTGATGTTGAGCAGCACTGGTAGGGGTAAACTATTAGAACAGGTTGATGTTGCAGAGCAAGCAAACCAGTCCCATTTTATTTACTTTTACCTCTTGGTAGTGCTTGAGTGAAAGATAATGATTAAAGCATGAAGAAAATTCAGCTCATGTTTTTAAATTTTGTGCATGTTGGAATATTTAGAATTTTTTTGTACTGCTAGGTAGAAGTGACTTGAAGCATAGCTTTGGCAAACTTTGAATAGCTTGATGTGTGTAACACAGATGCTGTAGTTATCATATTTCAACTAGACATGGAAGTAGGAGGTTTGAAATTGGTGGGCGTTCTTTGGTTTGGGCTTTTTTTGTGGTGTTTTGTTTCATTTTCTCTTTATAGTTAAGTCTCATCAAAGGCAGAAAAAACAGACAGGCAGCAGTAATAGTTCACTTCTGTAATAGTTCATGACTTTACTGCTCATGGTTAAGATCACTTTTGTCACAGACTCTGTTTCTCAGTCTGTACAACACAAATGTTCAGACTTTGAGCAGTAATCAGGCACTCAGTGCTTATGGAACCTGAGTACTTAAAATGTTTGAAAAGTTCCATATTCATCCTGTGTTTCATTTTCACTTTGTAAAGCTGAGATAATGTTATTCCTCTTCTTTACAAGGATATTGTGAGATAAACGCATTAAATGCTGCAGTGTGCTTGGGACTTATGCTAATTTTAGGTGTCTAACACAGTCTAGTAAACTAAATACCTAACGTGTCTAGATGTTCTCATCTTGCAGAAATTGCTTGGGTAAAACTTGGCATAATATGAATTATCTTTGTAAATAAGATGAAGGTTTAGGTACTGATGCAAATAGCAATACCAAGCAATTCCAAATGGCTTGAATGAACTTTGATTTTGGCCCATTAAAATTCGTCATGAACAATTTCCAACACTCAGGTTCTGAAAAATTAATTTTTGTTTAGGTTGTGTCTTGTGCTATGAATAATTTTGTGATTTTTTTCATAGGACTGCTATGTGCTGAAGAAGATTTGAGTGTTGTATTTGTGTAGCTCTAATGACTGTGACCATTTCTGTTCAGGTCAAAGGAATTAGCTTTCTGAGGCAGTAAATATCACCACTATTAAAGGCAGTCATTCATCCATTTACAGGCTGTCAAGTGGCATAACAGATAACTTGCCTTTTCTGTGTTAGGAGAATCAGAAAATGTTTATTCCCTCCAGTGCTGCTCTGTTAACCCCTGTTCCCTCTGTTGCACCTTGTCCTGAATGGAGAGAGAAGCAGCAGCAGTTTTGTTGACATAAAACAGAGAGCTGAAACAAAATGGTAAATGTGACAGTGCTTTAACAAGGTGCACTTGACTCTTTACTGCCTAAAGGATGAGGTCAAAAAAAGCTGTCAGGGGGACTCTCTTGTTTTCATGAGGTGCAGGAAGGACCCCCTTGGCCAGTGGTTTATGTCCAAAGGAGCTGATGTGCACAGTGAATCCTTGGCTAAGATTTCCAAGGTTAGGACACTACTGATCACTTCCTGAGGCTCTGTTGTGGCAAAGGAATGTTTTCAGCCCTGAGGGTAACCTTGAGAGCTGTCCCTGCTCAAGGGGAGCTCCTGGAGCTCAACCACTGCCACGTGGGAGAGCTCAGTGGGCTGTCCAGTGTTTGTGATAAACTGGTTTGACTGATAGTGATATTTGCATAGTGCCAAGAGTCTGGGTCACTGCTGCACACAGCCCCTGGCTGCCCTGGAGCCATCTGTCCCCGGAGTCCCCAGGAAGCTGGACAGAGCAGGGCAGGGAGGCGGGCAGCACACACCTCACAACCAGCAAATTAAACCTCAAAATAAAACCTCTTTGTGGAAAATGCAATGATACTGCAGGATATGGAAGTGCTGTCCTGGACACTGTGTTCTTGGTCAAGTTGGTGTGGGTTTCTGCTTGCAAATGCTGTGCAATTCCACCAAGCCAGATCCTCTTGTACCACCAGCAAAGTTATTCTTAAGTTAAATTTCTAGAGCTATATCTTCATGGAGTTTTTCTTTTTGTCGCTTGAAGCACAAAATTTCAAGATTGAATGCATCTAGAAAACTTTTGTTTTCTAGATGAGTACAATGGCTGTACAGAGACCATCGTGATCATGTTTGGAGGTTTTATTATGGTAAATCACACAGTATTTGTGTGAGCAAAACAATTCTCATTGAACTAAAAACCTTTGGAGGAACGGGTAAGAAATCTTTCAAAATTTCATCCTGAAGTTCAGTCTTGAAATATGCTTCAATAAATATTATGCATGGTGTTTCAGGTGATTGTACTGAGACTTTTTGACAAATTGTAACTTTCTGAACCTCATTTTTTAATGGAATGTCCATAATGGTTCACGTGGCTCTGAGTGCCATAGCAAGGAGCATAAATTGAGGCAGGTTCTCCTTTAAGAATCCAACCCCTCCAGGTGAGTTCAAGGGATTTTTTGATATAGGCAAAAAATATCAATTCAATAGTTTCATTATCAGCATTCCAGTAAGTACTAGAAATAATTTTATTTTCAAACTAAATCTGTGGAAATGAACACAGCTCATAAAACGAAGAAATATTATTCATATTTAATGTCAATTTCTTTAACTATTCTAAGGGCAAGCAAGATAAAATGTCTGAGTGAGTTTAATCTTTGATTTATCGAGGCAAATAAAATTAGGATTCTTTACATTATAATGTTAATACAGCCAAAATTTAAATAGTTATCTTAAACATTTATTATGACTGCTGTATCTGTTAGACAAAAACCATTAATTTTAAGTGCCAACGATGTAGGATAGGAAAATGTGGACACTTCTGGCTAAGGAAAAGATGACTCTAAAACTCACTTAATCACTTTTAATGTGTAGAGGAAAGTGCGAATTAAATTTTGTGTCTTAAACACTAGTGATTACAACAATCTCCACTTTCATTGCCCAATGCTAGGTACAGAATATTGAGAAATTTGAGGAGATGGAAGGTGAGGGAAATGAGGAGCAACTGGGTGAACTGTGGGTGTTGGGGGGACCTCACCACTCCCCACAAGTGCCTGAAATTTCGGAGGCTGCAGTCAGGGGGATTGGTCTTTTCCCTCAGGGATCAGAGGAAGGTTGTGCCAGTGAAGGTTTAGACTGGATATCAGGAAAATGTTCTTCACTGAAAGGGTGCTCAAGCATTGGAACAGGCTGCCCAAGGAAATGGTGGAATCACCACCCCTGGAAATTTAAAAAAATTGCACAGATGAGATGCTTGGGGACATGGTTAGTGGTGGACGTGGCAGTGTTGATTTAATGGTTGGGCTCGAGATCTTTGAGGTCTTTTGCAGCCTTAGTAAATGATTCTATGATTTTTAGTTAAAATAAACCCAGTATCAATTTGACAGAGTTATAGCAGGACACATTTCATCCCATTCACTACGTTCAGCAGAAATTATATTTTTACTATGCTTATTGTTGTGATATTCACCAATACAGTTCATAGGCCCTCTTTATCTAGAAGTTTTTTAGGACTTATATATGTTTATTTTCATTGGCATGTCCTGTCTGACTAAAAGGATTGGAATAAAACTGAAATCCCAGGCAAACCAGAATTACCAAGTGCACCCTCCTTAGATGCATGCCAGATTTTCACAACAGAGTAGCTCACATCTGTAATAAATTCAGCTGGAAAGGCCTCTGGGTAGAGAGGTGTCCTGCCTTTTGATTTTGGCTGTGCACTCAGACATATTTTGGGGGGCTTGTGATCCTGTCCAAGGAGCTGCCAGGACACCAGGAAGAGGTGCCACACCTTCTTTGTGGCACATCCCATGGGATCATTTCCAATCACTTTGTCTCCTCTTCTATCTGGTGTCTGATAATGCAAATTTCATGTAAATGGAGAAGCTAAAATAGAATAAGAACATATTTTCCATGGCTTCATCTTTTTTTACTACCTTGTTTCAGTCCCAGGTTAAATCAATGAGAGCAAAATAATAATAATAAGCTATATTTTTAAGCTTTCTACTGAATTGCTGTCTCAAAGAATTCATGAGCTCCATTTTATTTGTCCAAGTGTCCTTTTCAATGGCTGTGACTTCTAAACATGTGCCAGTGGAAATGCACCTCGTTAATGTTCTCCTGCCACGAGCAATGAGTGTTAATTAGAGCTGGATCTGACTTTGTCTCTCCTTGGATTATTTAGGATAGTAAGAGCTCTGCTGAATGGCTGTTTGTACAATCCATCTTTTAATCCACTCTCTGAGGCAGAAGACTGTTCAGAGTGAGGTTTGTAATTATTCCAGAGTGCATTTGATTTCTTAGCATGAAAAAGAATCTCTTATATTATTAAGCAAAAAGGTTTTTTTTCCCCAGAATAGATTTAGTTGTCCACACTTATTAAATGGAAATAATAGTTTGAATTATGGTCAGTGTTTTTTTATTTGATAGTTTTGTCAACTGCCATATTTTGTTTGATATTTTAGCATAATATTTTGATAGGAAGAGCATATTTGCTGTAAAGAGTAATGGAATGGATAAGCAACACTTTTGTCTTGTCAAATTGTATGTTAGAGTACTTTTTGACACTTTGCTACTTTTTAGTAGTACTTCAACTTTACTTTCTATTTTATGAAGAGTTCAACACAGTAGCCTGACCCTTTCTAAGCACTACTAAATTATGAACAGGTCATCATTTGTGTGGATGACATTCTCAGGTGTTGGACAGATACCCTCGTAGATCAATAATTGGCTAAATGTCTCTGGCCAGGCAGACCCATGAAATTAAATTTGTTTTGCTTTACTTTTACTGACAGGCAATTATTTGAGTACCAAAGAATTGAGTAATAAAACTCCCAAAGTCTCCGCTGGGATCAGATTTTACTCACATGACATTTTTTGATGTTTTTCTGCAGGAAGTGGCTGGACTGTAAATGTGTGCTTGCATAACTTATCCAGTTGAACCAATCCTATGGGACCTAGAGGTAAATGTATTAGACCAGTGGGACAGAAGAATTCTTATTTTGCAGGCTTTTAAATGATCCTTGATTAGGACAACCTTGCAGGACTGTAATGCAAATTAAATAATTAACATTATTTTTTAAGTTTTAAGCTAGAAAACCCATAACATTGAAGGTAGATTTTTTTTTTTAATGTCTAGCATAATATTTCTTGTTATAGAAAAAAGAAATCTGTTATTCATGCATGTTTTTTTGCTCAGCCAATAAGTTTCAGTTAAAAGGCAGCTGATGTTTGGATCTGTGTTTTTTTTAAATTTCCCTTGCTAATTAATGAAAACTCTTCCCCCATTCCTTTTGACTTAAAACCTCTGTTATGGTACAACTGATTTGTAATCCTTGTTAATTTTTAAGTATAGGGAAATGGTTTCCATTGCACATTTTTGTTGTTGGAAAACTCAAAATTGAAAGAGAAAATCAGCTAGGTTTTGATTCATAAGCAGTACATCTAGGCAGATCCTAGGGTCAGAGTATTGAAATAGTTATAAATTGTTATAAAGCACACCAGGTCCGATATTCAGATATATATAAAAAATTCGCATTGTCATGTTTGAAATACATTCCTCCATCAAGTATTACATACAAAGTGCTCCTCTGCAGTTTGTTTAATTGTTCTAAAGCTTCTCTCCCCCATTGTTTCCCCCCATCTTTCGCAGTCCAGACTCTGGCAGTGTTAAATCTCCTCCTTTCCATGCACTGTGCAGCAGCGGGGACACAACTGCCACAGGGAATTTTAGACAGGTTCTCTTTAATGTGAGTTTAAACTAATGCACTTCACAGGTGAGGCCAGCGTGCTGGCCCTGCTAAAGGAAACTATCCTTAAGGGGATCTGATCTCCTCCTCCACTCCTTACACCTACGCACAATGGGATTTGAAATCCTGCTTTTCCTCGGGTTTTTCTTGCCAAAGGCTTTGGGGTCACCCCCTCCCGCAGCTCGCAGGTTGTTCATGAGCTTTGGAGCCTGCAACCAGGGGTGCCTCAAAACATCATCTATGCTCAGCCTCTGAGTCACATCAGGGTGCAGCAACTGGGCAATGAGGCTCTTGCATTCTGCAGAGAGACGTTTGGACTTGATGAAGGGGATCTTCCTTTCTTTCTGAACCTGGAGCATCTCCTTGACATTGGAACTGTCAAAAGGCTGCGAAGCAAAAAGCATTGCATACAGGATGATGCCCAGGCTCCACATGTCCGAAATCCTGGGGTCACAAGGAATGTGCTCGAGCAGCTCGGGGGCTGAGTACGCCAGGGACCCGCAGAAGGTGCTGCTGAGAACGGTTTTCCCATTTTCATCTCGAGCCAGGGGCTTTGAGAAGCCAAAGTCTGACAGCTTGAAGTTAAGATCCTTGTCGAGAAGGATGTTGTCACATTTCAGGTCCCTGTGGGCAAAGTCCAGGTCGTGGCAGTGTTTGATGGCAGATGCCAGCTGCTGGAACTTGCAGCGAGCCACGCTCTCCTCCATGGGGCCCTGGCTGGTGAGGTAGTTCAGGAGGCTCCCCTTCTCCCCCAGCTCCATCACGATGTACACCTTCCCAGAGGACGTCTCAAAAATCTCATAGGTCTCGATGATCGAGGGGTGGTGCAGCCGCATCAAAGCCTCCATTTCCCTGGGGAGAAACTTCTCCAGGACGTTCTGAGAAATTTTCTTCTTGTCGATGATCTTGATGGCCACCTTGCACTTCAGGCGGTGGCTGTAGGCGCATTTCACCTTGCCATAGGAGCCTTCTCCAAGGGTGTCCCCGAGGCTGTAGCCCCTCTTCTTAAGCACCACCATATCCATGCTGGGGGAGCTGCAGGGACCTGCCCCAGCGGGAGCTGCTCTGCATCCTGTGCTGGGGGGGCTGTGCTCCAGCCTGCTGGTGTGTGGGGCACTGGGCCAGCTGTGGGGGTGATCTCATGAACAGACAGCCTGGAAGGATCTTTGTCACTTCACGGGGCTGCTCTGTGACATCACACAGGACAAAACTGGATGTGGGGGCACTGGCTGCTCTGGCTGTCACTGAGGGTCACCTCGGCTCATTGCGGTCAGAAAATGGAGGTCGTTTCTCAGCCTCATGCATGGCAATCAGAAAATGGAGATAACTTCTCAAAGATGTATTTCTGTTTTTAATATGGTCATTTTTAAAATAGTCAAAGTAGGGGGATTGTTTTTATGTCTTTTGTAACGCTGCTTTTCAGTTGTGCTGTTGCTGTGCTTCGTTACTGCAATATCCCGTGAGTTTTTGGTGGATTTTAGGAAAATAACAAAAACCACCTGAGGACTGAGGCTTTGTGGAGCAGTGCATAGTGCATCCAAAAACCTTTCTTTTTTATTTTTTTCCCTTGGTGGTGTGGTAGATGCTGGTTTGTTAATAAGTGCTGTTTGTTGAGTTTGATTGCAATAATAAATGACCAGCCTGAGTCTTCCAGGGTGCACCAGGGAGTCCCACCAGTTCAGTGTTTTATGTCAGTGCTGTTATGGGAGTTCTAGGAGTCTGTTCCTCATTTCAGAAGAAAATAATTCTATGGAAATTCAAAATTGCCACTGCAGACAATCTCCCTGCGTATGCACCCTTCTTTCCTTGTTTTTAGCACTCAGTGCTAGTAAACTTTCCAAGAAACTGTAGGGAAAAGTTAATTTTTATTAGCCACAATAACATTGCAGGGTTACAGCCACATAACCAGATTAAAGAATTGAAAATCACAGAAAACTGCAATTACTTTCAATAATAGCAATAATAATAATAATAATAATTTTGTAGTTCTCTTCTTCAATATTAGGTAAAATACTTTGATTTGCTTTCAAAGGGATGACATTCTTTTAAAGATTTTATTCTAGGGTCTTTAAGGTTACTATAAATGTGAAAAAACCAGAAAGTTGAACTGTAAGTCTGGAATGATAGGAGTTCTCAAGGGATTAAACCTGGGTTTTTTCCATGTGAAGTGGTGCATGTTCTTATTGCATCAAATCTTTTGTTTTGGGTTTAAGGAGGATTTTCAGTGGATATTTAGGACATGCTGCTCTGCATATTTTTGTTTTAAGCTTTCAACAGCCACATGGAAAAGAAAATTTTTGGGGAAGGGGAAAAGAGAAACTCCCTGATGTTATTCTGGAGCAAATGTTCTTAAGGGCATGGACAATTTCAAAGTATAGGTGTAACTATTCAGCATCTTTGTCTGTCCTGAAGGAGCAGCCAATACCTGACGTGTGAGAGGGAAGGCATAAACCATTGTGATGACATTGGAAAGAACAAAGCAGAGAAAAAGTCTTTAAAATACATGCAAGAATGCACAAAGATTTACAGTGCACTACAACGTGTGGTTGTTTCCAGGACATTAATTTAATTGGCTCTTTGGAGGTGTAAATAAAAATGTGGCCTTGTATTAAATGTTGGATAGCCTCATATCACCCACTCATGCTTAAAAGCACTGCAACTTTTAGTGTTGATGGCTCATCTTCATGTCAGCCTGTTAATTCTTTAGGAAACCTGTTTTGCATCTAGACATTTTTATATTTGGTGCAAGGTACCCCAAATTCTTCATGCATGCTCTGCCTGTTCTTGGTGTATCTTCTTAGAGTCCTTATTTTGAAATTTATATAAAAGGATGCATAAAATTATTAGTTACGGTGAAATTGTTAAGCAGTGATTTCCACCAGAGCTGTGTGGCAGCATTAACAGAATAATACAACAATCTTTTTCTTTTCACAGTAATTAAAGGAAATGATCATCTTTTTGTGGGAATGCTCATATTTTTACCATTAATTTAAATCAAGACAGAACTGAGTGTCAAATCTGAGTGTATCAACTGATGGATAATTTTTTTGAGTGTTTGACTGCTGGTGTTGTCGCAGGCAATGGATCTGGACAGTGGTAGGTGCTCTGTAAGATCAGTCATAGTCTCACCACAGAACCAATGGATTAAGAAAGAGGATCTATATTCAGCAAAGCAGTTAATTCCTTCCATGTTAAATGTGGTTAAATTTAATCAAAACCTAAGTGAGAAGTCAGATCTATTATCAGTGAAATACATTTTTGTCTCTGTCGGTGTTAATGTAAGATTTTCTTTATCTAAAGTGGCTTATTGGTGTTTAATTAGAATTTTGAATAATGCTTAGAATCATCAATATTAACAAATATACCAAATTTATACAGAGTTTTTTTCCTGGTGCCCATCTGTGTCAGTTGCAAATGTAATAGACTCAGGGCTTTAATGATGCAAATTGAATTTTCCAGTGAGAGAAATGCCAATATAGGCCAAGAATTAATTCTCAATCCAAAGGGGAAGAGCAAACTATTAATTCATTACATCTGGCAGAAGCTATTCAGTAGTTTCCTCTTTAGCTACATTAGTTATATTTGTTCTTAAAAAACAAAGGAAACCAACTCTTCCTGTACATGTCGTGCACATGGAGTTCATAGGCTCACCTCTCTGTCAGACCTTTCTTTATGTTTTAATTTATTTTTATATGTACAGACAAAGGTATGATTTAAAGCATTTTATATTCTGTTTATTTTCTAAATTTATTTTTGTTGCTTTCTTTATTTTTCTTGCTCTGCTGTCATCCCCTTTCACAAAGCTCTAAGGTCAGGTGATGGAGAGAGAGCACTGAAATCCCCACTGCCTCAGTGCAGCCCCAAGTGTACCAGCTGTTAAATCTTCATCTTCCCCACCATCCATTCTCCTTGCTTTCATTTCTAGAGAACTTTCTGCTAAGCATCCATATCTGTAAGATTTTCCTTTTAAATCTTCATCTTCCCCAACACCAGCAGTGTCCCCAAATCAGGTGTTTAACTCTGGATCGGGGGTCAGTACAGTGGGAACTGTTTGGCACACTGATACTGGGGAGAATAGTAGAAGGTAGAAATATTTCAAGCCCTGCATGAGTATTTCCTTGCGTGCTAAATCTTCTGGCAAATGATATTTTTTATAGTTGTACAGCACCATTTTATAAAAGTGGGGTAACTGGAGCAAAATTTTTCCAGAATGAATTCATGATGGAAGGGCAAGAGTTCAAAGCTGCCAGGACCTCACCTCCACACTCCCCGTTTTTTTTTTTAAAAACTGTTTTATTTTCTTTTTTTTTTTTTTTTTCCATCAGAAAACTGCCTTTGAAGCTTCTAACTATGCCTTCCTGGCTTAATTATGCTGATAACACATTATTTTAATAATATTTGTGCTGCTTTTAGCTGGGGTGGAGTAAATTTTCTTCACAGTTGCTGGTATGGGCCTATGTTTTGGATTTGATAATTGAGGATGATATTTGGATGTTGATAATTCAGGGCTGTCTTCCGTGTATAATATTTCTTCTTAAAATATAGATAGGATAACCCAGGTCAATATAAAGGATGAGGATGATATTTGGATGTTGATAATTCAGGGCTTTGTTATCACTGAGCAGCACTAACACAGAGCCAAGGCTTTATTTGGCTCCTCACCCACCAGAGAGGGTGGAGGGGACACAGCCAGGACAGCTGACCCCAGCTGAGCCAGGGGATGTCCCAGCCCATGTGGCACCACGCTCAGCAGATGGGGCTGGGGAGGAGGAGGAAGGGGGGACCTTTGCAGTGATGGTGTTTGTCTCCCCAAGTCACTGTCACAGGTGATGCAGCCCTGCTGTCCTGGGGATGGCTGAGCCATGGGAAGTGGGGAATGAGTCCCTTGGTTTGCTTTGCCTGTTAAACTGCCTTTATCTCAACCCTCGAGTTCTCTTTACTTTTATTCCCTCCCCAGCCCACCCAGGGTAAAGTGAGTGTCTGTGTGGGGCTCTGTTACCATCTGGGCTTTAACCATGAGAGTTGTTGAAAGAGTTTCCCAGCCTTACTGGAATTAGGTATTGATTTTTAGTATTTATGATTTCTTTTCACAGAGATTTCACAACACGGTTTGTCCTGGTTTTCTAATATGGAAGAGTTATCACACAATAAATTTAATGGATTTTTTAGAGTATTGTCATGAGAAGTACTCTGCTGGCATCAAATTCTTTCTTGGCAATTTCCTGGAATATTTTTCATTGTCTGGAGGAACTCTAAAATATGATTTATTTGTATAAAATATCTCTGAAGATAAAAACTTCAGACTGACTTTTAATTCCAACCATGCACGTGTGGGTTTTTCATTCCTAAAGTGCAAGATTTTATGTGCCTGTCCTAATGTAGAACTGCAATGTGTGGTCTGACTTCTCCACTGCTTTCTGTTCTCCTCTGTAATTCTGCATTGTAGGAGAGCTGGAGTTGCTGATGTTCCTGTGAAAATGTTAACATCCTGGTGATGACAACTCTATTAATCATATTTTGCCTAAATCTGGCAAGAATGAGAGAACTGAAAAGCAAATTGCTAATCCTAGTGACTGGAATGGGTTTTTTTGGTGACCCAAAGGTGAATCTTGGGGCAGAATTAGGGATTTCAATTTTCAGAATTGAAATCCTTATATTTCATGTTCTTCTCCACTGGGTGGACTTGGATGTTGCGGAGGTTTTTCTTTGGATTGACATGAGTTTATATTCTAGGACTTCTCAAAATAGTTTTCTACAACCAATGTTCAGTGAATTAAGACTTCAAAAACAAACAAAAAGAAAAAAAAAGAGAAAAAATTCAAGGAATTATTAAACATATTTGTGTTTCAGGTTTGTCATTTACCAGTGTAAGAACACTAGAAAAGTTCTTTTATAAATTTTCTTAATATTTTGCTTGTGCATACAGTTCTTTGAATAAGTGCATGCTGTGAATATGAAGTGTGAAAATAGCCCAGGTTTCATAAGAACATTGCAAAAAACAAAATGAGAACAGGCTGTTTTTGTGAAACAGTCACAGGTATTGACCACTACTTGGGGAACATTTTCTTCAAAGTCTGTAAGGGCATTTTTAGGCATTTAAACTGAAAATAAACAGTTTAATTAAAACCAAATCCCACACGCTGGATGAAGTACATGACTGCTTGTGTGGCAATTCTCTTAGGTTTATATTCTATACAGAATTTAGTAAATCCAGCCTTACCTGTCATGAAATCCTTTTGTGTCAGAGTCAACCTACATGAGGAGATAAACAGATGGTAGAGCTGAGAGCACACAAAATGCTAGCTTGGGTAAAATGCACGCTGCTGATAACCCACTAAGCCTTCCTGGGCATGCTAATCCTAATTTATGTTAAATCGTAATTAAGACAGTTTTGTTTATTGCTTGTAGCCATGAGCACCTGGAAGACTGACTAATCCCATCCGTGTGTTGGGGACAATCCAGCTGCTATTGTTAACTCAGAATGCTGAAAAATTGGTGTTTGGGAGTTGTTTTCATTTTTTCAAGCATTTATGGAGGGCCCTTTTCCCCATCGTGTCAGGAACTGGAACAGAAGAAGCATCCTAAATAAAATGGATGAAGGGATTTTTGGAGCAAGAGGCCAAAATCTAAATAGGCTCGCTGTGCTTCCAGCCAAACTTTAAATCAGAATATCTCTGATATACCCATGCAAAAATAGATTCTGTCGTGGCTGTGCCTGTTTGGTGTTGCACAAATTAGGCATGACTGTTTTATTTTCAGGATTCTGAGGGTTTTTATTCAGGAGGCCATGGGTGGTACCATTAAGGTGAGATGATAAATGATGAGCAGAGGAAAAGGGGCAGCATTAATTGAATTGCAGGAGAATAAAGCCCACTAATCCCACTTTCTGTAAAATTTCATGTTTTCATTTGCATCCTTTTTCTTACTATAGGTTAAACTTCTGTTCTCACAAATGTTGCTTTATTTGTATCAGGTACAGATTTTTGACCTGGTACATGTATTCACACAATTACATCTATCATGGGTTGTGCCATCAGTTGACAAGAATTGTTTTCTGTTCCTTCTATAACATTTCTTCTTAAAATGTAGATAGGATAACCCAGGTCAATATAAAGTCTCACTGTGAAAGATTTTTCCCTTCAGAAGAATTCCTGCCCTTGGAAGTGTATTCATTCTAATGACTTCAAATCACCCAATTTAAAAATGATGCAAGAATGGCAATGTTTTCATCTTCTATTGTTAAACCTTTGAGCTGCTTAGGGATTTCCTGTTCTTAAAAGTTTCATTTTCTGCCTTGTCATGATGGAAAACATGCAAACCACTGTTAAGTGACAACTACATTCTCTGTACTATTTTGAAGTCAGCCCATGCAGAGATCACTTGCAGTGTGGAAATTTGGACCTAATTATCCATTCATTACATACTGGAAAGTATTTGTTGAATGAATTTTTCATCAGGCCGTGGTAAAACAGAAATAAAGAATTAAGGACTAAAGGTGAGCATGTATTTCATAATTTGTACAAAATTCAAGTGTGAGTGCAACTGCTCTGATTCTTCTCATGTTTAACTCATGGTATTTGTAATTACATGGATTTTCTTGCCAGTTACAATTAGATTTGATTTTTGCAAGAAAGTAAAAGTGGAAATGAAAAATTTGCAGTTTGTTACAGAGCCTAAAATGAATGCCGTATCTGCAATAATTTCATGTGGATTCTTCTTATGGACAGCAGAGAGCAGCAGTGTGATGACCTGAATCAGAAGGAATAATGTTCAGGAACACTGAAAGTAACTAACAAGGGAAATGCTTCCAAAAAACTCCAATTATTGCCTTGATACCGGTGCAATTCTTTTTTTGAGAGACTTTTGCAAAACAAATTAGGATATTGTGAGGAAAAAAAAAAGACATTTCCAATAAAATAACTATTATAAAAATAATTGTTAAACCAGGTGTTTACATTTAAAAAAATGACAGCAGAGGGTGGGTAACTAATTTAGGGAAATGAAGGATTGGTGTCTGAGCTGTGTTTAGAACTGTCCAAAATGATGATGTAGAGCAAACGACAAACATTAGCTCACAAACCATAGTTTAAAGAAACAAAATTACTTTTGAATAGTCTAAAAGTTGGTAAACTCAGTAACAAGAACTTTTGGAAATCATTAACTATGTCTACAGGTAATTTGCAAGTCAGTATTTTTGTTTGCCTTAGGAATTCCTGGGTACAGATCAGAGCACATTAAATCATTCAGGGTAGAAGTCATCATGTACAATAGAAAATATTGTTTCTAATGACTTGGAAACAGTTTTTTCATCTCATATTTTAACACAAACCCCAAATTTGCAAGTTTGGATTATTTTTTTGTTAACAGTGACTGTGCTTTACCCTCCATTGTTTTCCATAATAAAAGCAGGACGTAGACTCTGGTGGGCAATGAACAGATATAAATACCTGAGAGTCAGATAAATTATGCTGTGTCCCTTCATTCCAGGGAAGCTGCTGCCCTGAAGGATGCAGCAGATGCTGTTGCCCTGGTGATTGCTCCAGGCCTGCATTCCTCACTCCTCCTTGGGTCTCTGCATTCCTGCAGACAGAACTACAGACATCTCACATCTCATCTGGACAAAGGCCACAAACTCAGTGCAAAGAAATGGAGCAGCAAGCATGGAGCATGGAGGTGATGTGTTGAAAATGGCATCTTTGCTCAACAAGTCCCCAAATTTTGTTTTATATTTTAATGTGTTGACTGATTTTCCTTCAAACTCATGTCTGTGTTGGGTGTTAGCTAATTTTAGCTTTGTAAAGAGCTAGGCTCCATTTCAGGAGACAGCCACTAATGCAGTTGTTTCATTTTGCACTACAAAGCTCTGTGATGGTATCAAAAGTGTGGCAGGGAGCTGAGGTTGGGGCTGGTGTGACACTGACCTTATTCTGACTTTTCCCTTGCAAAACTGAACCAGACTTTATGATAAATTTTGGTCCCAGGTTTTTTGCACTGCAGTGTAAGTGCCCCAAAATCACTCTGACATTTCCTAATGATCAAACAGTCTCGTGTGTGAATAAGTAATGCTGTGGTTCTTTGGAGACATTCACAGTGTTGCATACAAATGATATAATAATTTTGTCAGAGACTGAATTAGTAGAAAAGCCTCTCTATTGTCCCAGAAATGCAAGGGCTTCCTCATTTCTGCTGAGATCTCACAGTGGAACTGTAATTGTGAGTAACCCAGAGAATGCAGGGGAAGAACAATGGCTGAAGACAGGAACTGTGAAAATAACATAATAGAAGCCAAATCAAGCTAATGAGGTTTTTATTAAGAGGTAAAGCTTCTTGAACTTCTCCTGCCAGTTGGCTTTTGGATGATGATATTAATTATCGTGGTTTGGCCATTGCAGGGCTGGTTTTCCTGGTGGACCCAGAAATAGCTCAGTCCCTTCAGAACTGATACTTTCCATTAAATATTCTGCTTTTATCCTTTACCTGCCTGATTGAGGCTGCAATTGCTTTTTAAATGGGAAATCCTGTTAAAGACAATGGGAGCCTTGGCACCAGCATGATTATCCAACAGTTTATTGGTGTGGTGCATTACGAAGGGTAAGATGCAGAATTCACAGAGCTCATTTAGGACCCATTCTGCCTTTTCTAATTGTGTCTGTGTGTGTGCTCTTCTCAAAATCACTGAGAGATTTTAATATAAATTCAGTGTGGTGTGAAACTTCTTCCTTATTTGTGTTGAGGCAGTCAGGTCCTACCATGGCTTTATGATGTTTATTCTGCTTTACTGCTAATGTGCTGCTGAACTGTAAACAAACACAAACAGGGTTATCAGGCAAAATGCATTAACATAAACATTTTAGTATCCTGCTCTTTCTACATCTCCAAATGGACCAAGTATTTAAATGAAACATTAACTCTTACAAGGAAAACAGAAGATTTGCTGTGTTCTTTCAGTAATATCCCACTATTCCATTTTGCAGTGTGTATTTTGCTATGTTTACCCTTTGAAAAGTGAAAAGCCCCAGTGTTCATCAAATTTTTTTGTGTTTAACTAAGAATTTAAAAGGCAAGTTAAAAATTTTGACTTGGCCCACATGACTTGAAGACTAAAGCATCTTTTTAATTAATTGACAACTTTGATCCTGTTGGGTGAGGGACAGAAATCAACAAGCAGCTTGAATTTTTTGTGACATTCATAAGAAAAGGATCTGGTTCCATTCTAGTTCACATGAAATTACATTAAGAAGGAAAATATTTATTAAGACTAGAAACTGGAATAAGAAATTTACCTTTGGGGTGCTGTGCATACAGGAAAGGGATTCTGGCACTCAGAAATGCCACGGATGTAATTCATTAATAATATAAGTGGATGTTCAGGTTGTGCCAAAATAATAATTTGCACCTATTTTTTTTTGATACAGAGTGAAAAGAAAACAATGGGGCAGAGAAGAATTGCTCACAGTTTTTTGGATTTTAAGAGTAAAGTCAATGGGGAAGTGACTTTAACAGGTACAGGTTTCTAAAGGACAATGAAAAATTCAAATATTTCCATGACATGATGTTCCAGGCCAGATGATGCTACAAACACTGATCAGTGGCTTGCAATTAAAAAAAAAGTTATCTGTATTCTTACACCTACCAAGATGTCGAGGAAGTTCTGAATGTCTCTTTATTCCTTATTGGGATAGATGTGGATACAATTGAAGAATGATTACACCACACATGGAATACCAGCAGGAAAGTTGGCTATTAAGCAAAAAATTAATATAATATTTTTATTTCTGATTTGGAGTTTGAAGGACTAGGAAGAGGGGAGAGTTTGAACTTCAGAATAGACCCTGAGCTTCATTTTTTTGTGGGAAATAACCCTTGGTTTGTGAATGAGAGAGACCTGGGTGCAATCCATGTTTGGGAGTCAAACTGCTTCTCGTGTTTATTGTCTCCCAGAGGATATCTCAGCCTGTTTTAGTTTCCATTATATTTATCTTTTTACAATGGAAATGCATGCTGCAGTAGTGGCTCTATTGCTGCAGCAGTGGTTCTGTTA
This sequence comes from Acrocephalus scirpaceus scirpaceus, assembly GCA_910950805.1. Lineage (NCBI taxonomy): Eukaryota > Metazoa > Chordata > Aves > Passeriformes > Sylviidae > Acrocephalus > Acrocephalus scirpaceus. Next base: position 4,112,206 of record OU383792.1, read on the forward strand.
CAGCTTTTTTCCCCCTTATTTGATCCAAACAACATGTATCTTGTCTCAAGTTACTGGAGTCTTTTCTTTCTACAAGTAAATTAGCAGGATTGTTCATTAGGAAGGAAATCTGTTCCCTGGCAGCAGAGAGAGTTCCTTGATAGCAGCAGAGTCTTGACCTTGTTCAGTCATCAGATTGGCTTAACCTGCATAACTGCTTATAACTCCTGTCATTTTATATCAGCTTTGAAATGCAGAGTTCTGGGGATATTTTGGCCAGATATGTCAAGCCTTAACCAATAATGAGTAATTTCAGTAGGTAGCAGTTTGTCAAGTTGTCTTTTAATCTTGCAGCTAGGTCAAATTAAGCACAGTTACAAGAGCAGATACAAAAGTCTTGACAACTTGTTCATCCACAAGGGATCTGCAAAACTCAATTCTTTTTTCAGAAGTTGGAGTTAGGTTGTTGTAACCCACTAAATTGGATTGAATAAAATAGCAACACCTCTCTGTTTTAGGGAAGGCTGTGTTAGATTACAGGAATAATGTTGCCTGGAAAAAAAAGAACTTTTTCAGCTGGATATTCTGTTGTATTTGAGGATGACTTTGGTTTTGTTTGGTTGGGTTTTTTGTTTGTTTGTTTGTTTTTGGTTTTTTTTGTGGGTTTTTTTGTGGGTTTTTGTTTGTTTGTTTTTCACTTTTTGTTTTGCAACTGATTTACTTGACATTGCTTATACCTCCTGAGTTCTGCATGTGAGTAAATGCACAAGCTTTACAAATTACTGCAGAGTTCTGAAGGTGAGGTATGGATTCCACCCTGTAAGCCATGTTCATTAATATAATAATATTTTTTTCTGACTTGTACTTGAATTATTGGCTTACAATGGGCTTCTGCACCCACCCATGTGTAATACCCTGTAATCACTGGGCTGCCTAAGTCAGCTCTGATGGAAAGTTTCTGTGTGGAAAAAGTGCACCCAAGGAAACCCAACCATTAGGAGTTAGCACAAACACGGCAGAATTAACACAGGAACAGATGGACAATTTTCAAAAGCTGAACCCTTGGCCACAGAGAGATGCAGAAAACCCAAGAACAGGCAAAGCAGATTAAAGCTGGGAACAGTGAAGAGGTTTTGTCTAGTTTTTGAAGCAGATTTCTAGAGAAAAAAAAAGTCTTTGAGATATTATTATGATTGTCCTAATTTCTTCTTAACTCTTGAGTTTTTCTTTGGAGAAATGGTTCACTTTTTTTTTGATTTTTCTAGATTTCCACTAAAGTAGGTGAGGAGATCAGGTGTGACTATGGCAATGTGTTTTTGAGTAAGAGGACTAACCCTATAAAAAAATCTTCCCAGGAACCCAGCTTCCTGAAAAACCCTAAAAGTTTTCTATCAGGACCCTAATTACTCATTCACATCTCCATAAATATCCAAAAAGACATTTCATTTTCTTTGTAGTTTCTACTCAAAACACTTCTCAATCAGACCAGTAAAGTAATGTAGAAGAAGGGAGTCAGTAAATGTAATTAAGCCAACTGTTGTTAATTGAACATCTTTTCATCCCCAATTAATTACTAATTAATTACTATAATAATAAGTTATTACACCAATAGATGTTTCCTGATGGCCAAGAGCAGATAAGAAGGATTGGACTATAGAGAGTGTGTGACAAACTGCTGGGGGTCAGTCAGGCTGGCTGGGAGGTGTAAGGGACAGGTAGGAACTGAAGTCAATAAGGTAAATAACATTTTAATTGCCTCCTGCATTTATTTTTCTGTGCCTGTCAGAAATTATGCTGATTAATGGCCTTCATAAAGGGGCAAGATCACAGGCACAGCTGTCTCTGAGCATTACCAAAGTTATAAAACTATTAATTTCTCAGTGGTATCATTAAAAGAAAAATATTTTATGCAAATGTATTTAACTTTACAGATAATTATTCAGATTGTGGGAATTACATTAGTGTCTTTTTAAAGACTTTTTCCTTTTCTATCGTTCTGGACATTTTCATTTGACTTTATTAAAATTGATAGCTCTGTTCCATGCTAAAAAACAACATCTAGCTTCAAATTTTAGTTTCCTTAGTTGGTGATATGACAGACCATGTCCAGCAACTAAAATTTAAACAGACATTAAGATAAAATTAACACAATACTGAAGGTTTGAAGTGTTTATATCTATGTTCAGCTCACAAACCTGTGCTCTATTCAAACAAAAATAGAAAATTGGTAACAAACCCCCTGTGAGCAGGACTATTGTCTTTTGCTGTCCATTGAGTGCCTACGTAACCAATAACCAGTTTGATGTGTTTCTTACCCTGGCATAACTCAGAGCACTAGAATTCTGTGTGGTTATGTAAAATCTTAGTGAGGTAACGTTTCAAATCAGTAAATTGATTCATTTAACCCTAATTTTGTAAAACCAGTAAAATTAGTTTGTCATTCTCTTGGATCCAATGAAATGTATTGTGAACCAGATTTGGTTGAGGATATGGAAACAGAGCCTGATAGACCCTACAGAATTAATGGACACCAATTTTGGGATTAAGAATATCTTCCTGCTCAACAGCATTTGTTATCTGAGTTTTCCAAGCTCAGGATATTTTTCTTATTTCTAAAAATAATAAGGATGTTCCTAGTGAAACATACTCACATAGCCTCAAACCCAATTTGTTTCAACCGTTTTTCTTTGCCTTTTAACAACTTCTTAGTCATATATTCAGCTTATTTCATGGCAGTACAAAAAGCCATCTTTTCTTTCTTGTCATCTATGTGCTCTTCATCTTGTAAGTATTAAAAGAGCCCTCTGGCTGGAGCGTTAGGTGATCTTTATCTCCATTTCATTATATCAGTGAAAGAAAACAAACAGTATTTTTAAAATGTAATTGAACTCTAAAAATGAAAAAAATCTAATTACCTCAGGCAGTAAATGAGAATGGGTCACTTAAATTTTAGTTTGAATGCATTAATTTTTTTAGTATAAGTCTATTTCAGCTACAGTAGGCTACAAAACAGATGAAGTTTTCAAGGCATAATTTTTTATCTATTGTAATAAGTTTTCACTGTGTTGCAGGTCAAAATGAGTTCTGTAGTTTTAAATTAGTTTTTTGGATATTAACAGCTTAATGGCTGCGGAATTTATATCAGGATCGTGATAATTTTTGAAACTTTAGGCGTGCTATAAAGGCAACATAAAAAGCTGCTAAAATTATTAAAAATTAGTGTTTTTGCACTAACAGAGAAGCAACAGAATTAATGAGCTATCAGAAAATCAAAACATTTGCACAAGGTACAAACTATTGCAGAAAGCAGGTTGTGTTCAGTATGTGTTTCATCAGTAGGCACTGTTGGTTCTCTGCTGCACTTCGGTGCCAGCTGAAGTTCAATGCCAATACAAGGTCACCAGGGAATGAAAGGAATTCCAGCACCACTTTTACTTTATGAGCTATTGCTCATTTCAGCGTTGGGAGAGATAAATTTTCTAATCCTGAAGTTATTTGAATTAGCTGCTTAGAACCCTTTTTGTAAATTACAATACTCTGAAGCACCTCGGTTTTACATTTTTTTGTGCTAAGAACTTATTGAACAGAAACACTGTGTACTGTACATGTGCCAAAGCAGCCCATGGGAGGTTTGAATATCTCTGAGTGGCTTGGTGCCAATGACATCTTGAGCTGACTGTGCTGTCTTAAAGTAACAATCTAGAATCAGTTTTAAGCTTAAAAAAAAAAAATTAAAATCTCCACTGTATAAAGCTCTTGCTATTTATAGGCAGGATAAAGGGAAGATATTTGAGTTTAGTGAGCTGATAGGTATGAGATGATGAGATTCCTGCTTAACTTTCCTGAGCTAGCACAGTGAAAGGAGGAAATGTTTTGATAAAGATCCAATTGCATGCATTTAGAATGTGCCTTCTCTGGGGTTAGCTCCATCTCCCCTAGGTGAGTTTGTTTTGAAATAGGATTTGTGGTCTTGCCCAGTAGGGGAGGCACATGGGGGTTGTTGCTTATGGGGTGTATTACGTAGTTGAGAGTTATAAACATAATTTATTTCCTGGAGGTAAAGCTGGTGCTGTTGTAACTATGTTCATTTGCAGCCAGTGTTCATTCCCATCTTTCCATTCAACATTTTTCTTTTCCACAATCCACTTCCTTTTGTTTTATTTTGCTCATGGTTCGTGCATTTATAAGGGTCTGTAAATACCAGTTGGGAGCACAATACCCAAATACCTTCTGCATTTTGTATCTAGCCTTAAATACCTTACTCTTGCACCTCCCAGAGCAATTCTTGCATACTTTAGTTCTTTCCAAGGTAAAAACCATCAATGTCAAATTAAAATGGATTGCAGAATTTTGCTCTTTATTCTCTGTCAGGTATTTCTTGACAGCCTGGAATTTGCACTAACCTCTGTTTGATCCTTGACACTCTTGACAACCTCAAACTGGAAGTTTGTTAAATGGTGCCAACTTATCTTGCATATTAACATCTATATTAAAGTGAGGTTTTAAAGAGAATTTTAATAGCATTTGGTACCAGATCACTTTTAAATGGTGACAATTGTATGCTATTACCATAGCTCCTGATCATATCGATTGACATATCATTTGGCCATGGCTCTTGATTTCTCTCTGGAAGAAGCTGCTGGTTCAGTTATACCTGCACATCCTATTTCAGGAGCAGTTAATGAAATTATTTCTCAGGAGGAATCTTTTTGGCATATTCAGGTTGCATGTACATTTCATTGGGCTATAACTGAGCACTGTGAACTGTGATGGACTGAAGGGTACAATTTCCACAGTGAATGTTTCAGTGGGAGGAAGAACTCTTGGCTGACACCTGTGTGCTGTGAGCTGTCATGTACTACACAGGAGAGAAAAATTTCCTCTTGTTTATGAGCTGGTTTGGCCTTGGTCAGCACAGGCTGAGTACCAACACTCACTGCTCCACCTGTTTAACCCCAGGTGTGTGGTCATGTCCCAGTTCCTGGGTGCAAGGATGTTGGAACCCAGGGCATCCCTCTGGCTGCCCTGGGTGGTCCAAGGCCCTGGCAAGGGGTCCAGAGACCCTGGCACGAAGTCAAAAATACCAAAGTGCCTTCGATTTTAGCCCATGGGAGCAGTTACCAACCTTGTATGAAGAATTAGAAACCACAAGAGTTTGATTAGGGCGATAATTAGCTTATGTAGAATTTTCATAATGGGGGTTCAAGAAGGCAAGATGGAGGAATCTGGGCATGTCCCTGTCCTTCTGCTTCTTCTTTTTGCCCTCCATCTTCTGCTGTGGTGGTGGCACTTTTGGTTTAGCATAGAAGTGCAGTGTCTAACTCAGGAGATAGGTGTTGGTATCTTACTATAAACACAGATCACGTAATACTTAGTATGAAGAGTTAAGACCACCTGGTCAGGGGGCAGTCAGCAATGACCAGCACTGTAGCAGCACCCAAGCTGAGTGAGAACAAAATGTACCAGGTAAGGAATAATAAACAACCTTGAGAACCTGAACTGATGAATCCCAACTCTCTCTTCTGTCACGGGGGCTTGGGACAAGGACATTCAACAAACATCAGCCCGAAGAACCGAGACAAGGACAGTGCAGAAAAATGAAATACAAAAGGTATCACCATTAAAGATATCAGCATCACCTCCTTCAGCCCTGGCAGCAACAGCACCATCCTGACTTGGAAAAACACTCAGGCAGAGCTGTGGAATTTCTGGGAGTCTGTTATCATGTCTGGGATGCTGACAGTTAAACTGTGGCCACTTTGAAAGTTTAAGAATCACTTCGGATGAAAGATCATCCTGTGATGCTGTTTTCTCTGGAGGGGTCATCCCAGTCCTCAGATCCTTGCAAAATTTGAACTTGCTGTCTTTTCCTCAGACAAATTACCACTGATTACAACTGAGGAAAGACTGCAAGCCGTGACATGGTAATTATTCTAAGAGATAATTAGGAAGCAGAACAGAAAAATATTACTGAAGAATGAAGACAGCTGCATTATAACCTAAAGCAAAATTGCTGAAACTCGCACTCATAAAGGGGAGATATTTTTGTGTGTTAGATGTGGAAGATGGAGTCATCTCACCAAACATCCATTATTTTTGTTTACCCTGGGAGGTCACAGTCATAAGAATTTGAGTCAGGAGTGGTTCTGAGAGCTTGTGCTGTTCCAACCATCCCATCATCTTCTCCTGAATCAGAATGGATTGAATCTAAAGCTTTCCCTCCCAAATTCTCCAATGTGTTATTGAAAACATACAGTGATGGCTGTCACAGTGTCCCTGGTGACTTCTATCAATGTTCACTGCCCTAATGAGAAAATGTGGCAAAATCCAATATAAATTCTCCTCTCTGTACTTTAATTTCCTTATGACTACTCTGGATGTAATGGACACAGAGAACAGCTTAGAGACTTTTCCTTTGCAGCAACAAATACAGAAAATCATTCTTGTTTTCCTTCAATCTACTCCTTTAGGAGTTTAGTCCTTAAAAGAAGTGACCAATCCAAAGAGAAGTTAATTCAAAATGAAGGGTGCTGTTGAGCCAGTTGACTTCAGGGCTTGATCTGATGCTGATTGAAGTGATAGGAAAGCGATCCCGAATCCCAGGAACGGCGTTTTTGCCACATGAAGTGCCAGTGCTCTCACTGCTGCTGCAGCCAGACAGATTTCTGGGCAGCCCAGAGCTGGCTGAGCTCTCAGATCCATTAGCAGTGTTAGCTGCACCATGTCCCAGCCCCTTGCCAGCTGGACAGAGGGGACAGAGCCGTGACACCATCCAGGATCCCCAGATGGTGTTCTTTACTTTGAATTCCCTGTGCTTTCTCTCTCTGCTGATGTGCCTTCACGGCCGTGTTTGCCCTCTATTTATCTGTGCATGTAAAAATTAAATTTCCTTGTTTTCTCCTCCCCTTTTATTTCCTCTGGTTGTTTTACGTGGTGGCATCTGTGGAATGCTGTGACATAATTACGTGTTTAACATGCAGATTGAGGACAAGGCGAACTTTAAAGTTCTACAGATTAGTTAAAAGTTCCCACAGCTTACTTTGGAGCTTGACAGCATCCATTAATGTTTTTAGTATCATTGCAAGCACCTAATGCTTACACATAAAAATAAGAAAACAGTTTGAGTACATAGGAAAATATAGGGCAGTTAGTATTCAGTCCCTCATTTATTTGTGAAGTATATAATTCTATCTCAGGAGCTTTATATTGTAATATTAAGAGTAGTCATTCCAGATCAAAGGAGTGAAGCTGAAGTTATTTTGAAAATATAAATACTTATTTTTAATTTTTATCAATAATCTTATTTTGCAGCTGGGGTGATATTTTATCACATGCCCTTCTTTGCCCTTTTATACTCTGAATTTACCTTACTCTGGAGTACCTTATTTTAGCTTCCTTTTTCATGGTCTGCAAACCTCAGAGTTCAGTTTTATGTGCACTGTAGGAAGCAGAAACACAACAGCCTCTGAAGTTACCAGAAGGAAACTGCACCCTGTAAATGAATTTTGGGATAACTCTGCTGGTCTTTATCTCCAGATAATCGTGGGTATTCAGGAACCATGCCTGTCTATAAATACTCCATTCCTGATTTTCTGTTATTTATATTTGCATTCACAATTGCTGGGCAACTTCAGATTTTTCCATGCTGGCACAAGCCTGGATTGACTTGGGTACCTCCATCCAAAGGGAACAGAAACTCTCTATGCTGGCACACGGACAATGAAATGGTATGGCAGCAACATCACTTGCATAATTATGCTTCAGTTTATGCTGAAGGAAAAGCAGGCATTTCCAGCTTAATTGTTGCCCTTGTCTCTGAGAGGTCTGCTCCTTCCAAATTCTTTTTCTCTTAAGAAATTTATCTGCAGTGTAATTAGGAGCACAGAGAAACCAAGCAGTGAAAATGTGTGAATATGCAGGCAGCAAAAATGCTTCGTGAAGGGTGCAGCATGCAGACATTGTATTTCTCCTTCCCCCTCATGTGATCCAAATTCATGACTTTAGTCGTGGTGTAAATAAGTGTTTCTTGTAATTTGTGGTTAGAAACTGAAATTTGGAGTGTAAGGGAGTAACTGGTTTACAGGTTTATATTAAACTGTGTTTAATATCTACATCTTCCCAGATGTAGATATTAAATAGTGTGCTTCAGTACCAATAGAAAAATGCCACTTTTACTATTTTTTTCAGTCATGAGACTTCGTCCAAGCTTATGGCATTCAAGAGAAGATTAACTCCTATGCAAGGTTAGAAATAAAACACAGTAAATATTTCTTATTTGTTATTAAACCATTTGCAGATCATTTTAAAAAGTGCAGTCCTTTATTCAAGCTGCTGGAGTGGTGTTGAAATCCTTCAAGCCTTCAGATGGTGCAGTAATTGCACACATCTGATGCCAAGGCTGCAAAACTTTGATGAAAGCTGTGGCTGTGTTTTTGCTGTCGATAGATCATGTTCTCTGCTGCAGTGAATTAAAACAAAACACTTCAGGGATGCTTTTCCATGTTATATCAAAATCCAGCACGCAGAGTCCAATGAGTCATGTCAGCAGCAGAGCTGGTGAGTGAATTTGTGTCTGTGCCTGAGTAACCATTCCTTTACATTTATAAATGGTTCTCCTTTTCAAGAGCTGCTAAGTATGCAGCAGCTGCCTGAGCTATATGGACTTCCTCATTAGGCTGATGAACTTCAAAGCAATTGGGGTTCCTTCCAAGTATGAAGGGAGGACATACAATGCATTTCAACTGAAGTTAAGGATGAAAAGTACTTTTTTTTTAAAAAAACAAGATGTTCCCGATAATTAATTTCTTTTTCAACTAGAAGAACGTCTAATTTTTTTTTCTCCAGCAAATCGTTCTTTCCCCTTGCCATTTCTGACCTGCAAAATTAAGTTTTACTTGAGTGAAGGTCTTTATTGACCTCATGTGTACCAGGTTTTCCTCTGTGGAGTTCAGAATAGGTACATAACCCATGAATGAATTCTGGCCACATTTTACTGCAGACAAGTATTTAACAGTATTTCCTCAGTCCTTTAATTTTCAGGATTTTATTTTGCTGTAATTTAACCACAGTCTGCCCAAGTCCTACTGGTGTAAGTTAGATTGGATATCTGTTTATTAAAGTTAAAAGATTTTCGATGGAAAGCCTTTTATTTTCCATCGTAACAAATCTCATTTTGGAGACAGATTATTTTATTGATTTTAGCATTAAGCAAAGAAAACGCAAATTCTAATTTGAGTCTGGAGCCTAGGATTGAAGCCTAATTCTTTGGCAAAAGGTGAAATCAGTGGGTTGAAGTGCAGTTGTCTCAAAGTTATTTCAGGTTTCAGTCCAAATAAAGTGCAGGACCCAGCAGAGTTATTTCCACATGGTAGAACTGCACCATGGTGAAGATAATTTGGTATTTTTTTTTAAATGACTAATAAGCTGTGAGAGTAAGACTTTAAGATACAGATTGAAACAGTTCAATTCTTGAAGTTTAATGTTTTTTTCTCACTTATTAAATCATGGAAAATATTGCACAACAAGAAGAGGAGGGAGCCATGGTACAGTGGGTGCCTCTGAGAGGGAGTCTTGTAGAAGGTTCATAAAATAACAGATTTCTACCATGTGTGGGTTTTCCTTTCCATTTCTCTGTGTTCAATGTGAGATTTGTTTAATAAAGATTAAAGGGTTGGGCACTAACCTGCCCTGGGGGGGCAGCTGGAGTGTTCTGCCTTGAAACAAGGGCTGCTTGTGGTAAGGAGGGATTGCCCCAGGTCAGCTGCTCACACCTGCCTGCTGCTGCACCCTGGGGATGCTCTGTCACCCTGAGGAGCCAGGGCAAGGCATGACCCATTTACCACACCTAATATTGATGGCCTTAAGTTTTAATTTCATATTTTCAGGTTCTGTGCTGCCCAGGGTGCAGCTCTGAGCTCACAGTCAGGGTCACTCAGCTCTCTGCACACAGCAGGGACACAAAACAAATCCTTGTCCTGCTGCACACCAAGGACAACTTTCAGCCCAACAGCACAAACAAGGGTGGCTGGAGGGAGGAACAAGAAGGATGGGAGCTCACAGCCTGGAGCTGGGATTGGACAATTCAACCCCAATGTGCAAATAGACCAAAACTGATCAAAGTGTGAGACCTGGTGACCGTTTGTCCATTTTGTGACCATTTTGTGTCCATTTTGTGCCCATTTTGGGTCCACCTTGGGTGTAGCCCTGGCCAGGCCCTGTCCTGCCCAAGCTGTACCCTAAAGGCCTTTCAATAAATCCCTGCTTTATTCTCTGGCTCTGTCCAGTCTCTGTTCCAGCTCAGCCCTCCCAAGCCATCAATGCTTTCACAAGAGCTGTGGCACACGTGTGGAGGCAGGAGGAGCCTGCAGATAAATGTCACTGCATAGGGCTACTTGTGTGTTATGGTGAAAATTGTTTTCTTAGAGGGATTGTGTTCTTATGGGATTTTCAGGTGCTAAATTGTATTAAGCATTCCTCTGTGTTTATGCATTAGGCTGTTAAATTCCTTATCTGGATTTACCACCAGAAAAAAAAAAAACCCTACATCTTTTGTAGGGGTGTGAGATGACATTTGCTTTTCATTTCTTGGGGTTACGTGCTGCTGTGGGATGTGATGTGCTTGGACAGTCCTTACCCTGCATGAGGGGATCCTTATTCCAAGAACTGAAAAGATAACACGAATTGAAGTTTGAAAAAGCAAGTTTTGCAGGCAGCGGAAGCTGGCATTTTTTGTTAATTTATATTTTTTTTTACCCTCAAGAAGGGAGAAAGAGGAAAAATGTATTTCATAAGTGTGCATGACTTCTTACAGTTTTGGCAGTGGAGCACAGCGCCTACTGTCCCTCAGGTAACGTAATTTGCTTTTTTATTGCCTATGGACATACTAAAAATGTAGCATTTTGCAAGAAAACAGTGCAACACATAATAGATGAGCATTTCGTGATAGAAAATGCCATAGAAATCACTTGGTGCTATATGACAACTTTACAGAGCTTAATGAAATAAGAGCATTTTATATATATATGCACAAGAGTATGTCAGTGGCTTTAAGATGAGGGAAAAGTTATCCCTCATTGAAGTTGCAGCTGTTTCACTTAAAATATTGTGATTTTTATAAAATTCAAGCCTTTGGTATGCTTTTCTGAGATGTGGGAAGGCCAAGAGAAATCAATTTTATTCAAGAGAAATCAATTCAAAAGAATTTTGATCAGGTACATAGGAGGACCAGCACTGTACAAGGAACTCATTTTATTAGAGCTTCGTCTTTCCCTCACTTGTTATTTTCCTTTTCTCTTGCTTGTGCTCCAGCTTTGTGAACTGCCCCAGCCTGAACTTGGTGTTTATCACAGATGTATTTGCTGTAACCTGGAATAACTTGAGTACTCTGCCTTTCATGGGTACAGAGCCAAGAAATAATCATTTCACATTTCACATTTCTAGTCTGCTAGAAAGAATCATGAAGAGAAGATGTGGATTGCCCAAATGGTGCAATGTGGGCATTGGTGGAGATGTTGTTACTCAGATTTTCTGTGGGACACAGGTTTAGGCTGAATAATTCATTATCACTTCAATAATTAGTGCTGCTAATAACAGCATATAGGAAACAGCATATTGGAAATCACTGGCAATTTCTCTTGTGCTGATCAAATTAATTGTCATTCCAAAGGAAGGATAATTATTTTTTGCTGTTCTACACTGTGTGTTCTGCTCAAAAAGAAATCTGATTTGAGGTATTCTCATCATCTTCCAGCTATTCCTAATTTTCTAAAATCAAGAATCTTTTATGTTTTTTTATCTGATTTAGTCTACGAGAATAAAAGCAATAAAAGAATCAATGTCTGGACAAATTCAAGTAGGAAATTGGAACCAAATTTTAACAGAAACTGTATGAACAATTTGAACAATCTGTATCACCTGAAATCTTTAGATCAAGGTGACATTTCTAAAGCAGACTTTATAGTTCATCTATAAATCTCTTTTGTTGTATTGTGCTGTAATTACAGAGGATCTATTTGGTCTCAGAGAATCCAATTTTTTTCTTGTACTTTTCCCATTTGTGAGCAGAAACTAAAGTTGTTTGGGTCTTAATCTACACAAAGTTGGTTTGGCAATGCTTTGGGATTTGTAGGTCTGGTGAGTGTCCATGATTTATGGAATAAAATAACAGAATGTGTTTTTATTACTACTTCATGAATGATTTTGACTAACCTTTTGTGACTGGAGCTCCCCTTAACCCTTCTGTATTGAGGACTCTGATTTGCTAATTTTAGTCCATCTCACCCACATTTTCTCATTCTACCCCAAACAATATTGCATTATGAAACATAGAAGAGAAACATTAATTATATAAGGGCTTTTATGATGTTAACACAAGTTAGACTGAAATAATTTGCATGTAGCAATGCTTTTACCTTTGTAATAATGGTTTTGAGTTATTGCTGTGGGAGATACCCAAGCCTGAGGGAAATCCCTGATATTCAGACTGAATAGAGAGGAACACCAGGAGTATCTGAAACCCCACAGCTCTGCCAGTGCTGGAATGGGAGGCTGGATTTCCCATAGAGGGAACAAAGCTGAGAGAATGGCACACGTTTCCTTTGTGAATTCCTTACAGTTTGAGCTGTAGTAAAATCTGTGCAAGTCAGCACAGAAGGTCTGTGATTGAAATCCTCCTGTGAATGTATTACCACTTTGAAAATTCCTCCCTTCCATCTACTCTGATTCTGACATGCACATGGTGGGAGTCCTGGGCTGTAGACACCAGGGAGGTGGCAGTGATGCAAAGCTGGTGATGGGGGAAATTGGAATGAAATACCTGGACCCGTCCAGTGTCCTAATTTATTCATGAAACACCACAATGAACAATTGTTTTACTTTTTCTTTTTTTTTTTTTTTTTTGTTAAGAGCAGACTTTAATTAACAAATTGGGCAATTCTACAAACTGAAATGATGCACAGAAAGGAGAGGACACCAATGTCCTCAGTTCATGGGAGCATTCCCTGTGTCACTTGCAGAGTTGGAGCTCTCATTATATTGTTTACCTCTGAAAATTATCCTTTCTGTGTTTCTTTTTCTCAGGCAGCAGCTTCTCTATGGCTCTGTTGACTGAAGTATTAAGATATGAAAAGGTAATCCTGTAACAGTTGGGATTCTGTACAGAAAAAGGAGGAAAAAAAAAATCCTACTATGCTCAGAGAAAAGCCTAGACCCTATAATTAAGATAACATTTCATTTGACAACTGAACAGGAGCCAGACCTTCAGTCATTTTGGAGCTGGTATATTGCCACCAATTATTTTAAATCTCTTTAGTTGCCAGATATTGTTGCTCTTCTGCTGCCTGGCAGGGCACCAATGATGCTGATCTATGATCCAACCAAACAGGAAGAATAAATTAACAGCAGTGTGACTGGTACATTCTCAATCCACCAGAATTAACCACAAGTGCAAAAGAGACAGTCATAAGATAATGACTGCCTGCAGGGTGGAGCAGGTTTAAGATACTCTGTACTGAATAAGGATGTGGAAAGGCTCCATGACAGTGAGACTGAACTAATTGCCTCTCATCTTTTAGGAAAATATTTTAAAAAGTTAAAAAAATCTGTATTTTATTCATGCTAATAAATGCACACTTGAGTTTTCCATATCAGGGAGCAAGGTCTTGTGACCAAATCCCCTTTTTATGTTGAATTTTTACACATTGCTGCCATTTATTGTTGAACAAGACCATGTAAATCCCATTTGGAAAGTGGTTTGGAGTACAAATCTCACAGATTTTTCTGCAGCTGAAGCAGTGTTCTTGTAACCTGGATAAGTGCTTGACAACTCCTGCTGGTTCTTCAGTCAGCCTCTAGACCAGGATATCAGTTTGTCTCTAGCAGCTCTCAGATTTGCTGGTGTTAATGCTCAACCCTCTTTGAAAAAAACCAAAACAAAACCAAAACAAACTTTAATTTCTTCTCTTTTAATTATAAGTCAATCTCCCAGGAACTAAAGCTCTGCTTGACACCAAAGTGGAAGTGTTGAGAGAGAGTAAAAAGGAGACTGAGAACGCTTCAAGTGATTTGGTGAATTTGTGTTGTATAGAAATTCCATTTCTATATTCTCACACAACTTGGTTTTGTTGTTTATAGTTTAATTTGAAATTGTTTGTTCTGATACTTTTTTTTTTTAAATTGTAATACATAATCACAGAATCATAGACAGGCTTGAGTTGGAAGTGACCTTAAAGATTACCATGTTCCAACCCCCTGCGATGGGCAGGGACACCTTCCCCTGTCCCAGGCTGCTCTGAGCCCCACCCAGCCTGGCCTTGGACATTTCCAGGGATCCAGGGGCAGCCACAGCTGCTCTGGGCACCCTCACAGGTGAGGCTGGCAGGTCAGTGATTCCCAGGGTCCTTTTAGAAATGAGAACAATGTTCCCCCTTGCCCACTCTCCTGGGACTTCACTGACCTGCCAGGACCTGGCTGGTCCTTGTTTCCCTGCCTGTGGAATTGCTTCTTTCCCTTTAGTTTGAATCAGGGTCAAATATTTCCTGTAGTGGTTTCCAAACTGAGTTCATTGTCCCTTGCTCTTTCTTTACTCATGTGCCTCAGAAGCAGTAGCTGGTTGATTCTTTTCCTTTCTGTGTAACTTAAATACAAAATCCTTAACACAAGCACATTTTATTCTGATTTGTGATGTTGTTTTCTAATGAAAAAATGAAATGCAGATTTTTAAGCAGCGTTACGGTGAAAGCAGATGGAAATCTTCAGAGTTCTAAAGGGAGCCCCATGGAGGAACCTAATTGAATTTCATGTATAAGGACAATGTTTTGTTTCTTTTATTTAAATGGCAGGGTTTGGTCTTCCCAGAAGAAAACATTTCATTATTGCTTTTTCCTTTGCTGTTAAATAGCTCATCTCATCTAGATTTTTTTTATATTTAGATAATGTACTCTGATTTTATTTTTCTATTGGTTTTGGACTCACTGAGTGATTACTTTTGATAAGAAACGTTCTTAAAAAGAAAAAAAACCTCTGCAAGTTGTTTATCTGAAACCTTTATTTTTATATATATGAATCATGATCTTTTTTACTGATGGCTGATGAGAGAGTTGAGGTTGGTGTCACTGTGATTAAACACAGAGTTAAATCATGTGCACAGAGACTTGTTGCTTCCATGTACGATCGTGTTGTCCTTCCCTGCATCCTTATTTAGAGTGGCACTGCCTTTCAAGCTAAATACATAAAGCAGCACTAACAAGTTTTCACAGCTCTGCTTTAGGGGACTGGGAGGTTTATTTATATGTTATAGCTCAAAATCTTGCATCTGAAGCTGGAGTTCTGCCATCTGTGGTTAACTGTGCATTAAGGGGATGGCTGCCAATACAAGTGTACGAGATGACAAGTAGGATCAGTTGGAAATTATCTGCTAGGAATTAGATAGGAGCACATCCAGGATGTAGTTAGAGCCTTGGATTAATGGAGGGTGTTAATTTCCATGACACAAATGGTTGTTCTTCAACACTTCCCTACTTTTAACCCTCTGGAGCTCTCCAAGGGTGAATTCCCACATCTCTTTTCTCCAGCTACATAACTGCCAAATAAATGGAGCTGAGTACTGTTTTGGAGAGTTAGTTCACTGATTAATCAGTGAAAAAAACCCCAAAAAACAACCCCCTCTGACACTGGACATGCAGAGAGGATGAAGAATATGGTTTTACAGAATTCTGAAGGGCAGCAGCACTTGCATTTAAATCAAAGACACTGGAAGGACAAAGCTGACAAAGGTGCCAACACGTTGGCAGTCTGTGAGCATCTTTGCCAACAGACAGTTGTCCAATACAATTTTGTGTAAAAGCACATTTTTAGTAGGTTTTTAAAATTATTTTTTTAAATGGAAGAGTTTGGTGTGCCCAGAAGAAAATATTTCATCACGACTTTGTCCCTTGTAGCCAAATAACTCATCTCCTCCAGGTTTTGTGTGTTTAGATGGTGTACTCTGATATTTTTAACTTTACAGGAACACACAGGCCTCTCCTTCCAATGAGACTGGCAGGGCTTGGTGCCCCCTTAGCATCTGCCTGGAACAATGATCACGATTTGTGCCTGAGCACAGTTTGGTGTGAAATTCTGGTGTGACACTGCTGGATAACGAAGTTGGCAAAGGCAGCGGGGTTGGGAATTTGCCAGTGGAGGTCACAGCACTTCCCTGGCTGCAGATTTGCCACACCTTGGTGTGTATGTATGGACCAGGATGGGATGTGCTTGTTTGATATTCCTGTTCAAAATGTGAAGTGCAGAAATGCTTAAAGATATTTAAATCCATTCTGCTTATCCTCCACCACATGGTAACTATTTTTATGGCTTCTTTTATTTTCGTTGTTTTTTGGGTTGGTTTTGTTTTTTTGATGTTGTTGTGTTTTGGTTTGGTTTTGTGGTTTTTTTTACTTTTTTTTTTTTTTTGGGGGTTGGTTGGTTGGTTAGTTGGGTTTTTTTAATATTTTAAGCAAAACCTCTTTGGTTGCTGGTAGAAATATCCTAAGTTAAATATCCTAAAACTAATACAGAATACAGGAAACAAAAAGGCCACTAGCCTGATCAGATAAAAGTGGTTTAAACATTACAAATAGTTGCCCATCTTAGCCATATGAATTTTGTGCTTAAATAAAACCTCAGTTTACAGGTATGGAACTTAATTCTGTGTTTATTTAACTTAGGATATTTAACTTAGGATATTTCCACCAGCAACCAAAGAGGTTTTGCTTAAAATATTAAAAAAACCCAAACAAACAAACAAACAAACCAAAAAAAAAGTAAAAAACCACCACAAAACAAAATAAGGAGACCAAAGAAATCAAACAAGAACAAGATTTATAGTTTCCACTGGTGTTGGTGGTGTTTTTAGTGTACATTCATTATTTCTTGGTTTCTTCCTTGCAGGTGATAGAAAAGGGCTGGTGGAAAACAAAGTAGAAACACTGTGATAACTTTTAAAGAAAAATAAATCTCTGTTGAGCAGTGGGAACTGTAGCATTGAAGAATGAACAGTTCAGAAAGGTTCTACACATTGAAATTAACTACAGCACATCAAACATCTAAGTAGTGGCACTGATGGAGAACTGTAAGTGTACATACTGGAAAAGGAAAAATGTTTTGAGGTTAAACCAAGCCATTAGTGTTTGAACCAAAATCACTAACATTTCCTGGGTGGGAGGGATATGGGCAAATATGTCTTAATTTTGCTTGCAGATTAATTCTTCAATTGAGAAAGGGCAAGTTGCATTAGAAATGATCTCCCTGTGTTTATGAAGATGAGGTGAGGGAAAAGGCAATATCTGGTTGACATTCATTTGGGTTTGCTTTTCTTGTGCAGCAGTCACTTAAGCAGAGGTCTGGGAACGTGTATGGAAAATTTATTAGTTTGTGACTCCCTTGCTTTGAATTACTGTGTGACCTCGCCTTTACTTTTCCTGCTCTGCTGCAAGAGATATTGAACTTCTGAGGATTCCTCCCCCCACTCCCCCAAATTTACATGTCAATAAACCAGTATTATACACGGAGGAAGAATGAAGGAACACAGAAGTTAATTAATCTTAAGATTACACAGGACTGAAATGTAATTTTAGAAAGTGCTCTGAGTTTCCTGGGTAATTCTATTATCCCAGCAAGAACAAAGAAAACCCTGGGACTTCTCTGCTTTAACGTTTCATATCGGTGAGGAATGAGTTGTTTCCTGTCTTTGAGCAGCCAAATCCCAGCCACGCACTTGAGCTCCTGGCAGAGCTCTGCTGGCCCTGTCCCCTCCTGCCTGTCCTCAGTGACACCGAGCAGCAGGGCCTGCACTGGGCAGGGGTGAGCAGCTCTGTGCTGAGCCACAGGAGGTTGGGGTGCTCTGGGATGTCTGAAATGCTTTGGGATGTCTTTACAATATTCTGGGATGTCTTGGTGTGCTCTGGGATGTCTTGGCGTGCCCTGGGATGTTTTGACAATGCTCTGGGATGTCTTGACAATGTTTTGGGATGTCTTGACAATGTTCTGGGATGTCTTGGCCTGCCTTGGGATGCCTTGACAATGTTTTGGGATGTCTTGGCATGCCCTGGGAGGTCTTGACAATGTTCTGGGACGTCTTGACAACCTTCTGGGAATGTCCTGACACACTCTGGGATGTCTTGGTATGCCCTGGAATAGCTTGATATGCCCTGAGATGTCTTGACACGCCCTGGGGTCTCTTGACACACTCTAGGACGTCTTGGCCTGCCCTGGGATGTCTTGACATGCTCTGGGGTATCTTGACCCACTCTGGGATGTCTTGCCACACTCTAGGATGTCTTGACCCACTCTGGGATGTCTTCTCTCACCCCTGCTGTGTTCCTGAGGTGCCATGGAGGATGTGTGGTTTGTCCCCACAGACAGGGACCATGGTGGGCACTGTAAACTCCTCCTCTCCCACGTTTCAGGCAGTGGAAGTTATTTCCATCCCTCCGTGAACAAATAATTACTGTATTACCTGCTTCATCAAAGTGCACTCCACCATTGCTGCGTGCAGGGGAGCTTCTCCAGGGGATGGTTCAGAGCAGAATCTTAATTTGTGCTGCCTCCCAGGTGCCTGAATCCCCCAGGATTCAGTTCCTAAAACCTGTGTGGTAGGAAATGAAAAGCTGCACATCTCCTCCCTAGGAAGAGAAGGTGGGAATCACCAAATATAATTACTTGCTCGGAGAGGTGCAGTCCCATCATGTTCATGGCAGGGCTTTAATTGGTGCTGGATTTTAAGTGTGCAGCTTATGTAAAAGGAATGTGAGGAATACAAAGGCTCAGCAAGGCTGGTGGAAGAAAAATCTCTACTTTTGTGTGTGATAAAGGATGCTCCCCACCAGGAACAGAGGCCTGTGAAGAGCCTTCTGTTCGTGATGGTGAACAGGGGAAGAAATGAAGAATTTTTGCCATTAGAAGCAAGCACACTAATGATAAACCACGACAGTTTCTTTTTTTGGAACTACATCTTTTAAAGGAAGAAATACCACCAAAAAGCAGAGGATTGTCATAGGGGAGGAGGTGTTTTCTTTTAGCTGAGAACTCCTATTTCCAAGGCTGTACATCAAGGGAGTTTTCACTTCAAAGCTGCCTACACCAAGGAATAGTAACTCCTAATGAAACTGATAGTTAAACCCTCAGCCAGCACATCACAAGCCAGCTGCTATAACAGTGCCTGCAACTATTGCACATCCTCTTTGATTTATTTCATTTTTTGATCTTTACCACCTGCTGGACCAGCACAGCTTTGTTCACCCTGGCTGAGATTTTTTTTTTTTAAATGAACCAATATACCAACGAAAATGCATTAACAATCCCTCATTATCTTTACATGATCATTATGTGGCTCAATAAGAAAGGACATGAGTAATAACTGATCATCTACTCAGGAAAATCAAGTCTCACACAGGAGAAAGAGATCAAGGCTACATTTTTAGATTAAAAAAAAAATCCTGTCTTTTTAATATTGCAATTAATTATGTGATATGCTGCCTGTACTGCAATTTTCCCTGTACTGTACTTAAATTGCACAAAAATTAGAAATCTTATTGTTTTCTAGGTTTAAAATCAGATTTTAAAAGTTATTATATATTCTGAGCTTGCTGAAGATTGGGTCTGAATATACAAATTTTGAATATCTATGATATTGGTACTTGTTTTTCTTCTTAATGAAGTATTGTTTGGTTCAATTTATTGTATCCAATAATATCTGGGAGTGGGGAGAAAATTATATGGTTTTCCTAGTAAGAAATAAGAGGAAAAATACAAAGTCATCCTGATGATCTGAAGATTTTGCTAGTTTATGTCATTACTTATTAAGGAAAAAATGTAGTTTTATCTCTTTGGAATAAGTTAGAAGGTTTCTCTAATCAACTCTTACAGAATGTTCTTCTAACTGGTTTCTACCACAAAAAGATTTGTTCTCTGGAGGTAAAGAAAGCTTAGAATAAATTGTTGAATACTGACTTCCAAAGAGATGAACATACCTTTACAGTATTTGTTAGCTTGAGTCAATAAGTAAGTCAATATTCTTTTAAAAAGTTGCAATGTGAGTCAGTGGAAGTAGAAAAGCAGCCAGGTAGTATTTTAATTGCAATTATTTTCATTAATCTTCCAAGCACTGAATTTACTGTCGTCCCAGAAAGTTTGAGACACTTCTGTTTCCCTTCTTTCTTTCCCATGTTATAAAATGCATTTAATTTGAGTCTTCTTAAAGAAAATAAAAAAGGAACTGGAACCCAAAACAACCAAACCCTTGGGAATGGTTTTGGGTAGAATTTATGTAAATCAGGTTGGCATTACTGGATTAACATCAAAATGCACCAAGTGCTCCAGTGTGTTATGAACACATCTGAAATCAGAGGCAGCAGGCACTGAAAGGGCTTTGGCTGATGGAGTTATTGGGGTCTAGCAGGGTCCTGCCACTCACTGGGATGTTTTTCACCCCTTTTGCCTTTAGAAATCTTCAGGTGATGGGAATTTCTCACAGCCTGTTCTATTCTGGGCTGCCTGGTAAGGGAGGTCACAGTTGCCAAATTTCAGCTCGGGGAAGGGGCTCAATCTATTCCCAGCTAGGAGGAAGATTTTGTTTTTTAGGATTCCAGCCAAGGGCTGCTGAGGTGAGTAAGGGATGGCAGCACCTGCAGGAAGGCTGAGGGAGCTGGGAATGTTCATCCTGGTGCAGAAACCACTCAGCAGGATTTCTTGAACATATGAAAATACCTGAAGGGAGGATGTATAGGAAATGGAGCTGATCCTTTCCAGTGGTGTCAAGTGACAGGGCAAGAGGCAATGGGCACAAACTGAAACACAGGAATAAAAAGAATTCCTCTTTTTTTCTTTTACTGGAGGTGACTACTGAAGATTACTCTGAGCAATGTGTTTAAAATGCCACTGTGAGGGTAAGGCACCTCATTGTCACAGCAGTTTTGGGGCAGTGACCCACCAGCAACCTCTTTGATACTCCTGTGTTCCCATTATTCTGGGAATTCTATTTTGATGCTGTGAATTATTCAGTGCACAGACACGATGAGATTATCCAGCCTGAGTCAGGAGCCGTGGAGTCAGATAATCACAGGGGGTCTGCAGCTTCAGCTGCCACTGACAAATAGATCTCTTGGCAGGGATGAGGAGACTGTGGAGAGAGCTCTGTTCGTGTATCCACACTGCAAGGTTTGAATAAGATTTCCCCAATTTAAATAATGGGGAGCAGATATATGGATGTTTCAGATTCCAACAGCATTCACTGGATTCACAGGTCTGTCTTTGATTCAGAGTTCCATCTTCCATAATCTTTCATTTAGATTTGGATTTGAGCACTCCTCTGTTATTCACAGTAGGTCTGGTCCAAGACACTGAAAATGTATTAAAATTCAGCTTCTCAACAGTTTGGCAATTTGATCTGATAATACTTGTTCTCTGCACAGGAAAGTGAGAAATGAGTTAGCAATTTGAGATCTAGTCAGAACAGGAATTGTTTACATTATACAGTGATGCATTTAGGCAAGTAAAAGGATTTCTTTGGGAAGGCACTTCATCTGTTTCACTCTAAAGTTAATTATTAGTTTGAAGAAACTTATGCTATTTTTCCTTAAGTATGTATTATTTCAGAAACGGATTAAAGGGAATCGGTTCATTGACTGTAAACACCTCATTTATTTGAAGTAATTATGTGAAAATTTTATTCCAGGAAGAATATTTGATATCAAATGAGTCAGTAGTATGTCCTAATGTCTCTGCATAAATGAGGCTTTGTCTCAATAAATTAAAGCCTGTAAGACCATAATCTTAATAAACTTCACAAATTACTTTGCTCATGACTGTTAAACTGGAAGTGTTATCCACTCTGGAGGGAAATAATTGTTTTCATACTTGTTTATTTCTGACTATCACAGTAATTGTAAGGCATTCTCGTTGATGCAATCCCTTATACAGTTGTATATAAAAAGTGATATGAGCCATTTTGTATTTTAATTGAATAACTTTGGAAACCAGATGTTCAGTCTTCAGATATTGTTAAATTAATTCACTTGGAACCATTCAAACAATTTCTAGAAGAAAATGAAGAGTAGAGTGGGTTTATTCTTGTTTTTGAATGTTCTTCCCTGCTAAACAAGGTTCTCAGCTATTCCTGAATGGGAACTTTGTGCATGGCCTGTTTAAATAAATGAGCTGCCATGTCCATTCAGCAAATCACCCATGCACTAATGTAATATTAAGTGTATTAACAGCTCTTTTAAAAGTCCATGATGAAGCACAACTTTCATTCTTTTTAATTATGGGAGGCAGAGTACAGAAAAGCAGATCTGAATCATGACATGGTGGCTCTTGCCTTTTATTCCTCCCCAAAGCTTTCTACTTCTGCACTCTTAATTTATTCCTTTCCATGTGGATTGCAAAACCAGCTAGGAACTCTTCTCTTGTACCATGGGAGGTACATGAGAAGAGCTCATGGAGGTTTTATGGAAGCAGATTTGGAATTACATGGCATTGGTTAGAGTTTCAGTGTAGCAGCTTCCTGAAGAGAAAAACCACAACCATCTCATCCAGGCTTGTGCCACTGCAGCCGAATTATTTCGTGTTTTCTAGTCCTTTGTCTTGTTTTGTAAGGGATGTTAAAAGTGAAGGAAGGCGAGATAATTGCTGGTACCTCACCTGTCACGGGGTCATTGGGCTGAGAATGACCCTGCAGGGCTGGGCCATTGTGCCCTTAGATGGAGAGGCTCTCATTATAATCACAATTAATTATTAATAAGGCTGTGAGAGAATTGCCAGAGTAAATTTCTAAAATACCCCGACCTGCGATTGAGCACTTCCAAATATTTGATATTTCTGGGTGGAAGAGCTCATTAATTCTCCATTTACAGGATGAGTGGCCTGCTCAGGGGTGGAAAATTCAGAAGCTACGAGACACGATTTCAGATTTCACCTCCAAGTTTGTCTTGCAGGGTGAAGGATTTCAGTGTAGGGACACTGAAGATCCTTTGAGCTGCTGGTCTATGTCCACAAAGTGACACTTAAGAGTTGGAGTGGGAGATTTTGCATTAAATTCCTTGGATATGTGAAATAAAGCATTGGATCAGTGGCTAGTGGGAGGGTGTGTAGCCACAATCTGGAAAGGGACGATCAGTCTTGTGCTTATTTAGATTTTCATGTGATTCAGACATATGAGATGACGATTTTTAGAATTTTAAATTGCTAGATAGTATTTTAAGATCAAATTGGAACATTTTGCAAAGTTGCTGTGTCTTGTTGTTATGATGTGCTGAACTTTTCTTCTTATTCTGATTCTTTAAGTCTGGAGTTACTGGGTGAATATACACGTGAGCTGTTGGAAATGGATGTTTTCTTCTTGTTATTAAAAATATGGTGTACAAAATTGTAAATTAAGGAGAAAAAGGTGAAAAAACCTTCTAATTTTAAACTGATACTTTTTTATTTTAATTCTTTTTTTTCCCAAAATTCCTTTTTCATACTGTCTTCAAAATCCAGCCCAGAAGTAGATAAAATACATAATCTTAGCTTTTGGAAGTATTACCTAATTAAAGACTGCAGGTAATGAATTTTATTGTGAATATAGAATGGAACTAAACTTAAAACAAGTGTAAAGCAGATATGATAAAATGTCACATGAACTTATTCAGCTTCCAGCTGTCACAAAGAAGTTGTTTTCCTGCTGGTTCAAAACATTCTGTGTGGCTGTGGAATTGATACAAAAATGATTTCGTTTCTGGGGGTTTATTTCACATCTTGTTTTTACTGAACTCTTCTATTGGCCGAGATCAACTTTATCTATTGACTTTTGTTTTGCTCCAGCTATCTTTTAAAGTAATCAGGCAATTTTTTTGTCACCTCAGTCTATTAGCTTCCCTGTTTCGAGAGATTTTATGGATTGTGGTCATGCCTGGTTTACAGTTTTGAGAGTTGTCTTAAAAGCAAAATGTTCCATATAAAGGTGTTCTGAATGAGAAACAGCAGGCATGGTCTCTGATGAGGGTTGGGAGTGTAGGATTGCACGCAGGCCTGGGACTTCTCAAGACTTTTGGCATCATTTGAGAGTCAAAAAAGCTGAAGGCAGAGGGAATTCTGTTGTCACAGTATTTTATTCTAAAATAGTGTTTGCCTTCTCAATGGAGAGTCAAGTGAAAGGCAGCAACCATGCCACCGATTTAAAAAAAATCATTTTTTATCATAATCATATTTATATAACTATATATAAATAATCTTAAAACCATGCTGCATATGGGTGATTTATATTTTGGTGAAGAGTAAGACACCAAAAAAGAGATACAGGAATTTTAACAGTTCTGTATTTTTAATTTCTTAATCACCTGGGCAGGTTTATTGCCATCTCACGGAGGCATGATGCCAGGCTGAGTGCTCCTGATCCTCCTGCATTTCCAGGTCTTTCAGGGCAGCTTCCTGCTCTGTTGGCAATTTTTGTATGGAGATTCCAAACCTGGAATAAATGACACCACAGCTGTGGACTCCAGAGCACAGGCCAAGTTTACTTTATCAGTAAATTGTTGACCAAGTTTTAAATTTTTTCCAATCATTTTGGGTTTGGCTAACTAAAAAACCCCCAAACCTTCCAGCAATCTCTATCTTTTCACACAGCTTCTGTCTATCTCCAAACTTGAGGAACTTTGGGGGTTTTTAAATTATATTTTGGCATTTAGGTAATTTTTCCACACCGACTATTTTGGTGATGAACTTATGTATTTATTTGGGTTCTTTTCACTATGAAATTCTTGTGGGTAGTCCTCCAAGAGCTGTGGCAAACCTACTAAAGGGACAGATTGGTTTTTAGTGTTGAAGAGTGTGGTTGGACGCCCACTTTGCACTTGTAGCCAATGAAAAAAAGACAAACAATTCTCACTTAAATCACATTTTTAAAATACTCATTAGAAGAAACAGAGGCTTCCATATTCTGCAAAATTTTGAAAGTAGGATTTAAACTGCCCGTTTAATTAGATGGCACTTTGCCCCTTTACTCTCTTTAAATCTTGTCCTTTATATTAATGACAGGTACAGACAAATTTATGGTGGTTAATTATAGGCAAAGAGACCATTTCCTGCCACAGTCATAATATCACAGAACAGCTGATGTGGAAATTAATGATAATGAGAGATACTTAGTTTCTTGTTCCTTTATTAGTAAAGGAATGTATGACTTCAAAGGCTGTTCTACACTTGAGAAATATTCAGTGCAAAATGCTGAAGCAGTCATGACATTCAAGTGAGAATGTGAGGATTTATCTTGGCATATGGTGATAGAAAGAAGGCGATATGTTTTGACAAGAATCGTAATTTGACAGTTAAAATAAATACACAGTCAAACAAAAATGGGATGGTTGATGAGAACTGTGAGCTGAGTATTTTTCCTATAGTTTCTCTGAATAACACAGGAGCTTTTATGACGTTGGTAATTTGGAACACCTTGAGTGAGAGCCGATGGCATTGTGTCTCACATTACAGCTCCGAGTTTCTTGGATTTTATTTCCAGAAACAATACTGCAGCAGTGCACAGTGGGAATTTACCAATGTGAGCATTACTCACAGATGAATCATGAAGGTTATCACAAATGACTAAATGGAGAGAACTACAGGAAGAACTTCCAGGTCCAAGAACAAACAAATTTGTTTGGTCCTTTCCTTTTTTGTTCCTTTGGTTGCTGGCAAAGTAGGAAGGATCCACAGGAGGCCTGAAAGAACCTTCAAAAGAAGTTAATTTTGTACTGAAAAGTCCTGAAAAGTGTCTCATAAGGGTCAAACCACATGGGAAATCCAGGCAGAAAATTCTCAAACCCTTGTGCATGCAGGCCCAAGCACAGACATGAACATAGGGGTGGACTGAGACCTTGGAAAAGGCTTCCAGATTTGGAGATCATAGGTAAAAATGTGGGTTTGTGGTATAGCCAGGTAGGTACTGGAAAGTTTTAAAGCTTTAAAGTTTAGCTATAGAACTGCTTACAGAAATAAAAATTTTTAGGTGTACAAGTTGGTTTGTGTGTCATTACAGGATTGGTTAAGAAGGTCCCCATTGCAGAGGTGTGAGACAATTTAATTGGGGATTGGTGTGAAATAGAAACAATCTCTGTGGCAGTGGTTAATTGGCTAATTAACCTTTAAAAGACTTTGTAACCAGTGATCTTGTGACCACTGACCACAGATTACTGACCTCCATCTTGTGCTGGCACTTGTTTGGATGCCCCTTTGCTCAACTCTCTGTGCCAGATTTGTCCTCCAGGAGCTCCATGGAGAACCATCTTTGATATGGAGATGTGATTGTTAAATGGTACAAATTATTTCTTGGCTTTCTCCAACGTGTTGATTTATTCAAACTGAGGGTCTGACTCACAACATCTGTTTTGTTCATCACTGTTACTGCCGTGTGTTACTGCTCCTCTTTATTCTGTTAAAAAATTTTGGAATAGTTTGAAAGGAAACACAGACAGACTTTTGTTAGATGCAACTTTATTTTTTCCTTAGAGAAATTAGATATTGGTGTATACAGTTGCCATCTGCTGCTGTACTTTGATGGATACTCTGCTTTTCTGCCAGGAAAAGGATCTGAATACATTAAAAAGTATATTAAACATATTCCTTTTATTTAGTTTATTGTTTTTGTATAGCTCTTACCAACACAGAGGTATGTACTTCTTAAATCTGCATTATTATAGAAATGAGATACTTACAAATCTGCCAGTCTCAAATTTAGATTTGACCCAAGGCTTGTCTCATTTTTCTCATTTTTTCTTACCAAATATAACTAAACTTCAATATATTTTGAAAGTTTCAGGGGTCTTTTCTGTCAGTAGCTGCACCCCACTGCCCAGTATATGTCAATATATTTTTTCTTTGTATTACATAATAATCTAGAAACTGAAATAATCATGGCTGTACCATTTTCCTGACCTGGGTCTGATCTATTTATTTTCTTTTTGTGAGAAAGCTCTTCCATAACTTTGATCACTCCTTCCTGTTCTTTGTAGTTTGGGGTTTTTTTGGTTGTGGGTCTTTTTTTTAAGGTGGGTTTTTTTGTCTTGTTTTGGTTTGTTTTTTTGTTCTGACATTTCCCTTCTCTAAAGGAAGGAAGAGGGATAGAACCACCCACACTCTTTAGGTAGTGATATTATTATGGATTTATTGAGTTGTATGGTAATGGTTTCATTACTGACTTCAGTGGCATCACTCTCTGAGAAGCCCTGAAGATGAAGTTTCTAGCAGATTTTAAAATTAATCTTGAAGGTTTTCCCCTCCCTAGAAAAATTGGAATATCTGTAGTTTTCCATGGAATAAAAGGTGTTGAAAGTCTCTCAAACTGTAAATATGGCAAGGTTGCCTGAGTTTAGCAGTGCTTACTGCTAATGAGTATCAGTACTTTAAGCTCTCAGGTTGCCTAATTTTTCTTTTCTTAATTACTAGTCAATGAAGGCCATGTGGAGGTCTTGGGAATAGAAATAATAGAAATAGAGTGGAGTCTCTATTTCTGGAGACTCTTCTTTTACAGTGGAGAGCCAGTTAATGTTGTGTTCTCCTTGAGTCAGCCTTGAGTGCAGCATCCTGTGCCCTGCTGGAATAAATCAGTGTCTTCTCTCTGACGTGCAGATGCTGCTCCTCAGGGCACTGCAGGTGAGGCTGGGGGGGAATATTTAACTCTTTTTATTCCTGTGCATGGTTTAAATGCATGTTGCTTAGAAACAGGACCTGTGTGTAGGAGGAAGTGAGTTCTGGTAGGAACTCAAAAGCTGGAATCCTCTCAGAACACAACTACAGCAAAATATTCTTTTGGCCATTTAGGGAACTTCCTCATAAACTCTTCACTGAGTGTCTGGTTTGATCTTGCTCACAGCTTGATTTGTGTTCTTAATGAGGAACTGCAGGTCAAACACTTTGTGATTCATATATTCCAGATAATTCTGGAAATTATTTCCTGATTGAATGATGCCCAGGCCATATCTTTTCTCCTGCTGTTTGCAACATCTTTTGCCAATGTTTCCATTGCTACATCAGCAAACTGTCCCTTGCTGTGAACCCTGAATTTCAGATCTCCAGTGCATTGTTTGGACAGAGCAGAGGCCAAGCTTGTTCTTACAATCCTGAATCCACTGTCCAGAAATTGTCCTTATCTTATAGGAAGCTGAAATTGTATATCTGATGCTGGAAGTGAACTTTGTGACCACTTTGCAACCACTTCACATGCAAATATAAGCAACATTCTTAACTAGAATTATCATTTAGACAATGAGGTTTTTTGAGAGACTGCTGCACAAGTAGCACATGCTCAGAGTAAGGTTTGAAACCTGTTAACAGACTGCCCAAACACCAGGGTTTCAGGCTTGTTATATAGATCATTCTTATTCTTAATATCTTAAATCACACAAAAAAAATAGATCTGTGAAAGGGGAGCTAAAGCCAAAAGATGTGCTATTGGCCTACTCCAAAACTCTGCAATTGCCTTTGAGCTCAGCTGTGCAGATGTAGCTCAGACAAAATAATCTGCTGAATTCTGACAGTTTGATTTATGCAGGGAGCCAGCTCCGAGTGTGGCAGCAGCATGGCTCTTGGGAATAGATTGGGGTGGAAGGTGTTTAAAGGGCAATTTGCCAAAGCAAGTCTGTGTGTGAAAGGCATCTGGTGACACTCTGCTCTTTGAGGCTGGGCCTTTTGCCCTGATTTATTTGCAGTAAGCTGCCCAGTCTGGCCCCTGCAGCTCCAGGAGCTCCCCCTGAGGTCCCACCTCACATTTCTTTCCTTCTGATGAGTGGAGGAACTCCTGCTCTTGGCGCTGGTGATGCCTTGGGAAGGCTGACCTGGAACAGAGACTGGACAGAGCCAGAGAATAAAGTAGGGATTTATTGAAAGGCCTTTAAGGTACACCTTTTGCAGGACAGGGCCTGGCCAGGGCTGCACCCAAGGTGGAACCAAAATGGACCCAAAATGGACAAACAGTCACGAGGTCTCACACTTTGATAAGTTTTGGTCCATTTGCACATTGGGGTTGAATTGTCCAATTCCAGCTCCAGGCTGTGAGCTCCCATCCTTCTTGTTCCTCCCTCCAGCCACCCTTGTTTGTGCTGTTGGGCTGAAAGTTGTCCTTGGTGTGCAGCAGGACAAGGATTTGTTTTGTGTCCCTGCTGTGTGCAGAGAGCTGAGTGACCCTGACTGTGAGCTCAGAGCTGCACCCCTGGGCACCACAGAATGTGAAATACAGTAGAGATAAAACTTAAGGCATCACTGCCCGACCTATTTGGGGTTGTAACCCTGGTGCAGGGTAAGGGATGTCCTGTTCTTGAGCAGAATACTGGGCTTGCTCCAGAGCCTCTCTCATCTGTAGCTCTGATTTCATGCCTGAGATGTTTTGGTTTCTGAAATTCTTTTCCCAGGTGAATTTCTGTAAGCAAGAGAAATGTTTTTGTAACTGTACCTGTGTTATTTGTTCTTACTCACAGGAGGGGCTTCTTCTTGATGTCCCTCTGGTTTGACCAATGTGGTTGAAGAGGTTTGCCTTTGTTTCACCAATCAAACTGGTCTGTGTAAAACAGTATAAAAGGGAGACACATCCCTGAAATAAAGAGTCATTTTTGGCCTTCTGAATCTCGGGGTCTGTGTCATTGTGGTGTAAAACAGTGTTAGGGTAGTATTTGGGTAGTATTGGTGCTGCTGATGTGTTTATGACCAATTAAAGGTGCTGATCAGAGTAGAGATGTGTCTGAAGCTCCTGCCATGTGTCTCAAAGAAGAGCCCAGGTTTTCAGATAATCCAAGTGCTGCAGTAGCAGCTCTGTGGCAGGAAGGTGGGTGCAGCTCTGGCTGTTCCAGCATCACGCCTGAGCTCTGAGCTGGGTGTGAGCTGTGGGTGGTGTGCAGGGCTGGCTGGGAAGGAGGATGTGTGCAGGCTTGGAAGACACGGAGCTGAGTGAGCTGGGATTAGGTGAATGGGGTGAAAAATAGCAAGAAATGAGAGCCATTGTAGTGCAGATCCTGGCTCATGCAGCACAGCTCACTTTGTTGCTGTGGAAACCACTCTGTGATATTTTTTTTTAATATTTATGCTGGGTAAAAGGAGCTTGGGTAACCTAAAGATTGCATGGATGACTCTTCAGCATGGTAGGAACGGAGACTTTGGTTCCTCTAAAAAACTTACCTGGTGCTGCCTTATTTTTCCCAAGATTGGTGAAAAGTGTTATTAAATTGCCATTTGTGTAGCCTGGTGAGTGGGGTGAGGTAGTGGCAGCTGTTTGGGGCTTGTCATAAAAACTCAGTTTATGGTTCCCACTTTGTTCTCTTCCCAATGCCTTCTTTGTTTGTGCATTAATTTCAGGTTTCAGTGTCAGTGTTCAGCCCTCATGGGATGAGTCTCCTCAAGGCAGGGGGTGCTGCCTGCTTCTGTGAGATCAGATTGAGGTGGGAGATGTGTAAAGCTCCATGGTCCTGCTGAGGGAAGTGGAACCTTGCTGGCTCCAACCCATGACAGGACCTGCAGAGCCCTGTGGGTATCAATCCGTGCTCTGGCAGTGTTGGTTTGCCTCTTTTGGTAGTTCTTACTTGGCCAGACTGCAGGATTTTTGACGAGATATGGTTGTAAAGGTTTTGTGTTTTCCCAAGTGTGGTGAAGCTACTTCAGCAATTACCTTGTACAGCTCCTTGTTCCCAGAAGCTCAGGGAGTGGGAAGGCGTTTGAGCATCCGCTGTTCTGTGCTGATCTCTCCAAAATTCTTCTCTGTGGGGTTTTCTTATTTTTTTTCTTCTGTTAGAGTTGGGATTAAATGTTGGAGAGACACAGTTCTTGTGTTTGGATTCAGTTGTTTATTAATTCTTATTTACGGTATAGTTTCACAAGTTGTGAGTTCTAGCTAGCAAGATGAAAAAATGGCTTTGTCTTTATTTCTTTTTAAGGTCTTTTAAGGCTGAATTGTTTAATTATGAAAGGACACCTAAATTATTTTTACTTTTAACTTAATAACTAAACACTCATGGCCTGTAATGCAGGTTATTCTATCTAATTATAAGAAACTGCTTAAAACTATGAAGAAAAAAATGAAAAAAGGACTTAGCCTATGCTCTAAAACTTATCTTGGTTTATATATTATACTATATACTAAAACCTTAAAATCTAAATTTTCTATTTTGTGATATTACACACTTCTATTCAATTACACACTTATAATCTCAGTGCTATCAGATGATTTTGGAAGCTGTTCTACAGCCTTAGGTTAAATGCAGGGTTTTCTTGAGGGTCAGTGTTTGTCAGCACAGAAAGCTTAAATTTCTCAGCTTCCAGGGTTCCAACACTTCTCCTTCCTGCAGATCCCAGCTTCTCACTGCGGCAGTCTCCTTCAGCACAGTGAGGAGAACAAGGAGCAGCCCCTTGTTTAGAGCAGGATAATTTACAGCTTGAACTTTGCAGCAGCTTTTCTGTTACAATTGTCTGAAGTTTCCCAGCACAACCTGTGGGTTTTGGTTGTGTTGCCCTTTTGCTGATGAGTTTTGCTGCTGGGTTAGCAGCAGTGCATCGTTGCACCCAGGAGTGTGTGGGAATGCTTGTGGTTTGCCAGGGAGAGGAAATATTGGGAAATTTTTAGAAAATTTAAATTGGGAAATTTAGAAAATATTGGGAAGCTCTGTTGTGCAGTGTTTGAAGCTCTTTTTAAAACAAGACAAACCAACCCAACCCAATGGAAAACCTCCAAACCAAACCCACGGTAGCTCAAAATGAGAGATTTAAAATTAAGAGGGGTTTAAAAATGAGGAAAAAAGTTTTTATTTCCCTGGAGAAATCCTCTCAAAAATAATAATTTATGATTTGCAGTAATTTTCTTCAAATCATATCCTTTACTGCACGAACTCAGGACTCATAGGAGTTTCTCACTTCACTTTTAGAGGAGAATCATAGAATTGTTCAGGTTGGAAAAGAACTTCTAAGGTCATAGAGTTCAAGCAAGGACACAGAGGCACACATTTCAGTTTTATTTTCCTTCAGGATGCTCCTGGCCGTGCCACAGATGCAGGCAGCTGGGGATTGGGAGTTCAGCTCTGTGTTTTGTTGACAGGTGTTAACTCTGGGGCTTTGCCAGCCCCTGGTGAGTGAAATGTCCTTCTACTGTGCCCAAAGCTGGCCAGTGACAGGAACTCCTCTGGATCTGTTCAGGATGTTCAGGATCCCTCCTGAGCTCTGACTTACCCACTGCTGGCACATTTTTAGGGTTGTTTTTGATCCCTGCAGGCTGGAGGATGCTGAGGGAGGGTGGTGATGTACAGAGAGCTCCAGACTGTTCTGTGGGACACTTCTGTCCCCTCAGCACAGCTGGGAACAGCTGGACACGTCACACCACAGCTGCCTGGACCCCTGTAAATCCAAATTCAGGAGCTGTTCAGTGCAAAGGGCTGGAAGGGTGATGTGCTCTTCTCTCTTAAAAATATCCCCAAAACAGGTGCAGCTAAAAATGGAGATTCATGGACAAATCAAAAGTGCAACTCTTGCCCTTCCGGTGTGTTTAAGTGGCATTGCCAGAAAAAAATTCTTTCTAAGGTGTTTAATCATCAGTTTCCCAATCTTTATGATTTTTTTTAACTTTTACTTAAAATACTTGCATTTTTTTTCAAATTCCTTCATGCAATGACAGGTTCATACTTTTACTTGCTGACTGTATTCACCCTAATTCTGCTTCCACAGGAAAAAATATTCCTTGGTGATAATGAAATAGAAAGGAGACTATGGCATGGACAAAAATATGTAAATAAAACTAAGGTTTCTTCTCCCATCATCTGTCTGGGGGTGGCAAATAACAAAAGGGTTCTGAGGAATAATATTTTATTTCAGATTGAACAGTAAACTGGAGATAACTTAGATACTCTGATATAATTCAATACATTTATCTAAATTATAGCAGAAAATCTCAGTCTCACACTAATTTTTCAATTTAGGTAATTCCATTCTGCCTTTCCTCCCTAAGGTGCCTTTGGTGTTCAGTTATTATTACAAATTTCTTGTGTGATTACCTCTTCTCCAGGAGTTTTATTTTCCCAGTAAGAGAAATGCTTCAGGTTTCTCTGCAGAAAATGTGAATAAGAGATAAATGTGTGGAATTGCACATTCAGTTTGGAACCAATATCTCCACAGCAAGTCAGAAATTGTCAGATTGGGCTTAGAATAATGTGACAATTGCTGTTGTGGTGAGGAGGGGTTATGAAGGTTTTAACAGAGTGAATTTTTCCTCTGAGTGAATAATTTCCCTTAAAATTTAGTTCTTTGAAGTGCAGAAAAACCTGCACCCACAACTTTGGAGAGGTAACTGGTTTGTATTCTGTTTATGGTGCTCAGTGATACAAAGCTGTGCTAACAATTCTTCTTCTGGAAGTTCTGGGTGATAGTCACACCAGGAAATATTCTTAATTTCCCATTTCCTTTTCTTAACTGCAAAACAGCTAAAATGTGTTTTAATGCAGCAGTGATGTATAATGAAGCCTAAAGGAATTGCAACCCTCACGTCCCTTTATTACTGCAGCATTTATAAAATAATTTAGCAAAGTTTCCAGTTCCAGCTTTATGGAGAAAACAAGGTTTATCATAGGCAAACAGATGGTTTGCTGAAATTATCATCTTTTCCTCTGTTCAAAAGGCCACAGTAATAGGATATCAGCAGTCCCTGGTGAGGTGAGGCTGTGACCATGGGGTTTATACACAGGAAATTCACAGGCTTTGCTCTTCTTCACTAAAAAAGAGATTTCATCTCTACGCTAGGAAAATAAATAAAGAATTGGAAGGGGGCGAGGAAATTGTTTCAGTCCTTTGGTTTTTGGTTTGATTATGGAAAGCAGTAACTCAGTTTAAAAAACAAGACCCTGTTTGGAATTAATAATTTTCAGAGAATGTCCATCTGCAGTTGAACTTCTCAGATGAAACAAAGTATATAATTTGAATTAGTTTCTTACCTCTAAGTAAAAACAGTGATCTTTTACGGTGCTTTTGGTTATGACAAAATTGGTAATGCTGAAATGCCACCCCTGATTATTTATACCCATCACAGGAGTGAAATTTCAAGGTGTGATTGCAATAATGAGCATTATTTCCTCTTGTGGAATTGTAGAGATGCTAACATAATCTGCTTTAAATCCAGATTCAGCTGCTTTTGAAGGAGTTATTCCATTTCTTCACTCAGCATACTTTTGTAACTAAACTTTCTCACTAAAAGATGCAGACTAATGGCTGGGGAGTGAAAACAGTCATCACAATTTCATTAAGTGTATATATATTTGAACTGTCATTTCACTGTGATTCCTTCTCCCAGGTGAATGTATGACAGGGACAACACTCCTGGGATTCACCATGACTGATGTGAGAGATAAATGCAGCTGTAAGTGCAGATAAATCTTCATTTTCAGTGAAGGCACATTTCCCTTTAGCCTGTTGCATTTCCTACTGCTTTGAATCACACTTAGAATTTTCTGTCATTTTGCTAACTATGAAGATGTCTATGCTGGTAGCTCAGAGGTGTTTTGCAAACATGTAAAATGTAAATGGTTTGCAGTTTTTTCAGCTTTTGGTGAGGGATGGAACCTAACAGAAAAAACATCTCAGATATTTTTTAGATTTTTTTTTTTGATCTTTCTGGATAATGTTCTCTTTTTTCCCAAAGAGAGTACTTAAAGAACTGGAAAATGCACTCAGGATGAATAGTTGAAATATTTGTTTTTACTTGAAATTCATAATCACATTGGGGTAAAAATTTGTTTGATATTTCCACAGTTTTTATTAATTAGAGCCTTGTGCACTTTGCTGTGAATCTCTCAGCTGTGGCTGAGCAATAATCATACATTTCCTTATCCAGCTTGACACTGCTGATAGCTCTTGTAATTCATTCTCTTGATTATGTTTGGCAACTGATAATTTGCTGGTAGCTGCTGTATCAGAACGGGAGCTCCTGGTGAGCATTCACACCATTGAACTCTCCTGACATGATTTAATTAGAGGAAATTACCTGAACGTTTCCCCAACTTGTTTTCCCTTTAAGGGGATGTGAGATAAACTCAGCGTCCATCCTATCAAAAGAGGGAAAGGACAAACAGCCTAACCTTGATGGAAAGGGAACTTGGAGAAATAAGGAACTCAATCCTTTGGCTTTCATGCTGGTCTGTCTCTTAATTAGATAGGAAGGAAATGAAGCTGGTTGAGATATGACAGATGAATATATATATTTTTTTATCTTACCTATAATAAGATGAATACTTTATTCTTACTTGTAATCAGAGATTATCTCCTTGCATTTTTTTCCTCTTCATAAAAGCCTTTGCTCTTCCTTTGGTTCACGCACAAGGTTTGACACGTGCATGACAAAAATCAGTAACATAAATAAGCAGATGAGGAATTACAGAATTCAAATGATGAGCTGCACAAGCCCAGCCAAGGACTGGATGGTGCCACCTCTTCTGCATAAAACTATGAAGAAAAAGGTGAAAAAATAAGGATTTAGCCTGTGTTCTAAAACTTATCTTGGTTTATATATTATACTATATACTAAAACATTAAAATCTGAATTTTCTATTTTGTGATATTACACACTTCTATTCAATTACACACTTATAATCTCAGTGCAATCAGACAATTTTAGAAGCCTGTTCTACAGCCTTAGGTTAAATGCAGAGTTTTCTCTTCCCTCTTCCCTCTTCCCTCTTCCCTCTTCCCTCTTCCCTCTTCCCTCTTCCCTCTTCCCTCTTCCCTCTTCCCTCTTCCCTCTTCCCTCTTCCCTCTTCCCTCTTCCCTCTTCCCTCTTCCCTCTTCCCTCTTCCCTCTTCCCTCTTCCCTCTTCCCTCTTCCCTCTCCCCTCTCCCCTCTCCCCTCTCCCCTCTCCCCTCTCCCCTCTCCCCTCTCCCCTCTCCCCTCCCCTCCCCTCCCCTCCCCTCCCTCCCTCCCCTCCCCTCCCCTCCCCTCCCCTCCCCTCCCCTCCCCTCCCCTCCCCTCCCCTCCCCTCCCCTCCCCTCCCCTCCCCTCCCCTCCCCTCCCCTCCCTCCCCTCCCCTCCCCTCCCCTCCCCTCCCCTCCCCTCCCCTCCCCTCCCCTCCCCTCCCCTCCCCTCCCCTCCCCTCCCCTCCCCTCCCCTCCCCTCCCCTCCCCTCCCCTCCCCTCCCTTCCCTCCCCTCCCCTCCCCTCCCCTCCCCTCTCCTCTCCTCTCCTCTCCTCTCCTCTCCTCTCCTCTCCTCTCCTCTCCTCTCCTCCTTTTCTCGCTGGCAATCCAGTGGGAGAAGCTCTTCACGTTATAGAGAAAAACCAACAAAAGGATCTCCAACCCAACCAAATAAGAAACCCAAACCCAAACACTTTGTGTGGTGTGGAGGGCTGGAAAGGTGACCTCAGGCAGGATTTCTAACAGAACCGTGCAAAAATGTGTCAGTTTGCACTTGCACTGGAGGTGCCACGTGTGGTAGAAAGGAAGAATGATCTGAGTAGTGAACTAAATAAAGCTGTCCCCAGATTTGGTTTGTATGAAGATATTTCTGCTAGACAATTTTTATCTCACAGAATCTATTGCCAGCTTGCAAAGCACTGTGGGATTCTGTCCAAGACACTTCAGTGTTAATTGACTTGCAGTGTTTGCTGTATTAATTGATTATAATCAAGAGAATTTTGGGAACAGGAAACACAATTATGAGAACTCTACATAGAGAACTTTCAATATTAAGAAATTTTATAGTTGTGGGTGACTTTTGGGAAATATTTTTCTCAAGGGGTAGATACCTCTGTGTTGTGCTTAGGGTTCCATGTGTGTGTTCATGTGATTATGAACACGTTTTTTACCCTTCTCCTCGCAGAAAAGCCTAAAGGGAATAGAAAACAGTGCTCCAGTGTGGTGTAGAAATCCCTAGCAAAGAATTGCTGTGAGCTGTTCTTGTGCTAGGCAAAAGACAAAAGACAAATATCTTTGTTTCCTCTTTTAAATTATCTTTTGGGTTAAGAGAAACTGAAGTGGGTACAATGTGCTGTAACCTTGATGGCATCTTCCTGTTGGAAGCCCCATGAGTGACAGCAGTGAATCCAAAAATCATTTAACCCTCACTCTGTTTTATCTCTTTATGATTTTACACAAATTTGCACTTTTAGTTCATCAGTTTCTAATGATTGAGTGGTACATGTTGTTTATTGACATCTGCCCCTCCTTTTTAGATATGCAGGAATGTAGAAATTATTAATTAAACATTAATAGTAGAAATCAGAGTAGCACTCTCAGCATGAACATTCTGCCAGGAGGTGAAATGAAGATTTTCTATGAGGGTAACATAAAACCAAATACAAGAATCAAAAAGATCCTCATGAATAAACATGATTTCTTGGAAACATCATCACTTTCCCTGATCTTGTTGTTTCCAATTCCTTTTAATTTTTTTTTTTCTTATTTTATTTTTAGAAACAGTGTTCAGATGTTCCTGGGATGGTAATGGTGCAGCTGCTAATGGCCCCTGGCATGTGTTACCATGATGTCAGGATGTTTTAAAGGCTTTTTACAGTCTAAGTGTTTCAAGTCTATTTTTTTCTGAGATTACCTGGCAGTGATGCAGCCTAAACAGATTGTTTGTAAGATTTGGAAATGTTGATGCAAAGGGTGCACTTCCATTCAAGCCACAGATCTTTGCAACAGGAAAATGATGGCAGCACAGCTTGTGGAAAAGGTAATTCACTTTTGATGAGACATTCAAATGAACAGAGGCTGTAATTTTCAGCCTAAGCACTAAAGGTGGGGGAATCTGTAGTTATTTGTTATTTGTAGTTATTTGTTTTAGTGATTAAAATACAAACCCACAAAGGACAAGAAATTCCCTGAGCAGGAGCAGAGCTGTACTTCCTGTGTGGGTTACTGGCAGTCAAGGAAACTACAGACAATTTTTTTTGAACATCACCAAGATGTGATTGTGCTATCTTTTGATTTTTATTTTTTTAATACTTTAAATATTTTTTTAAATAATTTTTTTAAACTTTAAATAGTATCACATATATTTGATAAGGTATTTGGAACTAAAAATAGAGAATGTTGATTTTTCTTTTTTCAGTCGGTTCTCATTTTGGAAAAAAAATTATCATAATTTTCAATGTCATAATTATTTGCAGGAGTAAATTTGATTTTTCTTGTCCACCATTATATATGGGTTGAAGCAGAACTTTCAGGACAAGGTACCTTTTCTTTATAATGTGTGAAAATCTCTTGATTTCCCTTTCATTCACTAAAGTAACTATTTTCAGTCCTTGGTTGAACCACCCTGATCCAATTATACATAACTCCCCCTCCTTTGCATCATTCCCATTTGTATATAGCTCCTAATCAGAACAATTTCTTCCTCCTTATTGATCTAAATAACTTCTGTTGATGGCTCTGACTTTCCTAGACAGGAGATTTTATATCAGCAATACATGATGAGCACGTTTCAAACTCTGTATCTTGTCACTGAGTTCTTTGGTTGCTGGAGACAGCTCTGGAAATTCTGTTAGCTGCCTTAATATTCCTTCTTGTACTGTCTTTAACTAGAACTGTAACTTTGCAGCTCATATTGATGGTGCAGTGCTAGTGAGAAACTCTGTGAGAGACACAAATCACTTTGTTCTGAGCTCCCTTGCATTTTCAAAAGCAGAGGGGATCACTGAATGCTGGCAGAGGAAAACTTTGGTTGGCGTTCTAGCCAGAGCTCTAGGATGAAAGTGCTGTGTTTGTTACACAGCTGAAAATTACTTTTCTGGGATCAGGAGGAGAATTTATCAGGAACTTGGTGAGAAAATGGGGTGGGTTTTGTTAGATGTCAGAGATGCTATTGCTCTGAGACCAGGGAGTTTTAATTTTTAACACAGGACTTTTGATGAGAGGAGCATTTCAAGGCAGTGAAAAAGTCCTGACAACCATAAACCACGTAACTCAACGCCTGTCAGTAATTCTGGTGTTGAGGGGGCTTGCAGAGAAATTCCTTAAGCCTGTCAAGAAACAGCCTTGGAAGGATCAGTAGTTAACTGCTGGGCTTCCTGTCAGCAATATCTGAGAAAAAGTGTGACTGTTAAAAACAAAGGAAAACAAAAAGGATACAAGCAAACATGTGCTGTTGTTACTTCACTGGAGTATCCAACCATGTAATAGTCACAGTGATCTCCTTGGATTTTTTATCCCTTAAAAGCCACAGTGAAAGAAGGAAAAGCAAACTTCCCCCAAAATCCTCTGCCCTACCCTATTGTTTTCCATCTGACATCTCTAATAAATAGGCACTTTATAGCTGCAAACAGATTGGATGTGAATGCACAGGTAATGCTCTGCTGAATAATTCCTTTTACTTGGATTAAAATACAAGGCCTTTATAAATTCAGAACATATATAAAGCTATATAATCTTTTTCATTGCAGTTTTACCCCATTTTACAGTTAAACTAACAGATATTTAGGTAAAAAATGATTATATGCATAAGAAAAATATTTTTGTAGAATTAAATGGTATTTTTATTACCTTAGTTAGATAATCTCCAAACAGGTATAAAGGCAGTTATGTTACTGATACATAGCTCCATAACTTGAGTCTTATTTCCTCTTGATTGCTCCAAGCAAAAAAAAGATGCAAGCTCTTCTCAACCCAAAACTCTGAATCACAACACATCCAAAGGGAAGCCCTGTCAGGTGGAATGATAGATGAGATGGGGAAATAAAAGGAGAGAAGTCATCTTTAAGAATATTCTTGTTGCTGGAGAATCAGTACCATCCCTTCCTTTGTTTCTGCTGTGTTTGAGCAGTCTGCCCTGACCACTGCAACTGTTTAATTTTAAATTGCTAAAATATTTGAGCGAGTTAATGCTGATCTGAACTGCAATTAGCAGTTAATTGGCAGTGCTAATGTGAGTTTGCCTTTTGCATCAGCCACGTTTGTATGAAGGGGTCGTGTCTGGAGCACTGCAAGGATCCAGTTCCTTTCCAGTTGATGGAGCACGGCTGACACTCTGCTGAGGTTTATTCTGAGATCAAGTATGAGGCACTGCAGTCACAGCCTGCAAAACTTTCCTCACTGATCATAATATTTATTATATTGCTTTCCAATGAAATCTGTGCTCTGCAGCACTTCTGTGCAGTGACCACCACAAAGGAGTGCTTCCAGTCCCTGACAGCAGCAGAGCTCCAAGTTCAGGTACCTTGGAAAATCCAACCTTCACTTCTGGTTGTGCAGGATGTGGTGGGTTCAGTCAGGCATCAGATCAGGAGCTGGAATAATGCAGGAGTACCAGGAGATGGATTGACTCATGGTGCTGTGATGGTCCTTAATTCCTCCCAACAGGAATAAAACCTGATTCTGTCTTTGGATTATTTCCTGTGACATTAACCACTGCTCCCCAGATCCATAACAGGAACCTTCCTACCTGCCCCTGAACATCAAGTTTAACTTAATTAAGTGGTGACTTTCTAATAGAATATTTTACATGAAGTATTCTTGGGGCAATCTTTGTCAGTTTAGCAAGGAAATGTGGATGTAAAGGGTTTTTTTGTGATGCAGACAGTCCTGACTGACAGAAGTGTCTTGACACTCTTCTCCTTGCTCCCCAGTGGGTTTAGGGATGTTTTTATGGCCTCTGGATGCAAGGCATGCACCTTACATCACTAAATGTTCCAGATGAGATACTTTTGATCACTTCCCAGTGGATCAGATTGTTGAAACAAATCTCTTTGGATCTGTGCACAGGATCATAAATCTCATTCTGTCTCTGGGTTATTAAAAGAGGCCCACAAGCTGGACTAACTGAAAAAGCTCCTTTAATTTCTATAATGATTTAAAGTAGAACAAAATTTTACACATGCATAGTAATTTTGCCAAAATATAATTTTTTCAACCCCTTTTCTGTAATACCCTTGACCACATAATTATTTTTGTGCAGCACCACAGTTAGGTGAAGTCACTTGTTTTATGTTATGGGTAAAAATTGGGTCTGATGCTTTTTTTTGCTTCTCTCCATTGTGTAACTACTAACCAGCTGCAAATTTAAATTTGCCTTTTAACAAACAATCATAGAAAATGTAAAGATTTCTAGATCTATTATTTTAGAGAGATGACACTTGTACTACTCTGTTAATTCTCAAACATCAGCACATACTTCCCTGTATTATGAAGTAGTTATAGCTGTCCCTATTACATTTTTAATTTTGAAAGTTAGGCATAATACAATAATATTTTGAATGCCTATGACATCTGGGATCACGCATAGCAATTTGTGATATGTATTATTGAGCATACCCCCATAATATTATTTAAGGCTGATCTTATGTGCTTTTTTATTTTTCCTTGGTTGGGAAGTTATCTTTTTTAGAGTCCATCCCTAAAGGCTGCATTTTTAGAGGTCCCAGGATATTGCTCTGCATAGCAAAAATCTTATTCTGCTGCTGCTTCATTAAAAACTCTCCTGGATCCTGTGTTGTTTTGAAGAGAAATAAACCACTCTTAGTCATAGAATGGTTTGGGTTGCAAAGAACTTTAAAGATCTTCCTGTAGACAGTGACCCTGCCCATGCAGGGAGGTTGGAGCTAGAAAATCAAATAAAGTTCTGAGCATTGTGCATGGGTATGGGAAGAACAGGATCTTGTGTTCTGGTTTGCAGTGATCTCAGCCCCTAACTGGCATATCAGCTGGGATTAGCATAAAACCATGATTTTCTGTCAAAGAACACAAAGATTCCCCCCCAAAACCAGTCATCAAATCCAGTACAGGTACGTAGGTGTGACCTTTGCTGCAGCATCAGCTGGGAATATCAGCTGGGATTAGCATGAAACCATAATTTTCTGTCACAGAACAGAAAGATTTCCCCCCAAAACCAGTCATCAAATCCACTACAGGTATGTAGGTGTGACCTTTGCTGCAGTGTCAGCTGGGAATTGGCATAAAACCATAATTTTCTGTCACAGGACAGAAAGATTTCCCCCAAACCAGTCTCCAAATTCAGTACAGGTACATCGGTGTGATGTACCTGTACTTTGCTGCAGTGTATCCAGGCTCTGGGACAGTTATCCCATGGAATCTATTCCTGGCCCCAAAGCTCAGCAAAAGGTGGCCCAAAAGCCCATTGGGTTCATGAATGATCACTGTGATTTGTGAATATTCAGGGACTTCTGTGGGTTTTTGGGGGGGTTTCCAGGTTGTTCTATGCTTTAGTTTGTTTTTCTTTTAAACTTTACGTAGGCATACAAAATAGGCTTTGAGGAAGAATAGATATTTTTGAAATTTAAATGAGCATCAATGGGGTGAGAAGGGGACCAAATTGAATAATAATGCTTACTCATGTGTGTTCAGGTTTGCTCAAGCATAATTAAAAGATTCTAATTGGTTTGCATTAGTTTTGGATATAAAGCAGAAACTGCACATCTTTTCCACACTATTTGTTATGTAGTGATGCTAATAATATATGTATTTAATTCAGCTTTCAGTTGGATGTAATCCAAGGCCATGCTGGGGAACAATTAGAGGAAGGACTTGTATGAATAAACTTGATTGCTGTTAAGGTTTACATTATTACTTTCTGTAAGGGTTGCAATTACTTCATCTCCTTCATTCAAGTTGTCTTTGTAAAGGTCAGGGAAAAAAGTGGGTTTTGAGTGTGGGGAGGAAGGTTGTCTTTTGGGTTGTTTTGGAGAGGAATTTCATCTCAATGACAAATGGTTCTTTGCTGATAGGAAGGAAAAAAGAAAAGAATTAAGTGGTTCAATTAGGGATGAAAAAGTTCTAACAGGAAGAAGGTCAGAACTTTTTCAGTTTTGATGCTGTGAGTTATCTGAGTAGAACTTCAATGATTGCCTCAGTGCTTGTTAATGCTGAATTCCGTGGTTAAGGCTCTTTAGCCACCAGGGGGGTGTTTTGGCTGTGCTGGCCTCCATTCAGCTTTGGTGTTGCATTCTTTCTGAGCCTGAAGGTGTTTGGATTTGTTAGGCAACCTCCATATGTTTTTAAGTCCATTAACACCATTCCAGAGTCCTGCGGATTTGATCCCATTTGGCTTGGGCTGTTTCTTTTGTGAGGCAAAACGTCTTCACAATCCAGTGTATTTGTCAATAAAATACGGGAAATGCCAGTCAGAGCTGAGCATTTCCCTTTGCTTTCCACACTGAGTTATGCTGCCCGTGTTCTTCCACTTAAAAAATAACAACACTTTTGTACCTGTGGCTCTTTATACAGATTTGACTTTGACAGATTAGGTGAAGTACCAGAGTGAGATTTCTCTCATCCTTTATTATTGTCTTATTTTGGGTTTTTTGGGGGGAAAGGTGTGAATTCCTGATAATGTAGAAGACTCTATGTTACTGTGTCATCTTGACAATATAGAACGGAAATTGAGAGTAAGGGAATTTCTCACACTCAAGGAATTAACATATCCAGCCTCAGTGGCCAAGGCCAAAGAACCAGTCACAGCAAACACGTTCAAATGAAGAGCAGTTTTGAATGCTTACCCAAGTGTGAAGCTTTATTTGAATTGGCCAATTGATCAAACCACTGTGTGAAGTTGTGCAACCCTTGGGAAGGTATTATTTAGGCCAGGGCTTTCAAACAGTTTATGGTTTTCCCCATCGTACAGAAAGTTGATGTGATTTATCTGCTGTAGCTGTCAAAGTGTCTAATCCAGGAAAATTGCTCAGGCTTCCTTTCAGTCACTAAAAAACTGTGAGGAAGTGATCAATCCCTTTTTAAGGAGCCTGAAATTCCTTAAATTGTCTTTTTAGAAATTGCCATTTAGAAATTGCCTTTGTGGGCCGTGGA
The DNA here is from genome assembly GCA_910950805.1 of Acrocephalus scirpaceus scirpaceus. NCBI lineage: Eukaryota > Metazoa > Chordata > Aves > Passeriformes > Sylviidae > Acrocephalus > Acrocephalus scirpaceus. Next base: position 4,155,949 of record OU383792.1, read on the forward strand.
AGAGGAGCTGGGTGACCCTCTTTGAGCAGACCTTCAGGTAGGTGGAGTGGGTTCTTCTTGCCAAAGTTTTGAATGTTAAGATAAACATTCAAAGCAACTGAGTGTTGTTTTGAATGTTTATCTTTTGCTTTACTCTTAGCATGACTCCAATGTTTTGACAAGTTCCAGGATAATGAAACCCTGTATCAGTACGTGCTTTAGGAAAAAAAAGTTAAATATTTTCAGATTGTTTGCTCGTGGGGCTTGGTGCTCTTTCAATTCAATTCACAGTTCAGGACAAACCTGCTAAAGATTAACAAGCAGAGAAGCTGTGCTTATATTCCAGTGATCCTCAAAATCTGAAAGACAGACTTTTCATAGTAAGTACACAGTTATTATTGGACTTGAGATTGTGAAATACCATTCTGTTTTGCAGGGTTCTGGTGTATAATATATTTTGCAGAATTGAAATTTGCATAAAGATAGAATTCTTCCATTTTCAAGTAGTGCTAAAATATGATTTTTTTCCTGCTTGCCTTGAGTGCCTGTAAAATACCATACACTAAAAGTGTCAAGTCTGCTGAAAGATAGCTCTAAAGCACTTTTACTTTTAATCTTCTAAATAGGCATGAACTCAGAAAAAGGTATTCAGAATTTGTAGTGTAAACCACAATGCTTTATTAAATAGCTTCTATTTATTATTATTTATTTGACCATAAAAACACAAACTACTTACCAAAATAACTTGCAAACTTAGTGTTAATGTAGACTTTTGCAGTATCCCATAACTCTCTTGGTTAAAAGTGCACCAAGATGAAATATGAAATTAAAAATATGCACTATGTATCACTTCTGTGCCTTGTCTAGCTTTCAGGAATTATGCACTCTCCCCAAGAATTTGCATGAATGTGCAGCCTCCTAAGGTGTAGAAGTCACCACTCACAAATGAGGAAAAAGCTTTACCGTGGTGTGGATGTGCCCACGCTTCTGGATTCCACCAAAAATTGCCAGACAAGATGATCAGTGTGTTTGGTGTTTGCTGTACTTGGTGTTCTTGTACTCAGTTCATGCTGAGAGCCTGACTTAGGGTGTAAGGCCTTAGCCCACAGTCCCACAAAGTTGGGAGGGACCATTTATGATAGTGGTGTAAAAATAAATCCTGTGAGAACGTGCCTGTGGCACTCCTGCTCTGTGCTTCATCCCTTCCACCCTCATTATCCTAAAGAAGCCTGAGCTGGCTCTGTGAACTGGTTAGAAAGCAAAACCAGTGAGAGACTCCAAGTCAGAAATACAATTTAATAGGAAGAAAAGAAAAGAAGTAAAATAAAGTAAAATAAAATAACATTAAATAAATGCAATAGTACAAAAGAGCACTGACAGAGTCAGAACACAACCTGACCCCCTGTTAGTCAGGGTGGTGGCAGCAGTGCAGATGAAATGCTCTTGTCCAAGCAGTGATCCTGTAGAAAGCTCTGGCAGCTCTTGTCCTCTGGGAGTCCAGTGGGTCAGGGCTCCCTGTGCTGTCCCAAATCCCAGATTCTATCCAGGTGGGAATGCTTGGCTCCTCCCCCTGGGCGGAGCATCTCCCCCTGGGCTGATCTCATTCTCTGAGCCCTGCAGTGGCTCCTTGCTGGCCCATGAACCAGAGACAGCTCCCGCAGGGAGTTCCCCATGAGCCATGGGCACGGCATTGCTGGGCCATGGACAGGAGAGAAGGGAAACACTGCCCCAGCTGGTTCCAGCAGCTCCTGGGGATGGGGATGGAACACAGACTGTGGGCACAGCTGACAGTGTAACCTGGGACACTCTTTGAGTGCATCCTCCAAGCTCCACTCCCCTGTGTGGTGCAGAGAGCACCCACTGAGCCAGGAGATGCCTCTTTGTCTTTTTGGGACATCATAGGAAACCAAAGTCTTCCCCACAGCTTAAATTTCTTACGTTTCTCTCCTTTGCATCCTTCAGAGAATGGAATATCAATTCCAATTTCTGATGTATAAATATCAAGTCATGCTCAGTAAGGATAAAAACCTTCCTGACATCATTTCAGTGTGGCTGGAGGCACCCACATCATCATTTGTATTTAACCTAATTTAGCACTTTAGACAGACTCGAGAGCTTATCTGAGAGAATTAATCAGCTGCTGAGGCTTAGAGAGGCAGCTGAGTCATTTTGATGTGTCCCTACAGCAGCAGGACTGTTGCAAACTTCATTTTCTGTGCAAAGGACACAGTTCTGAGGCTGTTTCAGGTCTGTGTATGGTTATGGGACTGCTATTATGGATTTGTTAAGGATGAAAGACCCTAGCTTAGGAACCTGCTCCAAATTCTCACAAAGCTTAGCCTTTCTTGTCAGTCATCTGCAGACAGATGTGGGGATTAGCCACTTTATCTAATTAGGCTCCTTGATTAGTTGTTAAGCTTTGCAGTTGTACCTTCCCTGTCGTGCTAAAGTCCGTGCTCTTGCAAGTTTATGAATGGTATTCGAGCCCCCAGAGGAAATCCAGCCAGCACAACAGATCTGTTTGCAAAGTGTTGCCCCAGCTCAGGTCAGTGTCCTGCAGCTCTTTGTGGACGATTCTGCTCCTGCACACAACATGAATTTTTCAAGCCTCTCCCTCCCTCGGTCGCTGTCTCTCTGGCTCGTTAGTGAGGGAGCAATTCAAAGCTGGAGGCCAGCTCTCCACGTTCCAAATTATCCTTAGGGGAGCCCAGAGTTAGATTTCCCTTGGCTGGAGATGACCTTTCTGAACCTACTGTCAGTGCATAAAATTTGGTGAAACATAGAATCAATTTAAACTGCACTTAACTTCTACAGGAGCAGCTGACTTATTTGATGTTCATACATGAGGCTGTACTTACAAGGAATTTATTTCAGCTTAAGAGACTCACCCTTTCCAAGAATTCAAGTGTCTTTTGTTTCAAGTAGCAGATAGTTTATTACCTCCTAGTAATTTATTAGCTTCTAGTAATTTTTTGCCACATTTCTCAAGGCAGAAAGATCTCTCTCTTATTTTTCTGTCTTTTTTTCATTAGGAATTTTTCAAAAAAGGACCATTCCCTTATACTCCTGAGCAGGAAAAGGAATATTTTAAGCATTTGTCATGTATCATTTTCGATCTCAGGGTTTGCATACTTTGTGAGGCTCTGTCAGGCTTTGAGGAGTCTCCACAAATCCATTTCCCACAGAGTTGAGGTGGAGTTACTTTAGGACATCCATATCTTTACAGACTGTTCACGTCTATCTCTTTGTGATAATTTAGTGCCTGAAGAACTGAATCACCTTGTGACTCAGTTACATGAAGAAGACGTCCTCAAGTGCTCAATATTGAGACTTTCCCTCAGGTTTGCTGTGCTAAATTCCTCACAACTCTCCTGAACCAGGTTCTCATGAAGTGATTCAGGTTATTGTATGGTTGTCATTCTATCCCCTAAACTAAATCACTTTCTGAACATTTTTTTATTGGGAAGAAATTACCTGTACACGATGGTGGAGTTTGTGGGCAGTGACCTCTGCTGATGGCAGCACTCTGCCAAGCTGAGGGTAGAAACCTTCCTGCCCTTGGCCTTTTGAAGGTAGTCCAGAGCTCCAATTTAAAACACTTAAATGTGAATGTTTGGATAAAAGATATTTCTAAATGTATTTATTGTCCATATATATTTTGGAGCAATACTGGCTCTACCATATCCTCCTGTTTTATTCATGCTGGTAGGTGTAAAGCTGCTTGGAAAATGTTGAGTTATTCCATTTTCAACTTAATTTTCAAAGGGTGTTTTTTTTAATAAAGAGGTGTTATAAGAGTGTGTTTTGGCAAATGTTGGGGAGGGAATGAGTTGAATTTATGAATGCTGGAAATTATTCTGCAGCCAAAGAAAAGCATCATTCCTTAACTGAGACTGTGCCTGGGCAGAGAGCAGGTACCTAGGGCAAACATCAGAGCATCAACTTTAGGGTAACTCATGCTCAAACTCAGGATAGGGAAATTCAGTTTCCCCAAAAGTTTTCCTTTAATATTTAGGGATTGATCAAGAAAACTCCAGGTTAATGTGCTGCTATTAACATATATTTTCATGACATGAAATACTTGAAGGAATGAAATCAGATTTACATAAAACAAACCTCTGCTATAGAAAAGGAGTGGAGTCTAGCCGAAAAAAAAAAGAGTCTTTAGTTGACTGGATTCTCCTACCTGTTCTACTTTAAAATTATGGCTAGTTTTCTGTTCTCCAGTTCTTTTTATTTACTCTTATATGGATTTATTCAGTCTCTTCTACCGCTAGAAAGAATCTATTTTAGCTTTTTGCATTTGGTGTAGTGGGGATTGAATATGATGAATGAAACAGGTAAGAAATAAGTATTGATTTAGCATTGTGTTTGCGGGCTGCTTGGCATTCTCTGGAAACATATTACATTATTCTGAGTTAATAATCAATTAGTAATAAGATTTCCATAATCCAGTAATAGCTGCAATAAAAGACAATTTACAGAGCTGGATATTGTTGGTTATAATAGAACATGCAGCATTGCTTTTGCCCACCATTGAATATTCCCTGGAATTTATCTTGTTGATAGAGTAATGAAAATGGTATTGACTATATTTAGTAAATATTACTGCATAAAAATCTGGAACCATCCTGCCTTAAAATAAGCTAGAAATAAATTGAATGCAATTAGTTTTCTTCTTTCCTCTTGTTATTGGAAGCTTCAATAAAATATAATTGTGGGTAGGCTGAAAAACAGAGAGCTGTTCTGAGAATGGGACAACTTATGCTTGCATGAGCAGAGCAGAGAATTCTGCACTCTGATGAGGTGGACTTTTATGATGCCAAAACATGAAAGGCAAAGGAAAATAAAGTTCTACTCATTTTCAAGACTTTGCTAGTAAATTCCTGTCTCAGTCAAGATGATTTAGACATTCATCTCTCAGGCAAACATCCAAACCCACAGGCTTTCTCTTCCCCATTCCTTTTGAAATGTTCAGAATACAGAAGAGGATTCAATATCTATTGAATATAAAAGTAGATCTTGTGAAGCAGTTGCCACATTTCACAAAATCCAGCAGTTCCAACCTAGGTGTAGCGAGATTGTAATTATTTTCTTTCTTCTGTAAGACTGATTCATTTTTATTTGCAAATAACCGGTCTATTTTAATACAAGTTAAATATCACTTTATCACTCCTTAAGCATTTGTATATTGTGTGTAATTATTAGAAATAAGAAACAATTGAACAGTTGAACAATCTGAGATTTGTAATGAAATTTTTATGATTCTGTCCTGTGAAAAGAGGAGATTTCCTTGACTCTTGGTGTTTGATTTGTCTGCCAGGATGGTCAAGACCTTCGTGCCTGGCCAGCCCCAGCAGAGGGACCCTTCACTGCCCAGCCCTGCTGGATCCCAGGGTGGCTCAGGTGACATTTTCAGGGACACACCAAGGGAGAGCCCTCCGTGGATATTCCCACCTTGAGACCCCTCAGTGAGCCTTTATTCAGTGTGTTCCCTGCTGCTGGTGCCTCTCAGCCGCTGTGCAGGACTCACACTCACATTTCTGGAGGCACAGTCTTTATTAACATGGAATTGTGCTGGGTTAAGGCTCGGGGGTTGTTGATATCTGACTGCAGAAATGCATTCAAAGCAATGCACAGAGAGGCTCCAACCCCTGATAAAAGCGTGCACAGAGGGCAGCTTCAGCCTGACAGCTGATCCACTATTTACAATGGTGCCTTCCTAACTTTTCTCCCATTTTTGACTTACCTTTATACCATTTATCTTTAGGTGCAGCTTGGGTGAATCTAGTCATAGATGCCTTTGTTGCTGATTGATGTAAAATCCTCTCACTTTGGCTTTCAGGGCACAGTCAATAAAATCCAGAGCACATCCCCAGTGAGGGGCAGTGTGTGCTTTGGGAGGGGTGTGTGTGTAAATATTAAAATTATGGTAGAGAAAACCAATTTCCTCTGAGGAGAAGGGTTTCACCACAGCTGTTGGACGTTTTCTGTCCCCCCTGGCTGACAGGTGGTGTGGGGTTTGTCACCTGCAGAGCAGCATGGAGTTTCCCTCCTGCAAAGGTTTCAGCAGAGCCTGGCCACGGTGTCCCCACTCCTCTGTCCCCTCCCTCTCATCAGGTGCTGCAGTTTTATGGGGAATCATCAGGGACATTCCAACCACATTCCACCCAGGGAGCAGCAGCTGCATTTTACCCTGTGCTGTCTGTGCTGCTGTAACTTCTGTTGGAATGAGAAAATAACTTCTCAGTTTCCTCCAGTTTTACCCCCAGCCGTGTTCCCACAGGTTCCATACTGAAATGCAGCTTTTCACTAACTCAAAATTATAATAGTTTTTATGTTTTTAACTTTTTACGTGCCAATTAGAGAAACTCTGAACTTTCTGACACTGATACTTGTGGTAAGCATCCATAAAACTCCATGCTGACAGTCTGAATTTTAGTAAGAGATGCTTTACACTTCCCTGTACTGTTCTGTTAAAATGTAACTTCACATGTTGTATCTAGAATTCTTTTTTGCCTGTTTTTCTACATAAGAGATTTACTAGATGTGTATCTTGAACCTCTGTTGTTCAGCCCCAGTGAGTTCTGTCATTATTCCTGCACTCAATGAGATCTTGAAACTGAAGCATTCTGACACTGAGTCCTGTTTCTTGTACAGCTATTTCCTCTCTTCACAGAACACGTTTCCAACTACTGCACTGCAGTGTGCTAAATCCCTTTTTTCTCCCCACAAGAAGTTTCATTTTGTTGTTGGGGTGACAATTCAGTGTATGGTCAATTAAATGTGTGAAAGCTGCTTATAGCTTAACAAGGATTTATTAGGGGATGGAACACCAGTGAGACATGCTTGACTTTCCCCACGTAGCACAAGGTCTTGGTCTGGCACATTTTATAAATATTTGGTGTTTTGACTTAGCTGGAAACAAACACATTCTGTGTAAAGGACTGTGTTTGCTTCCACCCATTGCTTATTCCTGGGGAAATCTGAATAAATTGATAGCTGGGTAGAATTCTTGTGTTCAAGGTGATAATCAGTGAGGTCACCAACAGAAATGTCTTTGGTTCCTCCAGGAATATATAGATTATAAACTATTATAGATGATATAAACTATATATATAGATTATATAATATAGATTAGAATATAGTAGATTATATTATATGTATAAGATACTATATATATTATAATATAATATAGATTATTAGATATAATCTATAACATTCTATATATTATCGATTATAACATTATCGATATAGATTATAATATAATAAATATATTATAAAATAGATTATAATAAAATATATAAATATGTAAATGTATATATTTCACACAATATTTATATTATATAAATATATTATAAATATAGATTATAATAGATTGTAAAAATATATTATATAAATATATATACAACATAAAATATATTTATATGATAAATTATATAAGTATAGATTATAATATTATAAATATATATAGATTGCCATCCCTCTGGTGTTCTTTAATGAGCTGAGGTGCTGCAGTTAAACTCTGCTTTTCCCTCTTTTCTGATTTGACACAATGGGTTTCTGAGGCCTTTAGTTATGTTGGTCTTTTCTAGAAAATTAATTTACATCCTCAGCATCCTTTGAATCTGCTTGAGATAAAGATCTAATGAATCTGAACATGCCAGGCCAGTGTAATGCCAAGGCAAATGGTAAATCCGTGTTTAGGAGTATTGGCTCCTTTGTCTATTGCTGCCATTAATTCACATTTTAAAAATGTGAATTAATGCTTTAGGCCATTTGTGTGCAAATCCATTTCAATTATTTTCTGATGATTTACACTTGGAATTTGTGTGGGATATGCTGTAGATGAAATTCAGTAGAACTCTATTCTATTTTTTCCTCATAAAATTATCTCCCCTGTTTTCAAGAGTGTTAAATACTGTGACTGCTGTTCTTTTCATACCAGGCTGTGGACTTGATAGTAAATAGGAACCACATAATCTATTTAAAAATACAAAGGATATGGTTTCTAAGGCAAGTTTATTATATTAAAATGGTAGATGTTTTGTCTATCCAAGCAACAACCCTCTAGGTTTCTGAAGAATTATAAAGAATACTCAGAAGACTATTATTTCAATTTATAGAACTGAAATGTCAGGAATTAATTTTAATAACAGTCTTTACTCTAGCTATGCTCCCTTAAATAAAACCTATTGGATAAGACACTGGAAGCTTTCAAAGTATTTTCTGTTCATCACACCATTGTAGCCCAGACTCAGCAAAGCATATTAATCTGTGAACAAAAATAAGTCTGTGTATAAATCCTTTTCTAGATGCAAAACCACTTCAACATATGGACAAATTCTTCACTAATATTACAGCTTTTATCAGTGGATTAAAGTGCTGGCAAACTGAAACATATTATAGAGCATCTGGCTTGCAAGGGCCTGGATGTAAATTCTATCTGTGCAAAGCCAGAACTTTGAGGATTTAGGAGTCTGCACCCTTCTGGATTCCTTATCTGATTTTTAGTTTACAAGTGGAACATGCAAACATTTTCTGCCCACTGGGATGCTTGTAATCCCATTTCTAATAATCAAGGAAAAATGTAAGCTGCCTATTTTGAACACCCTGTTGATAAGCATTTCAAGGATGATTCAAAACTTACACTGTGCTGGATTATCTGAGCTCGATTTCCCTGTCAAAGAAGCATTTTGCATATGACAACTTTTCCTGTGCTACTATGCCACTGATTTTTTTTTAAATAAATGTTTTTGTGTCTGATGGCATGCACAATGTAAGAAATGATTACTTTTTTTTCCATTTTTTCTGCCTAAGTTATAATGCATTCAAAGCTGCATACAGTTATATTGCAAAAGGAGAAGAATTATTTTAGTACAAATGATCTTTTCAGCAGTCCAACATTCCCCTACATTTTTTAGTTTATTGAATGGCTGATAAGGATGATATGCTGCATGTTTGAGAGAGGCAGAATAAAAAGGACATCCTTGATCCTTGTCAATACCTCTCCCTTTTACAGAAACTCTCCAAGATGTATGATTATCTAAAATTGCCTTTTCTTTGTGGCTCGTTCAATAAAATATTTCCATATTTATGAAAAACACATAGAAATCAGAACTGTGGTGGATGTGGTCTTATGGCTGAGTTCAATCATCAACATTTAGAACTGTATCAAGTATAAATATATATATATGAGAGATATTTAGAACTATCTTGTGTGTTAGTCAAATTATTTCCAGTTGTGATATAAAATTAAAAACATGGAAAACCAAATCCTTGAGGGGAAATAAAAAAAAAAATAAATATTGTATTCTTCAGTTTGTGAGGGACGTATTCATTACAACTGCTCATTTCATGAAACAGCCAAGCCTGATTTGGAAGGAGCTTTTCTAAATAACTGCAAGAACAAGCCTAATCCATGACACCTAAATTTTATCACGAACAAAATGAAAACTCTGCTTTCTAAACTGGCTTTGGATGGGCTTCTGTGGTCTCTGGCAAGAGGAGGATGCTTGGCTGTGGCAGAGGGGCCTGAGCAGGTGTTAAGGCTCTGCCTTCTTTTTTTTCCTTGCTAAGGTTGGGATTAATACACGTGAAATGTGGGTTTTGAGTTCCAACTTGGATGTTTATTATTTCTTATCTATTTACATTATATCTTATCTATTTGCCTGGAATTGCAATAACCAGTAAAATGATAGTAAAAAGTGCACCAATGTAGATGAAATGTCTCTTATGAGGTAGTTCTCACATTTTTGTCTTTTTCAGGTTTTCTACAGTCATGTTTTTTCTTCCTTTTGGCTTTTTTTTTTTTTTTTCCTTCTCCATGGCAATCCTACAAAGATGAAATGAAGCCATCTCTTTTCCCCCTGATGCTAAGGACAAAGGCTCTCTCTAAACAGGACACAATACAATTTTGGGAAGAAAAAAAGATTGCTGTGCTCTATAGAAGAAAATACCCATAGGGGACTACAATCAAAAGACAGTATGAACTTGATCAGAAACAAAGGAAAAAGGGACTCTGATTCAGTGGTGAGTTTTCTCTCTCTCTTTTTTTTAATAATTCAGGAACAAATCACACTGTTGGCATCAGGAGCCAGCAGTTCCCTTCCTGGATAAGTGCCTTGGATAAAAAATTACTCAGTACTCCATTTCCAACAAAGAATGGAGGCAGCAGAGGAGACAGAGAACATTTACCCTGCCTGGCATGTAACACTTCTGATAAATGCAGCTCACAAAGTTCAGTGCTTCTGCTTCCTTTGATGCCCAAAGAACTGAGAATTTGGTCTTTGCTTCAGCTGCTGCCATCAGCAGCTTGTGTGTTTCTGGTACCTCTGAGAAGTTCCATCCAGGACATGAAAGTCTGAGAGGCTCAGAGCACTCAGCCCCAAGGCCAGCAGCCTGCAGAGATGCAGTTTTGTCACTTAGATAGGCTGAAAGTCTGATATTAATTTAGTCTAGACTAGGCTCTTCTTATGCCTTCTGCTCCTAGTTTGGTGTCGTATTTATTTCAATTCAGAAGGGGAAAATTAGGTTAAATAATTGGCTGTTCATATCAGTGAAATAGAGCACAGGGCAGTGCAAGATTAGGGAGATAACAGAATTAAGTAAATATAGCTTTATGCTGGAAAACTTAAATGAGTTCTTCTTAAGTGTGACCAGGCATGAAAACACCTTTCCCAGGGATATTACCTGATTGGCATCTTAGTAATAAACTCCTGGCCTCAAACAGATTTCATAATTTAATATTCTTTAATATGTTTTTAGAGGTGATGATTGGTTTCTATCTTCACTCTGCTTTGCCTTGAACACGACATAGAAACCTTAAACTTGCAACTTGTTCTGATGAGGGAGCGTGATCCTGTGGCTAAAGAGTTTGGTACACTCTGCTTCTAGGGAATAATCTTGTTTTCCTTTTACTGAGATCCTCTGTGGGCTCATCCTGTGGACTCGATCCTCGAGTGGGCTCATCCTGCTCTTGAGAATCTCGTTCCCTTTTGCTTTTCCTGGGGTTTTCTGGCTTGGTGACATCAGGAATGCCCTTTCAGCAGGGGAATCTTACAACATGCAACACGCTGGGCAGGGGAGAGAGGGAAGTTCTCCCAGCAGCACCCAGCCCATGTTTGTAACGGGAAATGATTGAAAATCAGCAAAGCTCGAGATTGTTCTGCTGCTTGCATGTGCTGCTGAAACAGGGATGGATTTCATGGCATATCAAATGAATTTTTGGTCTCTATCAAAGTTAAGGTCTGCTCAGCCATTCAAAAAATATATTGCAGCTCATTATAAATTAGGCAAACTTTTTATTTGATGTCAATATACATCTAGATCTTAAATCTTTGCCGTGGTATCCATTCTCTCTACTTGTCTAAGCTGATGTTTTCCAGGACTGGAGGATGCAGAATTAAATAATAAAACAAATTTTATGGTGTTCTATGCATTGCTCTCTGCTGGCTGTACTTCAGGGTCTGACAGATGACAGTCCTGAAATCTGTGTATGCTTATCTAATCTCTTTCAGAAAGTTCAATATAACCTTATTTTGAAAAGAATTTAACCAGCAGTAGCTGTGCTAAACAGCTTTTTGAATTCTCAGTCTTTTACTGAAAACATTCCAAATGTGTTATATATATTACATTATATATTTTATTTTTATATCATACATTATGTATTATGTATTATATAGTATATATATTATTCCATATAATATATAATTATATATATTATATAACTATATATAATTATAATGATACATAGTATACGATATATGATGATATATAAAATATATCATATTTTATATATAATATATAATATTTAATATATATTGTATATAGTCTATAAATTATATACATTATAGATATCTTGATATAACTTATATCTATCTATAAAAATATATAATATATAATATATAATATATAATATATAATATATAATATATATACACCCCCAGCTCCCTCAGTTTTGTATGTGACAATTTTTAAAGTTGTCTCAATGTTATGACATGACACAAGGAATCTGGCTTAACACACACAAAAATGTAGGAAGAAAATGACAAAACAATTATTTTTTTCTTGAGGGCAAAGCAGTATTAACAACAAACTGCTTATTCTGTGGAGGGGAGCAAAAATAATGTCAGGATTATTGCTGAACATTATTCATGTTTATGAGCCATGATGTGCAAAAAAGATTCCTGTACAAAATTTTACACAGCCCACATTTTAAACAGGTTATGAAGCACAGAAACAGGCCTAGTCTAAATATATTCCTTTTACAGGAAGATTCCTCATTTTTTTTTTTCCTTTCTGGTGTAACATTTCACCAGAGCAGAACATTGTGTAATTAAAATACATTAAATTTGTCTCCCTGAGCATTTAGTTTTGCTGTGGTGAAGAGCAGAGGAAAAGTGGTTATGCTTAAAAATAAGAATATGAGAAATAATGTGAAGAACAAAACAAAGAATAGAGTGATGAAGGAAGGGGAGACTTAGGGAATTGTGAGGAAAACTCATGTTGCACAATAATTTTCTCCTTGCCAACTGTTGTAAACCTACAATGTTAAAAACCTTTGGCTGTACTGATAATTGCCTTTATCACAAAATGAAGAGGTAAATTGGATGGTATCGTGACTGAACTGCACCACTTAAATTTGGATTCTTTTCTTTGTGGGTATCTCCTGAAAAAAAGGATCACCCCATGAACCAGTGAGAATAATGCACTAAAAGTTCAGGGTACAGAGGCTCAGAGTTGGGAATCCTTTGCTGCAGGGTCTGGGAAGATACCCAAGGAGGGAGCACAGCCACAGCTCCCTCATGTATATTCTGTGAATTCTGTGAATTCCATGGGATTAATGTTTTATGGGAGCCTTTAACTCTGCTCATGCCCACCTAATGGCTTCACCCTTCCAAGGCATTCAATTCTTCCACTTTCAGAAGTCAAATCCAAAATTAAAAGCAAACTTTAGAGTCTCAGCCTTAATCTGCAGCTTTAAGGGTTATTTTTAGCTGTATGCAGCTGAACAATAGGGCTGACACAACAAATATGTCAAACCCTCAATTTATCATCTCTATCAGGGTTGTGTAAAATTTATTAATCCCTGCAGGAAATAAAAATGCAGGTTTTTGGTTTGTTTGCTTGCTGTGTGTTGGCTCTGGAGCGAGCAGAGTCAGGGAGCTGAGCTGTGGATCTGCTCCCAGAGGCTTTCGGGCTCAGCAGGTCAAAAAGCCACCGTGTCACAGTCAGTGTTGTCAAATTCTCCCTGTAAATGTAAAAGATTCATTTTGATAGACATCCTGAGTCAATGTAATGAAAACTAATTTCGTGTTTATTACAAATTTTTATTATAATGTGCCTTTGATACCTGCAGCAAGATTGTGGCAGGTGTTTAAAACGGTTGAGTAATTTCATACAAATATCTCTGACTATTGCCATTTAATTTCACTGCAGAAATCCTGCAGATATGCCAAAAAAGTGTAATTCTTCAAAATAAGCTTGTTTTAGTCACAAGATAAGATAGTTTGTAATTGAGGTGCCACCTGGGATCACAGAAGGTCTGCTTTGTCTTTTTTCCTTAGCTCTGTGTCTGTTTTGGGAATGCTCTTGTTTTCCTTCAGTTCATCTCTTTGGAAAGGAATCCTTGCAGAATGGAAGTGGCAGCTTCAGAGATTTCCATGTCTTCCCTGATTTGCCCTGTTCATAAAGGAAAGGGCTGGAGCAGCCACTGGAACAGGAATGGGTGATTATTCCCCTCCCTTGCTATCATGAGTCCTTTACTCCTGTGCACGTGTGATTCCTCTTCTACCCTGAAGGGGGAAGGTAAATGCTCTACTTGCCAGAGAAAACTAAAATTTAAATAGTCACACTTCTATTTCTTCATTTGTTCTGTTTGTGGAAGAGAGGAGGAGCAGAAACCTTTAGTTTTCCCATCAGTTTTAAGGAAAATGGCATTAAAAAAAATCATTGAATAATTATGTATGAGCAAAAGCAAATTTAGTGACCTTGTCAGGTGAGGCTGAAAGAGCTTGAACTCTTATAAACACACTTAAACTGTTATAAATACACTTCTTGGTGGATCTACCCTTTCTGGAGCTTGCTTTCCTGTGCCATTTTGAAAGAATATTTAGCAATATTCTGTTTGATTCTATCTTTAAATGTTTGCCTTGCCTACATTAAAAAAAAAAAAAATCTGACTCACATATTATCCCTAGTTGTAAGAAGTTAATAATTACTGAAATTGGTTTTATCTCATTGAAATGCTCTTTCATCTCAAGAATTAAGACATCCTATCAATTCAAAAAGATTTTTTCTTTAGAAAAAGAATTCTCTAAGCAGCATTTGGCTGTTGGCAAAGATATTGCATTGTTATTGCTACCTTTACCCACTGAGGTTTGCTGCATCCTTTTTAGCTGAAATCACATTTCTATAAATGGCTTTTCAGTTGTGCATCTTCCCTGCACTCTCAGAGATGGAAATATTATTTCAAGTAGTTTTGAAATAGTCTACATCAACTGCATTCATTTCATCTGATTGCATAAAACCTAGGGACTACCTCACTGTCAGGATACACAGTAAATAAAGTGGCTCAAAGATTTTTAGGAGTTTTAACAGTTTGCAGTGAATGATCCAGGTGCTGGCTTTTGAAATGCAGCAGAACTGTTAAAAAGCTCAATGTTAGAATTTTTTCAAATAATTTCAGTTTAGTCCTTTAGAATGAGCTTTCATTTTCACTACAGCACAATGGAGGTATGGAAGTAGAAATGTTTTTTTTTGTGGTCACTTCCCTGAGATGGCAAAGGAGGTGGGAACAGGTTCTTATCCATGGGGATTCCCATCCTCATCCTAAACAGGAAAGAGAAAGGAAAACCATGGGCACTGTTGTGTGCTTGGAACTGGTCTCAGCAGGAATCCTGCAGGATTGTGCACACCACATGCAGGGCCTTACATCAAGGAATTTGGGGATTTTCTAAGTTTGATAACCAGAACTTAATGGGAAGGCAGACTCTGCATGGAGGTTTCGTGGCTGGAGAATAATTTGTGCCTGCACTGTGGTTTGAATGGACTGAAATCTGTCAAATGGTGGCTAAGAGAGGCAGGTGCAGCCTTGCAAAGCCCAGTGTGGACAATCTGGCTGACCAAGCTAAAAAAAGGAAAATAAAATAAGCCTTTCACATAAATAAACAAAATAAAATGAAATTAGCCTATCACACATGGGAAGAGAGCTTCAATGAAGCTGCATTTTCTCACACAGAAAATGTGCAGTGCCATGAAGTGGTGGGTGGCAGTTCTGCCTTGTTTCTGAGGCAGCAAAGGAGAATTATTGTGGAAGGTAAAAAGGCCTTCTAATTTGAAGGACAGGAAATATTCCTCATACAGAATAACTCTGTCCAGGTGATCTTTGTGTGTGTGGCAAGACAAACCAGAACTAACACGGATCCCTGCAGTCTGTTCTGCAATAAAGAACCTGCACAGACTCTACAAGGGCTGGACTCATGGCTCTCTGCATTTTCAGCCTTGATTCTGGAGGAGAAAGGTGGGAAGGCCTGAAAGAATGAAACTTCATTTCCATCTTTAGAAAAATATGTAATTCTAGAATAAACCTAGGACCAAAACTTTGGGGGTACAGCTACAAATCACTTTCAACGAGGACAAAGTTGGTTCAGGGACAACTTGCAAAGGTGCTGCATTATTGGAAGGGACTGGTGGATTTTGATAAGGATGATGAAATTGATAAGAACTCAGATTTATTCACTTTTTAGGTGTGTGCCTGATGTACTCAGAACCCAGACAGCACAAATAGCCTTTGGAGGGGTAAAAGGAAAAAGGTAATTCCGTGTTTTCAGTAAAGCAGGAGCCAATATTGCTTATGCCTGGATTATCCATGAGATCCTTTATTTTATGAAATGTTTTGATGTTATAAGCAGTTTGTTACCCATATTTTTGTTTCAGATATTTCCATCCTGCTAATAATGCCATAATTCCTTGTCTTGTGTAGGGTGTAACTCACACCCATCGACCCAGTGCTTCAAATGCTTCCTGGATGGGATTACCCAGCCTGATCTGGAGTGGTGAGCACAGAGCTGGGTTTGAAATGCTCCTGGATGCTTTGCTGGAGTTAATCTTCAGGCATGGAAAGCTATTAGCACTGCTGAATAATAGCTCTGAAGTGTCTTTCGTTTTATCTGTGTCCCTAATAGACTTTGCTGCCACGGGAAAAAAAAAAAAAATTCTAATTTTACTAGGAGAGTCTTCTGCAAGTTAATTTTATGAAAATGCGAGTAGCTGTGGGAGTGCTTGAAAGAATTTAGAGAAATTCCCTTTTTTTTTGCAATATATCTCTTCAGTGCTGTTTTAAAAGAAATTTGTGCTAGTTGGTGTCTGTGGTTTGGTCTATTTTTGTAGAATTTTCACGGCCCCAGACGTTTTCACAATTTAAAGTCATTTCAAAGCTCTTAATGAAGAGAATTTTAGTACATCTTGGTATTAATAATGCTGGAGATGCAAGCTAAGCAAAAATTCAACAGTTTACATTGCAAAATGAACCCTAAAGGATAAAAAAAATCCTTTTGTGTAAATTATAAATTTTCAAAGGTAAAATGAGAAGGCCACAATTGTCATAATTAAATATTCTCTGAAACAGCTCTTGCAGAGACATGAGCTAATTTCTTTGTGCCAAATATTGTAAAATATCAGATATAAATTCTTGTAGACTAACTACAATATTTCAAACAATTTTTCCTGCAGGTTTCCTTAGAGGGGAAAAGGAAAGAAATAATCAGAAATAAACCTGCACACTCATACTTTTCTCAGGTTTACAAAGTCTGCGTTGGTAAAATGGAAATATTATTATTCTTGCAGAAACCTTTGTTGATTGTTAGTAACTAGAACATGATAAATTTTATATGCTCCTATTTTATAGGAAAACTCAGATTGTATTCTAAATCCATATTATATTCTAGCCAGAAAATATTCTTGATATTTTCACTTCCTTTTACCTCCCAGTGATAAACAAGCATGATTATTTGTACATCTTTGAGGGATCTTCTGCTGCTCTCTTGGAATAATAAATCCAATGCAGCTGTACAAAAACCCACGGAAATTTTAATAAAAAGCAGAGTGAAAAATATTTTGGTTTATAGTCCAATTCTCTGCAGAGTGCCACAGTAGCTTAAAACCTGATTTAGAGAAATCCACTGTAAATTATTGACTTGAAATATTCCAAGTTAACCCTAAATGTTTGTGAGGATTCACTTTCCCAATTTGAAATGCACTTGGCCTCCAGTGCTGGGTGTCACATAAATACTCAGCTTGAACTTAAAACACATCATCTATTTCCTGCTAATTTCTTTTACTCTCCTTTCTCTTCCCCAGGCACAAGGAACGATCTGAGGTCTGGATTTGTGTTTTTGTTGCAGGGGAAATGGTTGTGCTGGAGGGAGCTGCAGAGGCTTCCCAAGACAGGACAAATCTCAGCTCTCCTGGCTGAGGATTCTGCTCTCCCCTCGTGTCCTGTGTCTGCCCAGGCTGTCTGCAGCAAACTGAGGTGACTTGGATGGAAATCAATTAAAATGTTCAGAGGGATGCTGCTGGATGTTCCCCTGGCTGGGGCCATCAGATTTGTCCTCTCTCTCATATTTTATTTTGGTAAACATTTAAAAAAATCTTACTCTTTTTTTTTTTTTTTTTTTTTCCCCCATTAATAAGTATTTGTAACATTGACATTCCATGCTTGCTAAGGAAGGACTAACATGATGTCCTTTGCAAAAGTGGAATAAATAAAAAGCATAATCTTTTAATTTTTCAATTCTAGAAGAATAAGAGATTGTCATCTTGATTCTAGATTTTTTTTTAAAACTAAGATAGAAAGTTCACTTTAAATCATTTGAGAACATATTTTCATGAGATTTTTAAAAGAAAATTATTATTTAAACAGTGAGTGACCCTGAAATAGCCAGGGATATCTGAAACTGAATTATGTCAAAGGACATATCTCCCAAGCCCTTATCTGATTGACAGCTGCCAGCTTATATTTCAGTGTCAGTTTTATAGATCATTGCATGGAACAATTCTGTGTCAGGGTAACCTATTCCCAGTTCTATAAATCAGTTATTTGTCAAACACTGAAGGTAAATCTCGAGGCCATAGTGGATAATTTCTTCACTGACAATTGTTGTGAGGGTCTAAAAGCTGTGTTTAATAGAGCAGGAGCCACATGGAGAACTTTGTGGGCAGGCAAGAACTCAACCTGGGCTTTTTAGAAGAGAGGCTTCTGTATTTTTTAAAAAACATGTTTCAAATTCATAGTAATGATTCCAGTAATCATTTGTTCTGGGAAAATTCTTGGAGTTGACTTTACTGGAGTTTGAAGTGAATTTTAGACCTCTTTCTGTTGACTAATTTAAAGTCTGTTTTGGAATATATAAATATAAAAAACCCCCTTTTTTTATAAAGTATATATATACCAACTACTTAATCCATTAAATACCATATAACAAAGTACACCAGTGTGACTATTAGGTGTGAGGGGAACATCCTTCAGTCAAAGTATGAAGATGATGATTAATTATTTGACCAGGAAAATTAACTGCTCTGACATCCAGTAACCCTGCCAGTGGGAACTCTGTAGCAAAGCCATTTTTCTTAACTAGTCAAATTTCTGACACTCTTGAAGCTCTTACTGACAGGACACAATTTTGGTGTACTAGTTTTACTGCTTGGAATCATTCAGCTGAAATAAAAACAACCAAGTGTATCAAAATAAGTGAGGAGCAACAAAGATTATAATTTATAAGGTTTTGATTTTTTTTTCTGTGCCACTTACTATATTCTTTATTCTATTTTATTCTTCTTATTATTATTCTATTATTCTATTATTTATTCTATTCTTCTTATTGTTTATGCTTATTTCTGTATTATTGTGATCTATTCTTAGAGAACCAATATATGTTCAAAGTAGGACAGAAATTCTTTTAGCAATAGGTGGAATCAAAGGGGCAAACTGCAAATAGTTTGCTTTTTTAAAAATAAACTTATGGTTGTAGGGCTGATGTTTGAAGTAGGATTTGGGCTTCAAATACCATCAGAAAATAATTGAAATAAGAGTTGTTAGTATCTCTCAGAGATCTTTGTGGTTTTGCTGACATGCAAATCTTTAATGGGAATTTGGGTTGGTTGGTAAGTAGTATCTTTTAAAACAAGTATCCACGAGGCTCTATTTGTCATTCCTTTTTGAAACCCCTGAAAAAATAAACCTTAATTTAGCATTTTCCCAAATTTTTTTTTAATATCTTGTTGGAAGTATATACACTCTTGATATTTCATCCTCTTTTATTTCCTTGAAGTGCTAAAATAGATTATAAAAACTGGTTTTCAAACAATTCCATTTTTTTTTGCTCTAAGAAAAAAACCCTGTGAAACCAAAAAGAGAAAAGAAAGGTGCTCCATAAAGATTTCAAAATACTAAGGGGACTTTTTTTTTGGAAAAATATGAATCCACCTACATTTAGAATAAAATGTTCAGGGTTTTTTTTTAGATTATCTTTGCCTCAAACCATATAAAGGATATGGCGAGTGCAGCTTTCCTTTGAACCTGAATTAGGTAATATATGTAACAAACCATGGGTCAGGGAAATGTTGCCAGTAAAGAGAGCTTTTATTCTGCTTCCTTATCAAAGGTTTGGCCTTGATTTTCCTTAATTTAGGCAAAGTAGTGGTAAAATGTAACAGGAAAGGAACAGAAAAATGGCAAAGGGGGAGACCACAGCCAACTTTGAGTGTAGATAGCACCTGGTTGAGAGGGTCACAGTCCTACAGCTGCTTCCTGCTAAAACATGACTGGTACCAGTGAAAAATCACCTCAAATTGCAATAAACTAACAGGGCTAAATGCCAGACTAGCAGGACTTTGCACAGGTGCTGTGAGCTCAGGAATCAATAGAATTGATCAAGAGATTTCTTCTCCTTGCAGAACTCTAACAAACATGGAATTGGGCACCTCAGCATGAGATTGCACTTTGGAAGCAACAGGTCCTGCAAATTTGCTAGGGAAGCCTCTGTACAAGGCATGGCCAGGTTATTCTCCCTTCCTCGCAAAGACAGCACTGAAAATCCTAAAATTTGCTGGCTTTGAATTCAAAGAGAAATTTTTAAATATGAAGCCACGTCAATAAATGAAATATCCAGGTTTGTTTTCACGTAGAATCCTGTTCAGATTCTTGTTCCTCCACCTGAGTGTATTTTTTGCACAGGGATGATTCATTTTTGCAAGTGAATGCATGTCTGTGGATCTTTGGATCATTTTGGCCATGAAAATCAGCAAGGATGATTCATTTTTTGCAAATGAATGCATGTCTGTGGATCTTTGGATCATTTTGGTCATGAAAATCAGCTTGAAGCACAAAGAAACAGCTATGAAATAATTTCTCTGATTTTTGAGAAGGTGACAGTATTTTGGATGAAGAGTAGTTAGACTAATTGCTACAAGTGCATGGTTTGCCTTTATTTAATTTAATGGTAAATGAGGTTGTGATGAACTGACACTTCTCTTATCTGTTGGACAGGAAAATGCAAGACTGCAATCTTAATAAGCAGAGTTAAATGGAAAAATCTTTCTTTAGCACCATGCAGGAATGACTACATAGAAACAAAATAGGCCCCTATAAAGGGTTTAATCTGAGCAAGCCTTTTGGTTGAAAAGGAAAAGGACAAGAAACATTTCTTCTTTGTTAAAATATTTATAGAAATCTACAGCAAACTTCCAGAGGTTTTTGAAGTTCAAGAATATGTCTTATCTGCCTCTTTAGACCAAGGGATCAAAACTTAACTTTTATTTTAGTCCCTAAGAAAAGGAAGCTTTTCAGTGTGGGCCTGAAGAAGAGAAATCATTTCATCTGTATCATCTCCCTGACACACATCCAGAATCACCTGCCTAAAGCCCACGGAACTGAACTTTCTGAGGCTCAAGGGAGGGGAAATGCTGCTTCAACATGAGGCCAGGTCTGGTGACACTGGTGTAGCTGCTCCAGCAGCTGAGGTATCACTGTCACCAAATTGCTGCAAACAGCCTCTGGAGGGCTGAAGGGATGGATCCACAATCCAATTATTGGTTGTTCCTTCCATGGGTGGGATATCACTGCAGACAGAACATCTGATGTGCTGCTGGCTGGGAATCAGGGAATTGTCACTGAACACCCGAGTTCCTTGGGGAACCTGGGCTCAGATAACTGAGTTGGCACCAACTCCATCAGGAAGCAGCAAGTCCTGTTGGTGGTTTTCTACTGCTGCCCCAACTTCAGCTTTTTTTACATGTCAAAGAATTTTCAGCCAAACTTGACAAGAATTTCAAATCCATCCTACAAATAAAGTGGGTCTAAGTGGTCTGGTAGAAGAGTGTCATTGTAGGACATGAAAGAAATGTGAAAGACTCCAAATATTTCAGAAGGCAAAGAGCATAGAAAAACCTTTATTGTCTAATTCTTACTACCTTTTATAAGGTGTTCTGATACAGATTTAACATTATTGGTGAATAGGAACGACACCTCTCTAATCCCATTGGTTAAACTGGAGAAACAGCAAAACACCACCTGGAGAAAGATTGTCTTGAGAAAGGAGAGTTGTTTGCCAAGATTGTTTTGAGAAGAAGCTTTCTTGAGAAGTTTTCCCTTGGGAATAAGTTATCAGCTGCTGGCAGGCTAAAATCTCTCAGACCCAGAAATGTCAGGCCCACAGAAGAGTTTTTGACTTGCAGGTTCACGTTATATCCTAGAACATCAAGAGGAGGAGCAACAAATTCAAGCAAGCATCAGTTCAGTCTTGGTCTGTGTTAAACCCAGAAGAATCTGTGAAATAGGAGCCCATGAGAAACCAGCTCCCCCTAATTCTACTGCTTGGGAAACTGCTTTAATTATGCCACTGTAAGTACACACTGAACTAATTTTCTGGTTGTGTAGGGTCTAGTTAATACTGAATTATACCTTTCAAAATAAATTAGCAGTTTAACAGTTTAGTGGTAGCTCTGAATTAGGATGCTAAGGATTAATAATAAAAGTCTTCTGAAGAAGAGTTCAGGGATTTTTTTCCCTCACATTAACACCATCACTTTCCACTTTTATATAATGTTTGCACACTCTGTCTCAAATTACCATGAATAAATAAATTCTTTACGGAACCATTAAATTATCTAGATGATGAAAAAAATCCTATTTATTTACAGAAGAAAAAAAGTATTACTAGTTTAACTTCCATAGCTTTAGTAAACTACAGGAATTAAGTATTGACAATTGTACTGACAATTAACTAAGTATAAATATTAGTTATATTTAGTATAAGTATTAACTACTCTGTGGAGCATAAATGTGCTTTCTTGTTGTGAAACCTGAATTTCTTTTGCTGTAAATGCCCAGTTTGTTATATTTATTATGAATTTGTTTTGCTGTAAAATGGTTAGGTCTTTCAATGACAGAGAGCAAACAGATTCTCTAATTTGCTCTGCCTAGAGGGTAATCTACTGATGAGTTTAAGAGTCACAATGCATTAAAAAGCCTCAGGATTGAGTGCCCAGAAATAAATAACCTTGCTAGCACTGCTCTGTTGAGCTGGATGGGTGACATTATTTATTGCTGCTCCTATGGTGACATGACTGCACGGGAATGTTAAGAAGCTGTGTGGCTGCAAACGTCCCAACTTTGTGCAAAGTGAATCAAGCACAGGACAGCATTTGTTAAAATGAGACAAGAGGAAACTTTTATCAGTCACTTTTGGAGAAAATACCCAAGTTTGTGCTGCAGCCAGCTCTATGATGCAGTTTACATAATGTGAGAGGCTTAATGCCTTCTGATCATAAAATAAAGAAATGAATAAAGATAGAAGGAGGTAAATGTGTCTATTTAGGGATTAGTGGAAATTTACTTGAGGAACTCAAAAGTTCCCCTCTAACCATTTTACTTGTCAGGTAAATTTCCTTAAAATGCAATAAGTTCAAGTTAAAATCACATTCTTGTGTGTAAGTCATGTGGCAGAGATAGGAAGTTGTATTGCTTTAGAAGGTTACACAGTCATCTCTGTTGACATCCTGCTTTTTTTTCCCTTTCTGTAGAATCTGCAGGAACTACTCTAAAGTAGAATTCCTCAGAATCATTTTGTGCTTTTAAGGCACAAATTGCTGGTGTCTTCCATATCTATTTTGTAAGCTGTGGCTTGTAACATTGCCACTGAGTTTATTCATGTCTTTGGGCTAATCCAGAGCTGTTAATTCTGGTAGTCATTACTGTCTCAAAGCCATTTGACTTGGGGGAGAACAAGGAGATGACAACTCACATTTGTCCTCCAGGGTTTCAAACCCAGACAATGGATATGAATACATGTAAGACAGCTATTTTTATTCTCATGTGTCCATTACAGTCATGCATGTAGAAGAGACATCCACCAACTTCATAGCCAAATACACAGCCCAAAGCTGATCTGTCACCTTGCTAAATCCGACCTATGTGAGATGGCAGGGCTTTGCTCTGCAATAAACCAGTGCAGCACACAGTTCTCCTGGTGGTGGCTGTTGTCAAAACAACTGATGTGCTCTCTGTTTGTTTTTGTTATCAGCCAGGATTACATTCTGCCCTTGTCTTGTGATGTTTCCTTCTCTCCACGCAGTGATAAATGTATACCTGCCTGGATCTGAGCCTCTGACTCATTTGATTTGCCTTCAAAAATGCTCAGAAGGGAGGCAAAAATAGGAACATGTTCTTGAGCAAAACCAGCTTTAGCATTGTGAACTTTCCACCTGGCTCAAACTGCAAACTGTGACCAATTCAGAATGGGGCTAGATGAAAATTGTCCTTACACACTACACCTGAAATTCATTACTCCTTATGCTCCTCCTTGCTTTGCACATCTCTAAATCCTGACTGGTGGCTAAATGTCGGCAAACCCTGTGGTTTCTTCTTATTGTTTTATTATACAAAAGGATAAAACTGGTAAAATACCTATGGGAATGCCAAGTAACTGTGCTGTGACATTATTTTACAAGACAACTCATCAAACTTCCAACTCAGGTAAGCTGCCATAGGTAAACTGTCATGTCTTCAACCAAGGAATGGTGTTCTGGGCCATGACCTTCAGTTTTCCAGAGAGAAAAAGGAATTGTTAGGGTAGTTGTAATTGTTAGGTAATTGTAAATTATCCTGTGAGATATCTATGTGAGATTATCTATGCAGAGAGATTTCTGTGTGTGTTTTGTTACTCTGTATGTGCCTCACAGAGTCAATAAGGTTCCTGGGAAGCTGTGTAAAATCCACAGTTTTGAGTATTTTACATATTTGATTTCTGATCATTTTATAATACTGAAGTTCTAATTTCTGCAAAATTGTTTCCTTGAAACAATAGATTCTGGTAGGGCGAGGAAAAGGGGCTCCCACTTCCACTCCTTACTGAACATCTGTCAATCCTGAGTGGTGGCTAAATGTCAGCAAACCCTGTGGTAACAGAAGCTGGTATTACATGGTAACTTTTAATAAATAGCACAATCTTGGCATTTTTCCACAGCTGAGTGTCCTGCTTCATTGTGGCTGACAAAGCCTTTTATATAAATGAAGCAAAAATTTCTGCCTTGACACTCAGAAATTCCTGATGGCTCATAGTGAAGAGGTTTAGCTGCAGTAGTTTAATATCAACACATTAATCTACAACAAAGGAGCCCAACAGCAGCATGAGGGGTCACTTTCCAATATATCCAATGAGAAACTTTGTCCTTTTTGTCTCTGCCCATGGCAGGGGGGTTGGAATCATGATCTGCAAGGTCACTTCCAAGCCAAACCATTCTGTGAAAATGCTTTTGGCCCCAAAATTGAGCACAGGACTTTGTCATGTTAGTTGTAATTTTCTTTTTGCAAAATGTTCTCCAGTGCAATACAAATCTGCAAATAAAGATGAGAAATTTAAATGATGATTTTTAGAGGGGAAAAAACCATGTACTCCTGCAAATTGTCTACTTTTCCTCCTAGATACCACGTGGCAACAATAATGTTTTTTTTCAGGTTGAGATACTGAGCAGCAAAACTTGAGGGGAAATATATGTAATTTAGTTATAAAAATAGGAGCTCTTCTCTGGGAAGCCTGAAGTTTCAGTTTCAGTCTGTTGCAAGCTCTGCATTTTGATATCTTGAGGCTGAAATGTCTTTGGAAGGGGTGAAGTTGTGCTTGTGGGTGGGTGACTTGGACTGACAGACCTGATCCTATTTTTCATAACCATTATTTGCTGGATCCTGCCCCTACAGTGCTTCTGTGAGTGATGAAAAGATTGTGATTTCTCTGAAAATGTTGCCTGGCTACCAAAGGATAAGGATCCATCAATATGAAGCATTGAGAATGACATCTGCTAGAAGGTATCCTCTAGTCAACCAGCAAATCTATCAATATTAAACACTAGAACCCATAAGAAATAAGTTTTTTTAACTGTAAACCAAATTCCTGAGGCTGAAGGAACTGACAAATGCTGGAGATGTTTCTGACCATCTTTTTTTTCTTTATTTTGGGGTTTGTGGGGTTTTAATCCTGTATTTTGTTTTACATTTTTCAATGTAAAATGCCAATTTCTACACCCCCACACTCAAAAAAAATTTCTGTAAAACATTTGGTATGCAAAATGAAGTGAAAAGTCTGGCCCAAATTTCTCCCAAATTTGTCATCAAAATAACTGTGTGGATTATTAAGAAGCATTCAGCTCATGCATGGCAGGACTAGAGGAACCGTGCAGTCTCCAAATCCATCTGGGTTTCTCAGTCAGTGGTCTGTAATGTAACAGAGGGCACCTGCAAAAATAATGGAAAAACAAAATCAGAGGGAGAGAAAATATTATATCCCCATAAACCTACAGACAATTAAAAATATAACACTTTAAGGAATTTGTACAAAGATATTTGTGGATACAGGGAATCTGGGGTGGCTTCTTAGTCTCCCACAAATTGTTTGTTAACACCTGATGGTTACTATCCATTAATAATAATCCAATAATTCTGTCAAGTTCCACCCCTGTTGGTGACTTTTGTCCATTTACACCATGGATCTCAGGCCCACTGACACTCTAGAAGAGTTGATAGTGGCTGACTGATTCCCCAAAATAAACCTGTGCTCCTAATGCTGCTCACAGTGTCATTTGTGTACCCATTTTTGTTTTCTGCAGCAAAGGCCACGCTGTGACTGATGGTTTGTGGGCCAAGCTCTGGTTCCACTGAGGCCTTGGGAAGGCTGAGCTGGAACAGAGACTGGACAGAGCCAGAGAATAAAGCAGAGATTTATTGAAAGGCCTTTAGGGGACAGCTTGGGCAGGACAGGGCCTGGACAGGGCTACACCCAAGGTGGACCCAAAATGGGCACAAAATGGACACAAAATGGTCACAAAATGGACACAAAATGGCTGACTGTTCATGAGATCTTATATTTTTGTAAGTTTTGGTCCATTTGCACATTGGGGTTTCATTGTCCAATTCCAGCTCCAGGCTGTGAGCTCCCATCCTTCTTGTTCCTCCCTCCAGCCACCCTTGTTTGTGCTGTTGGGCTGAAAGTTGTCCTTGGTGTGCAGCAGGACAAGGATTTGTTTTGTGTCCCTGCTGTGTGCAGAGAGCTGAGTGACCCTGACTGTGAGCTCAGAGCTGCACCCTGGGCACCACAGAACCTGAAATACAGGAAAACTCAAACTTAGGGCATCAGGTCAGTTCTTTAACTAAATTTACCAAGAATTTGCCCATCTTTACAAGATAGATTCAAGAAAGTAAGATCAATTCTGTGAGCTCTGGGCTCTGTGTCTCTGGTCTGATCATCCCCACTCACCTGTGTCCATCTGCTCCCCAGAATCAGCAGCTTCACTGAGGATTTGGGATAATCTGTCTCATTTGGCATAGTCCTGCCTGATCTTGTGAAGCTGTGGAAAAGCAGAGTTTAATGAATTGTCCAGCCCCTTTGAGTGATGAAGGTTACATATATTGAAGGTAAGCTGCAAAAGGTCATAGAGAAGTCCCCAAAATTAAAATATAATTGAGTTTTCATCTGTACACATCCAGAACAAGTCACACTCCATCCTTCCATATTGTAAATGATTAGAACCTATGCTATAATGCATGTTGTGGGGTTTTTAGGCTTGGAAACATTTATTTAAGAATGTGAAGTTTTAAGTAAGTTGTAACATTTTTAATGCAGGGTCTCTGAGGCATTACCTCACCTTTTGTTCATGCTCAATCTTTGTATGAGAGACCAACATCAGGGACTTATGAGCAAGTTTGTAGTGAAACTTCTCAAATTGTTTTGAGTAGTTTGTCTGAGCCTGTTTTAGCTGAGTATGCCCGTGTAATTTTCCACATCCACTGTTCCCCGTGTTTGTTTTCTATGCTTTACCAAAATTAGCAGGCAGTGGTATGTGTGTGTTCTTATTTTTGTCTAAAAAGAGAAGTTTAGTGTGAATGTCTGAAATAGAGCAGGTCCTCTCAACTTTCAGTGATATACTGTCCTACCTACCTACTTAAGAGACACTTTTTAAGGTCTGGCTCTTTTCTGGGTAAGAACATCGTAGGCTTAATGCAGCTCTCCCACGTACATCAACCCAATGGAGGTGGCATGTGAATTAATTAAAAATAAATCTTGTTCTATATTTTATTTTTAATCCTGTATTTTATCTTCAGTTCGTAACCATTGTAAAGTTCTTGTCCTTTTGTCAGTCCCAGGGAGAGGATTATTAGAGATGTCATCTTGTTAAGCAGCATATGTATTTTGTTTTTAATTTTATGGGGCTGTAAAACAATGCAAATATCATTCTTTTATGGCTACTTTCACAAAGTGAAATGCTTGATTCAGAATAAAACAGTCATGTAATGAAAAAAAAAAATAATCCATATTCCTCAGTGTTTTGAATGCTAGTTCCATGGTATTCATTTAAAAATTTTAACTTTACTAAAACATTCACCCCATGTTGATTTATGCTCTGCTCCCATCCCTGCACTGCAGCCTGTCACCACAAGGCAGCTGCAGTTTAATCCAGGTACTGCTCCCACTGTGTTCCTGTGAGTACCAGGGGTGTCCTTTATGGCCTTTCTTGACACTCTTCTATAACCCTCCCCTCTTGGCTGGTGCCAAGACATTGAGGTTTTGTTCTGTATTTTGCATTTTTCTCCATTTCAAAATTGATGAATTATATCTACATACCATAAGTCATGAGCATGTTATTTCAGTTTTTCTCTCTCTCCCTGTTTCCCTGGGGTACACACTTTCCTTAACCAACTCCCTAATGGAAGGTTTTTAGGGTATAATTTGAAACATCTCCTCCTTATTCTGCTCAATATTTTGGACATGTAAAAAGGAATAAAAAAAGCCTGTGTTGTCAGTGTTCCTTTCTCTGCAGTGTTGTCCCTGTTATTTTTGTACTGAACTTTATTTGTGATGGCTCAGTTTATATTTGGTAAGACTTCAGCTGTGTTGTGTTGTTGTGGCTGTGGATTTTGCTGTGATGAAGTGAAGCTCCCACAATGAAATCTGCACGATTTGTCTTGTAATGATTTTATTACCAGGTTTTTCCAGAGAGAAAAATATTGTCTCTTTATATGCCTGGAATGACTATTTTTAGATTCAGTTGTTTGCAGTGGGGTTTTGGAGGATATTCTTGTGCACTTAGGAGAAAAATGGGTATAAATCACTTTCAGACAGAAAAGTTGGGGTCCAGACTCTCCCCCACTGAACCTGGTCAGAGAAAACAAGTGCTTTCTGCATCTGTTCATTTATCCAAGTGGGAAGATTTGTGATAAAAAAGCCCAATTTTACTTCAAAGCTAATTCCCTGGCAGACATATAACTAAAAATTTACTAAATTATGTACTTTAAGTCTATCTTATCAATCTGGTTTTGAATCATGAGACTTGTATTCAACAGGAATTGATGCTCAGATGATTCTTTTTACAGAAGTTACACTTAAAATAGCTTTGAGTGGGTTTCCATTTTTTTACAGAGTATGATTTCTTCCTCTCTCCCTCCTCCTTTCCACCCCGTTCCACAAAAGTAAACCCATGGGACAACTTAAATTCAAGTTTCTTCTTTTAGTTTTATTATATAAAAGGATAAAACTGATAAAATACCTATGGGAATGCCAAGTAACTGTGCTGTGACATTATTTTACAAGACAACTCATCAAACTTCCAACTCAGGTAAGCTGCCATAGGTAAACTGTCATGACCACCAAGGAATGGTTCTCTGTCACCTCCACTGGGTGAAGACTCTGCACCTCGGTGGTGTCATGAGGCAGAGTTCTCTTCAGCACAGAATGATTTTTAGCTTCCATAGATCATTTTTTGTTTGTTTTTTGTTTAACTGCAATTTTTGCCTTGGTCCCTTTACAAGAATAAAGCGAGTGGTAAGTCCTGGCTGCCAGAAACATCTCAGTCCTTCATTGCCTCCATCCATGTTTTGAACATTTCCTCAGAAGATTATTTCAAAAGGGTTCATTCCTTTCCAAAGCTTTAATTTTTGTGGGGTTTTTGCCTTTTGGCATAAATGTTTGATTCCTTTCCTCTGCTTTCTGCATTGTGGTTTTTTGCAGCTGTTCAACTGATTATCTGAAAGTTAAGCTTTCTTTGCCTTAAACTGAGAGTCCCACATACCTGAAAATGTTCTTACCTTCCTGCCACTCCTCATCTAAGTAACGAGGAAGAGCAGTCATTATTTTCTTACTAGGGTGCTCCAAGGGTGATCATTTACTGCTTATAAATTTCTTGGAGGGTAAAAAATCCTCCACCTCTTATTGATCCTTCTATTTTAAAGGTCTAAGATATAAAAGAGTAGCGTGCCATGAATGAATATAGAACGTTATCTCTGGGATTTTTTCAGCAAGAAGTAAATATCCCCTTGAGGAAAATGATTCCTTTGAGTGCTGGTGCAGAGCTGAGTGGTGCTAAAGCAGCTTTTTGGGTTCAGATAACTGTCACAAGCATTGCCATTTGTGAGGGGGGAAAAAATAGGGAAGTGTGTTGGGAGTAAACACTGGCAGATGCCTTTTCCACCAGGTCTGGTATGGTGAGAAGATGTGCAAAAAGAACAGGAGATGTGCAAAAAGATCCTCGCTCTGGAACACAGAGCCTGCTGCTCCCTGTGTGCACCCACACCATTCATTGAGGCATTGCCTCCCCTCGAGGTGGGAAAGCACACAGGTCTGGGAACGCACTCTGCCCCTAAAAATCCTGGTGGAAACACTTCTTCTTTGCTTCAGAAATGCAGAAATTGTGTTTTTTAGTGTTTCAAGGTGCATCAGAACAGTAAAGATCTAGATTGTGGCCAGTGAATGAGGGAAATGCCCTGGAAATGGTGAATGATTGCCACATTGAACACCTTGACTTTTTAATTTTTCCTTTTTTGGTAAAATAGGCCTTTGGTTGTGTGGTGGTTTTTTGTGGTTTTTGGTTTTGTTTTTTTTTTTTTTTTTTTTTTGGTTTGGTTTGGGTTTTTTTGTTTTGTTTTGGTTTGGGTTTTTTGTTTGGTGTTTTTTTTTTGTTTTGTTTTGTGTTTTTTGGGGTTTTTTGTTGTTTTTTTTTTTTTTTCCTCCCCACTGTTGAAACCTTGCTTGTCCAAACATGAAAGTATTTTACCATTTTTGTGCTCTGACTGCACTTACACTGAATTTTTTTTTGTTGGCTCCATGAATGAGGGATCTACTCTTATAGACCAACCTCATGTTGGAGTATTTTAGACTGCGATTAATTTCCCCTACTGACTTAATCAATTAACTAAATTAATCTCTCTCCCATGCAATATTTCCATATTTTTGAGCATGCTCTGCTGTTTCAAAGCCTTCCACTCTCGTAATATCAATCTTAACATCATGAATTTCTGTTTCAGGCATTGCTATAAAAAAAGATTTGTGAAGACTCACTTAAAAAGGACAGCAGAAATGATATTTTAAGGAAAAATGTTGATGCACTAAAATGTCAGTGATTTGGAATTACTCAGGCAGGACTGCTCTCTTACTGCCAATATTAGCAATATTTTCTTGGTTTTTTTCTTCTCTTTTTTTCTTCACTTTCTGCCATTTCTTTTGGAGCAATGGTACTTCCCTGTGCCTCACTGAATGGTTACATGGGCTAATTTGTAATTTTGTTAAGCTCTGCATGATGCTGCCAGCACGGGACATTCTATTAATTTGAGGAATTACGATTTTTATGATGAATTTCCTACTCTTAATTAGGGGAATCGGTGCATGAGCAAATAATTGCAGCATAGGCAGAGGTTTCTGTGATGGCAGGAGATTAAGCACCTTGCATTTAGCATGCAGACAGCCTTTCAGAGGAATGTTTCCAGCCATGACATTTGAGCTTACTAAATTACACTTACTGCTCCATAGCACAGAGAGAAAACTTAATTTAGAAACTGAGCTCCTGTGACTCCAGGTGAGACAGTTGGTAATTCACTGGTCCTCGAACAAGGAAAATGATCCCACTGTGGTAAAGAATTGAGCTGGTTATGTGTAGCTGAACGTTTGTAATTGTTTGTCTTACAGCCCTTGAGGCTGGAATAGGGCTGAGTTAGTGCTGCTGCTGTATTTAGTGATTTTGTTCAGCATTTGGGACAGCAGGGACAACCTCTCTGGTGCTCTGCAGTGCACAGAGCAGCTCAGGTGACAATAGCTGAGGTTGTGGCATTGTAATACTGCAAAGAGTTTTAAAGCCATCATTTCAGGGCAGGCAGCAGATAAATGAGGTTACATTACTTTATTTATTTATATGCACAGGTAAATAACCACCTATGGCACTTAAACTGAAATTATGAATTACCTCCCCTAACACCCACTTGAATACCAGTGGTAAGGGCAAGGAGAAAATAAACATTAACTTATTGCAGCCTTCTCCTCATTACCTTAATTATGATTCTGCACCTTAAAATGCAGGAGGTGTATGTGAGGCTTGTGCTGGAACAAAGGAAATGCCTCAGGAAAATTACAGACCCGTTGACATGTGTGCTTGTGCCTCAATGTGCCACTGGAGACACGGAGCAGCTGATGTTGCTTCAATTTCCAGATCAGCTGGATTTGGTTTAATCCTTGTATGAAGTTATGTATTGGCTTTTTCTCAAGTCCACAATTACAGTGGTGCTTACAGAAGGCACAGCAGCTAATCTCCCAGCCTCCTGCAGACAAAAAGCAATCTGCTTTCTATCCTGCTCCTTGATCATGCAGCAGCAGCTGGGAATCTGATGCTCAGAGCCAGGGGCCGGTGCTCAAGGGAAAGTGCGTCCTCCCCTGCCTGCCTCCTGTGTTGCTGCATTTCCCTTTTTGTGAAGCCTTCTAATGCCTCCTTCTCCAGACCTGGAACAAAGAGCTGTCATGAGCTGGAATCCTGCAGAATATTAAAGAGATTCCCATCACCTCCCCCGAGGGTGTCAGTGTTAAAAGTTGAACATCAGTGGAGGAAGTGAGAAGAAATGTGCAGACCATGGAGCTGTTATCACCTTTCCATGGGCTTCTCTTTAGGTTTGGAAGGGAAGGGGCTGATCCCTGTCACACAGGAGTGAGTGTAAACCATCAGCTGCTGGGTGCTGCTCTATGCAGAGGAGAAATAAATCCAATTTGTCATTCACGTGGCTCTGATAATCAGCTCCATGGTACACGCTGGGTCTGGCTGCCACAGGCTGGATAAGATGTTCCCTTCCAATCTGCAGGGTGTTGACATTTCCATTCTAAAGTGAGAAGGAACCAAGACCTACATTTTTCATGAGAGTCAGTGAAGAAGCAATGCCTTCAGAAGCTCTGTAAGGAATTTACTGTTGTGGGACACAAAAGAAAGGTGAGAGACTCCAAATATTTCAGAAGGCAAAGAGCATAAAAAAAGCTTTATTGTCTAATTTTTACTGCCTTTTATAAGGTGTTCTGATACAGACTGAACATGGTTGGTGAATAAGAACGACACCTCTCTAATCCCATTGGTTAAACTGGAGAAACAGCAAAACACCACCTGGAGAAAGATTGTTTGGAGAAAGGAGAGTTGTTTGCCAAGATTGTTTTGAGAAGAAGCTTTCTTGAGAAATTTTCCCTTGGGAAAAAGTTAGCAGCTGCTGGCAGGTTAAAATCTCTCAGACCCAGAAATATCAGGCCCACAATTTGCAATCTCTAGACAAGCAGAGATTTGAATTTGGTTTCCTTTTCCCCCTATTAATTATTTTAATTGTGGAGTTTTATTTTTGTTTGTTTCCTTTGGTTTAGGTTTTTTTTTCCCTTTCCATATGTTGATCTATCTGCTGCAAGAGAATTCCTAATCCCAACTTCATTAGAATTGGCACATGTATGTGAAATTTATATTTCTTATGGATTTATTGTCAAAGTCCCTCTTTTTTTTATTATGTACCCAAACTGTTCCACTCCTTTTTGTTTTAAAAATACAAGCATAAACAAAAGTAACTCCTGGCCAATTGCTGACAAGATAAGTGTTATTGTCTTTTATTTAAAAAACTCACTCATGAAGATTTTTTCTTATTTTGCCAAGATGATGGTCTTCTTTTCATTTAATGGTGTTGCTACTTGTCATCCTATTTATCAGCTAATTTTGAATAAGAGAAAGAGGGTTAGAGTGTGAACGAGCTAAAAGTAGAACTGCAGTGCCAAAAAGTGCCTGTTTTTCTCTTTTTCTCCTGTTCCTCCCTAAGTACACCTCATTTAGGACAGGAAAAGGTCTGGTCCAGCTGTCATGGAAGTGTTATTTATAAGTACAATTTTGAAAATGAATACATTACGCTTTTTATAGCTACTGTCAACAACTACCAGGACAGAACAACTTGTGCAGCTGGCATGGGAAGCCAAAGTAAAAGTCAAATTTAAGAAAAGATTTTGCTTTCTTGGTCTGCTGTCAGAGGTAAGAACTGAATTTGGCCTTGATTTTATCTTTCCTTTCCACATTCACAGAGGAACAACTGTCTGGTTGGAACACAGGTGGAGAAAATAGATGGGGAAAGTAAAGAAAAGAGCAGCAGCACTGTGAGTTCTGTTCATGATAGCGCCAATGAGAGCACCAAGCTCTGTGTGGGATTTCTCAGCTGACATTTCATTTCAAGCCAGAGAGGGTAGTTTGGTAAAAAATTATTTTCTTGACTCTTGAAATTCTTGAGACCTCAAACACTTTTATTTGCTCTGAAAGGGAAGGATGAGACATTTCACCTTGAGAGAGTAAAACCAACAAAAATTTAGAGATGCAAATATACCCAAGTGAGTGGGGCACTCAGATATAGAAATGCATTTTACCATCTGTAACCACCTCTCAATATTTTAGCCAAATGTATTAGATGTTCTCTGTGGGAGAAAATAAAGATATTTAAGCTGAGGTAACTGTTTAATTAGAACAAATGTATTGCCTATACCTGCAAAGTTTTTGGTTAATCTGGCAGAACAAATAACAACCTGTACGTGATGTTAATGGGGATATAGACTTTTCTAGAGATGGAATAAGTGATTTTATTTTCAAAGAGGGTTTTCCAGCTTGGAAAAAGAAGGAATGCTGGCATTTGGGGTGGGCTGACACCCTGAGGCTGGGAGCTGTGACCTGGATCCTTTCCTTGGTGTAACATTGCTTGTGAGTTGTCAGCACGGCTCTCAAATGAGTGTGAGAGTGACAATGGCCCTCAGCTTGAGGCATCACCTTTTTTACCATAATAAATACATTTCAAGTGCTAATAATGGGCCCAAGAGGAAGAGAGGGAGAAAATTTTATTAAATACATCTCATAACAGAAAGCTTTTCATCTGTTAGCAGGCGAGCAAATTGCTGTCATCAGAGACGTGTGAGGAGATTGACAATGCAGCACTTTGGAGAGGGAGAGGCAGGAACACAGCCAAAATTAACATTACAAAGTTGCTGTGTAGTCGCGTCATGCCTCTTCTGTGACCCACAGATTTTCAAAAAGAGAATCATTACTTTTATCATGGATTTTTCTGACCTACAGTTCAGGCTGGAAAGGCACCTCCTTAGATTGTTAGCAGTGTGTGCTCAAAGCACGGGGAAAATATTGTCAAAAACACTTCACCTGACTGCCCTCCCCTTTGAAGTACATCAGCAACTTAACTCCCATTCTAAAAGTAATTAGCTGTTTATTTTACCATTCTTAAATAGTAACTATGACCAAATAAAAATTTTTCTATGAATTTCTCCCCTCTTTATACAGTCACCATTTTTGGTAAAAATATTTTGCAACAGTAGATGCTTGATATATCCTAAAGTAAGGTTTAATGTAAATTTGTTCCTGAATCCAGAAATAAAAGGGTAGCTAATACTTTATTCTGATTTTCCCATGCTGATTTAAAATAGTATTTACATTGAAAACTCTTTTGCTTTGCTGAAAGCTGGAAACATCCAGAGTTTAGGGGATATTTCCTTTAATTTCAGTTGTTCCAGTTTATTCAACCACCTGAACATACACAGGCTTCAAAAACCCCGATCCTGAAGTGGCCATGATTTTTATGCCCAAGTAAGTAAAAAAGTGAATTGAAACTTTTATCTCGATAACTTAAAAAGAAAGTACTAAATTGTATTTAGTATACATGTTCTGAAACATGACAAATAGATTTTATGTACTATTAGGCTGCAAAACTGGGGGTTTTTTTCTACAAAAGAGAGGTACTGGAAAAACCCCTCACTTTTAATACAGCAAAGTGATTTTTTTGTCATAATGCCCAATTGAGATAAAATGTAAATGTCAACATTTCAGAAGAAAATGTCTTAAAGTAGTCAAGATGAAGCCTGTGTTTTGACACCCTGCCATGAAAACAGATATGATCCCATGAAAGGTTTCTGTTGCATGCTTTCAGCCAACTCAGGAAAGCACCAAAATACATGTGGCTTCATTTCATAAATTTAGAAATATCCCTTTTTTTTTCTGTTACTTGCATAAGCAGCAATCAGAAGCTGCTTGTCAAACCAATCACTGTATGATTAGATTAGCTCTTACCACATATGTCTGAGTTTTTCCAATGATTTTGATTTCCTGTGGACACCTCCTGTAACTTTCATCACTCAACATTAGTTTTTGCTTACATTTTAATCCCTGGCTCTCGCTGCTGTGTTGTCCTACCAGCACAGCTGTTGGTATATTTGTTAGGTTGTGGCCCCCATGCAAAGCTAATTAATTTTTTCGTCTAGAAACATAGTTAGCCTTGTGAATTAAAAATCATGTAGTTTAATGATTAAGACTGCCTTTAACCCTGGGTTCAGCCTCGGGAAAAGCTATTAACCCTTTAGCTGCCTGTGCATGGTGGTCACACTGCGTTTGGTGGTTCCTGTGGTGCCCTGGCCATGGGCAGAAACTGCTGCTGTGTGAGGAACTGGGAAATGAACTGTGCCCCAGGGAGATGGGGGCATGGAAATGAGAGCTATCAGAGGATTCTTGGCAGGTGGCAAGTGCAGAGAGGAGTAAGGTGATCCTGGGAGCATTTTAGACACTGGGTTCTCTGTTTGAGGTCCCAGCCATATTCAGTTCTCTTTTAGTTTCCCATTAAACATTTTACTAAGGCATTTCAAAGAATGATCTGCTAAAGACACATTCACGAGCAATGTCTATGCCAGCAGAAAAAAAAATGGATTTGGTCTCAGGTCATTGCTGCAATGTAAATAATAAATAAGGTAACAATTAATCCATCCCTATTCTCTATGGGCAGAGAGATGAAGCAGTTCATTGTCATTGTAGGACATGAAAGAAAGATGAGAGACTCCAAATATTTCAGAAGGCGAAGAGCATAGAAAAAGCTTTATTGTCCAATTCTTACTACCTTTTATAAGGTGTTCCAATACAGACTGAACATGATTGGTGAATAGGAACGACACCTCTCTAATCCCATTGGTTAAACTGGAGAAACAGCAAAACACCCCCTGGAGAAAGATTGTTTGGAGAAAGGAGAGTTGTTTGCCAAGATTGTTTTGAGAAGAAGCTTTCTTGAGAAGTTTTCCCTTGGGAAAAGTTAGCAGCTGCTGGCAGGCTGAAATCTCTCAGACCCAGAAATATCAGGCCCCCAGTTAACCACTGACAACCATCAGCGCCGTGCATTTCACACTGGGGCAGTGTGCAGCTCCCCATTTCCATCGCTGTGTATGTGTACAAGCATCTGCATTAAAGCTGATCAGTAAAGTCATAATTATAGTTGTGTGTTGCACAGAGAGTTCTCACCCCTGCCCCTGCAGTGTCCCACATGCACATTGCAGCTTTTTCACTGCATTCTGCAGGCAGAGGTGCCTTGGCTGCAGGTTACAGGTGCCCAAGCCTGGCAGGTACCCAGGTTTGTATTCAGAGAGTTTTCCTCTTTTGTGTTTTGCCCAGCAGTTTTGGGTTGGATGACTCTTTTTTGCAGCCTAGCAAGCTCATAAATTTCTTTTTGGGTTTCACAGAATCTCCATTGGCACCTTGGAGTTTTCTAAGGAGGGATTGCAAACAAAAGGAAATGTTCTGTTGGTTTATGAAGTGTAGACACCCCACATTTCCAGGTTTTGAAGATCTGTTTGGACTAAATCCTTGAAATATTTGCCTTACCCTATTTAGGTTCTTTGGAATTGGAAATCGTGATCATTCGTGTTTTTGTAAAGCTTTTGTTCTGCCAGCTCTGCTTTTCATGTTTACTATTCTTACAGTAGCAGCTACAAAATCCTCCCACAAGCAGACTCTCACCGTATAAATATGACTCTCCCTGCCCAAAGGAATTTACAATCAAAAGGCTTGAACAAACTGAAAGAAAAGTATCCCCTGAACTGGAGCACAGCAGCTTTTTTAGATCAGATGAAGAAATTAATTCTGTCTGGGACATTTGGAGTTGCACACACGTGGAAGTCGCTGCAGCAGCAGGTAGGATGTGAATTTTCAGTGCACTGACCTCCCAGGTGGGCACTAACTCTGAAGGTTTTTATTCCCCTGGAGCAGCCAGTGAGGAGTGTGCTGTAAATGACTCTCTGAGAGCTGCTTCTGGCAGGGCTTCCTGCATCCCTGAGGCTGCTGCAGGGTGACCTAATTCTGTGCCTGTCCCCTGTGTGTGCTCAACACCTGGGCATGCTGCTTTAACCCTTTTAGCTCTGCAGCAAACAAAACTTCTCTCCCTGGGGCAGCTGGGAGGCTGTTCCTGCAGCTGGGAGGTTGTTCCTTCAGCTGGGAGGTTGTTCCTGCAGCTGGGAAGTTGTTCCTGCAGCTGTGTGGTTGTTCCTGCAGCTGGGAGGTTGTTCCTGCAGCTGTGTGGTTGTTCCTGCAGCTGTGTGGTTGTTCCTGCAGCTGGGAGGCTGTTCCTGCAGCTGGGAGGTTGTTCCTGCAGCTGGGATGATGTTCCTGCAGCTGTGTGGTTGTTCCTGCAGCTGGGATGATGTTCCTGCAGCTGGGATGATGTTCCTGCAGCTGGGATGTTGTTCCTGCAGCTGGGATGATGTTCCTGCACTCTGCCCTGTTGCAGTGCACCCGCACATCCAAGCAGGGGTTCCCATATTAGGAAAAGTGTGTAAGCTTCACCCCTGAACTGTTGCT
Organism: Acrocephalus scirpaceus scirpaceus; assembly: GCA_910950805.1. Taxonomy (NCBI): domain Eukaryota; kingdom Metazoa; phylum Chordata; class Aves; order Passeriformes; family Sylviidae; genus Acrocephalus; species Acrocephalus scirpaceus. Next base: position 4,194,406 of record OU383792.1, read on the forward strand.
TTTATCTTCTTTTTGCCAGACGAAAACTGTGTGTATTTGTGAATGTCCACATTAAGAAGTTAAAAAAAAAAAAAAATACTTTGGGCAAATTCTGGGATAAGTTACAAGCCTCATGCAGTTGAGATCTGCCACTCAGCTGTGCAAAAGGACAAAACCTGCTGAGCTCCCCATGCCTCCCCGTGCAGTGCCAAATATCTGCAGGGCTGCCTGCTGAAGGAAGGAGAGGGAAGCTTTGAGGATGCTGCTGTTGCCAGCAATGCTGAGCTGCTGGTTGTGCTCTGTCTGAAGGAGGAGTGGTTGCAAACACTGCCCTCCTTCCCTCTGCTCATTCCTGCTCTCTGGGTGACCTGAGGGATTCTCTGTCAGACCTGTAACGATTGTGCACAGATCGAAGATTTTACTCTGGCCTTAATTCCTTTTCCCCTGCCCAGCCCTGTGATAATTTGTGTGGACCAGATGTTGCTTGGTTTTCTGTGCTTGACTTTCCAGTTAGATGCTCTTTATCTGTCATTATGTATTGATTACACAAGGAACATCTCAACTTTCAGCACGAGCAGCTGTGTCAAAATCGTTGCAAGTAGCAGAGATTGTGCATTCTGTAGCCTGGAGGTGCTTGGAGTTCTTCCAGCTTTTATTTCCTGCACGTCCTGTTTGCATTTATCATCCTTTATGTGTTGTCTGGTGTGCTACTTCCCCAGCCAGTGGCCAAACTTTCAGCTGGATGAATCAGCATAAACTTCAAGCACAAGTGTTTTGGCAGAATTCCTTGTGTAAATTCCAATTCCAGGAGTGAATTGCTATTTTAAGACAAACATCATAACGCTCTTAAAATTTTACTCTTGCACTGACCTTTATCAAACAAAAGCCTTGGCAGGGAGAACTGCCAGTTATGATTTCAGAATAGTTATGATGTGAGCAGCCGATGCAGTTTGGGGGAAAGTTCTTTCTGAGCAGAATAATGCTGTCTGCAGTTTTCTCTCGGATTTTTTGTTAGGAGAGAACACTCTGCCTGCCTGAGCTGCTTCTTTGCTCTTCATTCCAAGGCATGCATGCATTCCTCATGCATTATGTACCTGACAGGGAATCTGAGCCTGAGGTTCAATTAGAACAACAGTGCAGATCATCTCCATCCTAGGAATGGACAGCTGCTGCACCTCCTGGGATGAAACTCATCCCAACCCAACCTGGTGCAGCTCCAGAATTCTCTGCAGAGCCACAAATGGCAGAGTCACACTCAGCTCTGTGCTGCCCCTGGGCTGCTGCACTCAGGCACCTCTGCAGGGCACAGGGGAGGGATTCTGTGCCCAGCTTGAGTCATACCTGTGTGGGTGTGCCCCTGCCCAGCGTGCACACAGGTGATGTTTGCTCTCTAGGAGAGTTACTTGGAATTCCTGGAAGGCAACTAAATACTGCTTAAATACTTACTGCTTAATAAATAATAATAATTAATCTAAATACCTAATTACTGCTATTAATAAGAGGAGTGACAAAACATTGTGCTGTAGCCACAGGTGCTTTTAAATTACTTTAGTTTTCGAGGGTGATTACATTATTTTTCCATTGCTCTCAGCACCTCTACACAAAATCTGCTGGAAATTAATCCTCCAGTCCTCCAGTGCACTTGTTCAGTCATTTTCTTTGGATATATATATAGATATATATATGATATATATATATGTATATGTATGTATGTAAGTTCTTTTAAGCAAAGCAAACACTGACATTTTAAATTTATCAGCTGCAGTTCCAATCTCTATTGGAATTTTTAATATTAGTCATCAGGTATGCTAATAGGATAACTAAGTCAAGTCATCAAATAAGTTAATAGCTTTGGTTTGTACATCCCCACATTTTAATACTCTCCTAATAAGACATGGAAATAATAGTTAAATTACAGTGCATGGAGTAAAAGCTTCCCATTATTTCAAAAGAAAAAGAAAAAGACAAAAAACCCTGAGTGCTTTTCTGAGATATGAGCTTCCTGATGGGATCAGCTGTGCCACGTGCTTGTCATTTTAAATGGGAATAGGAAATGAAGACAGGTTTTGTTACTCCTAGAACTGAGGAATGAGCTGGCCACAGCTCCAGCACATGTGTGAACTTCCAAGGATGAAATAAATTCAGCAGGGCTGTTTGTGCCTTAATTTTGCTGGTGCACACTGGGGCTGGTGCCTGCTGGCACGGCTGGGACACCAGCAGGAGCAGTGGCCAGGGCTGGGATCCTGCTTGCCAAGGTGCATTCCTGCCTTGGAAGGATTCAGCTGGAACCCACTCTGGATATGGCTCTGGGCTGTCTCATTTTACAAATCAAGGGAAATTTTGTTACTTTGCATGAGGAGGAATTTTACATAAATTTTTACATAAATTTTACATGAATTTCACAGAATTTTGCATAATTCTGTAAAATTCCTCCATACACAGAGAGAGAGAGGCCTCTCCACAGCATTTCTTTATTGAATGTTGATTAAAACCTCTTTATTTTTTTTTTTTCAGTGCAACCATTCCCTCGAGCTTCTGACATCAGGACATCAGAAGTTGTTTCAGGTTCTACCATCATCTAAGAATCTCCCAGGAGAATTTCAGGAAAACCAGGTTTTTACAGGAGGTTTCCTTTCCTTTGGCTTATCTATCTCATGTCACTTTTACTGAGTGTCAGTGGCATTGTCAGCACCAAAATAATACCATTTTATTTTTGTTTCACCCTATTATTCTGTATTTAAATCACATTTTTTTGAGTTTCACCAGGTAGCTACTGATACAGGATTGACAGCAGTGATTTTTTTTTTGTTATTTGGGCTTGTTTGTTTTTTTTTTTTTTCCAGAAAAACACTACTCCCATGCTGGTGGAAAAAGTGTACATCCCAGATACACATTTAAAATTCTTATAGTAAATATGAACAGGCGAATTGTAAAATATTTATATGCAGTGCTATGGGATGAATGTGAATAGGAGATGCTGGTCATTCCTCTGCTACTGAAACAGCTCTCTCACCTAATGTATAAGCTGTGCCCTTTAGATTTTCCCTTATGGAGTGAATTTGAGTCCATTTCTTCTTCCAGCACCTTTGTTTGGATTTGGTTTGGAACTCAGTATTTTCCAGGACTGCATATTTCTGTGAAATTTTCACCCAGGACTTTTTAAAAAACATTAACATGTGGTCAGATGCCCACACAACCACACCACCTTAATTACTATGGAAAGACATCAAAATTTGCAGTGATGCTACTTTATTGCATATCCAAGTTAAATAAGATTTATGCCATCTTCAACATAAAATTGTTCACTTGTTCAATCCAGTTTTAAATATTTGACATCAATAGCTCCCCTGTGCTTTTGTGTAACATATCTTTGCCACTGGGACGCTGAGACTTTATTTGACAAATGCTATGATGATCTTGGATCTGTTTCACCAACAATTCTTGTCTGCACCATTCTCATACCTGTAAACAGAGATTGGGTTTTCAGTAACCTTGAAATAGAAAGCAAAATAAAAGAATGAAGGAGATGATAATAGTTGGTTTCAAATTTTATATTTAAAAAAATATATGGCTAATTGGATTTTATGGGAGGGAATTTCCAGGGAGTGGAAAAAAATCCCACAAACCACAGAAGAAAAAATAACAACAAAACCATCAACACACACATGCACACAACCCCCCAAAAAAACCTCTCAAGAAAAGATAATGTGGACAAAACCCATCTCAATTTGTGAGCTGCCTGTCTGAAAAATGGTTTTTGATCCCTTTTTTCCTCTGCAGAAGAAACGGACTTGGTATCATTATGAATTTCTCAAAAGAGAGTGAATTATTTTGGGTAAAGCAAATTTTCCTGTAAATCTCTATTTTGTGAAAGAGGCATTCCTGCAGCAAAGCATTTCAGTGAGAAATCCTTGAGTCACTTCATTCAGCACCCAGGGAAGAGAGGCCCACAGTGATCCGTAATTTGATTCTTAAAATTGAAGTGTATCATCTGTGTTCAGACAGCTCAGAGGAGAAGGAATCAGCACTGCAGCAATTCTCACTCCTAACATCCATGGGCTTGAGTTCCCCGTGTGTGCTGCAGTCACAGGCTGCACACAGGCCACAGAGAGGGACAAATGTTGCCATAGAAATGTGAGGTTTGGCTGCTCAGCAGTGACACAGGAGCTCCAGGAGCCTTCATCCAGTCCCTGCTTCCTGCTCGGTATCTGTACTGAAGCAAATTGGGAATTTTAGGCTCATTTCCCACTTGCAAGGTAATTCCTAATAAATTGCCTGAAAGGAAGAAGGAAAAGATAAACAATAAACAATTAATAATAATAATAATAATAATAATAATAATAATAATAATAATAAAGAGCCTCACAAGCCTTTTCTGGTAGTAGGAGCAGCTGGAATTTTTAAGAAAGCAAACCATGTCAGGATGGCCTTAGCAGCAGAGTCAGTCCCACAACCTCTGTTTTACCTATTTCTAAGCTGGATCTAATTCTTTCTCTCAACCCTGTTCTTTCCTGACCAAATCCTTTTTCTCTAAGTATTTTTGAAGAGGCATATTCCAATTTTTCTATAGGCAAAACAAATAAAATCTTGCCAAATGCTTCTCAGGCCATCCACCTTCTGAACAGATGAAGTGGCCAAAGAGATTTCTCTGTTATCCCACACAGTTTTGTTTCTCCTTTGCTGCCCTTCAGCAGCCTGGGTACTGCTGTTACTGCTCCTTGTTTGCTTCCCTCATCTGCTGCACTCAAGCCAAGTCATCCTGGATTTATATTTTCAAGTAACATTTGGTGACAGGCTGTGGGAAGTACTCCAGGAGTACAGACACAATTGCATTCATTGCTTTGTCCATTACACTGAATTTTCTGTCTCTATTTAAGGGGGGAAAGCTCATCCTTCTGGGTATGACTTCCTGCCCATCAGCTGAACCTGTGAGCTGGATTTTGTGTGCTGCAGCTTTCCCCTTTGCTGCTGCCCTGTGTTATCCTGGTGAAAACGATGCAGGAAAGGAGCAGGGCGCCCTGTGCATCACCCTAAATGTCATTTAGGATTAATGGCTGTCAAATGCAGTCCACTTGTAACCATACATTACTGTTACAGCCCCCTGTGGCACATGGAAAGCATCACAAAAGCAGATGTTCTAGGAAGAGAAAACTTCACTAATTTTAAAGTTAAATCACAATCTGATATCTGTTTTTTTTTTTCTGGGTGACACGTAGTGAACACAGTCTGGGAGCACTCCAAGCCTGCAGGAAATAGATAAATGAGGTTGTGAATGTGGCTGAGAAGGTTTGTCTGGGTTCAGCCCTCGAAGTCCTGTTCCCCAGAGCATCTCAGGGCTTTGGGAAACTTGCCCCAGCCTTTTGGCTCTCTCACCCTGGGGATTAATCCTGGATGTGCAGGGATTTAACCTTGTCAGGGCTGCTTGGCTGTCAAGGACTCCCCTGCACCTTTCACTGGCCAGAGAGGGTATGTGTGAAATCATTCTTAATTTCCAGCAGGTTGTTTCCAAGGCTGATTTATTAAGAGACAAGTTCTTCATCATCCCTCTTGTAGATCATGAAGTAGAAGAGAGATTTCCATGCTCTGGAGGATCATGTCTTTACCTGTTTGAGGTAGAAACAGATGAGCCCCTGGAACTGAATGCCTTTGGTTTTGTTATTTACTCTGGCTGCAGTATGTACTATAGAATTAGATTTGATGAAGATCTAGACCTTGTTACCCAAAATGTTTTTAATTATGGGAGCTTAGAAATACTGTGTTTTTGTAAGTGAAACAGAACACGAGTTTTGACTGACTCCAAATCAAAAGACTTTTTGGGCCATTGATCTGTGTTGAAGAAGTTTTCCTCATCCAAAATAGAAAATGGTTCAGTTCCTCTAAAATATTGTAAGGAAGTATTATGTTAACCAGAATTAAGTGGTTTGGTCTAGTAAGGGCAGAGGGAGCAGGGTTGATCTGTATTTTTGATGTATCATGAGTGCAAATCTCTGTCTGCAGATTGCTTCAAACAGCAAGGGTGAGACACAAGTGCCTGAGTGTATGCTCAGATCTAAATTCCTTTGCCTGACACCAGAAAGCTTTGGGGTTTTGCTTCTGTTCCTAATGAAATTAAATGCATGTGATTCTCCTCAGCGTGAATGTGGCTGTCTGTATTCTAATAACTCCTTGACCTCTTGGCAGACTTCTTGTAAGCTGTTGAATGCTCTTAAGGATATTAAATACCCACATGCCATACAAATTAGTTGACTGGAAGAGGATGACTTCTGTATTCTAATAGAGTAACACGATATGCCATTTTCCAGAGGGGCTGCAAATTGTCTTTGAGAGGAGGACTGCAATTGAGGTCACAGTGTTTATTAGAGACCAGAAAATCCAAGTGGGAGAGAGGCAGAACATTTCCCTCAACTTTTGGAAAAGTCTTAGCAGAAGTTTCTGTGTTATTAGAGATCAGAAACATAATTCTCCAGACCTTCACACTGCAGACTACACAGGTTCTACAAGGTGCCTATCTGAGTGCTCCATCTCTTCACCAGTTTTGAGGATAGATGCTACATTTACTCTTTTATGGTCCTCTTACTCTCTAAAACCCTGCATAAATTTTCAAAGGCGGCGTTGTCAGCTCTTTAAGCACTTGGGGATGTAGTTTTCCAGACACAGGTGCTCTTTGAAAACTTTACAAAGAAAAGGACTGAGTAGAGCTTTACCCAGTTGTCCTAAAGTACAAAACCTCATTTATTCCTGAAGAGGGAAGTCTAGTATTAGTAGACATCTAATATTAAGAAATCCACCTCTTAAAAGATGGGATCTCAATGGAAAATGATTCCTGTGGGGATTATCATGTTAAGCTCAATGATCTTTGAGGCTTTAATTATTTTTTAATTTGTGCCACTTGTTATAACTGGAGCTGTTTTGTGCAGCTTTTGTGTGATTAGAGATTGAGGTCAGTGTCCCTGGAGGTGTTTAAGGAAAGCCTGGACATGGCCCTTGTCATTGTAGGACATGAAATAAAGATGAGTGACTCCAGCAATTCTTCAGAAGGATGAAGAGAATCAGAAGGCTTTATTTACAATTCATCAAGTGTGTTTTATAACGTGCTGTGCTAAAAGGCACATTATTGGTGCATAGCACTGACACCTCTCAAATTCTATTGGTTAAATTACATAAATAGCAAACAGCAGCTGCAGGAGGTTGTTATGAGAAAAGGAATATTGTTTACTTAAATGTTGTGAGAAAAGGTAATTATTTACAGAAAGACGTCTTGTGAAAAGGAAAAGTTTCCCTTGGGAAGGAGCTAGCAATGGTTAGCAAGCTGAAATTCTCTCAGGCTCAGAAATATTGAGCCCACAGCCCTCAGTGCCATGCGGGGGCTCTTGGGTCATAGCTTGGACTCCATGGTCTCAAGGGTTTTTTCCAACCTGATTCTGTGATTCCAAAGATGGGAAGCCCAAGACTCGTACAAGCTGCAGACTATGAAGATAAATCTGGTGTTGTTGAGGAAGTGAGGCATTCAAGGGTTCACAATGCCTCGTAGGAAAAAGAAATCAGCTCCTGGGACTGTTCAAATCTCTCCCAAAATTCTGGAGCTGCACAGATGTTCTGCACAGCACATGGAGCTCTCCAAACTCAGACCAGTTAATTTTGCTCTTAGTGGAGCTCTTTAGGTTCTGCTGAAGCCTGGAGGGGGATGAATGACACTCATTTTGCTTGCCTTGTAGAGAGCTGCTATCACTGCTATGTGAAAATCTGTTTCACCCTCCAAACTTAAGTGAGATGTAGATGAATGTTGAAAACACTTGAGTGATGACATTATTAGGATTTTTTAAATCTTCTAATGGGTAGTCGTTTGTGCTGACACTGAAAAGTCAAATAGTCTGCCACAGGACAGGGTGTATTCTGAACTGGCAGAATGAAATATGCCTGCTGCTGAACGTGGTTGCAAAGTGAGAATTTCAAATTGAAACTCAGATCAGGATGGAAAGGAAATTATGTTATGTAAAGGTAAGACTTAAGAAGCAAAATAATTCAGAATGAATTCCATATTTGGCCTATGTATAACTGGTGTTGTATGTGGCAGACACTTTGCCATCAAAATATTTTTGCTTGAAACACGAAAATATTTCTGTCAATACTGTGTCATGAGGGTTATTTTGATTTTCTACACCCAGGGAGCACAGAATGCAGTTTTATGCAACATGGGTTACAAGATATGCAAAGCATCCATATAAGAATGCATTTTCCTTTGCAAATCGAATTACATTTGGGGGATACTAAGCTGATAATTTTTGAAAGCATCCTCACAGGAGTGAAAATTATATTCTCAAATTCTCTTCACTTGTGTTTATACTGCCTTGAAATTCTGTCCAGAGACTGTCAGAGGAAGCATGACTAACCATGGAGGCAGTGATCACCTTGAAAACTGGAAATGGACTTTGCCTCCCTAGAAAAAGTGTCTGAGTGATGGGTAACATAAATCTGAACAGATTTTGCTTCTTGGGAAGAACTTGCAGTTGCAATACCTGCTGTTACCATTGAGTCAGAAAAATGTAAGAATTATGGAAATGCAGTAGGTTACTGAAAAGTAAACATTCAGGAACTTTTTCAGAATGAATTCTAGCTTTGTTTTTGAAGTGAAGTAGAAGGACCATTTGCAGAAGGGAGCTGGACTTTTCAAAAACGAGATGGGAGTGGGCTCCTGGTCAGACAAACCATTCTGTTGATAAGCAGGATTTAAAATAAGAGTCTGAAAGTGCTGGGAATTTTCAGGTCAGATAACGGCACATGGGAGATGTCAGTAACAGAGAGCTGGAGCTGCACCTCAACACTGAACTTGGACCTCACTGGAAGAGCCAGGAGGGTTTGAAGTGCCCCCTGTGAGTCTCTCCCATTTCTGCTCTTGCCCACAGAGCTGGCAGGGTCCTGGCTGATTCCTCTTGATTCCTTAGGAAGGCTGACCTGGACAGAGCCAGAGAATAAAGTAGAGATTTATTGAAAGGCCTTTAGGGGACACCTTGGGCAGGACAAGAGTCTGGCCAGGGCTACACCCAAGGTGGGCCCAAAATGGTCACAAAATGGAAACAAAATGGGCACAAAATGGACAAACGGTCACCAGGTCTCACACTTTGATAAGTTTTGGTCCATTTGCACATTGGGGTTGAATTGTCCAATCCCAGCTCCAGGCTGTGAGCTCCCATCCTTCTTGTTCCTCCCTCCAGCCACCCTTGTTTGTGCTGTTGGGCTGAAAGTTGTCCTTGGTGTGCAGCAGGACAAGGATTTGTTTTGTGTCCCTGCTGTGTGCAGAGTTTACCAGCACTTAATATGAGGCTCAGAACTACACACCTAGGCAGCACAGAATCTGAAAAATATGACAGCTAAAACTTAAGGCATCATTACAAATAATTCTCAGTCTATCAATGGAACTTAAAACTGCAAGATTTTGTGCAGAAAAAGTTCAGCTTTGGCAGAAAGCAAAGCCAAGGAAAACACAAAAAGGGATTTTCCACTTGGAAGTCGTTTGGTTTGAGGTCTGCCAATAACTGCTGTAAAATCTTTGTGTTTGTAGTCTGAAGAAAATCCTTTGAGCACAGACTCCTAAAGCATCCTCTCCTCCCTGGTCACCTGGGGATGTCCTGCCTGTGACCTGGGGATGTTGCTGCAGTCAGGAGTGGCCCAGAGCTGTGAGATGTGCTTGCAGTGCCTGCAGCTTGGCTAATGAGCACCACCAGGCAGAGAATGCCCTGCCTTTCCTTAAACATGCTGAGGGGTTTTCCAGAGAGACCATGGAACACTTTTTCCCCAGTGGTGAATTACCTAATTTCAGTAAATTGTCTCCTTTCTTGGTTCTACAAACAACTTTCCTTTATAGCTCTGCAAGGACGTACTGCCATACATTCTGCAGAAAATACATTGTGATATCAGCTGCTAACAGACTAAAAAAAAACCCCTCAATGTTTTTCTCTTTTAAAAAGAAGTAATTTCATTAGTATTTTTCCAAGCCAATGAGCAAGTAAAGAATATCTCCCTGCATACCATTTTCAGGCACAGCTCATCCTTGGGAATAACTTCACATTGAGGCATTAACAGATTTTATTATTCATGGTTTTGATCTATTTTATGGAGACAGAACAACACTAATCAGTTGATTTGACTTTTTCTGAAGTAGCTATTGTAAATTTTATATGGGAAGGAGATAAAAACACAAGATGTCGTTACTCTGGAAAGGGAAACAAAACACTAAGACTTTTCTGCAATCTCTTTGGATGAGTTTTTCTTGTTCATTTTCATGCTTGATTTTTTTGGGGGTGGTAGTATCAGTTAATAATAAGATAGAGGTGTAAGCTAAATTTCATTCATGTGCAGAAAACAGAGTGTAAGTGATATTCTGTGCTCAAAGCTAATGGTCTCATTGCTGTTAAATAGAGGTGGTTGTTGCAAATGTTGGATATGCATATGTTCATGTAATGAAATGCTTTCAGCTAGAAGATAGTCTCAGGAAAAAATAGGATTGCATGATTTGGAGGGTAAGGCTCTGTGAGACAGCACTTGCTGGTCTAAATCTTCTAAATACAATCTGCATAATTCCATCTCATCCTCCAAATCTGTTAAATGCACAGTTATAAAGGTGAGGGATTTACTGTGGAATGGTCATGGATTTCTGTGGGAATCTGATCTGCACTCAAAGCTGTCCTAGCTTCATAAGACATCAGTCACATAGCCTGTATTCAAATAATTTCATATTTTTGTACATTCATATGATATTCCTCTTTTACTGCACTTCTGTAATTTTCCACATTAGTTTGATAGGACAATTAAATGCTATTGCTTGTGAGATAAATAATTCATGGTTTCTGAAGCATAACTGTGTCTGTAGTCGTACTTTGTGAAGGCAATGTTTCATGCAGCTTTGTTTTAATTCATGCTTTGTTACCTTTATTATCACTAATTGCTGTTTTATAACAAAGCTATAGCTTGGAATCAGAACAGATATGCTTTAATTTAAGCTGAACTGGAGCCTGACTCTAGCAGTGTGTTTGTTCTTTCCAGAAATGCGAGGGGCTGCTGCACTCTTTATCCATGGATATGTTTGAATGGGACACATGCCATCCATTGTCTTGAAAATATTAAGGAAAATTGGTACCTGGAAGAACTGAGTAACTATTAATAAGTACAGAAAGCTTCCCTCTATGAGTAAATAATATCTGCAGATCTCTGGAGATGATGTATTTTAATGCAGCTTGAATGTAATATTTCCATTTGTAAACAAATCTGATCAAATACAATAAACAGTGCTGGAGCCTTAATGTAATTCTATTACCTATAAGTCAGTGCAGGAAGCAGCAGTGCAGATGCCTAACAAGAGGCAGAGCAGCTTCTTCAGCTTTGCTGATAAATATCTGTGTAAGCCATGTAAGCCTCATAATCAGGCAGAGAAGTAGGAGAAAGCAATAACCTCAGTCTTGTCAAAACATAAATGGAATACAGATGAAAGTTGGCGCTTTGAATAAAAATGCATGCCAGGTTTAATGTAAGGAGTAATGATATGAAGCTGAAATTCAAAAACTGATAAAAATATCATTTGATATCCTGCTATACAGGGAAATAAAAAGTGCTCTGAAATAAAGACCTGGAAGGACAGACAGGACATTTTTGGGGGATGTTCTTTGGCTGTCCATTCCTCCATTGAAGCAAGCTGGGGGATGGAGGGTACCTGGGGCCTTTAAGCACAATCAGGTAAAATATGACAACTTTTGAAACACTGAATTTAACAGGCTGAGGGGAATTTTATTTATTTTTTTCCCTACTGATCTTTCACCTTGGCTTTAATCACATAACTGTAAAACCTTTAATCTCTAAAACGGCAATACTTTTAGCCAGCTTGTAAAAGTGTTGGGAGAGAGAAGAATTTTATCACAGCTCTAAAGTCACCACAAGCTTTTCTTTCTGCAGTTGATGGCGGGGCTGCAGGGCAGGCCACACATGCTGAGGGTTCTGAGGAGAAGCCAGGAGAGCAAAGGTGAGATGTGGTACCCGTGCTGGGCTGTGCCTGCCTCTGAGGGGCACCAAGGAAGGTGGGAGAGATGCAATGCATGAATATTGCAATAAATAAACAAATAATAAATAAATAAATAAGTGTAGCATGCAGGCAAAAAAAAAAAAAAATCAAAACCCACACCCAGTCTGTAAAAAAGACATTGAGTCTGTTGTGTCAATGATGAGGTTAGAATGTTTCCACGTTTCATTTTTAAATGCTATTCCAGTCTGTCACCCACATGCTATTTCTGCAAGCATGTCAGTACTCAGCAGTTGGAATCAGAGACTGGAGCTGTGTTTTGGGAACACTTATTAAGAAACCCAACAAAACTCACTATTAATGTTTTTTAACAGAAATGAGACACCTCCCAGTGTAAAGGAATGATCTCAAATGCACAGGTTGACTTTACTATCACAGTGGAAATTCCTGTTGTCTTTACTGAAACACCTGTTAAAAAAACCCAACAAAACTCCCTATTAATTGTGTTTAACAGAAATGAGACACCTCCCAGCGTAAATGAGTGATTTCAAATGTACAGAATGACTTTCCTATTACAGTGGAAATTCCTGTTATCTTTACTGAAACACCTATGAAAAAACCTCAATAAAAAACTCACTCTTAATTTTGTTTAACAGAAATGAGACACCTTCCAGTGTAAACGAATGATCTCAAATGCACAGGTTGACTTTACTATCACAGTGGAAATTCATGTTTTCTTTACTGAAACACCTGTCAAAAAAACCCCAACAAAACTCACTATTAATTTTGTTTTACAGAAATGAGACCTCCCAGCACAAAGGAATGATCTCCAGTGCACAGGTTGGCAGTCATGAGTATCACAGTGGAAATTCCTGTTGTCTTTGCTCACAGGAGGATCCCACCCAGTGTTAAATCAAGGGAGGAACCCAACCAAGAGTTTGTTTCCACCAGATCACGGTGACAGAAGAGCTCCATCCTGCTTGATGTAAATATAAAAGAATTAAAATTTTTTCACTTTTTCACCCCTCTTTCCATGCACAGTTGTGAGCTCTTGCTGGCTGTCTCTGGCCAGGAAGAAACAGTACAAAGTAATTTCATAACTGTTCTTTCTGAAGGGAGTTTTAGAAATGTGCTGGAATAAAAGGAACTAAAATGAGGCTGACAAGGCAACTGCCTGAATTTATGGCACCTTGATGGCTGTTCTTTATTATCTGCCTGCTTTCAAAGCTATGGGTGTAACCTGGGGTGTGATGGGCCTCAGCATGGCCATTGCCTTCTCGGAATGGTGTAAATAAATGTTTGTGTTTTGCTGGGTTTGAACACAGCTATGTGCAAGACTAGGAAAGGGATCATCAGCTGCAGAAGTCCTGTGTATGAAAATATTGCTCATTTTTGTAGATAGTTTTCTTTCTGTGTGTTCTTGTCATTTTCTTTGAAAATTTTACCTGTTTTGGCTCAAAAAAATTACCTTTCTGTTGTCTAATCTGGCTGTAGCTGTGGAGGAGCTGCACTATGTCAGTAAATAATCTGGTTCTGTATCTCTGAAATATTTCCAGTTCAGTGCTGCTTGGTGAAGTGCACTTGTTGCTTTCCAACTGAGATCTTGAGGAACGACCTCCTTCATGAAACACATTTCTTTTCCTTGTTATTTCCAAAAGTAAAATATAACTTTACATAGAGACTTGAGAAAATGGAGGAGCCCACAAGTCCACATTTCAGAGACGCGTGTGATTATGGAATTTAATCTGAGAAGGCCAAACCTCTCAGGGAGATTGCATCTGACTTTGCAAGGCTTGGCAAACCTCCAAGTCAGAAAAATGTTTCTGCTTTTTCTGTTAGAAGAAGAAATACTCTCTCACTTTTCCTGTTAGCTGAGAAAATTCATCTAATTTCCATTCCAGGAAAAAGGAAAGAATAGCCTGGCCTAAAATAATTGAGTTAGTACGTTATATTTTATATCAGTGCTATATTTTATATATAAAAAAGAAGGACCTGAGAAGGTTTGTCTGTAACTCAGCTTTTCCATTTCAGCCTTCACGCCGACAAGTTTACTTGAAAATCAATATTTTACATTGAAAAAGCCCCGTTCCGTGTCAGTAACACTCTCAAGCAATATAGATCTTAAAGAAACATGCCGGGATGTGGCAGGTAAATATTTGTAATGAATAATCTGTCTGAAGCCCACAGAAACTGCAGAATTGGGAAAAAAAAAAAGAAAAGATGGCCAATTTCCACAGTGGTGCTCTGGAGCAGCTCTTCTTCCTTTTCTTGGATACTTTTGCCCACTTTTTTTATCACAGGGTTACCTCATTATTCTTCCTCTGGCAGTTGTGCCTCTTTTTCCTGCAAATGTCAACCCTAAGCAAAAAAAAATCTCTTAGGCAGCAATTGCACAGGCTGCCCTGCAGGAAGGAGGCATTGAGTGCAGTGAAAACCATGCCAGCTACTCTGGGAGCTTTCTGTCTGTCCCAGATTTGAGCAGGGTGGCTGAGAGAGGAGGGAAATTGTGTCTCGTCTTTGCTCTGGGTGTGTGTCACCTCAGCTCCCTGTGTTTCCACCCTTGAACACAATGAAGGTGTTCATAGTTGTTGCTTTTATCTTCTTTTTTTGCCAGGGTCAGGATTAAATGCTCAGATGGTATTTTGTGTTCAGGCTCTGATGTTTATTAATTCTTATCTCCATTGCAGTCTCACAAACTGTGAGTTCTACAGCACTTCAAGCAAACTAAACATTTTAACAAACTTTAACAAACTAAAAATGGGGCCCTCTCTAGCTCTTCAAGGATAAACTATCAAATTAAGAAATGACACCTAAATTATTTTTACTTTTAACCCAATAACCAAACACCCATGGCCTGCAATGTGGGTTTTTCTATCCAGTTACAAAATCCCACCCAGACCCATGGAGAAGAAGGTGAAAAAGAAGGATTAGCCTCTGCCCTAAAACCTCCACCTTGCTTTATATCTATTACTGTATTCTAAACCCTTAAACTCTAAGTTTTCCACCCTGTGATCTCACACACTTCTATTCAAACTGCACACCCACAATCCCAGCGCTGTCACTCAATTTTGGGATCCTTCTCCACGGCCTCAGGTCAGTGCAGTGTTTGCTTGGGGGTCAGTGCCTGGCAACACAGAAACCTGGAATTCTCAGTGCCCAGGGTTCCAACACATACCAATGTTGGAACCACAACACAACCACAGTTACCCATATCTTGTAAAACAATTCAGGATTTATAATCTCTAAAGGGTTCTTGATCCCGTATCCTGAGGAAGGCAGCAAGCTGATGGTTGGATTCTTTGTGCTCTTGGATAGGAAGAATTTAATCTGTGGGATTTAATCTGGAAAAAAAAAAGTCAAATCCTTTCACTACAAACCTGGATTGTCTTTCCCAGGGAACTTGCACTGGAAGCAAATCCATAATTATTGCATTCTATATCCATACATGTAGTGTAGGCCTGAAAATTTCCTGTTACAGAAGCAATCTCTCCAGAATTAGACTGCCCAGCAGTTCCAAATATTTCAGCCCTGTATAAACCCTGGATTGAGTGAAAGTCACTAAAACCATCATGAAGGCAAAATTGAATGATTCTCTTTTGTCATAATGGCAAATTGGAACGTGAAATATATTTTTATTTTTTAAATTTCCATATTCCCACTCTGTAATTAAAACCAAGTGCATTTTACTCACCATGTACAGTAACACAGAAGGTTTAATCTCCTGGAAAAGCCAGGACAGCTGTCCCTGGAGAACATGCCAGAATCTGTGTTAGTAGGGAGCTTTGCTGCAGATGCTTGGAGGTTACAGCAGACTTTATAAAGAGAAATTATGTCTCATTCTGAAGAAAATGAAGAAAAGACAGAACTCCAGCCTGTCTCATCAGAGCGTGGAAAAGAATTCAGGTTACACGTTGAATGTAAATGAAGTATTTTGATTATTTTTGCAATTTTATGGAGATTAGAGCTTTTCTGTGAAGAGTACAGCTTGAGACTGATTTTTTGCACCACAGTCTGAAAGCAAATGTTCAAACAGTAGGAACTTCAAAACAGATTCCCCCTACTTCATTTATATATATATATATGTGTATATATGCATATATAATTTTAAGGAATCTGTTTTTATTTAAAAGGAGAATTCTTCCCCCAGCCTAGTTGAATTTTCATTGCACTCTTCAAATATTTTTGGGATATGGATCCAACTTTTTTAGTGTAAATATACAGTTCATATGCACTACACCTTTTATTATGACTGGTGATCACAGGGCTGCCTCAGCTTGGAGAATGATAATCAGGGGCCTTTTAGAATATTTAAATAGCAGAAAGATTAGATTTTATTTTTCTTTTTCATCCGTTTTTTCAGTGTTTTACACAATGATGAAATTTTGAGAAGAGTCAATACTTTCTCTAATTCCCTACTAGGGAGTAGTTGTGCTTTTTTGTTTTAAAGGGGCTCGTGTCATGAGTGACTTCACCTTTGTTACAAAGAGAAAAGAAAGATCAAAATAAAGGAGAGGCTAGACACTGATGCACAGAGATCACAACAGGAGTGTTACCTGAGAAAACCCCCTGAAATTCTGCAGCCTGCGTGCCAGAAGGACTTTCAAAGTGATCCACAGCTGTGTGGTTGAAATCTTCTCTCAAGTCTCCAGCAGAGAAGGAAAAACAGAGAATCCTTCACATTTTAGAGCTCTGCAGCTTGAGGGGAAAGCTGTGAAATTCCAGCTTTCCCCAGCTCATGGCAGCAATGAAGGGAGCCCAAGTAGAAAGGAACCAGATATTTAACAGCTTAAAAAGACATATTGACATTGGCACATAATTATTTGCTGCAGCATTTTCTGGGATTTGTGCTGAAATGGAAGCCTTTTATTAAAACAACTGATATCTTGCCATTAAAAAAAAAAAGTTGCAATTTTCAAAAAAAAAAAGATGGAAAGAAAAGCCATGTCAAACTGTGCTCTGCACAATATGTGTGTGAACGAAGGGAAGAGGAATGAACGAGCTTGGCAAGTCAAACTAGATAAAAGCAAAGAAAAAATGAAACCACAAAGCATTGCTAATGAGTAGCACAACATGGCTTTTCCTTGGCTGTGTGATTCTTTTTTAAGTGTAGGTTTGAAAATCTTTGTTTCAGCAGGGGTAAGAAGCCCCTGTGCTTTCTGTAGGAGCCTCACTCAGGTGGTTTCCAATTATTGAAGCCAAAATGCGTGGTGCTCTTCAAGAAAGGGATTGGACAGTTGTAGGAGGAGAAAAATAGAATGAGGATGCTGTAAAAGTTGGATATTTTAATAAAATATCAAAATGTGCATCTCAAAGATTAAAAGAAAGTCAGCCTATAACTAATCTGTGTGAGAGAAGAGCTTACCTGCAGATATCTGATTTTATTGTGTGGATTTTACCCTGAGTAAAAGATAAAATACAATCCATTACCCTGAGATTTTTCCTAAGTTTTAATTTTGACCTCAGTGACTGACACTCAGTAAAATTATGCTCAGTAAAGTTGGCCTAATCCAGCATATCCAATCCTATAATTCTGTCTTCCTAATTTTTCCTGTATAACAAGCTATTAATTAGGTTAGCTGGAGTTCACAGGAAAGAAATTTTGGGTTGGATTGGAGGTGTTTTGTTCAGCTTTGATGGATGAATGGCTGTCTCCATCATCAGGCATAAGTAATAGAATATTTTATCATCTTCTCACTTAGGTTGTCAACATGTGGTCCACAGCAGCTGCTGTGAATTTGTACTTTTTCTAATAGGAAATATGGTAAATCCATAAACCAAAATAAAATTGCAGAAGAAATAACTTTCCTATGTATTTCAGCAACCAAAGAGTGTTGGGAAGTATCTTGATTTTGGGGTTGTTTTTTTCTTTTTTCTTGGTTGTTTTCTTTTTGTTTATTTTCTTTTTGTTTGTTTTCTTGGTTGATTTGGTTTGTTGCTGTTGTGGTTTTTGTTTCTATTTTGTCACTGTATATGAGTTTAGCTCTAATAGAGAAAATAAAGATTTCCTTTCTGGTCCAGAGATGAAGACCAGACATTTTGCTCAAATTGAAAAAAATGTCATTATTTTTAATATATTTTGATCTTCCTTTGGCAAATGGGGTTAGTAGAGAAATCTTTCTCAGCGTGCAGTCTGCAAATGGACTCCATCCAAAGTCTCCTGAAGTCAATAGAGAAATGTTCATGCTCTTCATTTGATATTGGATCAAGTCTTATTTTCATCTCTGACCAAGATTTCTTTCACAATTCTGGCCTGTTTCTGGGTAATATAGATTTGTATGTAAATCTGTACTTACTGGAATATTTTATATCTGTTACAAGGGGGTAATGAGATGAAGTTTTCTCCAAATGAGGTACAATTCCCACTGATTTCTAGAAGGCAAATATTTCATTCTTGGTCAGTTCAGTTGTGGGCAGGGTGGGATGGGGTCTCATTTTAAATTTTTTTTTTTTTATGTTTGTCCTTTTTCCTTTCATGAACTGACAAAATGAGCTGCAGTTTTATTGCCATGTATAGGGAGTTAAGGCACAGGGTTTCCATTAAGAATGATCTGTTACCTCCAAAAGAATGTTAATGTTCCTATTTTTGCTTTATTATTCTTCATTACACAGTTAATAGAAATGGAGGTACACGCCTGATTGCACCCCAATGCAAACTTGTCCTTTTATCTCTGGTTAGGAACAGATCCTTGGCCAAGGTGTTAGGAGGAAAAGAACTTCCAAATGAAGGGTGGGATCTCCTTGAGAGAG
Organism: Acrocephalus scirpaceus scirpaceus; assembly: GCA_910950805.1. Classification (NCBI taxonomy): domain Eukaryota; kingdom Metazoa; phylum Chordata; class Aves; order Passeriformes; family Sylviidae; genus Acrocephalus; species Acrocephalus scirpaceus. The sequence continues at coordinate 4,213,139 of OU383792.1, forward strand.
CTCTGAGGAGAGAAAGCTGCAAAATTGAGTTGTTTATCACAGCTTTTCTTTCCCATCCTTTTCTCCAGTGACTTACAGATCAAAGTTAAGTTTCACAGCTTGCATTTAATGACCTAATTTGGATTGTGGCTTGTATCAAAACGCTGAACAGAACATTTTCCATTCTCTGTTTTTTTTTATTTTAGTCTTTCCCTGTTGAAACTAAACTTGAGATTGCTTGAATTGCATGCTGATTCCCAGCTCTGTATGCAGAGCAGGGCTGTGTGCTCCTCAGCCATGCTCACAGGACTGTCCTCTGCTCCAGTGTAATAATTAAAGAGCTAAGAGAGCTGTCCCTTATTTTACAGCAGCTTCAGATAATGGGCTCTCGTGGTGATAAAGTTTTGCAGGATGGAGAGATGGAAAAAGTTACATTTTTAAGAGGAAAGATGAATATTTGCTCATAAGTGTGTGAAGACCATGAAACAGAAGCAACAGTTACCCTCTAAAATAAAAGATCCAGAGATTGGTTTTGGTCTAAGTGAAGCTGAAAAATCACTGCAATATTGGATATTTTAATAGTTTATTTTATATATGTGTTTATTTTGTATTTGTGAGGCTTTCTCTGTGTTATTCTCTGAATTCTTGTGGACTTTTAAACAATATTTCTGTTACATACATTCAGGCAGGTTCTAAATATCCTTTGTGTAGAAAACCTGTGCATTTCAGTAGGATTGCAGATGCTGTCCACAGTGAATGCTTCTCTGCCTCTGAAAATTGATTATTCCACTCCGTATATTTTCCTAAACCATTTAAGTGGATCAGATAGTTATAGATATTTGACAAGTTAAGTGATGGTCTGGCTAGAGCAGCACTTGTCTGAGGTAAGTGAATTGTTTCCAGTAAACTTGGCCTATCTGTATTGTTAATGTGCCTTCAAACCACCTGCCTTAAAAATGCTCAGTCAATTTGTTGCATGACATTTTTGGATGAAGTGGGCTGTATGGATTAATTGAGTTAATTCTAAATATGTCATTGATTTTTTTTTTTTCCTAAGTAACCCGCTCTACTTTTTTTTTTGTTTTTTCTTCATAATTGATTTTTAGTGTATAAAGAGCTTATTATTGAATGCTTATTGCAAAATAAAATGAGAAAAAGCAATAGATAGTGAAGTTTTTTTTGCAGTCTGTCCTTTCTCATTATAGCTCTTCCAAACAGTTGTGCCTTGTCTGAAATAATGATTATTGCCAAACTACGTAGGAAGCCAGAAATAAGGACAAGTTGTATTCCCATGGTAAATGAATTAATTAGCATTTTCAAAGGTTTCATGGTACATCAGTAAATCAACTGGTGAAGTCATATGAACATCCTGATGAATAAGGATTTCCTTCTCAAAGTTGTAGATAACAAAGAGGAGGAGTGGGTTTGACAGGAAATTTTGTTTAGGCTGTTGATTATATTGTTCCATTGCTCTTGTTCTCATTGCAGTTCTTGTTGCAAAATATGCTGGAGACATTGTCACTGCCACAGGTGAGAAAAGGGGGGCTCAGAAAGCCTGAAATAGCCCAGCCTGTGTGCCAGTGGCCAAGGATAGCCTGACAGGATTGTGTTTCTGCTTGGTCAGAGGGAGAAGTTGCAATTTCAGAACATTTCAGGAGCAACCAGGACAAAGTACCAGGTTTGATTTTCCTGATATCAGCCTAAAGCCTCCCGAGTCAGGTGGATGTTTCTGGTTCTTCATTTAATGGCTAAGTGACAGGAGATGTGGGATATCTTTTCAAATGCTGAGAGAATATCTGAGAGCTACAACTGTGTGCTCAGCCTGATGGTTTAAAAAAAAAAGTTATGTTTGAGGAGAAGTGTTTGGCATTTCTTTTTTAGTTTTACACTTAACTTTTGTCTTGTCTGTTTCTCTCCTATATTTTAGCCAGATTTGGGGTCAAATACTCCAGTACAAAGACGTTTACTCCAGTACAAAGGAGTGAGTAATCTCTTGATGGTTTCCATGTAGGTTTTGCTGTTGGAAAGACGTTTGGGGTTGTGGGAGAAGAGCTCCATGTTGCAGGGCTGAAATCATTAGTGCTTGAGTCTATTGATCTGGCAACCTGAGTTGGCTGCTGCAATATAGAAATAGGCAAAATATTTATGGCCTGGGCTTTGGCATGCCCATCTGAGTCATCCTGCTTTGCAGTGATATTTGAGAACCGAAAATTCCAATTTCTCAAACATGTTACATTTTGTCCTGCAGCTCGAGCCCTTTATAAAAGCACTGAAGAGATGTTCTTAATTTATTCTGATAACGGGAAGTTGCCATATCTTATGACATCTTTAAAAAGACCAATCATACTTTTAATTGCTTAATTAATCACAGCATGAAAGGGGAACACTCCTCAAGGACATTAGCTTCTTTTTTTTTGTTCCTTGCCTACAAAGTTTAGCTGGCTGCTTTATCAAAGCTACTTGTTTGATAGCAGGGAATGTAGCAGAGAGGGCTGATCAAACAAACACAAGATCATCCTTGACACTCTGCAGTGTGAGATGTCTGACCTCTAAAGCCTAGTTAGATATTTCTAGCCGGCTGGTGTGCATGAAAGCCTACGATCTCCTCCCCAAGAATATGCCAAATAGAGATTAAAAAAAATTCCCACCAACCTAAAACACAGCAGAAAGCCCCAAAGCAGAGCTGGGAACCTTGCCAAGTGGGGGAGAGCAGCGGAGATTGAGGTTCTGTGTGCTGGTCAATGAACCCATCACGTCTCACCGCTGAGAAACGCCGCTCTCTTTGTCACACAGCCTGTCTCATCCCATTAGCACAGTGACTGGGACATGCTGACAGCACGAAATGGTTTGCACTGCCTATGCTAAGGAGCGCCTCTAAACCCATTTGCTGTTTCCTTTGTCAGGCAGAGTGGGACTGCTGATTGCTGCCCAGGCCCCCAAAAAGTTATTTGTTCACCACAGTTCCTGTAGGTGTTATAAATGCACAGTTTATCGTTGGCTTTTTGCAAATATTAAAATGAATACTGTATGTAGAATGTGGCAAGATTGTACTGTGTTTTCTTTTATTAATGGAAGTTAGAAATGTGATGAATGTGTACTTTTTATGATTGTAAATTAGTGTTAGAAGACTGGGGTCTTTCGTTTTCCTGCATGAAGATTGCTGACCAAAAAACTTACTAAATTTCTGTTATCAAGTATTTTGTCCAAATGAAGATGACCAGAACCCCAGGAGAAGAATTTATGGACCTGTGCCATCAGACAGAATGGAGCCACCCGAGGTGGGATCTGCTGGATGGAATGGTTGGGAGGAGTCGAGACTAAACAAAAGAATTCACACTCAAAAGGAATGTTTGAATCATGCATGTGAATTTTTAAATATGACAAAGGCTGATACTTTCAAGGAACAAACTCTTTGTTAAGGTGTTGCTAGTTGGCTCCATGCCAGGCACCCTCGGCAGAGAAACTGAATTTTGATTTTGTCTCTCCTAATTGTCTATTTTCTTTTTATTCTTTTATTAAACTTCTAAATCTTTCTAAGAAAGTGAACCTGGTGTTTCACATAGGTAAAAGAGGAAGCTGTGAACAGATGAGGCAGTGCAGCAGTGCTGCTCCTCTCCCTGGGTGTTAATGAACTCCCACTCATTCCCCAGCAGTCTCTGGGTGCAGGGAATGCATTCAGGCTGAATCAACAGTGCAGTGACTCAACAGACAGCTCTGCATTGGCTCTTTGTTCCCCTGAAAGCTGCTAAAGCATGGCTAATGCTCAGGGCTGAAAGTTTAACGTTTTCTGGGTGTGTTGTCTGCATTTCACAGACATATTTAAATGTTAGACTTCATTATTATCGTTAGGTGCCACCTATGCATTTGAGGAAATTTAAATTTTTACACTGGAAAATATTTTTTTTGGACTGACCAAAGATTTCAATGAAAGTCTTACTTGTCCATTCTATTCATTAATTAGTAATAGACTTATTTTTATTATTAATATATTAATAATTAATATAAATATTAATTTTTATTTATTTATTATTAATAATAATAATAGCTTATTAAAAATAAGCTCACGCAAAGCAACCTTTAATAATGAGCTCTGTATTTAGTAGTGACACAATGTTTGAATGTTAAACTATGTTCAGGGAAAAAATGTTAAAAAGGAAATGTAAAAACATTATTAATTGTTTCATCTCTGATAGTGAATAGCCTGTAAAGAGCTGCTTTAAAAACCAGTGAGTTTTTCACATTATTGCTGCTAGATTTACCCTTCTGTCCCTTTCTGGGCTCTGTATCTAACGTGAGACTGGCACGCACTGGGGAGCTGTTACAATTCTCCTGTCCTGTGGTAAAACCTTGGCTCCCTGGTGCTGGGTGATGTTCTTTGCACTGCTGCTGTAAGGAGAAATCCCAGGGACAGAGTGCAGCACAGTCCTGCACTGTTCTCAGGCAGGACTCTGAATACTCCAGTTCTACTCAACTTCATGTAATGGATAGGAGAATGTGAAAAAACCCCAAAATCCAAATTTCCAGAATTCCAGCAGGAGAACAGCTTGTATATTTTTTTTCTCCACATAACCCTAAATAACTTTCCTGTATCAGTGTCCTGATACCAGTGAGCATTCTGACTATTGATAACTACCATGAAAATTTAAATCTCTATGTATTCTCATGAGAATTGTCATGAAGTCAGGGGATTTTTTTCAGGGAAAGGAAACCAGTTGTAACTCATTGAATTAATTTTTGCTGAACAAGGATTTATTTTTACAATTCATAGCACCTCATGTAGGCCAATGAATTCCACCTCACTCATGTGGCTACAAGATACCCCAGGTTATTGCTGTGCACTTATTTGTGACAAAAGAATTGAAGTGTTCTCCTAAATTCTGTACTTGAAATGTTTTCATTATCACTCTGAAGTATCTGGAGACAGTCTGAATTTTACTTTCATTATGATGTAAATACATTTTTTGATTAATAAACCTCAGTGATTAACCTGCAAATAACAGGCAAGAAGTAGTACTTGAAAGATTAAATGTCTATTCTGAAAGGTGATAAAGCTTTTTTTAAAAAATATATAATATGGTTTTTGTGTATGTAAGTACACATATATAATTTGTGTGTAAAATTAGATATTTTATGTATTTGATTCATTTTCTTCTGAGTTAATTTTTGGAATTATGTTCTGATGGGAGGTTTTCAAGGCTGCTAAGTTTGCAAAAGTAATGTTTATTCACTTCCCTGGCAGATTGTCGATTTCTGAGGGCAGAGGACAAACCTCCCATTTGGACAGACACATGCACAGCTCTCTGCTGCTCACTGAACTTGCTGGAATCACCTGCACAGAGCCCGGGGAGGTGAGTGGAGTCTCCTGGCAGCTCTGATTGCTTTGGATTGATTGATGTGCAGCCTTCAAATCTGCATTTCAGTCTCCTGCTCGGTGCTGCTTTCAAAGCTTTCAACCTTGGGTCACAAACAGGGTTTGTCCTGTGCAGGGGCTCTGACCTGCAGTGCCACTGGCTGCATTTTTATTCTGCTGCTCCAACGTTTTTGGTTCAGCCTCCTCCTGGTTTCTGTAGCTCAGCTGGTCGCCTGTGGCTCCAAGCTGCTGTCATTTGATTTAACCACTCACAAATCAGCTAAGTCAAAATTAATTAATGAATTTCTGTTTCCTTCCTTCTGAGCTCTCCTAAATAATTCGTTTTTAATTTACTCCAAGTACTAAAAACATTTGGCTTGACATTATTTGTCCAAGGTGACTGTGAAAATGGGAATGCTCAAAAAACCCATTTGTACAACGCTGCTTTTGAAATGATTGCACTGTTGTTTTTAAATGCCTGACTTTATTGTAGACAAGGAGGAAAACATAGGTCCTAATTTCAGAGGTGGTAGAAGCTGAACAAGAAATAAATATGGCATAATATTTCTTTCCCCATGTGGTGAAATGGCTCTTAAAAAAAAAAAACAACAAGGTCCATATTAAAAGCTGGACCTTATTGCATCTCCTGGAATTAAAAACACACTCGGGCAGCAGAAACTCATCAGAGCTGAAGCCTCCCACCATCCTTTTTCTGTGACATGCCATAAGTAGAGAATGCACACACGACATCATCAAATGAAGCCAGTAATTGCAGGGTCGCTACAAATTTTATTTTGCTTTTGTAGAACCATTTTTCTTTAAAGGAGAGCAGAAGAAATCCACAGACAGCAGCAGGGGAGCCTGTAGCTGCTTGCATCTCGGGTTTTGTCAAATGGACTTGACCTTTCAGCAGTGCCAGGACGATTCCTGTGATGTACCAGCAGCAGAAGAAAGAGCAGCTCAGGAAATATTAAAGGAACTTTCAACAATGACTGAATATGAGCTTAGAATTGGCCCCCACTGATTTATTTTCATTTTCGTAGCAGCTTAATCGCAGTTTGTAATTTTTCAAAGGCAATTAATAGGTGAAGTTACTGAAAGATGGGTCAGGTTTCCCAGGCAATTTGACACCTGCAGATTTTTGAAGGCAAAGGTTCCCAATCCAGGTCAGGTCAGCACAGCCAAAGGCTGCTGGGCTCTGTGCAGGTTGTGCTCTGCTTTGATTCTTGTCTCATTCTTTGCTTTTTCATCCACCTGGAGATATTGCTCTGACTTTGTAATCCTCGCTGTGGGCAGGAGGAAATGAGTGAAAACATGTTTAAATATGAACGTTATTCCATAATACTTATGTTAAACCACATTTTTTCACTTCTTCAAGGCTTTAAGCAGCTCTGCATGAGGTTTCGGCCATGCAGGTGTTTGCAGTGGAAGTGTAAATTATGGAGGTTTATGGGTTGGTAAATTATGGAGGTTTTCTTGATCTGGGTTTGTCTAAAGCACCATTTCTATGGCATAACAGAGAGGATCTGTCTTCTGCAGTGGCCATCTGATGGTGGTGGTGAGGGATGTCCTGCTGTGTGTAAACAGAGCACAGCTGCAGAGGCACTCACACCTCTTCCATTCCATTCTGTTTTAAATGTACAAAATGTAAATTCAGACAGATGTTCAGAACACCTTCCACTTCTTCACAGAGACCTAATGACTCCTTCCCATTAAAAAGATCATTATGTTGTTTTTTTGGGGTTTTTTTTTCATATTTGACCTCAGCCACTGTTGATGTCATTTTTGGTAACGCAAAAGTTGAGCTCTCCCTATTGCAGAATCCTATTGTGTGGATTTTTAAATAATGTTTGATTTATTAAAAAAGACAAGGCTGAAGTCATGAAAGCCTTGGAGCAAATTCATATTGTTTTAACTAATTGGCTTCAACGGAGTTAGATTAGCAGGTAAAATAATATAAAGCACTATTTATTTCATCTATGGCACTGCCATTAACATCCAGTTCTGGAGGCAGCAAGCAAACCAGAAGTCAAACATATAAATGAAAATATTTCTCTGGTTTAACTGGAGTTCCCAGATTCTGGTTTAACTGGAGTTTATCACCAATAAAGAAAGGGATGTCTGACATCCTTGCTTCTTCACGTGCCCAGCCTTTGAGGGAGCAGACAGGCACAGGGAAAATGAAGAGAAACCAAGTCTGTGTAGAAATCGTTCATCCCTCTGTAGCTACTCCAACATCCGTGTGATTTCCCCCTGGAAAGCAGAACATATGCTCATTTGAAAGGCTGTAACTCTGCAAAAATTGCCCTCTAACCAAAGATGTTGTAAATGGCAGTTGTTTTGTAGGAAATTTCAAAAGATTTATATTTTTTTAGTGTGCTGGAAGAGGAAAATTATGACAAAGCAATGGAGTTTTACCTTTTTTGCTTATTATAGACATAGAAATATTCTCTTTCTTGGGCATTTTGTAAATAGTTTTGAACAAAAAAATCATTATTTTCTCTGGAGGTTTTTTGTTACTTGAAACCTTTAAAAAATTATATTTCTTTCTAACTAGAGATTGAGAAAGAAGGAAGATGCCATCAACATTTTTACTTCGAAAGCCTAAAAATTATAAAGAACTTCTGACCAGTTGTCTGCAACCATTTTCCTTCAACTTAAGCCAATCTGAATCAATAATAATTTCCTCTCCTCATGCCACAGAGACAGAGCTCTCCTGACTCCTGGCTCTCAGGGAGAGTGAGATTCTCTTTCCTCTCCTTGATCCTTGCTTTCATCCCTAAAGAAGGGCTGGAATCACCCATTGTCTTTTCTACCTGAAAGAGAAGTTTTTATTTTTATTGAAGGGATACCATTTTACTGAGCACTGTCATTTTTTAGAGTGGTTGCACACATGATATTTATAAAAAACACATTGGCAGTTAATTGCTTGCGTTATTTATATTTTTTTGGAGCAAAAAATAATTATAACTTTTACGAGGAGCAGTCCTTAATAAAATTTTGTGTCAATAATTAATCACTCAAAGGGAACTAATTGCCTTTCACAGGGATGTGCAGCATGAGACACTGCTTGGAGTAATAACTAGCAGGCTGTTCCCATAAACATATGCTGGAATCAGGGGCACTGAGTGATGAAAATCGTGCATCATAAAGAGAGCAGCATGGCAGAATTCTGCAAACGTAGCCCAGATCCTGAGCTGACAATCACAAACCTGCTCTGGAGCAGATTCCCAACCTGCTGTGATGTCCCCAAAGTGAGAGGCACCAGCTCAGAATTTGGGTGAGGATCAGGAAGTTTCTGTCACAAAATCAAAGTGCTCTGAGGTGCCTCCTGCAGGGGTGCCCAGGTTTGGGTACTCAGCTCCTTACAGAGCTGGGGCTTTCAGTGCTCAGCTTTGCACCTTGCAATGGTTTCAATCCTGCTCAATTGTTGCAGTAGGACACGAAATAGACAGTTTGACTCCAGTTTTGACAAAGAGAACATCAGAAGCTTTTATTTACAATCATTTTGCTTATATAGCATGCTTCGCTAAAAAATATATTCATTGGTCAGTAGGACTGACACCTCTTTCCATTGGTTAAGTAATAGGAAACAACAGCTGGGGAAGATTGTTATGAGAAAAAACCACTGCCCACTTAGAAATGTTTTGGGAAAAGGAGAAAGATGTTTTGGGAAAGGAAAACTGTTGAAAGTTTTCCCTTGGGAAAGGAGCTAGCAGTGGTTAGCAAGCTGAAATTCTCTCAGGCTCAGAAATATCAAACCTACATTCAGTCTGCTGGAGCAGTTTGGGGTTTGTTTAGCAGCCCCTTTCTGTCAAGAGAAATGTTGGAACTCTGAAGGCTGAAAAGTTCCAGCTTTCTGAATTTAGGGGTGCAAACCCTAAAGTAAACTCCTTGTTTGACTTGAGACCTTGGAGAAGACTTCAAAAACTGGGTGATAGCACAGGAACAGTGTGTGTGTGGTTTGGATGGTATTGTGAGATCTCACAGGGTGAAAAACTGAGATTTGGGGTTTTGGTGTACGGTGATCTATGGGAGTCAAGATGGAGAATTGTGGGTGTGGGTCAGTTGTCTATTTTGCACCTTCCTCTCCCTTCTTCTTCACAGATCTGGGTGATTTTCTGTTATTGAGTGAAAGAAGCCTGCATTGTGGATTTTGGGTGATTACAATTGGGTTAGAAATATAGATAATATAGACGTCAACTGTTTATTGGATAATTGGGACTTAAATAGCCTGGAATAGACACCATTTTAGCTCACTTTCCTGACTTGTTAGAGAGAGCTCACATCTCATGAGTTTGTAATAGATAAGGACAATAAATTTCAGAGTGAGACTGCAAAGAGACAACGTCTCTTGAGTTTTATTCACCCTGACCTTGGGGCAACAAAGAGCCAGAAACTCCCACATATGGTGCCCACCATGTGAAAAGAAATCCTAAGCTCCAAGACCAAAGTCCCTGAAAGCAAAAATCAGCAGCATATGCAGAAAAAAGCAGTGTTAAGTTAGTTTGTGTGTCAGAAATTCCTCTCTGCTCAGCACAAGGGTCAAGACACGGGTGTGACTCTACCTGAAGTGCCAGAATGTGTTAGTGCAATATCTGGTTTTGTTTCATGGTAGTTTCATTATGGGCTTTGTCTGCTTCAGCAGAGAATTCTTATGGCCCTTGTCAATGTGAAACGTGATCCAAAATTTGAAGAATTTATTGGGAAGGAGGCTCAGTGTTTTCAGAAACTGAGAATGGTCTTGTGGTGTTGGGGTTTTCCAGCAGGATCTTCTGCTCCAGTATTTTGTTCCAAGTATCTGAATCCTATCCCCAGAGATGGAATGTCCTAAGTTCAAATACAAGCCACTTCATGACTTCCTTATCAGCATGCCAAGAGGTTCAAATCCCAAATCCCAAATGAAAATACTGTGCAGGCTTAACATTTGGAGCAAACCTTGAGTTGTGTTCCTAAATATCTCTTCTACAGAAAAATGATAAGGACTTTAAAAAAACCCCAAAACCAACCCCTAAAAAACCTAGTAGAAAGATTAAAAAAATGCAGTTTTTGTTTCGATTTTTATTTGGTTTTTTTGGTGTTGATTTTTTGTGAGCATCAGGTTTCTAGCCTGAGCTCCAGAATTCATCTCTGCAGAGTGATTCCCCAGCAGAACGTCTTAGTGGGAACATTTAAGTTCCCTTCTCTTGCAGTATTGTTAACTTTGTTTACTCTTGTTTAATCTTTTGTGTAAAAAGTATGTTTCAAGCTCAACATTGAGCTAATAAGTGTATGACTAGAAGCTTGTAATGATGCATAATAATAATTTCTAATAGAAATATGCATCTAGTCTTTAAAGAAAGAATTATTTCCTGATGGATGGTATAGCATGACCTATTTAAATGTTCTGTCACATAATAGATTCTGAATCAAAGAGAAATCACCCTCTAGGACAACTCTAAACTTTCTATGGATGAAATACTCTGCAAAATTGTGACTTTCCAGGATTGTGGCCTTAATGTTCCCATTGTCCTGTATTTTCTGACTAATGTCTGAAAGGTATTTAACTCACCTCCTGAAAAAACCCTCATTTTTACATCAATGTATATTGATGTAATTCTCTTGGGTTTTCTCTATTTTTTTTTTCAGGGAAGCCTAAATAATAATGCTACCCTACCTTACTTTAAAAACCCTGTATGTCTTGTGTGACAGCCAATGAGATTATAGACTTACAGAGCAGTGGATGTTGGCAGAATAATTGAAAGCCTGGTTAGGTTGATTTGTATTATGTTGTAAGATTGCAGAAGATTAAAGATATCTCCCGTTCCCAGTGATATACCTGAGTTAAGATTTAAAGGTTAGCCAAAGAAATCACATTTTTTTCCCCCAGACAGGATTCTTGATCCAAGTAACAAAAGCACCACCACCCTTTTTTATCTGCATTTTCAGCACTGTGTCAATCACAGGCATGAAGTGCACTGATGGTAAAATTATTGTATTGTGGTTCTCCTATAATCTGTCCTAGCATGGCCTTGATAATGCCACCCCATTAAAATCCTTCCTCCTAACAGTGCTGTGTGTATCAAACCCAATTTCTTTAACATTCAGACCCCTAACTCTATACATTTGACCTTGCATCAGATTCCCCACTGCTGAAAGTTTCCACAACTCCACTGCAATGAAAATAAAAGGAATAAATAGGTGTAAGTATATATGGAAAGAAAATCTGGCACCCCATAGAAAAATCAGCACTGAATTTTATTTCTCAGTTAAGATCACAAGTAAATTTCACAGTAGTGATAAGAGCACATTCCTTGGTCTGCTCTTTGATTGACTTTCAGGTTTCTTTTCATGAGGATTCTCTCTGTAGTAAATGATCCAGTATTTTAACTGCAGGTTTGGGGGTGGGTTTTTTTGGTGGGTTTTTTTTTGTTGTTGGTTTTTTTTTTGTGTTTGTTTTTTGTGGCTTTTGTTTGTTTGTTTATTTGTTGTTTGTTTTTTGGGGTTTTTTGAGGTGGGTTTTTTGGGTGTGTGTGTTTGGTTTTGTTTTTGTGTGTTTGGTTTTTTTTTTTTTTTTTTTTTTTTTTTTTTTTTTTTTAGGTTTTTTTTAGTTTTTATTTGATGTTTTCCACTGCAGTTTTTATCACAGTTTTTGACTGAATCTATGGAATGCTCTTCCTGGAGTCACACAAATCTGTAAGCACCCTGAGCACTGATGGCACACGGGACTGGCAGTTTGTCAGGGGTGTTCAGAACTCAGCCAGGGCAGCCAAGAGAGAGCCAGGGCAGAGTGTGATGGCACAGAACAAACGTGTAACCCATTAATGAAACTCTGTGAGCTCTGTGAACAACCACAGAATGAGAGAGAGAGATGTTCTATGCCATTATCTCCATGTTTGGTTATATAAATACCACACAAATGCAAAAATATGATTAAACCCACTGGGCTTCCTGCCAGTCTGTTTGCAATTCCTCTTTCTGTGGTCTCGTGTACCTCACTGCTCTGCAGAGCTCCCACTGCCAGGTGTGTCCCTGATACAGCCTGGGAAGGCAAGGAAAATGTTATCAGGTACCATAATTGTGGTGATTACTCCATGGGTTTTCAGTAATACATTTCTAGTGCTCTTTTTCATAAGTTAGAACACAGTCCTATAAAATTTTCTCACCTTTCATCACCTGAGCTCGGAAGCTGCTGAGGAAATCTCTGTGGATTTGAACCATGGAACATAAAAAAGGAGGTGAACCTCTGTTTTTTAGAAGTGAATCTCTGTATTTTCTTGCTGAACCTCTGTATTTTGGGCTGTTCTCTATAATTTACCATTTTTTGATCAATTTGTACAAGTCAAAAAAATGTAAGTGAATAGAATGATAGAATTTTAAACCTACGTGGTGTACCACTAATGATATAAGATTGGAAGCACAGAAATGTGTAGGATCTCTCCATTCTTTTTCACTCCTGCTGGAGGAAAGTATTAGGAACTCCCAGAAACTGAATATTTGTAGAGATACAGCTTTGACACATTCATATCAATAACAGAAGTAGTTTTTCTTCCAAAATCTGCAGACCATGACAAAGCCAGGAAGCTGCTGAGAAATACCTTGGGAGTGCAAGAGACAAGCTGTAGGAAGTTGTCTGTACTGTATTCCAGAGTGAAATAAAAAGTGTTACAGTCCTTTAAAGGACATCAGATACAATTTATTAGGTGTGCCTTCAGTAATTTGGTTTTTGGTTTGGAAGCACATTCAAAATGATAAAACACATACAATATAGCATCTAATGGTATGAGGATTTGACTTGATTTCTAAAAAAGTGTTTTGAGTGGTTTACAGGGACTGAGATTTTCATTCAGATCTGCACTTGGTGTGTTAAAAAGCTTCTACTGATTTCTTTAGGGTTTGTACTGTAAGGAGTAACTGTGAATAGACAAACAGAACTGACAGTGCTTTAGTCACCAATTACCACTTCATACAGGTGCCAGTATAAAATCACTTTATTTTAAACAAAATCCTTTATTCCAGGGGAGGGTGAAGGGAATTTTCAGAGAGCTCTTGATGATCTTCAGTGTGAAACCATTCTTCTATCAGCCTGGAGGATATTGGTTAACAAAAGTTCCAGGACTTCCTTTTTCAGATGTCAAAAAACTCCTCATGAAACTTATTTTATATCATTCTTGACAATAAGTTGGTTTTACAGCTAAATGGTGCAGGATGAAATACAATTTCTGATCAACAATTTAGCTGACCACATTCTGCCAGAGCTGAGATAGAATGGCAGCTTCTGAGCCCACAGAGCCAGAATTCACACCTAAATAAATAAAAATGTAAATAAATAAATTAACACTGCAAGTTTTCTTTATAGTAACGCCTAGAAAGTCTAACAACATTACTTGCATGTGTTTCACACCCTCTTAAAGCATTTTTTTATCTGTGCTGTGAGTCAAATTGTTGATATAAAGCCGACACTGGGAAAATAATCTGGGAGAAGAGAAGTGTGTCAGTTAGAAACCCTTGATGGCACGTTGGATGCACGGAGGCTTGGAAATGGGTGGCAAGCTGCATTCTATAGCCCTGCATTATGAATAGCCCAATTGTGAGTAATCCAAATTTCAAAGCACGGGCTGGCCTGAGGAGGTGTGTACAAGTGATTAGAATATCAAAGACCTCGGAATAAACACCAGCTCTTTGATGGGGTAATTTATGCATGGAATGGCAGGAAGAGCTGTCTGAGTTGTTCTTGGAAAGTTCACATGGAGCTGCATTAAGGTCTGGAAAATAAATTTTGATATTGGATTACTGGAATTTGAACACAGCATTGGCATTGTTCACCTATGAAATATGAGTTGGAGGCTGTCAATACTTTAAGATTTGTGCATAAAGAAGAGGACAAAAAGTACCAAAGGAAAAAAACCATCATTATTCCAGTAAAACTTAAGTATTATCATGCCCCTTGAGGAATATATTTGTTTCAGCAAAACCAAAACGTTAAATGCAAAAATTTGTTTATTTTTCTGTTTGAATAGGGAGGAGAAAAGGTTGGGGTGCTCTGTTTATCAGTCTGCTTTTGGGATATCTCCTGGTTTTCATTCATGTTCTGTCTGAATGTAAAGTTAAATTTTACATCTGGGTATATAGAAGAGTACACCTAGAACTACAAAACATTGTCTAACCCATTTTCTGCTGTTTGGTGTCTGTCTGGTCTCACATGTGTTTTTATGGTGCTGAGCATCATACTGGAAAAGAAGTTTTCAGAAATCAAAGCGTTGTAGAAAATGTTGAACTTCAGTGACTTTGACCTCAAATTTTCAGTCAGTTTAGGACTATGTTGTGTAAGCAAGAGGTGAATGAGTTTTAGACAGGGCTGTGTAGTGTTTTCACAGGCTTTGAAATCAAATTTCATGCTTCATCTCCCAAGAATATCAGTGATTGATACAGGTTGGAGAGGTGAATACACTGAGTGATGTTCACATCTTCCTTTTAAGCTTTGGGGAGGAGGTTTTGTCAATGGTAATTCTACCAAAATAATGGTTTGCTGAATCTTTCCAGGGCTAAGAAAAGCTGCTCATTTTTTATAGAAAAACATACACAAAACCAGTTTAAAATAATAATAGTAGAATTTATATTATTGATATATCTTCATTTATTGAGCATCATTTATGCAAGGAATCTATCAAGCCTAGCCAGTGATCAAAGCACAAAGTACTTGATCTTCTATTATTTGTCACTTTAACAAAATTTTCTGAACTTTAAAATCTCTTATCACTATTTCAACCCAGAATAAAAAAGAGAAAGGTATTTTTTTTTGGAGGAAGCTTGAATCATAGCAAGCATAAAGAAAGATTATCATTTTAGAAGGCAGAATAAAAAAATATATATATAGATATACTTGCCTAATGATAATAACATTTTCTTACGTTTCTCATGACCAAAAATTTACCAGAATGTAAAAAATAGAGCATCCATGCAAAACTAGCAAGCAAATTGAACAAACAAAATCTTTTAAACTGTGGAGCTACAGGATATTTTCCAACTGAACAAGGTAATACACATACACACATATTAAACCCTAAATATTCAGGGCAAGTAAAAGATATTTTTAATTTTGTTTGTTGTATTACTCTTCATGATTCAAGATTTGTGAGTATGTCAGCCAATAATTTTTTTGTGTACATTTCTTCCTCTTTCCCTTTATGTTTTAAGAATGAAATAATGCCCAAATAATGGGAAAATAATGCCCAAATAATGGGATTATGGCTAAGGCTACTGATCTGATGCAAAAAGGCATCTGTGCTCCTACATCAGCAGTAGGAATTTCCCTTACAGGAAAGACCAAACCTTTGAAGGCAAATTTACCATGGATATTAATCAGTGAACCTGAGATTTGCCTGCTTACTTAGATAATTTGACCTTCAAATTTCGTGTTTAGATTTCTTTGCTTTCAGGCCGGTGTGTAGGAGTATGAAATGCAAAAAGCTGGAGCTGACTAAGGCAGGTATCTCGGGGTTTTTAATGAATCCACATTTCAGTCTCAGCATTATGCACAGATAACGTCAGAGGAATTCCAGGACACTCTTCCCCTCACAAAGCCAGCCCTGTGCCTTTGATGGAGAGGAGCCAACACGTGTTTTTGTCCTGATGAAATTCCTTTTGTCAGCTCACTAACTGATGAATAATTTAGGCCCTGAAGAATACAAGCCAAATGATTTGTGTGAACCGATTCAAAAAAAGAGGAAACACAACCAGCCCTTCAGAGGCTGATCCTGAACAAGTGTGAGTGCAGGGGTGGCCATTTCAGAGACAGAGGTTGACATGTTTTTCAACAAAAGGTCAGTGGGTTTGGAATCGAGGCAGGAATCATGCTGCATGTGGATTTTGGAACATCAGCTGGCAGGTTTTGTGTTTTCAGATGTGTATTTCTATCCTCCCTTGCATGCTGTCCTCCTGCAGAGTGCCAGTTACAAGGAGGCTGCTCAATGAGAGGACAGATGACTTTGTTTCATCAGCTTGAGAGTTCTTCTTCTTTCATAACAGCCTTTGATTCCATTTCCATTTATATTTTCCATTTATATTTTCCATTTATCCATCTCTGTTCCATTTATCCCTTCCTCCAGAGGCAGAATCCATCAGCTCTGTAGCATGTGTGCCCTATGTGCCATCCTGGCACAACCTTACTTTGTAGCTTTCTAAATTGTATTCTAAATTATAACGGGGCCTTAAGGAAAAGAGTTGAGGTGGGTATATGTGCAAGGTTTTTTCCTATGTCAAAGGAGTTCAGAACAAAGCTCAGAAGCTGCCCAGTTCCTGTTGAATTCTGAGCCAACCCTATTCAATTTGGAGCCAAGAAATATTTCTGCTGTTCTGAAACTAAAACAGTTTTTAAGGGGGTTAAATGCATGTACACACATATGCAAATAAAATCTGCAAGAGTGAGTAGGAATGAAAGAATTTTCTCTGAAAATGTTATGGACAAGTTGAGAAGGAGAGACTAAAAAAAATCACCTCCAGAACAGAGGTGATGAACAGAAATCCTAGAGCAGGGATGTGGAGACTTGGGTTTTAGTAGGTGGAGATTTTCAGTTATTCTTGATGGATCTTCTCTTTTACAGTGACAATAAGAGAAGGGAACTGCACTTTTGGGACTGGTACCTAAATGTTCAAAGGTTCGTTTAAGCATCTAGATGTCTCATTAATATTCTCCTGGTGCATACATTAAAATTCCCTCACCAGGTACAATATTCCTCTGAGGTGTCCTGTGTGTGGAGGTCTGCCTCAATAGAAATGGTTCATCAAGCAAATCACTTTCTTGAAACTCATGAGAGGTTTCATAGGAATGGGAGAATAAAGGCCACGTTCAATGACTGTTGAAAGGTACAGACCAAATTATTGGGAGGTGAAGGGGAAGGATGAAGTTCCTGTTAAATATGCTGGATAAGTTGGAACTGTGGCACTTTCCACAGTGAGGTCTGAAAGTGAGCTCTAAAGTCATTGTAAAAATGGATTTTTTCCTTTGGAAATGTGTCATTACCAGCTTGGTTTGTTGTTTCTTTAGTTTTGTTTTCCTTTTTGTATTAAGACAACAAATCATTCATAGGTTGTTGTTATGGAAATTCTTTCTATCTGGAGTTATTACAGTTGCATGTTCAAACCAGATTTTTTAATCATCCACCTTTTAAAACCAAATCCTGAACGTAACATGCATTAGGAATCACACACCAAAGAGAAAATCCTGGATTCTGCAACCACTCCTGCCTTTGCTGTTACAGCTTATCTTTAGAGAAAGAAACGTGACCCTGGTAAAGGTCATGCCATGACTGGCTGTGATTTTCACTTCAAGGCCAAAATCTGGACTGATGTGAGACATTACTGCAGAACACAGTAAGTAAGGCTTTGTTTTTATCTGCAAGTAGGCAAGGAAATTTAAAAGCTGTTGGTTTATTAAAATCAACTTTTGAGCTTTTCTTGCTCTTCCGAGTGAGGTAGAGTAAATATTTACAGAAACATGAAAGTGTTGAATGCTTTTCTGTAGCCAAAATGGTGTTCAATAGAAAAGGAGTATCATGATCAGATTGTAATTTGACAGAAGGAGTTGTCCCACTTTTGGTGTCCAACATAATTTCATTTAATGGATCCCAGAGACCATTTTAAACATCTTTCAGCCAGCAAATAAGGAGGATAACCATCTATCTAGTTTACAAGGTCAGATTGTTGACACATTGATCTTATTTCATAATCTTTAATAGACTGTTCCCAATTTAATTTGACTTTTATATCCTCGTACCTGCAGATGTTTTTGCTCAAATGGCATCACTGTCACCCTACACCATCTGCACACATTGCCAAAGGCTAAATTAAAATCACAGCTTTTTAAATATTCTCTTTCCATATTACCATCGCATTCAATGCTAACACTCATTTTAAAAGACAATAAAACATGAAACTGCAAGGTTCAGCTACAATTTTATACTTAACTCTGCAGTATAATTGTGGTTTAGAATGTTGTGCAAAGTGTAATGACTGAAAAAGCCCATTGTGGAGCAGCTAATCATGTAGATGTGATAAATCTGTTTCTCCTTGTATTCAATAAACATTTTTTCCCCCTTGATATTACAGCAAAGAAAGCAATTAACAGATTATTATTTTAATAGGCCACAATTAAACCTGTGTCAGATTAATACTGTAAGAAACTGTGTTGATACATTGGATTTTTTTTATAAGAAAAGACAACAAATGTTTGTTTTTCAGGGAATTATCATGGTAATACTGAACTATAGCAAATGGATGCAGTATCCATTTGTACCAAACCAGATCCATGAATGGTAAAAGTGGATAATTTCTTTAAAAAAATTATTTTTTCTGGCCAAGTTTCATTATAAACAGATGTTAGGATGCCCTTCTTTCATGGCAGAAAAGGACATGGTGCCTAATAACGCTCCTGAGCACTGAGAGCAACTGGCTGCTGAGCTGGGGTCAGAATTGGCCACTGCTAAGTTTGCTGCTTGGAATTTCCTCCATTATATTACAAATAAGAATAATAATATTAAAAATAATTACGATTTTTTATCTATTTTTAAGCCAGAAGGAAAACATGTCTTGATTCCCACCCACATGGACATGACCCCCTTGGCTCACCTTTACCTTCCAATAGGAATGATAGGACCACGATTTCCAGGGTGGTTTAAATTTTGGAAGTAGACAAGAAACCTACAGTGATTTGGATTGGATTTCAGGTTTCTGGTTTTTTGTTTGTTTTGTGGTTGGTTGGGCTCTTTCACCTTAGTTCACCTTTACCTTCCAATAGGAATGATAGGACCAGGATTTCAAAGGTGATTTAATTTTTGGAAGTAGACAAGAAACCTACAGTGATTTGGACTGGATTTCAGGTTTCTGTTTCTTTTGTTTGTTTTGTGGTTGGTTAGGCTCTTTCCACACAGGTAAGTATGGAAAAAGATTGAATTAAATCCTACAAAGAGCAACTCTGCCTCTCCTGCACCTCAAGGTGTTTTAAATCTCCTGGGCAGGCTGACATCAGGTACTCATGCCCAAATTCCACCAAAGCCAGTGCACATCCAAGGACAACGCTGGGAATGAAATGAACTTCATGGTGATGTCTCTTTTCTAGTCAGTTCCAACAAGGTGTTGCAAAATCTGAGAAACTTTGGACGGGTTGTAGGTGGTGTGAAGTGCTCACCTGTCTCAAGAGCAGAGTTAGGAATCTCTGCAGATGCACAATGGAGGTGAACTGGGTCAAATTCTGGCTAGAGTGAAATTTCCTGATAGCCTTGGTTATTACCATGTCCTCATGACAGAAAAGGTTCAAAGTGAGAATAATAATTTACTTTTTTGTAAGATCAGGGTGGATCCATACTTGTCCTCCTCCCACGCCCGTTATTAAAACATCAAAGTCAGGAATCAATAATTTCTGCCCATGGGTATGCAGGATATTAATTATTAACATCCTGCTGTTCCTGTGGTGGTGATGACACCCTGCACACCCTCTGCTTGTCAGAACAGCCCTGTTGGGTATTGATTTCCTGGTGTCCACACAGCAACCAGCCTCACCTCGAAGGACCCTAAAGAAACGGGTCAGCATTTCCAAAGAGCCTCCTTCATTTCATGGATGGGCTATGGGAGGACGTGAATTTCCAAATTTGACACAAAGCTCAGCTGAAAATGTCTCAAAATTTGTACCAGGAATGTTGATTTTTACTTAAAAAGCTGTTTCAAAAAGCAGAGACAAAATAATGACCTATAAATTATTTCATTCAGATTAATAAATCCTTAGATTTATTTTCCTGTTTAGAAATATATTTTTAACATTAGAACCAAGAGTTTTTCTAGGAAGCACTCTTAAGAAGAGTAGGATTTGACAATGCTCAGACAAATAAAAAGTATAAATCTTGCTCTTCACACCAATTATCACAACCTTATCACAGTTGGATAAGGCACTGCTGCATCCCTTTCTTCACAGAATATTACGTACTTCAAATTACTCTCAGCATTTTTCTAAGACAAAGGAATTTTTTTTTCACTATTTTCCATAAGAAAATATAGAATGGCATAAACTGAGTATTATTTCTTGGTTTTTTTCAAAGTGTTAAATATGAGAAGCCTATAACTAAAATCAGTTAGTGATCCTTCAAGGGGACAACAAGCTAAAATCCTCATTTTAAATAATTATGGAATTACTCAAATGAAGCCAGTTTCAGCACTAGAAATTCCAACCAATAATATTTTCCTAACCCTTTTTCCCGTTTTCAGTAGTTTTTTGCCTTTTCTCTCAAAAAGTGTCATCTGCTCATGTTCTGTGGGCTCACAGACATGCTCTGAATTTTGCCTGACCAGTATTTCTCTCCCTCTCAGGATAATACAGCTCATAAGGCACTGAATTAAAGTTGTGGATTCACAGCACATTTGGGAAGGAAATCTGGGTTAAAACAATAATTAAATCTGATCCACCCATTCTTTTTTTCATTGTGGATAATCACTTAATAAGTTATTCTGCCACCACTGCAGGTCTGCACGATTTGATGCACAAAAAACACTTTTTTTTTTCCTTTTTGTAGAATTTTTCTGCATAGGTCCAGTGAAATGGAAGGTTGAGAGGACATAGGGGTATTTGATAAATAAAATATACATTTCAGCAACTGCTGCAGTGGAAAGGATTTGTAATTCAGAAGATGGTATTTCAGGCTTTAAGAAGGATAAAGAATAACATAAGAAGGGAATATTTTATCTCTTTGAGGAAGTTGACAATCTGGAGAATCACCACAGAAGATCAAATACCAAAATAATTGGCCTTCCAGAGCGTGCTGAAAGGCCTGACTTTATAAAATGCATTCACTCTTTTCTTAAAGATCTGTCTGCAAGACACAATTCATGTTTCTCTAGCTGCAAAAAAAGCTCCCCAACCCTGGAAATGGTAAGAATGTGAGATCACTTCATGGAAAATGCTTTAGTAATTGTGATGGGGTATATGGGTTAAAACCAGCATATGGGTGAAGGGAAATTCTATGAGGAAAAATAGGGAGACAAGCCCAAAAATCATCTGTTGAAATGTCTGGAGGGTAAAGAAGTTTTAGGTCCATAAAAGCTGAGTGCTCTGATGTATCTGGTAACTCTTGCCTACATTACAAGTGGATTATGAAGGTCTGGGGCTTTTTCATTTACCAGAGATACAAATGACCAGAAGGCTAACTAAGGAATTCCTACTTAAGGCTGAATTTATCCCATTTTTAAACTCTGTGGAAAGACTGAATATGAAAACCACAGAATCCCCTCAGGGAGTTAATTCTAGAGTTTCCTTATATCTATTTTTCAGAACAGAAATAATACAATACAACAGAATAATACAATATATACAATAATAACAGTATAATACAATACTCTGCTGTATTAAGACAATAATACCTTCTCCTCTAACTTTATCTAACCTTTACAGATATCAATAACCACTTAACTGTTTGACCAGTGTCCTTCTAGCAAACAAATGCAATAAGATTTTTTGAATTCAAAAGGTCACAAGGGGAGGAGTCTTAAATTTTGAATTAAAGAGGAATAAACTCCACTCTTAAATTGCACAGCAGGTAATGCTGGGATTCAGCACAGGCAGAATTCTCATGAGTGAGTATGAAATTTTGCATGAGCATAATGTCCTCATTAGCATTTGGACCATCTAGCATACAGATGTTAATCCTAAAATATCTTTCCCAGTGTTTGCCTCGTTTATGGGTTCTGGTAAACAGTAAATCCAGGGAATTCATTGTGTTTGTACAGTAGAGGTTTTTAGATTCAGCGTGCCCAATTACCAAAGAGAATGCAGTTGGGAAAACATTCTATCAAAAAAAATAAAAGGCTATTTATTATATTTATTATGTTATTTCATGTCTTGCCACCATCTGTAATATCACAGGATCCCATGCAAAAAAACCTTCTCCAATCACACCAGAATTTGGCTGATCCACGTCTCAGTGCTCAGAAAGCCAAGAACCAAGAATGTCTCTGATGAAGCTGCCTTATGTCTAATTATTTGTGGATAAAAAACGAGCTTCTAATATTGACATTTCTACACAAACTTGGGGAAAATTAGCAAGAGTGTTCAGATTATCTCAACAGAAAAAAAAAAAGGAATATATGGAATAAGATGCTCACTCAGCCAGCAAGTAGCCAAACTGGAAGGCTGTGTGATAAATGACATTTTGAAATACACCCAGAAAGAAAAAATGGAAGAGGACTTAAATCTGTGTGAGTAACAGATATATGATCTTTGCAGAAGATGCAATTTGGAAAACATATGTTTGCGTTGCCTTTTTAGCTGAAAACATCACTTTTTTTTTTCCTAGGTGTTGCATTTTAGGTAGCAGGATGCAGCAAACTGGGAGAGGTTTTTAGTCAGATTTAATTATGCCGTTGTAATAAGACTGTTCAACAACAACAATCCTCATCATCTACCTCAAACAAAGGGAAAAATTATTTTTGCTATCATTGTCACTTAGATTAAAAGAGCAGAGGCAAAATGTGGGAGCAGACACACACAGGAATTGAAAACTCTTCCTCTAGTTGTTTGTACTCCGACATCTGTAATTTTTATACTTATAGATAAAAGTTTTACAGCTAATTACAAAGGAATGAGAAATATGATGTTCTTAAGGAAGCTTTGTGGGATGTCTTTCCAGTGCTGATTTAGGGGGTGCTCTTGTACCTGGGAGACTCAGTGCTTATCAGAGAATGTTAAAAATTCAGAATAAAAAATTAAAAATTTTAAAATTTAAAATAAAAAATTTACCTCTATTTTTAATAAAGATTGTGTTGCTGCAGCCTGGCTGTAAATGACAGCACCATGGTTTTGCAGCCATGCTCAGCTTGGGTAGCTTGGATAGAGATGAGCACCAACTCTGTTCCTCTCTCTCCAGAAGGTTTGGAAAGCAGGAGAGGACGGGGGATGGTGAACAGGGAGTTCCCAACTCTGCAGTCTGGGCAGGGAGAGAAGCAGAATTCAGCATCTGCATCTCCTTGTCTCCCTTCCATAAATCCAGCTCTGAATGTTGATCATTTAAATTTCTGGGAAGAGGAGCGGGTATTTATTGCTGGTGTGCAATCTGGTTTTATTCAGGCATGAGAGCCTGACTTCAACTTATCAGTGAACAAGGGATATTTCAGACAAAGGAAAAACTTTATTTTTTTTAGCTTGCCATATAAATTTTCAACATTTTCATCAGCACTGGAAACCCAAGACAAAACTTTGGTAGTGCTAAAAAAATGAAATTGTGACTGTCGTAACCATCATTATCTCATGGCAGATTCTGCACCAGGTGTTTACAACTTCTATGGGCCAGACAAATTAAATATAGCTGGGCAGTCTATAAGGTGCCTCTACCTCATAATTTCTGGAAGATACAAAAAATTGTTTATTTGGGGTTTAGTGAAAGAGAGACAGAAGGTCGTGTCAGATGTAAAGGTAATTTATGATGTAGGCTTTTCTTGCATAATAATCATGTAATCAGGTGAATGTTGCAAAAAAAAGAAAAGAACCAAAAAGAAAAAAGACAGCTTCCAACTTTTTTGTCTAGGAGATTAAAAAAATCTTTCTCTTTTGCTCATTTATTTTGTTTTATCTAGAATGCAACAATTTTCAAACCACAGTTCCTTTCTGTGGTATTTTTATGAAACTGGAACGCTGTATTGTTCTTTGTTGTGACAGGTAATATTTCAAGTAATAAATTGTTGGTCTCTTCCAGCCTAGGTGCCATTCTCCATGTGATCTCACATAATGACTAATTTAGTAAGAGAGTTCTTAAAGTGTTTCTCATCTTGAAAATGACAGTCAAAAAAGAAATCTCTTATTTGGTGTCTCCCCCGTTGATCATTCTGTAGAAAACTTCCCTTCTGTAGCAACTGTTATTCCACTTTGATTATTTTGAAGGTATACAAATAATTTCTGCTTGAATTGAATTAAGCAGGTTGCAAATGCAAAGGTTCAGTTTATATTTCACTCACTTATTTATATTCACAAAGTAATCTTCTACTCCCTGCATAATTCTGCACAGTCAGTGAGCGAGATAACAATCCACATCAGGAAGTTTATTGGATTGTGGTTTAAGTGTATCAAAGGCATTATTTAAATTTAAAATTTAATCAAAAATTGTTCTCTTACACTATTTACATGTATTTACTATTTACTATCTTATACTATTTACATACATTTTTTCAGGTTTTTTCAGGTATTATGAGGCAGTCACTCTTCTGATGTTAAAAAATTCTGCAGGGATTTTTCTTTATCATAATAATAATTCAAGAAATAGGAAACCCTCAGTGGAGAAAGACCTAGGAACAGCTCAGGGAGACCACTGCCAGGTGGAGAATTGGGAAAAAAGTAGGGAAAGACAGGTGGGCAGGCCTGATAAAATGTGGAAGAGTCACTGGAGGGGGAAGGGAGGAAGAGATATGGTTTCATTACAAAGATAACGTATCTAGGAGATCAAATCTCTAGGACAGCTCCTTTGTTATCAAAAACAGGCTTATAATTATAAAAAATGTAAAGGGGGAAAGTGCTGAAAAAAAAACAACAACCCATTACAGCTCATTAGAAAATGTTGTCTGGGCATTTCAATCTTTTTCGTGCCTTTATTGAACATTACATTTCCTGAATTATAAAAACCTGAATAATTAGCTAAAAGTGTTAATGGGTTCATGTGGAAGTCTTGAATTTGAAAGATGAAAATGAGGCTCAGGAAAATCTCTTTGTAAAACTTTTCTCATGAAAGTAAACTCAGTTCAGTGAAGGAAGTCCATCAGGCTTTACACACTGTCAGGTCTGGAGGAACGACCTCAGTCCTTCCCATATAAATTCCTTACAACTTATTTTTAAATGAAGAGCGTTCTGTCATGAAAGCAAAGAAGGGTTTGGAGAACATTAAAAGGGTCCTGAGATGCCTGCACCATTGCTGAGACAGGACAAACCCATCTCCTATCCCACACTTGGCAGGATGGGAGGGATTGTGGCGTTGCTGTGGCATTTTCGTGCAGTATTTGCCACATTTCTGGGATAGAAAGTCCATGGCTACAATTCCTACGTGTGCTGATGTTCACAGAGGAAATGGATTCACAGGAACTGTAGGAACCAGGAAATCAACTGGTGGCTGGGAAGGCTGAGTTTCTGTGCTGGGGGGACTTTGGGGACAGTTTCCCTCTTTTTTTCCCTCTGGCAGGATGAGGCACGAGCGTGGTTTGCTGGGATGGAGTGGGAGGCACAGCAGTGGGGCAGAGAGAAAAACCAGAGCACTGACTTTGCTAAACAAGCCAGAGGAAGGCTGGAACAAGGAGCCACACCTCGGGAGGTGAATAATGTGTTTTCCCTCTGAATGTGACAGGGTTGACTGTTCTGTCCTCTCGCTGTTTTGGTCTCTTTAAAAATTAACAACTATGAATAGAAATAGATGAAAAGAATGTAGCAAGCAGGATTCTGGTTTTAAACTGGCAGATTCATGGGGACATCTTTATTTCTCAGAAGCTGAGTTAATACTGCTGATTCCCTTTAGACATAAAGTCCTTTAAGTTATATTTATGGACCAAAAGGGGACTTTTATTTATATTAAGTCTCCCAGACAATGTTTACTCTGTGTGTGTGTGTGTGTGTGTGTTAAAATAAATTTTGTGAAAAATCAAGGCCATGGGAATGGGTACCCAGTTTTATTTCATCACTGGATGATAGATGACCCAGCAAACATGGAGCAGAGGGGTCAGAGGAGCTCATGGGGACATAAAAATGCTGTGAAAATAAGACATTCTGGAGATTTGGTGTAATAAATACCAGGACCACATTTTATGCCATCTGTACAAACTGGTCCAGTGGTCAGGGCCTGATGAGTATTTTGGTCATGCAAAGAGTGAAAATAAACTGAAAACCTTTTCAGATCAGAGCTGGTTTCTCCTCTCTGTTTTCTCAGAAATGTTCTGACAGAAGGGGCAGCAGCTGTGGAGTTTCACAGCTTCTTCCTTAGTGAGATGGGACAAAAGAATAGATAAGAAATGCCTACAGATCTGACGTACATCAATGCAGGTCTCCTGTTTTGCCAGATGTTTCTCAGTTTTGTAGTTTAAGAGACTTTAAATGCTTTAGGAAGGTCCTGGAGGTCTTTCATGACTTTCTTTTGTATGGTAATAATCGATAACTTAGATCCAAATTGGATCCTGAGAAAGCTATTTCACTTCTTTTATGGCCTTTAAAGGCTGAGAGGAGGAAGTTATCTTAATCTTTACTGTTTTGTGCACTATTTTTCAGGGTTTCCCTGTCAAAATAAACTGCTTTTAAAGTGATTGTTCCCCCACAAAGGACATTATTCTTTTTATTATGATGTGAATATAGTTTTAAAACCTATGTCATCTGATAGAATTCCTACATACAACACACAAGTCAGAGTTCCTTTGGAGAATGAAGATGGGAATATTTGTTTTCTCTTTATGTTTGCATATAAAAGCATTATTGACAGAGTTTGATTTTTGTTTCATTAATTCAGATGTTTGTATTCAGCAGCCTCTTCCTGGGTCTCTGCAAGGATGCAGTGAGAATTGTAATGAAGGAATTGCTAAACTGAATAAATCTTTGGGTCACTAGTACAAAAGTAATGACCTTTGAGGTCACTCCATCCACTGCTCGAGTTGGGGAATAAGAGTTGATACCAGTGAGAAAGAAAATTTCCTGTTCTTTGAGCCATCACCTCAGGCTCCTCAGCTGACTGAGCTGGTAGAGACCCAGGCCATGATGGAGGCATTGCTTAAATCTGACCTAAACTCAGTCCTGGCTTCTGTTGGAACTCTGAAGGCTGAAAACTTCGGGCTTTCTGAATTTAAAGGTGCTAACCCTAAAGCAAACACTCTGTTTGACTTGAGACCTTGGAATAGGCTTCAAAAACTGAGTGGTAGCACAGGAACAGTGTGTGTGTGGTTTGGATGGTATTGTGTGATGTCACAGGGTGAAAAACTGAGATTTGGGGTTTTGGTGTACGGTGATCTATGGGAGCCAAGATGGAGAATTGTGGGTGTGGGTCAGTTGTCTTTTTTGCACCTTCCTCTTCCTTCTTCTTCACAGATCTGGGTGGTTTTCTGTTACTGGGTGATAGAGGTCTGCATTGTGGATTTTGGGTGATCACAATTGGGTTAGAAACATGAATAATATAAGTGTCAACTGTTTATTAGATAATTAGAACTTAAATAACTTTGGATAGACACCGTTCTACATCACTTTCTCAGCTTGTTAGAGAGAGCTCACATCTCGTGAGCCTGTGATAGATAAGGATAATAAATTTCAGAGTGAGACTGCAAAGAGACAACATCTCCTGAGTTTTATTCACCCTGACTTAGAGCAGGAAAGAGCCAGGAACTCCCACAGTCTTCCAAGTGTCTCTGCTGCAGGATCTCCCTGGCTCTGTCGTGCTCACACCAGAACTTTGGAGCCGCTTGGTGAGCTGCACCATGGAGCTGCAATGGGAAATAGAAGTGTGGCTGTTTAAATTTTAGTTTTGTCAGGCAAGTAGAGCATTTCTCTTCCTCCCTCAGGGTAAAAGAAAAATCACATATGTGTCGCAGTGGGGCACAAAATAAAGATAGTTTGACTCCAGGTTTGACAAAGAGAACGTCAGGAAGGTTTTATTTACAATCTTTTTGCTTCTTAAAAATGTATTCATTGGTCAATAGGACTGACACCTCTTTCCATTGGTTAAGTAATAGGAAACAACAGTTGGGGAAGTTTTTTATGAGAAAAAGTCACTGTTTACATAGAGATGTTATGAGAAAGTAGTTATCTTAGAAAAGGATGTTTTGGGAAGAGAAAACTGTTGACAGTTTTCCCTTGGGAAAGGAGCTAGCAATGGTTAGCGAGCTGAAATTCTCTCAGGCTCAGAAATATGGAGCCCACACACGTGCACAGGAGTAAAGGACTCCTGATAGCAAGGGAGTGCAATAATCACCCATTCCTGTTCCAGTGGCTGCTCCAGCCCTTTCCTTTATGAACAGGGCAAATCAGGGAAGGCATGGAAATCTCTGAAAGTGCCACTTCCATTCTGCAAGGATTCCTTTCCAAAGGGGATGAACTGAAGGGAACAAGAGCAGTATCAGAGATCTCTCCCTCTCTCTTTCCTTCCTCTTTCCATGCTCTGGATGTCTGCAGGGATGCAGCAGCACCCTGGGCTGGTGCCAGGTTAAAGTGGATATTGTAACCATGGCTTCATGTTCTGAGGGCCAAGAATCTCTAAGTCAGTTACCAAATCAGCCATTCCACAGTTAATTTTACTGTGTTCATTTGCAAACAGAGGAAAAATCTCCAGCCAAGGGGAATTTCCTGTTTTAGTCAGGTTTCCATGCAGTGTACTCTTGAATGGATCTCTAAAGTCGATTGAAACACCAAAATCAGATCTAGTGACCACAGGAAAGCTGTGAAAACTGCTATTTACAGTTTAAATATATATATTTTTTCAGATATTTTTGAATATTACTTCAATTCAGTTAGTGGGCAAGAGGATAATTTTTTTTTTTGCCTGCTCAGCTGTTCTACTCCAGTTCCTCTGTTTCTGCTGGAAAGTTATTTAAATTATTCATAGCTTGATAGATCTGAAAATCAGAAGGGACCATTCTAATCTCATATTCTGACCCTCTCCATAACACAGGCCAGATTTCTCCCAGCAGTTCTAATATTGACCCTATAACTCATGCAGGGCAGGAAGATTTTCTGTTTTAGTTTGCTCTTGTATTTTCAGTATTTGAAGGGCATGTCTAAAGTTAAACTATGGTGGATAAATTATTTCCTTCCTCATCCTTTTCATCTTGCAGGCATTACATGTCTGGAGCTTTATTAGCTGTGTTTGATTTTTATTTGTTGTTATTGTTTTTAAATGTTAAGGACAGATTCACATGATTTTAGGTTTCTTATTTCCATCAGATTTGAAGATTTGTGCCTACATTATAAATTTGTAGGTCTGACCCTACTTACTTCATCTCTCAGAAACATAAAGTTGCTAAATTATTTCTTAGTTAAATTATTTAGCCTGGAAAAAAGTGTGTTCATGTTACCTCTGACTTTGGGTGCCAGGTTGAAACCACAGAATTCTGGTCCAAGAGTGACTCAAAGGAAGAAATCAGAGTCTCAGCTGTTGTTTCAGGAGTCAAAACCTTCCCTGTAACTAAATTTCCTCAGTGGTTAGAAAGAAACACGGATTTTTAGATAATCTAAAGTAATAATAGTTGTATCTGAGTGTCTTGGTTTGTGAGGCTGTAGGAAACTGACATTGCTTTTATCAGTGATTTAAATCGTGAATGATTATCTGATTTTTAGAAAAAAGATAAAGATGTTTTTTATGGAACTAAAATCTTTTACACTGACCTCCTTTGGCCTTTTTAAAATGAAATATCATGACTGTGGTTAGCACTACTTGGTGTATAAATGTGCTGGGAGTGAGGCAGGGATTGCAGGGAGAACAAACCCCACAATTTTAGTTATGTAGGTGATGGAAGCCATTGGGTGGCATTGAAACTGGCATAGAAATTTAGTATATTATCCTAAAAATGGATTATAATTCATTGAAGACAAAGAATTCAGAATTCAGGTGCTGCCGTCAGGCAGGCACGGGGCACTGCAGTGGTAGAGCAGCACATCAGAGACTCTGGGAGTGCTGCCTGTCACAGGAGTGAGTCCTGTACTAATCCTGAAAGAAACTGGGAACCCAAAATACTGAAACAGTGAAATAAATCCATACCCGAAATATTTAAAGGGTGACAATTAGGATAAAAACTGTAACTGGAATAAACCTTAAGTATGTTAGAATCTTGGGACTGTAACCTGAAGTCACGAAAAAGAATATAGAACTGACTTTGTTTTCTGCTAGGTATATCTTCTTTGCAAGAATTTTGGTGATAATATTGTTCTTCTGATTGTTTATGTTCAAATATCATTTAATTGTTCTCCTTTTTTTCTCCCCCTGTCCTCCCTTTCAGATATGTTAGCCCTTTCATTACTGGGTATTTTATTTTATATTTTATTTTATTTTATTTTATTTTATTTTATTTTATTTTATTTTATTTTATTATTTTTATTTTATTTTATTTTATTTTATTTTATTTTATTTTGTTATTTATTTTTATTATTTTATTTATTTTATTTCTATTTTATTTTATTATTTAATATTTTATTTTATTATTTTACTTTATTTTATTTTACTTTATTTTACATTTCTGAATGTCAGTCCAGCCTCTTTGTTCCAAAAGCAGAAAATGGACTCAGTAGTGCAGAACGCAAGTATTGATGTCAGTAATGAATCACGTAATTAAAATTGCAGGTAGTACAAAGCGTAATTTCAACCTATTAACCTGGATTAGTGTGTGAGGGGGAATTTAAATCTCATTTACTTCAAAGGTAATAGAATTATTAGTGAATTCTTAGTGAAACTTTTGAAGGATTTTTCATGAGGTGAAAACTGTCCAGTACCTTGTTTGGAGAAGAGTAGCACAAAATACAAAGTACTGAAGGTGCAGTGAGCACAAAGTTGGAAATCGTGTGTAGAGAGGAAGAATTATTGTTTTGTCAGTTCCTGTACAACTTTGAAGGACGGATTTATGAGTGATATTAAAATTCAGTAATGTTCCAGCATCATATTGCATGGGAAAATCATGGCTAAGATAACCTCTTTCTTCTAGAGGTTATCAATGGTTCCGACGATCAAACAGCAAATTTTGGTGGCAGAATTTTGGCCACAGCTGTCAGGATGGTTGAGCAGTTGGAACACCACATGTAATTTTGTCACAGGCTAAGGAAGATGTTTCCAGGTGAAATGGAAAATATCAATATTGGACCTTAAAGAACCTGCTAATGTTTTAATATTCAAGTTTTGCATCTTCAAGAAAGAACTGATAATGGAATGGGTCCAGAGAAGAGAGAGAAGAGATGGGAGGTGGAGACTGAAAGACAAAACTTCTGGAGGGTTCGTCTGTTCTGCATGAGATGGTTGAAGTGCAGAAGGGCTCCATGGTTTTGGGATTAGATTGATGTCCAGAAATTCCAGTGGGAATCAACAGGTCTAGGTAAAATTTATAACTCATTCAGTTGAACCCTGCTGTGTTTTGATCCCCCTGTGTGAAAGGAGGGGTTGTTGGTTTGAACCATTCTGCATATTTACGTACACTGAGTGAAATTCCAGTCAGAAATGTGATAATCTTGCTTTTCCCCAAAACAATCTTAGCTGATCTTACCAGTGGGGTTTTTTCTGGCTTTGGGGTGTTTTTTCCCCTCTTTTTATCAAAGTGCCCACAAACTGTGTGCAAGAACAAATTATAGCTTGTCATTACCTCCAAGAAAAAAATATAAAAAGAAACCTGATATAAATGAAAAAGGAACATTTTCAAGTGAGCCTTTGAATTTCAGGGTTATCTTTCAGTATCATCAAAGTAAAAAAAAAATAAATCCACTTTCTTGTTCTATTTTCTCTAACAGTAGAACATCAAATTATAGATCTGTTTGAAAAAAAAATAATATCAGAGCATCTGATTTTAACAAACTTCAAGACTTATACTCTTCTTTTTTCTGGTAGAGGTTAATGAATTTTGGCATTTCATTAGTAAATGTGTCCTTTTATTATAAATTGCTGTGCAGTCACTGTTTTGTCTGCTGACAATAATTAGATTTTTTGTGATTAATGCTGTATTTTCACTGTATAACCCATACCTCCAGCTGCCTGTATCTCTGGTTTGTGTGCAGATTTGTAGGTATTTTATTAATGAATATCATTCTTCTTTCATAGGTGAAAGTTATATTTCATATCTTTGAAGCTACTCTCTTAGAGGAGCTCAGTTAAGAGGAAAGAGTTCTGGTCTGTATTTTAATTAATGTGTACAAAACACTTTCCTGGAAACCCTTTAATGACATGCAGAAAACAAGATGTGTCTTAGGAATAACAGTGTTCAAATTTATGCTTCTACATAATGTTATTTATCAGCATTATTTAATACTGTTATTAATAATTATTTACAAATATTTTTATAATAATTATAATAGTAATAATAAATATCTATATTGTTATTTAAAGTAGTAATTTTAGCAAGCAAATACTAAATTTGTTAGGAAATCTGAAGCAGTTTGGATATGATATTCATCTCAGTTTAATGTGGTTCCCATTGGTGAATCACTAGCTAAACTTAGAAATATTTCCATTAATATGATTTTGCATAATCTGGTGATTAATAGTAGATTTTCTATTTTAATATGGGAGAATTCTTTACAGTCTAAGTTGGTGTCAGAATTTATAGAGGCTAAAGTGAATGCTTATTACAGCAGTGACTTGAGTTAATGCCATAAGCCCACAGAGGCAGCGCCGCATTAGGGCATGAGATGCTCCTGAGTGGGCTTTTCATGGGAAAAAAAAATAAATTCTTATGACAGCACTTCATGACTAAATTTCGTGGATATTTTTTACCTCAAATGCATCTAAAATATTTGACTGTGTAATAAAGTAACACTTATAGGACGTCTCTGTTGTGTTTTTACTTCTCGGTAAAACGCATCACTGCTTGAGTCTGCTGAAATTTGTAAAGGATGAAACTTTAAATTTGGTACTTAATCCCAAAGCTGATGAATTGATGTTCTATATGTAGTGTGTTCTCAGGAAATCTTGGCCATGGAGAGTATTTTGTGTTTTTCCTTTTTATTTATGTATTTCTTCCCTATTGCAGATGACTCTTGCAGATTTCTTTAGGTGTTGCTTTTTCCATTCAGCTGAGTATATTTTTGTGTTATGGCAGATCTATTTTAAGGAATTAATCATGATGTATGCTGTGATAACTCTTATCTTAATTAATTCAGTTTTGAGGGCTAAAAGTAACATTTTGCTTGTTTCATTTTCATCTGTAATGCCAAAGTCAGCACCTTGATGTGTCCTTCCACAATGTAATTTGTGTGAAATTGCTTGTTGAGAATTGTGTATTTTCATTTACCAAGTCACTTTTCTTGATGGTAACTGCACTGCTCTTTCTCACTGCAGCCATAGTGAACACTGTAATTTACGTGTTAAATGCTGTTCCTACTGCTTCCATCCCTCCCTGGTGAAACTGGGATAGCAACACTGCCCTACAGAGTTGTCACATTTTCTTCTTATGTCTCCTGTGACCTTTATTCTACCTGTGAACCTCTATCTCTCAGAGCAAACCAGAATATTTTATTTTCAATGAAACCTTGCATTTTTTGGTTAAAGAAGTAAGAGATATTAGTTTTGAAAAATGATATCATTAAAGCTAATGACAGAGAACATGAGGAAGTAATCTTCTAACAATTTAATGGGTGAGTGTTTATCCCAAATTCAGTTCCTGTTTTGTTCCACTGTCTTTGACTTTGGGTATTTTTCCTAACCTGCCTGTGCTGAAGTTTCTGGTGGGTGACAAGGACACCACACTGCCAGGCCTGGAGTTTCTCTCTGCTCCTCCTGGGCATGCACAAAGCTCCCATCTCTCCAGTCAGAACTGGAGTTAGGGCTGGGAGAGCCTGAATTCAGGCTATTCAAATATTTACAGAAACAGCTCTACGCTATCTCAGTACCTCCAAACAGATCAAGCTGGGTTTTGTTTGCTACTGCCTTAAACAGCTTCCAAAAGCTAGGGAGGAATTATTTGATTTTCACTCACAGGTGCTGAGGTCAGGGGTGTTTTTACACACACACACACACCCCAGCCAAGGAAAAATGCACAGAAATTCTGTCAGAGCATGGACACAAGGTGAAAGCAGCCTTCTATCTCACACAGCGTGCATCGTGAGTGCAGGAACTCAGCCCATAGTCAAGATACTCTGGGTCATCCCTCCAGTGACCATTTAGGAATTCTGACTCTCAGGCACCAAAATTAGCAGGCAGAATTAACCCTTCCTTCACCACATCTTGGCTTGTAATTCTGCAGGGCTTTACAGAATTATTTAAAAAAAAATTAATATCTGAAATGTCAATGCATTTCCAGGTGCATAAATTAAGGGGAAATCGCCCATATTCAAATTCATTCATCAAGCAGAGGCTGAATCATTCCAGCTCCAGAGATCCCCAGGAAAAGATGATTTTGGGCCAGGAATAAACTGAGAATGAAATGTTTTTGATGAGCATTAGTCATGATGTACCTGCTTCTGTTAGTGCCTGGTGTCTCTCTCTTTGCTGCCTGCTGTACTCCTGCTGTCCTGCCTTGGGGATACTCTTTAGCATAATCTGGCAGTTCCATTTCTCTTCCTGTTCTGTGAGTAATTTCTTTTAAATCTTCAACAGTCTCAATATACTCAGTATTTTTAGTTCAAGAGGATGAGCAATTTCTAGGGCATTAGTAAATGCCTCTTTTTTTTTTTCTCTTTTTTTTTTTTTATTAGTCATCTTCCAGATGCACTGAATAACTTTCAAAACAAGGCTTGTCTCCACTTAACAAAGTTAAATTCATTGAAGCACTTCCTGTTACTATGAGAAATAGAATTACTGAAACTGAGCTAAATGCCTGACATCATTGTTTCCAGGGGTAAAATCCTTGTTGTAATAAGTTTTAAGATTTAACTACTTTTCTGTCCTTTTGTCCTTTAGTCAAAAATTGCTGGTTTGCTCTAAATATCATCACATGTTATTGTTATTATGAGTGGTAGTAGTATGGATAATAATAATAACTATTAAAGTTGCAGTCCTGAAGAGCCTTTTTTTAAAGTAAAAGTAAAGGCAAAGCTCAAGGAATGTGTTATTTCTTGCAAAAATGATAACAACAATTGAACAAAAATGTTGCTGACTGAATTTCCCTGTATGGGTTCTTTATCCCCCACACTTGGTAGTTTGTAAGTCTAATATTTCTATTATTTCACAAAGATGTGACTTCTACCCATAATCCAGTACTATTTTTTCTCTCCCTTAGGGATCTTTTGAAAGCTTCAACAGCTTGATGATGCTTTTTCTGGACTATTTAACTACTGTCACAAAATTTGAGCTTTCACTTGGAACCATTTTTGGTAAGAACAATTTAAATAGCAAAGTAGAAATGTTCTTTATTTCAAAACCTTGTCTCTCAGAGGGAGGAAAAGGCAATGAGAATGGTTTTGGTTCTGGAGTTGTTGGGGGTCTCTGTAGTGTACCCCAGCATCTGGGGAGCTCTGCCCTGTTAAGTGGGGCTGTGTTTGGGTTTATATCTCTGCTGCCTTTTCCAGCCTGTGCCATTTTGTAATTGGACTCAATGATCTCAAGGTTTTTTCTCCCAGCCTAAATAAATCTCTGATTTTATGACCTAGTGAAGCTAATTAAAATTGCTGGGTCTTGTTTTAATACGCATGATGCACCTGTGGCACCAAAAAGAAATGTTTTTCCCCAAAGAAAAGGAGGGAGACAGGCTGAGCTGCCCTGCCCTGTGTGCAGTTCCAAGAGCAGAGGAGGGTGGTTGAGGAATTGATGTGTAAGTGCTTGGTTCTGCCCTGTCAATTCTCTGCATAAACCACAAAATCCAAAGAAGAGAGGCACGTGTGGAGATGAGACCATGGAAATGTTGTCATTGAATGAAAGTTTATCAGAGAGTTTTAGTTAGTTATCTTAGCTCATCAAAAGGGGGATCCTTCCACTATTGGATAGCATTGTCATGGGGAAAATATGTGGGTAATACCAAAATCCAGTTTTTGGGGTTTAGTAACTTTTTTAATCATAATTACTTATAAATGGAACTTGTCAGCTGGACATGTGGATGGGTGTAGTCAGAAACCCAAACCTGTTACAGAGTTAAAGGCCACAAAAATACCTTTGTCATCACTTTTTACCTGCTAGTTACACCTGTCAGAAGGGTAGCACTTCTGAGTGAGAGCTAAAGATCAAATCCAATCTGATCATTGGAATGATCATTCATGCTTGTTGGGTTAAGATGTTGGGAATTACCCTAAATCTGTCTTCATGAGGCAATTGTCCACAACCCTTGTTGAAAACAGGAGGATCTGGTTAGAGGAAGGAGTGATGGATGGCCACCTCACCTTGTGTGTGTGCTCCCCAGTGATCCAAGGCTGTGCCTCTGAGATGACAGCAGAGTTACTGAAGCTATTGAAGAGTATTTTCACACCAGTAAAGTTCCAAAATATGTGCTGGGAATTTTTACACTATGCTCTTTCTGTACAGGGCTGCATTTACAGGAGTTAAAATACAGATTCTTCTACAAATGTTCAAATACTCTGGATTGACTGAAGGTCAGTTTGGTACAATTTGGTTGATGGTTTTGTGTAACCCCTGGTTACTTTATTCATTTGGCTTTCAGACACTCAGATTGTTTCAGGGCTGCTTTGTTGGTGAACATTTATGCCAGGCATTGTTTCAAGAATAGGAAGGTGAAAGATGAGAAGTGTTTCATTTGCCCTTGGCTGCCATTGATAGATCATTTTGTGGAAAACAACAAACTTAAGTCTGTTAAGAAGTTCTACAGAGCACAGGCTTGTACAGCATAGTTTGGTGTTGGGTGAAGAGTCAAACCCAACTCCTGGGGTCTGGTTCTTCTCCCTGGCACTGAGGGATGTCCAACAAGGGACCAGAGTTTGCTTGTGCTGGCTGTGCTCATCAGCACCTCACTCCTGCATTTGTCCTGCAGCAAACAGGGTCTGCCTGTTGGTAGCTGGCTCAGGCCATCACTGCAGATGTCTGAGGGCAACTGCAGGTCCTGGGTTAAAAGTAGAGACAAAGCAAAAATCTTTCCTGAGAGTGGCATCAGCTCTGAATGTGCCCCCAGGATCTGGTTGTCACTGCACTCAGTACCTGGAAGGTCAGTTTGGTACAATTTCTTTCTTCCCACCTCTGTTTCCATCCCCTCCATGTTCATGAAGGAATTTTATGCTCTCTCTGGACTAACATTTTGAAAGCTGTAAGTTCTCTGTGATATCATGAAGCCACACAATTTTCCTTGGTGCATTTTATTAAAGGTTGCTAAGGATATTCCAGGCTTGGTGCCTCTGATTCACTAGAAATGCCTAGAAAGAGTAGGTGTATCCTGCTATTGTCGACTCCATTTGGCTTGACTCAGTGAGTCTGGAGTTAAAATTATGTTAATGGGATGGGATTGCACAAACAGAAAAGCCTGTGGGTGAGGGCTCAGGGTTTTAAATAGGCTGAAGTCCTCATTTGGTTTTTATTCCCTGAAAAATGATTTGAGAATTTTCCATGTATTCTGTAAAAATATGAAAATGTTTTCAAAGATATAGAGGGACTATTGAAATGTAAATCTCTGTAGATGAAAAATTACATAGAGAGTGTAAATAATTTCTATAAAAACCTAATGAACTTTGTATGCTATTACTACCTTTGTTCTCTATTTAAAAGTGCACTGTGGTTCCATGTTCTGTCCCTTTCATCTGGCTGTAAACACAATCTTTCAGAAATATAAATACTATTTTTCTCTTTCCAGATCTCTCAGTAAAGGGCTGAAAATGCATTTCATGCTAGAGAATCACTTAAACTTCACTTTCTTTGTTATCTATCTTTAACTCTTTCCTCCTTCTCTCTGCCAATCCTTGATTTCATTTATTTATTTATTTTGAGGGAGGTGGATTTGCCCTGCTTTGCACAGCTGTGGTTGTCACATAATGTTTCCTTTCATCTGTAAGTTTTCAAGTATTCTGCTCCTTTCTGAGGCCTGGTGAAAGCTTTACAACGTGGCCAAGTATTACTCGTCCATGTAAATGCTGACTCCGCCAAACAGAGGATAAACCCACACAGATTTCACAACTCAACAGTGATTTCCCTTTGGAGTGTGACATCCTCCTTGAGAAGGTGAATCTGTACAAGCAGCCAAGGCAGGCTGTGAGAGCCAGCGCTGGGGGAAAAGAAGATATCAGTGTGACACTTCTGCAGAAA
The DNA here is from genome assembly GCA_910950805.1 of Acrocephalus scirpaceus scirpaceus. Classification (NCBI taxonomy): domain Eukaryota; kingdom Metazoa; phylum Chordata; class Aves; order Passeriformes; family Sylviidae; genus Acrocephalus; species Acrocephalus scirpaceus. The sequence goes on from OU383792.1 coordinate 4,251,296, forward strand.
CTCAGTTGGTGTGAGAATAATAATGAGGAAGAATAAACAGAGAAATCCCCACCTGGGTCCTGCTGGATTAGGCTGAATTGCCTCTTGAGGAGTGTGCTTTTTGCTCCCCACTGCTGAAGTGCCACGTGCTCTGGAGCAGGAGACGAGGCTGGTGACAAAAAGGTTAAGGGCTGAACACAGAGAAGTATCTGCATTTTGCATAAACTCCCTGCCTTGATCTCCCCCAGAACACACCAGTGTTTACCTACACTGAAGAAAGCAGGAAACTTCTTGAAAAGGTTAACATTTGTTTTGTGCTAGTCTAGACAGCCAGATGTGATGGTTAAAGAGGTACAAAACGGCCTTTGCTGTGGTAAAGTTTTCTGTTATCTCTTACTCTTGCCACTCTTGACACGGGAGGGAAAATTCTTTTGTAAAATTCCCTTTGATATGAGAGAGGAATTAACAGTTACTGGAAAAAGGTTTAGGTAAAATATAATTTTTTTCCATGTTGTATCTTTCTTGCATTACTAATAGTTGCCAAGGAAACCAGCAGAACTCTAAAGTCTTCTGCTAGAAAGGCGGTTATGGTTATAAAAACAGGGTCATTTCCAACTGTGCCTGCAGATTATAAAAGTGCTACTGGGGACCTGCCGTGGGTTCTGTTCTGCATATTGGTGCCTGTTACAAGTTCAATTTCATTTAGATTAAAAAAAAATGTTTTTCCTGGTTAATAGTAAGTGGGTTTTGTTTGGGAAGTTTTTTTGTTTGGTTGGTTTCTAGGTGTGGGTTATTTTTTTCTTGGTGTTTTTCTTCTTTTTTTTTTGGTTTTTTGGGGTTTTTGGGGGGGGGGGGTGGGTTTTTTTGTTTGGTTGGGGTTTTTTTGTTGTTGTTTTTTGGGGGTTTTTTTGGTTTTTTGGGGGGTTTTTCTGGGTTTTTTTGGTTTTTTTTTTTGTTTTTGTGGGGGGTTTTTTTTTGGGTTTTTTGTGGGGGTTTTTTGGGTTTTTTTGTGGGTTTTTTTGGGTTTTTTTTGGGGTTGTTTTCATTTTTTTGGTTTGTTTTGTTTCTGTGTTTGTTTTTGGTTTTGTTTTTTGTTTTTGGTTGGTTTGGTTTGGTTGGTTTGTTTGGTTTTTTTACAGTAAGCAAACCCTCCAAATTATTCTGATTTACCTCAAGAGAAATTCTTGTACACTGAGGGTGAAGGTTTCCTGTCTGGATTGTCACATTGCTCCAGAAGCTTCTGTTAGAATCCAGGATCTGTTGATCTGTGCTTTCTTTTCCTGGGGAAAGTGGATTCCATTCAGGAGTTTTACCAACCTTTTAATCCGATAACAAAGTAACTTGTAGCTGTCTCTGTATATGAGCTGTAATTATTTTCCAAGAGGTTAAGCTTGGCTCTTTGCCTTTCATCCACAAGGGCACTGCTTCTTATGTTTTACGTTGTCCACCCTCGTCAGGCACAGCTCTGAGCCTTGGCACATCCATCATCAGCTTCCAGGGAAAAAATGCCAACATTTGTAATAAATCTTTTTTAAGGAACAAATGCTTATGAACTTTCTCTCCTGTTGAATTTACAGGTCTGACGTTTATTACCTCCCTGATTTCAGCAAAAGCCTAAGGAGGAAATTGATTTAGGATGAAAACAGGTAATAATAGCTTGATTGGAATCATTTTCAGCTTCAAAGGACCCTCATGTCCTTCTGCGTAAAATAATGATCATAAAATCAATTTGTGTATCGCTGATTCCTTTTTTGCCTTTTCTGAAGGTGATGTTCTTTGCAAAGGACACATTAGTCATGGTGTTTTACTGCTTTGAATAGCACTTCCATTTCTGATTTGCTTAAATGTTTTAGTTTCCAAGCTCAAAAACATTCAAGTTGTTAAGACAATCAGAAGTGATTGACAACTGTGAATACTTCTTCCAGAAAGTGCCACAGACAATACACTAATTTCTGGTCTTTAACCAAGCTGTTTCTGGCTGTCACCAATCCCACACACTTTACAATTTACTCCTGGGTTTAATTTTTGTCTTTTTTGTGATGGAGAGAACAAATGTGACGCTTAGAGAGGCAGCAGTTAAAAGTTACCTGGGACTCCTCCTGTTGTTGGTGTGACCAAAGTGTGTGCAGATGTGTCCTGCTGCCTCACTGTCGCTTCTCCCAGGATTGTTGACAGCATCTCCTGGAATTTAGGAAGATCTGTTGCCCACACTGAACTCCAAGTCCTTCAGCCTCTGAGGCAGCTTGCTTAAAAATTTCTCTGTCTAGGAAAAAAAAAAAGTGATGTTGACACAGTCTGTGTGTCACATTTGTAATTCTCAGCAGAGAGAGGTTAAAAGAACTTCATGCAGGCATCCACTGGTTTTGTATTTTGAATAAAAGGATTGGATTTGAAATCTGTACATTTATTAGTACAATGAAAAGAATTTTAAGCTGTGTTTCTGTTGATGACACCCATCAGTTTTACATCTCAATATTTTCCACTTGGGAAATATCTTCAAAAGGCAGGTAAGTGTTGTTACTTATTACAGGATGGTGAAAAGTAGCTACAGAAGATTCTGGTGTGACCAAAAACTTTGGGGAAAAGGTTGAAGGGACAAGCTCCAGTTCTCTGGTTCCCCAGTGTGAGTATCTGATCTACCACCAGTGAAGCATTAGAAATTATTTCAGAGGAGAGCAGTGGCTGGCAGAAGAAAAACTTTTCACACATCTGAAAGCAAAGCACTCTGTCACAAAAAGTTCAAATGTGCTGAAGTTCAGTTCTTGTGGAGCACAATATGGTTTTGTCTGTGCTTCTGATACTTTAATTTTTATCTATTTAATATTTAAAGAAATGTGCCATTGTGTTTTGATTCTCAGTGCATGTTCCTGTGAATGAACCAGTGCAATTTGGACCTTTTTTCATATGCATTTGGTAGTGCAGGCAGATCACAGACTAAAAGTTCCTGATTGTGATTAGGTGATTTTAAGTCTCAATATTGTTCTTATCAATCAGTTTTCTTTTCAGCATCAGATATTCACATATGTAGTAATTTTCTTTGCCATTGTCATTCTTTGATTACAAATGCCACATGAGTAAGGCATTATATGAGGGAAGCAGAGTTTACTTTGAGGACTGACATTCTTTTTTTTTTTCTCTTCTTTGATTTTTTTAATGTCTCAGTTTTCTTTACCAATAGTTATGGCTAGGAGAGAACTACTGTGATAGCCCAGTAGCTAAGACATACTTTAATTTGCATTTTAATTTATCATTAAATAAAATTTATAGATCTAGGAATAGAACTTCATTGGACATGTAGTAACTATTAATTATATGAACAATATGGTCCAGCCTAGTTTTGGACCTCATTGTCTCAACAGAACTATAGAAATAACAGAAATTTGTCCACCAAACATGTCTAAATGTCGTGTAATTTGATGGGGAACCAAGACCAAAGGATTTCACCTAAAATAGTTTTCCTTGCTATTTGAAAAACAAAACCAGAAGGAGAGAACTTATCTGAAAAGGAAGGATCTTTTCAAAATGAAAAGACATTTTGACATTTTGGATTAAGAAATCAAATATTTCATTCTAGTATAGAAAGCTTCTAGTAAATCAGACAATGGTTGCTTTTGTAGGAAATAGTGAAACAAATAAAATGATAAGGAGTTTTCCATCTAGAGTGATCCTTGTACCCAAACTACTTAAATTCTCTAGCCCCTGATTCCCAGAGCTCTCCAATAAAAACACCTGGCCTATAATCATTCTGTGATTATGTGTTTTTAAAGCTAACATGGACATGCACCATTGGCAGCTCTAGCAGGTGTTTGGCCCTTTGGCCTGACCCTGCACAGCAGCTCCTGTTATAACACCAAGATTATTTAAATCTCGTGTATAATGCAACTTGGTGTCTGATTTAATTGTGTCACTTGTCCTGTGACCTTTCGTGAGTGCCACGTATGCCAGGCTTGATTCTTTTCAAGGGTCCAGTCCCATCTCTTTTCCATGTATGGAAGGATCCCCAGTTGGGTAAATCTTTCAGTGTAAACTGTCAGAGGAGTCTGTTAGGAATTGATCAGGGATAATTTCTTGAGACTCTTTTGCCTGGACCTTGATTCTTTCCAGTACAGAGAAGTTTCAAGATTTAATATGTATTTAGTGTTATTTTTATAACTGCTGAGAACTGAAGAGGAGCAGGATTAAATCCTTTACATTCTAGAGTGAGTCAAATATTATGCCTTTTGTGTTTCTTTGTTAGTTTTCTTTCTTTCTTGCAGAAAAATGGAACAACTTTTATTTATAAAATAAATAAGTAGTTTGGGTACCAGGATCACTCTAGATGGAAAACTCCTTATAATTTTATTTGTTTCACTATTTCCTACAAAAAACAACCATTGACTGATTTACTAGAAGCATTTGGAGGTTAAAAATGACGATGCTGTATTTATGGCATAATGGCAGAAAAATTTTCCTTTTCTCATTAGGATGTGTGTCTTAATACCATTGTATTCTTACAAACTAGAAAGCCAGACTCTCTAAGGAGAACACTGTGCTTTTATCATGATGTCAATTCTGTCACTAACAGCTCTCAAAATGCAGTGTAGTCATATGTGTCAAGAAGAATTATAATTATACAGCCTGCATCACAGTTCTTATTTTATCTCCTTGCAAGTATACGCCAATATTTTTCCAGAATAATGTCCAGAAAAGTAAGAATAATTATCCTTTGCATAAGCAGATAAATCTGTAGCTTCTTTATTCACAGCCTGGCAGCACTTGCATTTCTATTTTTTTTTTTTTCAGCCTATAATAATTAGTCTTCACAATGGTCAGATTTTATCATTAAAAGTATACCCTTGATCAGTCCCTAGGCACACGGTTTTACCCAAATATTTGATCCTTGGAAGCCTGCCAGTACTTTCAGACTAAAAGATTACTTGAAGTTTCTTTTACATAATGCATGCCAAATTGTTCTTCTCCTGGAATACTTACAGAACTATTTCTGCTATTCCCAGAGCGCCACTGAGTAATTCCTTACTGAATTTCTTACTGTACTGAATATTCATGAAAACTTATGAAATATGATGATGTTTCTTCTAGCAGTGGTTTTTACTGTGTCTTACCCATAGAGTTTTACTTTCTTATGGCTGGTTTGTTCCAACTGTTACTTTTCCTTCTTATGGTTGGATGATTCTTCCAAAGGATAAAATAAAGACTGAAGAGCCACGGTCATTGTCAAGTCCAGTCCTTTCCTGGCACAGATGACAATATCTAATCCTTTTCCTAGTTTAGCAGACCTGATCTTAAGCAATTTAGATGCCCTTAATTGATATTCCTATTAGAATATTGTCTCTGGACATCATTATTGCGACAGAAGAATTTTCAAACTAATTTTGCCAATGTCCATTTCACACCTGGTTCCCTTGGTACATTAGGACAGAGAACTGAATGCCACACATGGAGTTACCACTTCCATTTCAGCATCCCAAATTAGCTCCAGATTTATTATACAGTTTATTCAGAAGTGTCTAAACCAAAGATTTTTTTTTTCTTTTTAGTGATTTGCTTTATATTTTTTAATCACAACTTTATGATTTCAGTATCCGGATCAGTCTCATGAAGTAGTCTTGTGACCCAGGCTCATCTAAGAACTCCCTGATAAGGGAGGGAATGAGGTGAGGAGAAATGAGCAATCAAGTGCTGTTCAATAGTCAGATACAGTTATATTATTGCTCAGTATTTATTGCTATTTTTACCAACTGTGTTTAATTAGAAAAATTCGAGTAAGTGTAGAGTATATACCTCAAAAATGCATTTTGGTGATAATGCATGAGGGAGACTCCTGCACAAGAAGCCAGAATCACAGAGGACAATGTTTGCTCTTTGATTTATATCTGTTTCATTTTCCCCAAGCTTCAGAATAGCTCAGTATCAATCTGCTTCTCTTATCTCTTCGACTAGCTTGAGTCAGATCAAAGAACTGTGTATTTTCAGAGAATCTACATCATAGTTATAAACACACTGAGAAATTCCTATCTTGGTGATAGCTTCTGCCTTCCTGGAAAAATACTAAAATGCTATTGAAAATAAGCAATAAAGAGAAGAAATAATAATTAAAAAAGAGTAGCAAGTGGCACAGGCACCATCCTCTCACACAGACCTGTACAGGTGTCTTGTCCTCCACACTACCAGACCAAACATCTGACAAAGAGCCTAAAATAGGCCTGCAGAAGTGTCAGAGTTAAGGAGCTCCTCTGGACAACATCCTATAAAATGCTCTCATTTTGTAAAATTCTTGGAATAGTTTTTCAGATTCTGTCCTCTTCAAAGCTCATGCCAGAACTCAGGCTGCTTATGGGTTTAAGAGGAAAGTAGGACATGTACGTGTCCAAAAAATGACAGGGCTATATTTTGGTGTGATTCTGCAGGCACCTGACAGAGCAATGCTGTTTTGTGCTTAAAATTGCTCCATCCTTTGCTTTTCTCAACCAGTAACACTTTTCCAGTTCCTGTGTGCTTCCAGTAAGTAATCAGACAGACTCTGGTGTGCCATGAAAATTAGCTCAGAGCAGAGATATTCAGGCTAGGTGAGATCCAACCTTATAAAACCACATAAAACATTGCTGCATGGTGTTTTCTGACCAGGACCAGATAAAATCAAGTCAAATGAACTTGGTACCAAGCCTAAATGAAGAAGCTTTGAATTCTTGTCAAATGACCATTACCTTTGGGGCCATTCCAAACCTTTGTGACTAGAATCTCTCTGGATCTAAGATCAGATGCCTGGAGCCAGCATTTCTATCACAACTTTCCAATTTCAGGACACATGGGTAAAATGATGTGCTTCAGCATCTGTCAGTATAAAATTTCTAGCATCCTCCTAGTGAAATTCTGTGTTCTGTTTGCTGCATGTGTTCTCTTTGCTGCCACAGAGATACAGAACAAAAGTGATTCAGCATTTCCAACCTCACGTTAAAATATAATTAAAATACCCCAGAGTTTTTTTGGTTTCCTGAATTTCTCTTTTCTCCACAGAAAATCATGAGTTTGAAAAATAATAAATTTGCTTCCCAACCTCCCCCTCCATTCCTTTTTTTTGTTTGGAGGTGGAGGAGGAAGAGTTAATTTGAGCTACAGTTCTTGGATAATCACAGGAATTTAGAAACTCCATCTAATGTGCTATTTGACAGAAGTGAAACCTGATCAGGGTTATTCATCCCTCTAACCATTGACCTCTACATTCAATAAACACACAGCTGAAAAATGACCACATTGAGGAATTTGTCAAACTTGGCCAGAGAGCATGAATATTAAGAAACAACTTGTACAAATCTCTGAAAAATTACTTTGTAAAAATGTAAAAAAAACAACCTGCTTTTGTGTATTCAGACATGTTTCTTAGAAATAAAGTATTGGTTTGGGCTTGTTTTTGTTTAACCAATGAGGAAAAAAAGCTGTTGGCTTGGTTTGGGCCTTTTAAACTTTTTTGACTTCTGTGTATTCAACAGCAGTTTATATTACACTGAGACACATCTGCCAGTGATGGGGCTTCCATAGGTAGCAGAGGGATAAAGTTTGTAGATACATAGATCCTGGCCTGATGGAAATTCAGTGATGCCTTAGGACATGAAGGTGGGAAAAGAGAAGGGGTGAAAATGTATTGTCCTCTCACCTGAAATCAAATGGCTTGTTCAGGCCCTACCTCTTTCTTCACATCTCTCATGTGTTTCATGCATAGCTGAGGAAGACTTTCTTGCTAATCCTTCAGAGCCATTGAGCTTTTGGCCTCTTAGAACATGAAAGTCAAAAATGTCCTATGACTGGTTTTGTAGATGTGGGTTAATTAGTGTGTATGTTAAAAAGTGTAGCTCTTTTGTTTCTTTCAACTGAGTTTTAACATGAATCAGAAAACAACCAGTGGTTTGTAGGTCACTCTTTACAGGCCCCCAAGGCAGCGGGCTTCACTCACGGTAATTTTCCATCATGGACTCAGTTTGACTTGATAACTTTCTTTGCAAGAAATGTTGTCCTGTCGTTGTAGTACACGAAAGAAAGATGAGAGACTCCAAATATTTCAAAAGACAAAGACCATAGAAAAACCTTTATTGCCTAATTCTTACTACCTTTTATAAGGTGTTCTGATACAGACTTAACATGATTGGTGAGTAGGAACGACACCTCTCTAATCCCATTGGTTAAACTGGAGAAACAGCAAAACACCACCTGGAGAAAGATTGGAGAAAGGAGAGTTGTTTGCCAAGATTGTTTTGAGAAGAAGCTTTCTTGAGAAGTTTTTCCCTTGGGAAAAATTTTAGCTGCTGCTAGCAGGCTAAAATCTCTCGGACCCAGAAATATCAGGTCCACATTGTCCTGCTTGGGTTGTTATTTGGGGAAGAAAGATCAGCCTCCAAGGCTGTTGATTAAAGCCCAGGAGCTCATTTAGGTAGCAGGAATTGCTGGGAGCAGACAGTGTTTGTGAGGGAAGCCTGGCCTGGGCCCTGCCTAAGGGCCCTGCATAAGGCCAGACCTAATGAGACCTAAGGAGGCCAAACAAGGCCTAAGGAGGTGTAAGAGGATCCTTGGTCTGAGGATCCCTCATCTGCCTCATGACCATCGCCAAGGAACCCCAAGAAGAGGGGCTGAAACCCCAAGGACAGAGAAAACCCCAGCACAGCAGCTCTGGCCTGGCTGAGGTGAGATGTGTGCCCAGTGTTGCCTGCAGGTGTGTTTGCTGTACCAAGGACTGGTGTGCATTCCCATGGAAACCTGGTGCAGGAACAATGGGCCACTCACAGTGGGCTGATGTTTACAGAATTGTTTACACTGTACATTGCACGATATCTCCCCACCTTCTGGCCCCACTGCCTGCTGCTTTGGAAAAAACTATATAAAGACTCCCTAAATTAACCAAAATTTTGAGCTCCCCACAGTGAAGATGAATCTATTGGCAGATGGCCACAAGGACTTCATCTATCTGTGGTAGCCATCCTCCTTTCCTCCTTCTCTCTCTCTCCCTATCCTTTGTTTCTCTCTCTCTCTCTCCTCCTCTATCACGTTGCCGTGTTGTTGGCACTTAATAAAAGTGCATTGTGTTGATTAAAACAATAATTTCTCCTGTCTTTTGCACTCTGAGATCAATAAAAGAACCATCACGACCCCGCTTGTATTAGCAGATCATGACAGGAGACCAAATGAGACCTGAGGAGTCCTAATGGGGTCTAAGGAAACCTAAGGAGGCCTAACGAGGCTTTCTGAGCTCTCAGGGCAGCCCCAGGTGTTTGGAGGGGTTGGTGTCACCTCCTCTCCCTTTAAGGATGGGTAAAATTGTATTTATGGCCAAGTTCAAAAGGAAAGAGAGTTTGTTTTCCTGACTGGGTTTGGAGAGCTTTCGTGGTCAAAATGGAGACATCTGGAGCTTCTGTTTAATTAAAAGCTTCTCCTGAGGTGTTTGTAGAAAGTTCCAGTGAAATGTGTGTCTGTCCACTCTGTGCCTTTCATTGTGTCTCCTTTTAAAAATGCTTATGGCAGGTGGTGGAAAAAGAAGGAAATAGATAGTGTATCCAAAGAAAATAGAGTTAAAGCATAGCAAAAACCAGGTAATTAAAATTACTATGATGTATTATTATTTTCAAAATTTGTGAAATATTTGCAAATGTAAAAATGCATGTGATTAAAATATGACAGTACTAATTTACGAAAAAAAATTAATAATTAAGGAACAGAATAAAAAGGAATATTATTTTAAATTAATAGTTCTGTACTGATGCATCTCTTTATTGGCTCCCTACACCAACTTGTCCCTTCCCTAATTGATTTTTAATACATTTTGTTCTCTAGAAAGAAATTGAACTAGAATGATATCCATCATGCTTATGTTATGCATCTTTAATAAATCAAATCATATTTATTAAGGCCTGCAATTATGTACGTCAGAAATGTTGACTAGATGTAAATAAAAGCCCTTGTTTGAATGTTTCTCTTAATTATGTGCTTTTGATTTTCATGACTTGCTTTTTAGAAAACTGTAAAAAAATATAATTACTAATGAATGTCTGTGCTAGGGTTTGATTATAGTTGTGTCTCTTATACAACCATTTGAATCTGAATATAAATCTTTTCCTGTTGCTCTTGCTTGAGCACTGGTACTAAAATTCCTGAGAGATGCTAATGTAGAGTTTTAGTTTGTGTCTGAAGTGTGCTGGCACTCAAATTACACACTGAGAAAGACTTGAGCTGGTGCTATAAAGGTTGAAAGGCAGAACTCCTGGTTTGCAGGTGGTTTTAATTTTCTTTTCAAGCCCATCAAATCTGATCAAACCTTACTGACATTGAATGCGTGGCAATGGTGAAGTTTTAGTCACAGTGTCGTTAATCTTGTCCTGTGCACTCACTTTTGCAGAGAGCACACAGAGCCAAAACGTACGTGAGGACGGTGCGGCACGAACGCCCAAAGGTGCATTTTCAGTTTTCATTCTCTGGGCCACAGACACACATACATCACCGTGATGAAAGCAGAGTGAGTTATTCTGCTGGCTAGTTGTCCACAGAGAGCTGAAGTCAAAGAAATTCTCCAGTACATCATCAGCCAGAAGAGGCAGCCTCCATATTAATTCTGCTTGCTCTTTAATTTCAGGAAGTCAGTTGTGAGCCTCGTGGATATGTTCAGGCAGGAGCTCCGTGTGATCTCAGAGTAGCTGAAGGGCATCAGATGCCCTATTTCTGCCACTGAGATGTGCCTCAGCATCCAAGTAATAGATTAGAAATCTCTGAAAGCATTTTTCAGTCATGCATTTTTACCATATGCCTTAACCAACCGCAAGATTTCAAAGAGCATAAAAATCACTTGTACCAGAGGATTTTGCAGCATAGGTAATGCTGTAGAAACTCACTGTGCTGTCATTTTGACACAAATAATTGGGCATGGAGCTGCACATACACAGAAAAAAAGGAAAAAAAAATTCTTTATTGCATGCTACCACACAGGATGTGTACTATAGACTTACAATTGTAATAATCCATCACTGTCTGTCTGTATTGAAATGGAAAACAAAAAATATGGGGTTTGGACTGCAAAAAAAAAAAAAAAAATTGAATACCTGTGGTACAGTAAAGTTATTGGGTTATATCATAGCTGAAATGTCTACAAAATTGAACTCTTGTATTGCACTTCAGATGTATGGCTGAGTAAATCAAAAATCACTTTGTGAAGATGAGGACCTACCATTTTGCAGGTAAAATGTTGTTTTATCCTGAACAAACTGGGCGCATATTTATCATTCCCTGCAAAGTTCCTCCTTACAAAATGCATGCATTTCCTTTGCCTTGTTTAGTTTGCTTGCCACAAAAGACAGAGTTTAATTGCTGATAGCTTGCAAAAAATTACGGTTTGCATTTGTAACTGGATTCTGCCCCTCTGTGCAATGGAGATACGTGCAGATTGGGGATGTGTTTGTGTTCCCACAGCTCTAGAGCATTTCCAGCTGCAGCCAGAGGAGAGCAGGTGTGACATGCTGGAAAGGTGATCTCAGTGGAGGAGAGTTTGCTCTGGTGGTACCTCACAGGGGAACCAGGTGCCAGCTCCTCCCTCAGGGGCATCAAGGAAGTTTTGCTGTCCCTGTTGCTGATGCCATGACCCAATGGAGTTTCAGCTTCACCCCAAGTGATCAAATGACCTCTTGCTGTGTTGCACAATTCTGTCACAGCCTGCTCTCTGCTGAGGGGATTGGGTCATAAGGAAAAGCTGTTCCCAGATATTATTAAACAATGGATTGCCACTTTCTCTATATTGGCACTTTTTGCTTCAGCAACTGAAAGGAGGAAAACTTGACTTGCTTCCTGATGAGGAGAAGTGATCATGTACTTTGCATAGGTTTGTTAAAAAATTAAATGAATGGAAAAGGGTGAAGTGACTGATGATTAGTGCCATAAATTCCCCAAGAAAATAGGGTTATCTAGACCAGTAACCACACATTAATCAGATATGTCACAGTTCTCATTTTTCTCTTCTATAACTTTGTTTAGCTTTTTAGTGCCAGAAAATTTGCTGCAGCATTGAAGGCTTTTTGCTGTTGAAATAGTAGTGCAGTATTATTTCAATGGTTTACTAAATATTTTTAATTTATTTCTTCTGCTGCTTCATCCTGAGTCCCTGACATTGCTAAGAGCATAACATTAGTGAAATCTATCTTTGTGTTAGTGATGCATCTTTTCCTTTTTGCTGCCTGATGAGGCAGCAAAATGATGAGCTGAAGAAACAACATGCTTTAGTGCTTTTGGGAAGTCCTTGAAGTCTTGCACAAACATCACTGATTTTCTCCAGCATTTAATATCTTGAACATAATTAATCCATTGAGCCACTTGACAGATTCTGCTCCATCTGAGTGTGTTTATCCTGATGGGTACCTGTTTGTAAGATCCCTGTTATAACAGCATATTTTACTGATCTGAGGGAACAGACAATTTTAGAACATTTCAGATACCCTTGGGCACTGATTTTGGCCTGGTCAGGAATTGAGTTTAGTTATATACATAAAAAATTCAGAGATGTGTGTCTTGAAAGCAAAGCAGTGATCATTTTTGGTCAGGCTGGATGTTTGTTAGTGGTTTGGGATGACACTAAGATTTTGGTGTAAGTGAATTTTTTTGCTTCTTTTGTTGGTTGTTTGGGGGATTTACCCCTTTTTTTCACTTGCTTATTTTATACCTTTCCTTACATATATTTTTTTGTCATGTCCCATTTTACTGGGCACTTTACAGTGGCATTTTTATTGGAAGGAAATACAACCACAGACCTGTTTTATCTGTCACTGTAGTTTTACTTCCTAAATCCCAGCCACAACAAGACACACAGTGTGGACCCTGCCCAAAATGCTGTCCTGTTTCATCTGGAAAAGATTTTGGTGTGAGTTTTTTTGCTTCTTTTGTTGGTTGTTTGGGGGACGTACCCCTTTTTTTCACTTGCTTATTTTATACCTTTCCTTTTTTTTTTGTCATGTCTCATTTTACTGGGCACTTTACAGTAGCATTTTTGTTGGGAGGAAATACAACCACAGAACCTGTTTTATCTGTCACTGTAGTTTTACTTCCCAAATCCCAGCCACAAGAAGACACACAGTGTGGACCCTGCCCAAAATGCTGTCTTGTTTCATCTGGAGGTAGCTGAGAGCTGCAGTCTCTGTGCCAGACCAGCAGGAATGTGGCAGATGTGGAGGGAAAGGCAGGAAAGGTCTGTCTGTACTGAAAACATTACAGCATGTTGCATTGATCTGCTGTCACCTCACACCTTCCCTGGCCCAGAGGAGCTAGAATGTTAAGGTTTTTTTGAGCTATCTGAAGTTTGAAACAGAAGAGGCAGAAATCGATAAGGAAACTGGGTGCTTTTAAAGAAAAATGCCAATTTCATAAAGATTTTACTTAAAGTAAGAAATTGGGAAGTAAATCCTTATACCTACTCCACTTTTCCCAAATGTCTGTTGTTCAGGGTAAAATCTTAAGCCATTTATTGATAATATCTGCTCTGTGTCTGTGGCAAGGGATCAGATTCCATCAAAATATGACTTTGAAAATCCAACGTTCACTGCAGGTCTGGGAGGAAATTTTGAATATTCATCAAACAGCTCTAGGTGTGTACTGAAGAGCCTGAGTCATGCCACAGAGCAATACATCTCTTCCTCTACCCTTGTAAAACCTCACATTATGTTTTGGTAAACAGGCACATAAATATGATACGTTTATTTTTTGATCTTTGAAAAGATAAATAGTGTTCATACCAGGAAATATCAAATGCATTTGTGTCACTAAAAAGATTTTCTTCCAAGCAAATAAGTCACTCTTTAACACCTTTACCAGATACTTTGATTTTCAAATTGATTCTCCTGCAAACCTGGAGGAGTATTTAAGATCACTAATGCAGGTATGTTGTTAATTCTCACTGAAAGCTCCTCAAAACTCGGGTAAGTGTATCAGTGTATCATTGAAGTGAAATCTGGTTTTCTTTTTTCATGAACCGGCATCCCAGTAACCCTTTGCCCTGTTAGGACCAAAGTATGTGTTTTCTTGAAACTTTACATACTATGACAGGTAAACTGAGTTGTTTGAAACGTGTGTTTTTGACTCTAGTTTGTCCACTTGTTGGTGCTGTAGTTTTCCCTGTCACAGATGACAAGACCACGCAGAAAAAATTCCCTTTATTGAAGCATTATTGAGCTGGTACTCCATAATACTGTGAAAACTTGTAGCTGGAATATATTACATGACCACGTTAAAAGGTTTGGGATATTAAACAGCACAGCCTCTACAAAGATATCCTTGGGCTGATCAGGATGAGAACAGCAGCAGAGCAGAACAGACCAAACCAATTCAGCCACAATTACAATGCAAACTCTCTCTGAGTTCCCAGGGCTTCTTTGCAAATCAGGCAGCAGCTCTTTGAGAAAACATCCTGCTGGCATGGGGCACCTGTGCTGGAGCTCTGCTGCTTTTTAATCACAGCAGCTAAAGGTTGCTGATATAAACACGTTGTCCTGAAGGAGTGATAAGAAAAAGAAACAAATCTGATCTCATACTGCTTGACAGAAGGTATCAAAAGTAAAGGAGATGTGAGTTTTCCTGGTACTGAATCTCACCCTGGTAATGAAGCAAGGTTGCATTAGAGATTTGACCATAGGGCTGCACTGAAGCTTCTGCAGCTTGATGCACTGAAAAATGCAAATAAACTGATATTGTTTGGAGCATGGACATGGTTGTGGTGTACAGGAGGCTGCTGGGAAATCATTAGGATGTTTCTCTTGCTCTTCTGCATTGTGAGGAAGTCACTCAAAAGAGAAATGTGGAAAATATGAGAAGGTGAAGTAGCTACAGGTGGAGGTTATGGGGTAAAATAGCTACAGGTGGGGGTTATAAAGGTGAAATAGCTACAGGTGGAGGTTATGGGGTGAAATAGCTACAGGTGGAGGTTATAAAGTTAAAGCAGTTGAATGGGCAGGGCTGAGAGCCCACAACAACAGAGACAGTGATGGAGGAATCTGGAGGTCTCCAAACAGGTAAGGAAGAACTTGGAATTGCTCTGAAGTGGTCTCAGTTTCTACATTAAATTTCAGTATTATTCTTGTCATAATTTTGCTCTTCACTATCCATTCTATTCTGTGGCTTGGAATGAGCAGGCTCTGGTTAAACTAGGTTTCTCTGCTGGTATTTGATGTAATTATCAGAGGAATGGAGTTCTGGCTCACTGGGTTGGCTTACTCTTATGATTTATGTTTCACACATTCATTGCTCTCTCCAATAAGCTCTTGGAAAGTATGGGAAGCAATTGTTTTCTTGAGGGAAGGAATTTTATCAGTCTTTTAAAAAACCAGCTGCAAGGAGGTGGTCTGCTGAAACACCAGCTCCCTGTCCCTGATGATTTGTCTTTTAATACACAATATTGTGCCAAGAAGACAAAGGATGAATTCTTACTGACTCATAGAGGAATCAGAAATGTGTTTTCTTTTTGCCTTTTCACCCCCTAAAAATTCATCAAGCCTTAAATTGTCTTTCCATAAAAAAAACCAGAAAATCAGCCAATTAATTGTTAAAAACATAATGCCATAGTTACCAAGTATTGTACCTGATGGAAGAGAAGGATATAGTTAATTCTAATAATGCCAGATTACATTTTTAACAAAATTTCTTCCCTTGATGGTGTTAGAGATCACAGCACTTGTGCTTGGTAGTCTCACAGCAACACAAAATTTTGTTTTATTTAATTATTAAACATACAGCAAAGCTGGCAGAAACGTTGAAGAGTGAACTGAGGTGGGGAGATGTTTTTGCCTTGTTTTGTTTTGCTTTTATCCAGTGTAGTTCTGGTCTTCTCTACACCTGAACACAGCAGCAGAGGTTTATCACAGCCCCACGTGGGCTCCTCTCATGCCTGCTGTTAATGAGCAAACAAGATGCAGGATGAACCTTGTGGGAAAATTCTCCAGAGAAAACAGAAAATCTGAAAAATGAAACTAAAAAAATGCCCTCCCAACAAGATATTTCTGCAGTTATAGGGAAATGTATTAGCCAGCCTCATTCACACAGAGAACTGAATGCAAGCTCTTAGTGGGATATTTACAATCAACACAATTTATATTTGGAGATAAGGATTTTTGGTGAGATAAATGAAGCTCATTTTTATTTCACTATTTAGAGAGAGCTGCATCAGGGAGTGATTATTATAGGAAAAATATTGGAAAGAAGTTATAAAAATTATGATTATAGGAAAGCTTAAAAGTCAGTTTATACAGATCAAAGATCTTAACAGGTATGATGATATAATGGGTTTAATTACAGTCAGTCATCATTTTGTCCAGCATCCCTCAATGCAGTGAAAAATGCCTTTTCTGCAGCTGCTAGAAACTCAGGATGGACACACAGGGAAGAAAATTTTGTGCTGTTCTGAAGCCTCTCATAAAGGTTCTGTAGGTGCAGCAGTGCCCTGGAGCTGTGTCCCCATTCTCAGTGCACAGAAAAGCTCCCTGGATGCTGCTGCTGGGGGATCCTGGGAGATAAAATCTCCAAAGTCTCACACGTGGGACTTCCTCAGTTAACACTGATCACCCTGGCTTGTTGTTCATCACGTAAAGTATGATGTGCATAGCAAGGTTCTGTTTGTGAGGAATAAACATAGCAGGTTATGACTAAAATGTAAATTTGATTTGCAGTCATGTATATGCCTCCATAGGTGCTAAAAAGGAATGTTCCAAATTGTCAAGTGCTAAAGGTTTATTTCCATATTTTCAATAACCGTGGTTGAGTTAATTCAGATGTGTGATTTGTATTTATTAGAAAAACAGGATTCTTACTTAAGTGTTAAGGGATGCTGGGATCAGAGATGAGCAAAATAATCAGCTTTAGACAGCAGCAAGAAACAAGATTAGGACAGAAAGACTAAACACCACACAATCAGCAAGGAGTAATTTCAGATTCAATTCAGAACTGCAAAACTGATATGAAAAAACTTTTAAGTTTTGTGACTAAAGGTATTTTATTATTTCTGACACTGGAAACCTGACAGTGCATGACAAAAGGCAGATTTCTTAGAAGTATCCTTGGCTGGAATCTTTCATTTTATTAGCTGAACACCCGTTGTTATTTCTGTAAGCAGCTGAAAAATAATTGTCAGTTTCTCTAATCTCACAGAAGTTACCAGGACATCTGTAATGACATAACACCATACAACAGTACATTTTAATAGGTTATTTTTTAAAAGGTCTGGCTGTGCCCATTCTGCAATGGCATTTTTTGGGTGTGAGTTCTGTGTTGATGCATGAGTGTGTGACCTACAAGTGAGCCCTCAGTATTTACCTTGCTAAGCAATGTTCAAAGGCCACAAATTTGTGCTGGTTTTGCTCTAGAAAGAAGAATCCAGCTGGGTTAGCTGGAACCAGCACCGGGATTTTTGGCAGCCTCATGGTTTAGGTCTTCAGAAGGAATTTGTGATGCCATCACTCTTTGTTTGCTGGCAGCTCAGAGGATGCTGTTGATATTGCTGGTGCAGTCACTTGCTAACACCCAACCCTGTGTTTGAGCCCTCAGAATAAAATGAGTTGAGTGTAGAGTAAGTTCAAAGAAAAATACCCTGAGTTTTTACCTTAAATATAGCAAACATATAAAGGAAAGAAGAATTTTCAGGGGTCAGTACACAGGCTGATCAATCAGAGACATTATGGAGTTGAGGTTTGGGCTATTTAGGAAAACAAAGCTGTACAATCCCCTTCAGATTTTGCCATCCAGCATCTCAGGCACCTTCCAGAAGGTGTTAAATCCAGGAAGAGAAAATTCCATCTATGACTCTTCCTTTGCTACTTCTAACATACTTTAGGATCTTTACTAAACTGAGAGGATGTTTAAGTACACTTAGTTAAGAAGAAGCAGCGAGGGTTTTGAGGTGCTGCAATCAAGAAAAAATAATTTCAGTCCTGTTAAGGATTTTTTAGTTGCTGCAACAACTCTGTTTTTCACAGAGAAAAACAATCTGTGTCAAGAAAAGCAAGAAATAAGATGCTTGATATTTCTACGTGTCCAAAGTGTTTATTATAAAAACCTAAATTTTCAGAAACTGGTGCTGGTGAAGCAGCTTGGCTTTTCACCTAGGGCAAATCATTATTATCTCTCAAAACCTTAGCAGCATCTTTTATGTTGATTACACTGAAAAACAGCTTCTGAAAAGAAGCGATACACACTTCCTTTCAAAACTTGATTTTTATGTTGATGATAGATAAGCAGTGATGGAGAGGAATTATTCCATGTAAAGCCTCTTTCCTTTGCCTGATTTTTGAGATGTCTGAGTGTCTCAGCTTTTCTCCTCGTTACCTCGTACAGAAGCTCCCAGAACACACAAATGACCAGCAGCACCCCCATGCTCTAGGATGGAGCTCTGGTGATGATTAGAGAGATTCTGGTCAAGCCCAGAGTTCAGACTTTCCTCTCCCTGTTGAGTGCTGCGTGGTTTGCACTCCCCTCCTCTCAGCCTCTCTGCTCCCTGGGTTGCCTGAGGCTTTAGAAGTTGCCCCCAGGCCCTTTTTCCTAAAAGTAGCTCTCAGCTCCTTCATTCCTGTTTAGACAGCAAACTCCTAGGACGTGGGATTTCTCTTTCCTTGTGCCTGTAGAGCCAGAGATAATTTAGTGGAACAGCAATCAGGAGCAAGGCCAGGGGAGAGAGACCTGCTGGACCATTAGGCAGGGAGTGCATAATAAATTCTGTGTTTGGGAGGGAGGAACTGCAGCCCAGCTTCTCCCAGCAACCCTCTGTAGCTGAAGTGCTTTTGTCTATTACCAAAATATAAACTAAAGTCAACAAAATTGCCTTGTGCTGGCTTACCTTACATGGTGCTGCAATGGTTAATGAAGTGCAAATAGAATGTTTGCATCAACTGCAAAACTTGGATCTGAGAGATCAGGAGACTCTGAAACTGCACCAGCTTGACTCCTTGCTCTTCTCTCTGTGTGGAATAAAACCTTGTTTGTGAATGATGGAATTACTCAGGTGCTCACATAGGATTTTTTTTTTTTTCTTTTATATTTCATTTCCTGTATATCCTTAGTGTGGAAACCTGGAATTTGTGACAGAAAATTACAGCCCCAGTCCCACAAATACTGACTTTTCTATTCTTCATTGGTTGTCCCTGGTGGCACAGTGCAGGGATGCAGGAGACAGTGATTTCTGAATTTGGAGTTCTGCCTGGGGACAGAGGGCAGAGCCTCATCCCCTGGGAATGCCAGGCAGGGCTCGGATGAGCAGGGTTCTGTGGCCTGCAGTGGACAGTAAAAGCACTGTCTGTGTTAGGGACAGGATCCTCTAGCCTGTGAGCAAGGCAGAGAAAATCAGATAAAGCTGGGAAGAGAAGGGAATTAAGCATTAAAAGAACAGAATGGAGAGGAGAGGCAGCATTAGGAGTGGTTGGATATAGTGGTTTCTAATTAAGAAGTGAGATGTGGACCCTCTTCCTTTCAGAGGCAGTAATTAAATGTCAGAACCAACATCCCAGGCGAATGCCACCATAAAAATACAAACCCACAGCACCTATTCTCTTTGGTTTGGAAGAAACCCACCACCCCAAAAACTGCTCCTCAGTCCTCTAAACAAAGTTGGAGGTGCCACACTCCTAACTGGATTTTAAGACATGAACTAGGTTGGAGCAGTCATTACCCAGTAAAACCTTGAAAAATGCATAAGCATTACTACTTATATTTTATACACTCCTATTATTATCATGTTTCCTTTTCTCAGGACCATTCCCAGACCTGATTCATGTATTTGTTTAACTTCTGTTGTTGATGGTTTTGCTTTTTTGAGTGAAAGCACAAGAATGACTGCTGCAGACCAATTAAAGCTCAGGAGAACAGCACACATTTTAAAATCACATGTTTCAAGTAACCAGCAATACCTCTGTGCTATATTTTTAGTAGTGTAAGAAGTAACTCTAATCACTAAAATAAACTCATCAATGTCCTCGCTTCTGCTGGAACCAGGAATTGGGGCCACCATTCTCAGGGTGTAGGTGTAAAATCTGTCATTCAATCTGGGAGCTGTAGGAATACATTCCTTCTCTCCATATGAATCCCATTCTGGTTTGTGCCTGTCCAGAGGGGGGGAAATTTCTTTTAACAGGGGCAGAGGAACAGTCGGTCTCATTCACAGCCTGGAAAAGTCACAGGGTTTCCAGCACTGCTCCCTGTGGCACACTTGGCACTCCAAGGGATGTTGCTATCTAGGTGGTACTTCAGCCCTCAGCTCCTTTACTAGGCTTTTCATTAAGAAATCCTCCAGAAGATTTATATCTGTGCTTCAAATTTCCTTGATGCCTAAAGCAAAAATGCTAAAATCCTATCAAAGCTTTTGTAAGGAGTAGAGAATTGGCAGCTACACAATAAACACGAAACTTGGTTTGTGATTGAAAGGATTCAGAAATTGCATGGCTGGCAGTGCTCAGGTGGGGGTAAATAAATTGTCTGGACCTCGTGAACTTGTTCTCAGTGGGTGTGCTGAGAAGTGTGGTCTGTAGAAAAAGGGTGGCTGAAATGGCAAAAGTTGTAACTGTCAATTTGTTGAAAGGCAAAGTAAATTATCAGCTGGAGAAAACCATTCTGGAATAATTCATATGCAATATCCAGCACCAGGGAGCAAAGCCTGATTTTTTTTTTTTCATATTTATAATAGTATAGAAGTGATGAGGAAAGATTCTTAGGTAGAAGGAGAAACACTAAACCAAAGTCCCGAAACAAAGTTTTATTGATTATAAAATATCTGAAACTTAAATGAGAATTTTTCATTTCCTCTGCAAGTTCTGTTTTAACCCTGAATCATGCACAGAAAATGCAGTGAAAAAAAAAAGATTTTCTTATAAATGTCCATGCCAAGATGAAAGTAGATATTTCTTGATATTTGCAAAAATGTTTCTGCATAATTAATTCTGCCACCATTTCATTGCTTTAGTGTCCCCTTGAAGGATTGCCTTTCAAAGTGTGTTTTATTGCAGTCCTTAAAGATAATGCAAGGTTGTATCTCTGCTGCTTTAAGTAAAAAGGAATTGTAAATGCAAACTCCCATTTCTCTTTTCACCTGATCAGAGTGAGCATTCAGTGCCTTTGAATGTTTCAATGTTTGTGTAATATATTTTATAATGGTTTTAATTTCAGCAGGATGCATATTCCAGAACGTCACCAAAAGGTTGGGTTGTACCAGCTAGGAAATACCATAATGATCTTCAAGGCCTTAATCTGAAACTCTTGAAACTTCCTGTGGATTTTTGGATACAAGCTGTGCTTCTAAGATTGCCTTTAGGAGGTCACTTTTTAGTTTGTGCCTTCTCACCGTATCCCCAGCAGTAATGGATCTTGCAATTCCAGGATCCAATTACATTGCATGGGGCTGTCTAGAGGACATGGATACAGGCTTGTAAACTGCATGTTTGAATTTCCTTTTCATCTAGAGTTGTTTGACCTCGGAGTCTCCTTCCCCTTGCATGAAACCCTCAGTTCTGTGTCACTGTCTGTGTGCTGCTGAGAGCCAGGGCTGGCTCAGTCCTGGCTGAGCACTTACATGAGGATGCACAGGCCCTACAAGGGATTCCTGTCACCTCTGGCCCTTGAGAACTAACTCCAGTCCCTCAGTGCAGGAGGAGCCTTTGTGGGGTTTGCTGTCCTGCAGGTTCCACTGCTTTCTTCCAAGACTGGCTGGCAGAAGAGCCAGGAGCTGTCAGTTCCCCACAGTCTGGTGATCAGAGCATTCTCTGGCCTGTGGCACGGCCATCTGTGTCTTGTGCAGCAACCAAACCAGCCAAGCCTCCTCTTGGGCAGCAGCCCTGCTGTTCAGAAGGTGCTTGGGAATTCATTCTGAGCCAGCACCTCAGTGGAGCACGAGAAAGTTTCTAGATCCTGCTCCTTAATAATTAAGGTGATTTTTTCCCCCATATTGTACTATTAAAGAGCTGTTAAATAGAAGCATTATTAAATTAATAAATCCCAAACTCAGCAACTCCCACACCTATCCTGGTAAAGATAAACCTTGAAAAACCTTCCCATGAGCTTGTCCTATGGAATCTCCTTCTTCCTTAACCCCATGGGAATCCTCAGTTTGGATACAGTCTGAGCTCTGCTTTTCCTTCACTTGAATGACAACAGGAGTGCAATAAGGATGCTTTGTGATGTGCTAAATAATTGCCTGTTGGCTCCAAGGAAGATCCAACATTAGAATTACAGGTTCAGTGAGGGTGCTGTCAACACCCTCACCTTTCCACTTGGGTGCCATCTTCTTGTAGAAATTAATTCAAATCTCAATCTATGGCCTTCAGTTTATGTAATGCCTTGTAGGAGGTGGTTTCCGAGCTGCAAAATTTGGATTCTTATTTTCCTATCTACATCTGATTGGATATGACATCTGGAGCACGGGATCAAGATTTCCCAGCTTTTAAACAAAGTCTACTCTGAGAGGAAGGGAGGAAATAAATTCCTCTCTTGTCAGTGCAGACCTGAGGAACTGCATAGCTCTTTTTTCATCCTATCAGTTTCTGTGAAAGGTATAACTTGTTGGGTTTATAACTTGTAGGATAACTTGTTTGATCTCTACATGATCCTGATTTCTTGAGCATGTTCTGTCTCTACAGAGCACTGCTCACTGTGCAGGATATTTTGAGGTGTAATTTGTTTTCAAGCTACCACCAATTTTTCTCAGTAGAAAAGAGCACTTGGTATCAATTTTAACTGGATGGAGGGATATTTTTTGTACCTGCAGCAAAGAGGCCGTGGGAACTGTCAGAGCTCGTGCTTATGTACATTTTCTGTGAACTAACCAAAAATAAACTAAATCAAGTACAGTAAATTCTGCAAATTGATGCCTGTCCATTTTCAGGAGCAGTTGAAAGCTAATCTAAAAGGCAAAACCATCAGATAGGGTTTAGTGCACTCACGATTTTCAGCTTAACTCTGTGGTAATTGGAGACTAAGAACTTTCTGTGCGCTCTTGGGGAAATGTCAATGTCTTCTATTTTGTTATGACATTTGAAAGCTGTGGCAAATGAACAAAAATGTGTAACCCACTCACTGGCAGTCATTATGCCTGCTCTTCCCATTTTGCCCACTCTGTTGTGCACAGGAAATTGGTTTGGTTCTCAGTCACAGGCACTGTCTGTTCAGTTCAAACCGTAATGGTTCATGCAGGAATTTTGATCACTGTCAACAAGGATCAGTGGTGACAGTACCTGAAGCTGCTCTCAATTACAGTGCTGGGAATTTGGAGCCAGCACAGAGGAACTTCAGGGCTGCCAGAGTGTGGTGAGCAGGAGCTCCCACGCAGGGGGGTTTGATGCCAGGTTTTGCTGCTTGTTCATTTTATTGCTCGCCTGCAGAAGTGCTGTGGCAGCAGCTGATGCAGCTGTCACCTGTGGCCAAAGTCAGAAGGTCCCTCACCTGCCAGGTGAAGGGCCTGTGATGTGTTGTGCTGTCTGGAACATTCCCCTATGCTATTGGGCAAAGCCATGCTCCCTGATTACCCTTTGGGTTTTTGTTGTGATGTCAACAGGCAATATTTAGCAGTCTTTGAAGAGGCAAATTCTTCAAATGTGCCCACAGTGGCCAGTCATTATCTTTAACTAATGGCAGGATTGATTAGGAGAGATGTGCTTTCACACTGGAGGGAAAGGCTGATCACTCTCTAGTCTGTCTTTCCTCTGCTTCTTTCAAAACTTTCACTCCTTCATCCTTGGGTTATTTGTGGCATTAGATGTGGATGAGATGTAAGTTATCAGTTGTGTGGAAGACCCTCCATGTCTCTGGTGTTTTGTGCAGGGGTTGGAGCACGTTCTGAGACAGCTCCAGGCTGGGATGGAGCACAGAAAGTGAGAATCTGACTGCCAAGAGCTGCTCAGCAATGTGTGCAGCCCTGGTCAGCTCCATCCGGCCCCACACTCAGCCTGGGTTAACAACTGAAGGCCTGCTCTCTTAGAGACAGTAGGAACAGGAACGTGTAGGGCTGAGTTCCAGGCTTGACCAAATCCACGTCACACAGTCACCAGGGACAAGTCACTCCATCCTGTGTCACAGGTAATCACTTCAGTACTGGGCAGGAAACTCCCACTTGAGTCAATGGAAGGCTCAGACTGAAGACCAAACCATGATACCATGGTCCTGAACAAACCTGAGAGTGCTAGAGCAGCATTTAGTCTGCAGGGGGTAGAGGGTGGAACATCAGCACACCTAAGTGGGTCTTTGCTCACCTACTGAAAATCCAGAACCCAGTTCCTGTGCAGAATGGAGATGAGGATGAGATGTCAGCAGGAACTGTCTGTTGTTCCTCCTGATTTCTCTGCATTACTACTGGCAATGTAGTTTAATGAAGTTATTGGTGCTTGGCTAAAAGGCTCTGTCCAAGTTTGAATTTCCTCTGTCCGTGGCACATTGCTATTTGCAAAGAGGTTATGCAGAAGTTAAACCAGACTAAGATTAAAATCAAAGTAATGAAAGTTGTGTGCTGACATCCCTAATTTTTAAGAGGCTGGGAAGAGCCTGGATGTGCAGTACACATGTCAGAGAGGTAGAGAAAAGCCTGTCAGATTTTGGCTTGGAGCCATCAGCCATGATTTGCAGCATCCTTGCAGAGAGGAGGGCGAGGCAGCTGCGTGATGAGCATGGAACAGACAGACACTTCAGATATCCACACACAGATTCATTCTTTCTCTTCAGTTCAGGAACTACCAACGTATCACATCCACAATGCCCCAAAGCATCCTCCCAGCCAGTTGGCTCTTAGCAAGAATAGAACCAATTTCTTAATCCTTACTACCACCTCCTGCCAACACACTATGGAAATAGAAGATGTATCTGCTTCAAAAAGCATTTTTGTCTGCTTTTCTGGCCAGGCATATGCTTCAGGGGTGACAGCTGGTGCAGGAAAGAAGCATTTATTTATACATACATATATATAGAAATGTGTCTATTTATATAAATATATACACACAAAGATATAAATATAGATATATGTGCCTACACAAAATGCTTTATGTGCTCCTGTGTGTGTATGGAAAGGAAGAATCCAAGGAAACTGATGAGATGCCAGTTTTCCAGTTCAATTTTCTAACTTAGTACTTTAGAGGAGTAGGGACAATGTCTGTGTCCCTAATGAGCAGCAGACAGTATTCTTTATCTTGGGATGATTTCTAGGCCTGGCCAAGTACATTTTTTGCAAATTCTTAATTTGACATCAAATAAATTCTTAAATATGCAGAAGATCAACTGTCTCGCTTCTCCTCTTCATAAAAAATAATCCTGCACTCACCATTTGCTGAGAGTGACTCAGTGAGTTCTCAGTAATGACATCTCTAGTGAAGTATCAAGAGGAAGCTAAGGAAGGCAGCTGAATTTAAAGTTGTTAAAGGCCTCAAAGAAAAAAAGTAACTCATAATCTTCCTGAAAGAAAATTCACCATGTTGCCATACTAGTAGCAGAGTTAACAGACACTACATGCCACAGCCTGAGCTCTAGGCAAATGAAAACTGCAATAAAAAGCATTTTAAGAATATGGATTTCTCTTTTTGTCAGAGGAAAAAAACCCCTTTTCTTACTATATTTTCTCAAATTCATATTAAACAGCATGAATAGATGGCACTGAATAGATGCAGAAATTGTCAATCTAAAAATGTGGTTCATCTGTAAGAGAACAAGCATACATTGGATGCCAAGTGTGGGTTTGAAATGCATTTATTCATTCCCTATTTAGCACCTACTCATAGCATAAAACAGCGAGATATAAAGGATACAGAAAAACACTGCCCCCCCCTCCCCAATTTTAATAGCACATACTTATCACCATTCTTATGTTAATGAAGTGTTTATTCAGCTGCCACAGTGGGCACGGGAAGATTAAAATCTGCCTGCACTCTGTTTAAAGAACCTCAGGGAGAGCAACACATCTGCTCTGGGGGGAAGAGAAGTCTGTCAAAACCATTATTTCTCATCTTTTGCAGCAGCTCAGAACAAGGGTGTGAAGGAGAGAAGGAGATTTATTAACTTTGGGACAGCCACGTGTCTGTAGTTTTGTCCTACCTGCCAATTCATCACTTTGGGTGTTCATCACCTTAATGATCAGTAGCCTTGACACCCACGTGTCATCTTCAGTACCCTGATAACTTTTAATTGCTCTCTTTTAGTGGATTGGTCCCAGCTCAGTCTGGAAACCAAACGGGGTTCACAGCAGCGCCAGCAAGCTCTGGTGAGGATTTCCCAGCCCAATTCCAGTGGTGATCCTACATAAAATGTGGCTGTTTCCATATTGGTTGTTGTTTCCCAGATAAAACAGATAGATATCATTAAAATTATCATAAAATTAGATATCATAAGGACATCTTTTAGAAAAAGGGTGCATGGACATGATGGAGAAAGAGATTTTAATGGTGATCCTGAGGAACTGCAGCTTTATTCACATTGTCATTTGTGGAGCCAGAGTTCTTGTTTTAGCCCACAGCTCCTCCACAGAGCAGGGACATTTCTCTTAGAGTTTTAGTCTCAATTAATGCAGGAAATATTATGAAGGGCAGAAATGTTTTGTCTGTTCTTGTTACTTGCTGAGAATAATGATAAATGCATGAGAGGTGGTGCTTGGTTGGGTATGAGCTGATAGGGCAGACGGAGAAGGAAAGGTGTTTTTCAAAGCAGTTAGAACTATTTTAATCTACTTTGTTACAGTGACATTGCCTCTAATCCTTCCCTTATATATTATTGATAAACTTTTCACAATGTACATCATAGTAGGATTCATCAGACTTGACATTTTATCCTCACAGTGCATTTGGGAGGCTCAGAAGTCTTCAATTTCCCATTTCACATTTACATTTATTTCTCATTTTCATGACATTGAGAGAGAAGAGAGTGTAAGGCAAATTGTTTGAACTTGAGTTTCTGCAGTTAGGCAAGAAATGCTCATCTTGTTAAAAATCAGGCAAAGATTTTGGTCTCTAAATATAGATTTAAAAATCTAATATTAGTTACCTCATATGGGAGACATTGACCTCTGTGATTGACCAGTGCTGTGCAAAGGCCCTTCAGGAAATCTCAGATTTTTGATCTCCTAAAACTTCATTGCTAAAAAAGTTGCTTCTCCAAGAATTTTTATGCAAATAAGTCTTTAAACACATCTTAACAATGAGCCATAAGTTGGCTAAAGGTGTTGGATAAATTGAATTTCTTTTCAGAAACTGAACCAAAAATAAAGACAAAATAAGTTTTGGTCAGTTTGAATAAAAAAAATATTAACTGCTTGATTGGGGATTTTCTTCAGAGACAACAAACTTTAGAAAAAAGAATAAAAAAAAGGTCTGGTGAGGAATGAAATGTTTTAACTGAGTAGAAAAACAATTGATTTCTTTTTTATGCTTGTGTTCCTTTTATCTCTTAAAAAATTGAGTCTTGCTTTTCCAGATGAACAGATTTAAGGTTTTAAAAAAGGTCTAAAGTTTTAAATTTAAATTTTTTCCCTCATGCCTCATTATAAAGCAAGTAGTGCTTCTGCTTAGGTCTCAGAATTTTTGTACAATGCTGTGTTCCTAGATTAAGAATGAATAAATCCATCAATATTTCATCACCTGTTCATCCTAAAACTCTTCTTCAGTCAGGCCCTTCATTACTTCTGTGGGGACATGTAAAAGGTCTGTGGGATCCCATCAGAAACTCTGCCCAAAACCTCGGTTTTGACTCTTGTGCCTTTGAAAAGAAAGAATTTGCCAAGCTTGATCAGGCCCACTGTCAGCAGCATCACTTCATATTTACTCTGGAGTCCCTTTCAAAATACACTCTGAGCATCCCAGTCTGCCTTGATTTATGTTCAGTGGTTTCCTTGGATCTGAGCTGTAGATCTGTTTCAAAACACAGTTTGAAACATTCATCTTTGCCAACACGACTGTTTTGAAGGAAAACGCTGCATTGCTTTAAAAAATTTCGTATCAAGGCCAAGAAATCATTAAAATTATATGGTCTGCTGTATTTAACCATTGATTTGGTCATTCAAACAACAAAAAACCTTAAGCCCCACAGATCCTTCAAATGCCAGATTTTGATTTTCCACTGTTTTGCATAAACCAGATAGGAATTCTTAGCATAAAGTGAATTTTTTAC
The DNA here is from genome assembly GCA_910950805.1 of Acrocephalus scirpaceus scirpaceus. NCBI lineage: Eukaryota > Metazoa > Chordata > Aves > Passeriformes > Sylviidae > Acrocephalus > Acrocephalus scirpaceus. The sequence continues at coordinate 4,279,385 of OU383792.1, forward strand.
TTGCTTTTGAATATTACTTGCTCCAGTTACTGAGCAATTGGTTGTGTGTTGAGGATTTAGGAAAACAGGGTAGAAAGGTGCAGTTTTTGTGGTTGGTGCAACTTGAGTTTGAGGCAGTCAGAGGAATTCAGCCCTTCCACCCCAACTGCTCTGAGCAGGGCTGGGTCTGGGGCTGCTGGGTGAGACAGGAGGGGATGCAGCACAAGTGGGGCAAAAAAATCAGAAAAATCCTACTCCAGGCTAGGAAACCCCAAAGAGACAAACCAAAATTCTACTGAGAGAGTGTCAGCTCCAGCTTCACCACTAATACCATGTAATCTCACCTTTACAGATCTTTTTTTTTAATCAAAATGGATGAATTAGTTGGGAAAAAACCTGATCAGAGATGCATATTTAAAAAGATGCATATTTGAAAGTCAGCTTCTGGCTGCTTCAGTTCTTGATGAATTTCTTCAGTTTGTTCTGTAAAGACTGATCCCAGATGTTCCCTAACAGGCTGTATGTGAAGGGATATTTATTTAATTTTAATATGGAATATGTGTTGAATGTGTTTTTTTTTTCCTTTTCATCTGTCTTTTCTGTTTCCTAGATTTAGATGTGAATGATGTGATGAACTGATGCTCAGTTTTTTTCCCCAAAAACCACATGGTTTTAGATTAGTCAGACATCCATCTCCAGATAAAAAGAAGGTTAAATTTGACTTTTTTTTCTTTTTTGTTCTGGTATGTCTGAGAATTCTTAGTGTCTGAACTGATAAAATTTCACGAAACCTTAATTTTATCTGGATTACTTTTGCTTACTTGGATTGCTTACTTTACCACAGCACGTTGTACATTTTAAATATCTGTTTGTCTCTGCTATAAACTTAGGCCAGTAGAGACACTATAATCTAGTTTATGAAATAAGCTGATTAGTGTTTTTTTAATTGGGTAACTGAGTAGGTAATAGCACACAAAGTTGAAGAGCCTTAGCAGTGGAGCCTGACAGGAAAAACAGATATGAAAACCACCAGTATGGGGAATCAGGTCTCATTTAAAAATTAAATTATATAAATTTATTTAATTACCTTGAATTAATTCCTAAGTGTACACATGCACACATTGTGGAGCATCATTAAGATCCATCATAGTCATATTGATTTGAATTAAATCTCTGCAATAATAGAGATCCATATACTGTTTTGTAAACTAAATCTGCTCCTCAAGAGCTCTGAACTCCAATAATTCAACACAGAAAAGCAGGAAAGGCCAGGAAAGTGTATCCAAAATCAAACCTGTGACTATTGTGTGCTACATCCAGCTTAGGCATTCTGAATCTCACCAGAGCAGCACTAAGTTTACCACAGATTTAATAAAACTGGCCAAAAGCAGGTTAAATTTGACTTTTTTTTCTTTTTTGTTCTAGTATGTCTGAGAGTTCTTAGTGTCTGAACTGATAAAATTTCACGAAACCTTAATTTCTGTAGAAAGCCCTCTGTGATTGGTTTTGACTGCACAGTAGATACCCCCAGAATGGCTTCACAATCTCCCTTCTAAAATCTTCTAATACTACAGGAGTACAATGTGCTTTGTGACTTGGAAAGGGCGTTGTGTGTTTGTGTTAAAATGCAATTTTTCCTTTTGAAAATGCTGGCACAAAGCACCACTTTCAATCCTAAGTGACCTGATCCTATTTGTTGTCAAACTCTGATGGCTTAGCCATACATGGCACAACCACTTTTCCTTGAAAGGGCAGAAAAGTCAGAATTTTTGTTAGATCTGTTGAAGGCCATTATTCCTTTTGTTCAGGACAGCACTTTGTCATTGCAGGCTGTGCTCAGCAAACCCAAAGCCCACTCTTGTTGTGATTGGAAAAGTCCATATAAAGTATTTTTCCTACAAAATTACAAAGGCACCTTTCAAATAAATTTAAATTCTAGTGAGTTTAGTGAAACAAAACTGCACAAATTCAGTGTCATGGCTCTGTGTGACTTAATACCCTCCTTGCTTTTCTGATCTGGTGGGGTTCTGGAGAATGCTGAGGTTTGAATGATCCATCTGTGTAAACTACAGCAGAGCTGTGCCTCTGTGGTGTGGTTCCCTTTGAGGGTGCCATGGAGCTGGTACCACTGAGTTTTGAGGTCTTTAAGGAGCTCTTTAAGCAGCTTAAGATCTTTCTTAAGCAGCTCTGGGTGAGACTTGGGAGTCCATTTCCATTTAGACTCCCGAAAAGAGAAGGGAATTTTCAGAAGTGCTCAGCACAAGCCCTGGCTGACAAACACAAAGCTGGTCTGCAGGCACCTAATGTTCCTTTTGCAACACACCCATGCATTGTGGAACAGGAGGCCAAACACTCCTGAAAAAATCCAGTAAAAAAATTACAAAGATACCTTTCAGATAAATTTAAACTCTAGTAGGTTTAGTGGAACAAAACTGCACAGTGTCATGGCTCTGTGTGTTTAAATATCCTCATTTCTTGGCTGTTGCTCTCAGATCAGGTGGGGTTCAGGAGAATGCTGAGGATTGAATGATCCATCTGTGTCATCTGCAACACCTCGGTGTTGTGGTTCCCTTTGAGGCTGCCATGGAGCTGTTGCCAGAGTTTTAGATGTCTTTAAGGACAGGTGTGTTATTCAGAGTACATTGGTGTGATAACATGGGCTCACCACTTTAAAACTGCTCTGCTCAAGTGAGGCACTGCACTGAGCTTTATTGTTTCAAGGTGAATATGTTCATACTTGGAATATATTCACTGCTTACAAGTCAAATCTATAAAATCAGGGGGAAATCTGGTAGAATGAGTCAATTTTTCCTCTTAAAGGAAACCTCAAATGTATATGTCCTCACTGAATAATATTGGAAATTCAGCCTTATCACTGCAAAACACAGATCTCTAAATGTTTCTATCCTTAACATTTTTTTTCAAATGGCAAGAAAAGATCCAAATTTACAAGGGTGAATGCTTATCTAGCTGAGTATGAAGGGGAGAAAGCTCATAAGATATATTTAAGCAAAGAAAACTCACTACTCTAGTCTATATGAAAAGAATTTATTGAAATCTATCAGATTGTATTGAAAAGGATAATGTCATACTATTAGGCAAACTTGCAATTAGATTCAGGAAGGCTGTTAAATTGGCTTATTAAATTCAATCTGCAATCTGAATAGCACTGAAGGTTTGGAGGAAAAAAATTGTGTCAGCTAGTTATGTCCACTGTTGCTGTGACAACAGGATTGGAGAACAGTCTGTTTAAAACAAAACAACCTCTCCCAAAAATAGCCACCAAACCCAACAGAAGAACATTCTGCTGGCCCCACTAAACCCAAATAACCAGGCAATAACAACATGATGCCATCCCAACTTAATGAAAATGAATCATGTAAGTATTGAAATTGTGCCTGCTGCTGTTGTCTAGAATAATAGTAAACTCAGAAATGGAGAAGTCAAATTAAAGTCAGTGCTGTTGAGCATTTGCTAATTGAGATAAACTGCTATGTGTAAACCTCAGTGTGTATTTTTACTGGATTTTTTCAGGAGTGTTTGGCCTCCTGTTCCATGATGCATGGGTGTCTTGCAAAGGGAACATTAGGTGCCTGCAGACAAGCTCGGTGTTTGTCAGCCAGGGCTTGTACTGAGCACTTCTGAAAATTCCCTTCTCTGTTTGGGAGTCTAAATGGAAATGGACCCCCAAGTCTCACCCAGAGCTGCTCCATGAGCTGCTGTTATTTCTGCTTTCCATGTCAGATTTTGTCTCTGATTTGTGGACCAAACTAGATAATTTGCCTGTTGTTCTGGTGCAGTCACATCTCCATTTTTATCTCTGTACCTGCACCTGGATATTTCCAGTGCTGCTATTTCCAGCTGCAGGGTCACAGGCCACAGCACAGGAACAGTAGCAGGCAAGGGTCATTGTTCTCTTAAAATTAATTTCATTTGATTAGGAGAAATTATAGAAGGTATCCTCAGTTGTGAAGATGAGGGCAGAGATGGACAATTATTCTGATTTGAGCTGAATGAATTTGCTGATTGAGGAAGTTCTGGTTGTTGGAGGCAGAGACAGAAAGAAGAGATGGAAAATGTTAAATTTTATACCTGCCACTTAAAATATGTCTGCTGAGCTGTAATTCAACTAAGTAGCAGCAAGTAACTCTAATTAATCTCTAATTAAGCCCATGAGTCTTAGCTAAGAGAGAGTTTGGTTTCTTAAAAACAATAATAAAAAAATCCCTTCACCACTAAAGACTGTGTTTCCAGACTTTTCCAGCCTTAATTGCAGTCCCAAACACCTCAAGCAATTTTCTGGGCCAATTAAATCAGGGCAGTGGCTGGATTAACATATTGCAGTGCATTTGGTGTGCTCGCTTGCTGGAGTTAAATGGTTTGAAAAGGAAGGAACAGCCTGGCCCCCAGACCTAGATCTTGCAGCTGGCATTGCTCTGCAATGACTGTGGCTACATCAGATCTTTATGGGTAATATTTTTTCTACTGATGCCTAAGGAGACTTAAAAGTAGGAGAAACAGCAGAAGAAAAAAAAAAAAAAGGAAAAAGAGAGAACAAAAGCTGATGGGAAAAACTTGTGCCTTTTTTATTACCAGGCATTTTATGTGGTGAGGAAAGATTCCAGTGAAGGGGAGCCTTTCCTCCTGTGCTCTGCAGTACATTCAGCATTGTTTGTGCTGCCTGCAGAAAGGAATGAAGCTTTGCAGTGACAGTTTTTAATATACATCTACCCTAATGCTACTTTGGAGGATGATTCACTGTATGGGAGCAGGCATCAATATTTAACACGAGGTGACATTTTCCCTGTGTTTCTGGAAGAATTTATACAGCCTAAAAGAGAGTGAAATTTTATAATGCTTTTCCCAGTGCACCCATGGAGGCTCTGTAGAGTTTTTTTTCTGAGACCTACATCTGCTGAGTAGGGGCTTTATGTGATGCATTTGTCTATTTTCTAAAGGGCTCATTGAGAAGAGAATTGGGACATTATAATTGGAATAAGCTAAATATGCTGTTTATGTGAGCTGCTCCATTTCAGTTTGAAAAACATTGTCTTGAAAAATATAATTTCACTGCCTGGTTCTCTGTTGACCTTAGATTACTTCTTACTCTATTGACCTTAGATTACTCATTTGCTACTGCATTTATATTTCATGCAATGGCAATTGAGCCAAACAAGTTTCAATCTGCAAATATAAAGGAAGAGGACACGGTAACACCAAACACTTATGGCAGATGAGAAACCAATGTCAGAAAATCTGGATGAAAATGATGTTTCTGAAATTGGATTTGGTATTTCGGAATTTGTAGGGTGAAATGGAGGTGATGAGTTCACATGGAGGAGGGAACTTTCCAATTTTAGTGCACATGTAGGTCACATAGATGTGATGATGGGCATTCATCTGAATTGTATCTTAGTCTACACACCTGTAAATCTTCTACATTTGTGCTGAAGTGTAATTTTAGGGATCCTAGACTTTGATGGTTTAGCATCCACCTTATCCATATGACCTGGTGACAATTCAGACTGGATGCTTCCATGCATCCTTCTTCACAGAGTAAATAAAATCTTGCATGTGTGCTCAGACCTTCAGGATTTTTTTAATGAAAGCTGAAAAATTTTGAGTAATTTTAAAGGTGGAACACTTGGTGGTAATAAAAATGATTCTTTAGAATTTTAAAGTGATATGGATTTGTTTCCTTGTTTTACAGCAATGGTACTACTGGAAGAAACTGAGGTAATTTAAAAGTAGAAAGAGCCTGACTGATATTTGCCAAGATGGGAAACTGGCACTCCAATGTCAGAATATTTTAATAAGGCATGTCTGTTAAGGCATGAGCTAGCAGAGTTTTATCTGTCTTTGTAATATTATTAATGCAAATTCCTTTTGAGCTGCAAGATTATAAAGTTTGTGTCACTAAATCAAACAATTATATATGAAAGGTGTGAAACATAGACCATGCCAGAGCAGTGTGACCCTTCTGGATAGTGGCAGATTTTAAATGCTTGGTTTCTTACCTTTGTTCTCCTAAATAAGTCTGGATTTCCTTCTCGGTTAATCAGCATTTAAGCAAATTGTGTATTCTTATCAAAGTTTGTGGCAGTGAACTGTAGCAGCATTAAAATGGCATTTAGAGGGAGAGAAGAGTATCCTTTCATGGCTGTCCTGATGAAAAGGAGTGTCAAATCCATCTGGAATTATCTCCCTTTTTTACTGCAGTGGTTCCCAATATAGAAAAGCACGAGTGAGTGAGGCCACACCTTGAGTGCTGTGTCCAGTTGTGTCCCCTCAGTTCAGGATGGACACTGAGTGCTGTGTCCAGCTCTGTCCCTCAGTTTAGGATGGACACTCAGTGCTGTGTCCAGCTCTGTCCCTCAGTTCAGGATGGACACTCAGTGCTGTGTCCAGCTCTGTCCCTCAGTTCAGGGTGGACACTCAGTGCTGTGTCCAGCTCTGTCCCTCAGTTCAGGGTGGACACTCAGTGCTGTGTCCAGCTCTGTCCCTCAGTTCAGGATGGACACTCAGTGCTGTGTCCAGCTCTGTCCCTCAGTTCAGGGTGGACGTTCAGACGCTCGAGCGCGTCCAGAGGAGGCAGCGAGGCTGGAGAGGGGCTGGGAACACAAACCCTGTGAGGAACGGCTGAGGGAGCTGGGCTTGTTCAGTCTGGAGAAAAGGAGACTCAGGGGTGCCCTCATCACTCTCCACAGCTCCCTGAAAGGTGCCTGTGCTCAGCTGGGCTTGGGCTCTTTCTCCAGGCAGCACTGACAGAACAAGAGGACACAGCCTCAAGCTGTGCCAAGGGAAATCCAGGCTGGATATCAGGGAAAAGTTTTTTACAGAAAGGGTGATAAAGTATTGGAATGTTCTGCCTGGGGAGGTGGTGGAGTCACCATCCCTGGATGTGTTTAAACAAAGCCTGGATGTGGCACTGGGTGCCAGGGTTTGGTTGAGGTGTTGGGGCTGGGTTGGACTCGAGGATCTTGAAGGTCTCTTCCAACCTAGAAATTCTGTGATTCTGTGTTTCTGTGATCTGGCTGTCACAGGGTCTGCAGTGGTTCTTGCTGTGACCTCTGCTGGTTGACCTCCCTGACCAGGAGAGCCACTGACTTCCTAGAGGAGGAGATGCTTTGCAATGGTTCCTCTGTGACTGAAGCCACAATTTTAAGGGCAAACAATACTGCAGAAACACGTGTGGGTGGCTTTGTGGTGGCTGAGCACCTGTGGGTGGCTGCCTTATGCAAGGCAAAACATGTCAGAGTCCACTGGAGGGGTGGGAAGGCTGACTGGAGTCACATCTGAGCCCAGTTTTTTTGCAGCTTTGAAAGAATTTCATGTTTGTTTGAGATTTTCATACCTCGAGTGTGTGTCAGCCTTTTTTCCATGAACTGTTAATGATCCCAGTGGAGTTTGCAAGCTGCTCATGTACTGGGCTGTGCTAGAATGGCACAATCAGTTGATTTGATTGCATTAAGAAAAGTCTCCATCAGATCCTAGCTCTGTAAAAACTTTACTGCAGCACAGAACTTTCCATTCTAGGGTCAATCCCTGACTGGTTTGAATTTTAGGTGAACTTAAAGATTAAGATGAGCTGACACCAAGTTTTACTTGATTTAAAGGGGTCAAAAAAAATAAAATCAGATCTCTTGTACTGCATGTTCCTATTTCTAATTTTTTTCAGAATTGATATAAATAGTGGCATAAATATTCCTAACATCAGACTGACTATTATGTGTGGAATAAAGCCTGAGGCTGGTAGAAATTTCTATGAGCTTGTATTGGAAACATTTCCAACCCAGAAAGGGCTTAGTGTAGCAAATCTGGAGTCAGACAGTAGCTGAGAGCTGCATACCAGATGAGATATGTAAAGAATAGAAATTATTTATTCTAAATGAGCATGAAGAAACACAATCTGGAAAGTAAAAAGAGGAAAGTTTTTGCTCCAACATTTGGCACCACCAACACAAACCAAATTAGATTCATGTCCATGCTCTGCTCTGGCCTTGCAACGTCCTTAGCAAATTCCATAAAATATCCATCTGTGTAAGAGGCAGAGTGCTGCAATGGAAAATTGAGCATGATGGCACAGCACAAAAGAACAATGCACACGAGGTGCTTGCTCAGAGTCTGCTCTGCTCCACCACGCTGCCTCTGCAAAAAGAGTTTGCTCTTCATGTTTTCTCACCCTTTGCTGAGTGTTGGGTGATTGAACAATGCATCATTGGGAGACAGTGCAGTCTACAGAAATATATAATCATAGAACCCCTCAGTTCAGCACAGCCTTGTGTTTTGTCCCAGTTCATAGGATACCTCACGTTTCCAGTAGAATAAGACAATCACTTGGAAAAGTTGTAAGAATAAAAAAATTAGGCTGTTCCTGTGCCATTTTAATTAAAGTCTTCAGTTTTAAATATGGATAATCCGGGATGATGCTCTGACTGAACAACCAGGATATTTTTTAAAAACTTGTAGCTGTTATACTGATGATTAAGTGTTTGAATTTTGAGATAAATCACATTGGCTCTGTGTGTGTGAAGCTCTAGAACTAAAAAGAACCTTGATGTATTGGACATTTACACAGAAATGTCTCTCCTTCACTGAGTTTGATTTTTTTTCTGTTCTGACCTCCTGGGAATTTTGGATCATGACTCAAAACACGTGACTCTGGTATTTCACATCCAGCTTCTGGTTCTTGGACATTTTAATGCCTTTTGCCATGTTTTCTTCATCTGCTTGCCATCCAGCTCCACCATAAATAATTAATCCAGTAATTTTAAGCAGCAGTTCTGAGAAATGGTTTAGTTCTGTTTCAGTAGTCCTTGTCCAACTAATTTTCACATCTGTTTAATATACTTTTCACTGAAGTACTGAAGTTCTATTGACTCCTTCCTGCTGTCTTCTCATCCAAAATGTCCCACACTGGGGGACATCAACAAATGAGTTTTGGTGGGGTGAATGATTCTAATCTCTGATAATAATGTGGAGAGTTCCCGGCACTGGAAAATGAATTTTAGGATCTGCACACTCTATACAGATATACATAAGATGTTATCATGTCCATTTAAATCTGAAAAACAAAGAGGACAGAGAAGCTTTTATAGTAAGAGCTTGAATGTTTCCTAGGGCCAGATTCAGAACTTGGCTTCTTAACTACTCATTAATCTGTTCTAACTACTCATTAATCTGTTCTTCCTCTCTAAAATTCATTGCAGAAATCAGAAGTTTCTCGAAATCTGTTCTTCAGTTACCTTTGCCATATTAAGAGGGAAAAAAAAAACCCCTTTAAATCTTGAGCTATACTATATTTAAACTATTAAACTACACTGTGACATTAGAATGGCAAGAATATGCTTTTCCTCAGGAAAGGCTGTAGAAAATAAGCAGTAAATCTGTTATGACAAGTGAAAAGTGCATAAATGTTATAATCTTCACTGACAAAATCATATCTCGGTTTAGGCAAGATTAGACTTCAAAGCACGGTTGTTCTTTGTGCTACACTAAATTCTGCATCTTTGCTTCCAAGGTGAATTTAATTATGGAGCAGAAATTCCTGGAGCATCCACGTCATGTGGGGCAGCTGCAAGGGTTGTGTGAGGGTTCATGATTTGTAATGGAACCTCAAAGTCAATAATTCACCTTGGGGAGCAGGGTGAGTGTCCTGCTCCTGCTGTGCTTTTAGCAGCTGCTTTAGGGACTAAAAGAGTTCCAGGCATGTTGGTGTTTGTGTTCTCAGCTGCCACTAATGCTCATTGTGGGAGGAAAGGTCTGCTTTAAAGATTTCTTTTGAATACAGGTGCCCTGCAGTTTTACACCAGCTGGAGCTTTGGCCCAAACTGTTTGATGTCTTTGATGAGGTGAGGGCACGGTTTCTGTGCCTGAGTGATGGCAGGGATGCTATGTAGGTTAGAGCCCTTGGGCAGAGCTGCACTGGGAAGGTTCTAATGAGTGACAAGGGAAGCCCTTTAAAAATGCAATGACAAAAAAGAAAAGCCAGCACATCATTTGAATAGTACTTACCAGAGGAAAAAGCAGATGTAGAATATGAAATAGTATAAAATAAGTAGTTTCTTCTAAATGGATCTCAGTCATTCACAGCTGGATGTATTGGTGTTATTTATGATATGATTGGTAAAGATCAAGTAATTTGTAGGATGGTTTTAATAAGTGTTAACAAGCAGAATTCTGTTGTATAAAACAGACAAAAAAAAATCCTCAAGTCTCAGAAGGTATCTACAGCAACAGTTCAAAAAATTTCAACCTAAAATGGAAACTCATTTGTATCAGTGCTAAATCCTCAATATCTTTTATGGAAACTTGAAATTCCTGGTCCCTTCAAGTTCTGGAATCGTACAATTCTACATCAGGCTTCCTCTTTGCCTAACACCCACATTAGTTTTCTTCAGCTCAAAAAAAAAATTAGAGATGTTGTAATTAACAATAAACCAAGTCCCTGTCACAGATTCAGTGTTATGAGCAGAACCTGCCCAGTATGGAAGGGATGTGAAGACTGTGACTTTGTTGGCTTTGCAGAGATGACACATTTGATTTCTGTAGGGAAGGGGAAAGCTGACTGCTCTAACTGATGCCATTCCCTGCTGGCCAGGGGTAGTGCAGGGAAAGTGGCAAGGCTGGAACTGCAGTAGGAAATGTTAGGGCAGTGAAATTGAGGTAAAGGAAATACTGTCATGGAAAACACCTCTCTCCTTTAGGTTTTAATTTGTTAAACTTTAAGATGTTCCAAACAAGCATAAAAAACACCTCAGTGTGATGGATGCTACAAGAAAGAATTTAAACAAACAAATTTATGGAGAGGGGCTGTTCATACAAGCTCCTTACCATACTTTATTTCACTTTCTGCTGAAGCAGGTCTGAGCTTTGCAGTTATAGGTGAGCCAGAAGGGCCTGTTGTGCTCAGCACTTCTGCAAATTGCATCGCTCAGTGACGTGTCTGAGCAAGAACAAATTTGTTCTTAAAGCATCTGCTTTTTAGGGTTGCCAACATGATTTACCAGATTTTTACAGATAGATCTATTAATCAAGCCAGTAAGAATCAGGGCTCTCAGTTTTGGTGCTATATTAGCATTTGATCAAACCTTGAAGCTGTGTGGTTTTTGACACAGTGGTGAAGGGGAGATGAGTTGCTCCTTACAGTTGATGTCTGCCTGGAGCTCAGCAGTCATGATCCATCTAATAATTTGAATTCAACAGATCTGGGAGTGAAACGATGCTCATTTCTCAGAATGGTTCAAATAAAGAAAAGTGTGAAATTTCACATCACGCACCACAGAAGATATGTCATAAGAAAACAACAGAAATTGCTGTTTGGAATAATTATTCTGGCACACGGGTGCTCGTTCAGACACAGAACATTTGCTCCACTCTGTGATACAAATCAGAGGGGAGACTGAGCATGGCTTGGTCACAGGAACAAAACCCCATAAAATATACCCAAAACCCCTGGGAAAATTGAAACTACTTTGAATTAAACTTTATGGCTGCCATATGTGTTGCTTGCACACCTGCTGCAGAAGGAGAGGCAGAGTTAAAGGTGACAGGTTGATCCCTGAAGTAGCATCTGCTTCTGCCTCTGCTATTAGTGCTGAGCAGAGAGCTGATTCTCTTTCTGTCCTTCCCTTCCATTCTCCTTACTTTTAAATTGTGAGGGAAGATATCAGTGCACAAATATCAGTAATATCAGTAAACAAAGCAGCAGATGAGGAAATCTCTTATTTGCTACACAGCCTGTTGCTGGGTTTTGATTGAATAATTCACTTTATGCAGTTGACTCCATGAATTGCCTTGTTGAAGTGGTTTGGTTTTTATAAGTCCTTGAGGATTTTTCTGCCTGGTCTGAGATTCTTTTCTCAGCTGTTCCCATTCCTTGTATTTTCCTCTCATTTCTCTATTTTTATTTGCACTGCTGCATATATTAAAAGACAAAGAGATTTGATTTTACTAATCTCCTTGTGCCTATGTGTGTGGTGTACCAAGTGTGGAATGGAGAGTGATTAAAGCATCTTTTTAAAGGATAACAGAGTGAAGGACATACAGCTTGACTTTGCTGTTAAACCTCCACAAGTACATGAGGAAAGAGCTGATTATTAGGATGTCAAGTAACTGTATTGTTATTCTTTGGAAAATACCTGAAGTGTTTTTAGAGTACATTTTTTTTTCTGGAAGGGCTGAACTTTGATGATTTTGTTTCCATTTATAAATTGCTGTTGGTGTATATCCTTTGTGTTTAGTGATTCAGTGAGGAATGCCCAAGGTCTCCCCAAGCTGCTGTTGATGGAAGATGAACACGAACAGGCATTTAAATTCAGCAGTGTCTCCTAGTCTGCATGAACCCTAGCTTTTGTGTTTATTTTTTTACTGATGGGAGGAAGAGGGACAGACTCCACTTTTCCAAAGTAATTCTGAGTTTAATTGGCATAACTCTGTGGGGTGGAACAAGCAGCAGTCTGTGCATTGCTCATCCTTCTTGCCTTGGATCATGTGCAGGACTTTGGAGAGGCATTTCACAGCTGCTCTGTGTCAGGAATCCTGAGAACTCCTCCTTCTGCAAATGCCAAGAGAGTCCAGAAGGTATTTAGGAGCACAAAAGAATTACTTCTGTTCTGGACTCTTTGTGGTGTGTTGGGTGAACTGAGGGAAATCATTGCCCTCAGGGTTGTGGTGGGTTTGTTTTGTTTTGTTTGTTTTTTGGGGTTTTTTTTGGGTTTTTTTTGATTTATTTAGATTACCAAAAGGCACACGTGGTGCTACCTCTGTGGGCCAAGTGGCAACTTACAGCAAGTATGATAACAACTTTTTTTTCTTTTTTTTTTTAGAGGTCATTGCATAGGCACTATAGTAAAAGTCATGTGGGTTTCTTTTTCCTCTTCAGATGATGTAATGAATTCTGGTTAACATAAATAGCTCACATAAAAAGTAGCTGGTGCTGGGCACTTGTCCTCCAGCACTAAAGATGGTGTTCATATGGACTCAGAGCCACTCTGGAGCTGTTAGAACAGGAAACATGCAGTGCTCATAAATTGTTGCATTATAGGCACACAACAGATCCATAAAAAAGATTGTTTCTTGTTACATGTTGGCCTCACACCAAATGAAAACCCTGCTCTGACTTGCAAACCTTGGGAAAAGTTTTGCTCCTGAGAAAGGACTCACGACAACACAGCGAACATCAAAGTAATTAGAATTCAGCAGAAGAGATTTAAAATAGATTTAAGTGTCCCATTTTGGATAAATTGGCAAGAAGAAGGAGAAAAGGTCCTTAGGAGAAAATAGTGAGAATGAGTGCTCTGTGAGGCAAGGTTTTAAGAGGCTGCTGGTGATGGCTCGTGGTGCCAACAGCAACATTGTCCCTTGTATTGTGAATCATGGTACCTGGGAGAAGTGTGGGACTGAGGATCAGGAAAAAAGTGTGCTATCCAAATATATACGTGGTTTTAAGCATTCTTTCTGTGCATCTAGAGTCATCCTGCCTCCCTTTTTTCCTCCCTTTAGAGGTCACTGCATAGGCACTAGAGGAAAAGTCATGTAGGGTTTTATTTTTCCTCCACAAATATGTAATGAATTCTGGTGCCATAATTTTTTTTTTTTGCACTGTTAAAGATAATAGATTTTCATTACCAATAAATGGTGATGAAAAACTCATTACCATTTCCACTGGTGTCAGCATTTTAGTGCTGTGTATTTTTATTTACTTCTTCCAGCACACAAACACACCCAGCTTTTCTCTGTGTGCCATCTTTGCCATGGTGTGAGCTGGAGCAGTGCTGGTGTGATCACACCTGGGAATCTGCTGCTGCTGCTGGGGAAGGGGCAGCAAGCTCAGCCCTGGGCTCCAGTGGGACACAAACATCAGCAGGGGCAAGGAAGAGAAATCAGAGTCATCACAGCATGTTCTGTAGGGAATTTTTGTTACAAAGGACAGATTGAATTTCCCAATTTTAGGTTTCTGCATGTGGTTTGTGCACTCCCTAACTCTTCCTGTTGACTGAGAGCACTGGAATCTCTGCCCAGATGTTCCAAAGCCCTTTGCAACCTGAGGTTCTGGAGCTGTGGGGAAATTAAATGAGCAATTTCCATGCTGGGTGGGTGGATATAAATAGAAAAAAAAAATAAAATAGATATATAAATAGAACAAAATTTATGAATAGGTATATAAATAGAACAAAATTTATGAATAGGTATATAAATAGAACAAAATTTATGAATAGATATATAAATAGAACAAAATATATAAATGGACATATAAATAGAACAAAATATAAAAATAGATGTATAATAGAACTTAATAAAGTGTTCTTCTCTAAGTGGCTTTTGAAGAAATCTTGTTAAACCTGTAATAGCAGTTGTGGAAATCTAAGGAGATACTTCAAACACCATCCACCTTTTCCTGTCTGTCCACAAAGTCTAATCCAGTGATCCTGCACACTGCAAAAAAAGAGGAAAAGGGTGCCTAATGTACCTCATGTGGGGAAAAAAAGGAATATTTTTATCTCTATTTACATTTATAGGTGGAAAAGGATGCAAAATTTAATTAGGAGAAATTATCACATGAATTCCTTCCTATAGTTAGATCTCAGATAATCTGGTGAATCTTTTACAATATAACACCAACAAAAAGGATCTGAGCTTCATATTGCTACAAGAATTTTTGGGTTTTAGCAAATTATTTAAGGAAACTTCCCTCAAGGCCTGTTAATCACTGAAATAGCCATAAGCACAGTTTTAATGAATCAAGAACATATTTAATAGCTGTATTTTTTTCTTTAAAAATTTATTGTATACAAGAGTTTGAAAAAGCAGTTATGAAATCTAAATTAATTGTAACTCTTCAAAAGACAAGACCAGACAATCAGATATACATTTGCAATTTAAAATCAGGATGATTTTTGGGAAGATCAAGCTTGTTTTCTTCTTCTGAAAGAAGACAGGGAGAATTGCATTCCTTTGATTGCAAAGCTCTGATTGCAGACAGTGATATGCTAACAGTGATTGTTGGATTTTTCAGAATAGTGATAATAATGATAATTGGTTTACAGTTGGACATTTGACTGCATATTCCATTTCTTTTTAACAATGCCTTTCCTGTGGGTACAAATCCTTAATTTCTGTGTCTTCAACAGAAGAAACTGAGCTGGGGTCTTAGGAAGGCAATGAACAAAAGTGCCGTGTCACACACAACAGAAATTATTTAGAAACCTGACCTAATGCCATCCCTGCATTATGGAATATAATGTTGTGATGGCACCACTTCCTCCCATCCTTCACTCTTTATTCTTTATACAGTCACACCATTTCCTTAGTTTTTTTCATTCTCTCCTGTTTCTTCACCAGAATTTGGTGAAACCAGGTTGAGACACTTGGTCATTTGCAGTGCACATGGCACAGGCAGGTTCTGGGCTGTGCTTCCAGGCTGAGCAGATAGATGAAACAACAAAAAAACCATTAAAAGATGATTTGGCCTCTTTCTAAACAAATTGGGATTGTTCAGCTGGAAAAGGGAAGGCTTTGGGGTGACCTAATTGCACCTTCCAGTACCTTGGTGGGATCCTACAGGGAAGATGGAGACAATTTGTAAGGACACACAGTGACAGGAGAAGGGGGAATGGCTTCAAACAGAAAGAGAACAGGCTTAGGTCAGATATTATGGAGGAACTCTTCCTCTGTGAGGGTGGTGAAACCCTGGCACAGGTGCCCAGAGAAGCTGTGGCTGCCCTTGGATCCCTGGAAGTGCCCAAGGCCAGGTTGGATGGAGCTTGGAGCAGCCTGGGACAGTGGAAGATGTCCCTGGCTGTGGCAGGGGGTGAGAACAAGATGATTTTTATGATCCTTTCCATTCCAGGCCATTCTATGATCCCCTTGAATTCCCCTTAAAAGCCCCTTGAGTGGAAAGCTTTGTTAAGTGTTTGACAGGAGGTTGTGTGCATTCCTTCTCTGCATTTTTTTTTCAGGTAGAACACTGTATTTTGCCTTTTTTTTTTTTATATATTATTATTATTGGCTGTTTAGGTAAGAGGCATGAGACCATAAGGAATTTGGGGCCAAAACTTCCCCATTATATGTAATTGAAGAGCATTCAGCACCCACTGCCTTGAATAATGCTACAATAAATACAGCCTAGAAATGCAACAGCAATGATCCTGCTGAGATCAGGGGTGTTTCACACAGCCATCTTTTCTTTCTCTTTATTCACATGACAGAAGTTATTTTTAAGGAGAAAAACCTTACAGAATTCCAAGTGCATAAATAAACTGAAAAATGTTGGTGTTATTTTCTGGTAGTACTAAGCAGTATCAAACAGTAAGTATCAGCTGGAATGAATCTCAGTAGAAGTTGTTTTAAAAGTGCAATAAAACTCTAATATCCTCTGAAAGGTTATTATCCAAGTAAAGAAGGCATTTATGTATAAAGCTATGCCAATTTGTCTCGTCAAGATGGGGCTTTTCATGACACCAAATGTGAACTAATTCTTTTTTCACTTACCTTGTAAGTAGCTTTATTCCAATACCACTGAAGTCAATGACAGAGCTGCCATTAAATTCTTTTCATATAATAGCACGGAACTAATGGTAAAAAGGCCATGAGGTGGCAATTCCAGCTGGCAGCGTTTACAAAGGAGACTTTATGAGGAAGTTGGATAAATTCAAAGCCAAAGTGCAGTAGAAGGTGACAAATTCTCAATCACCAGACCGAATTTACTGAAAAAAAATTATTGTAACAAATTAAAGAGCTGACAGAAGTTTGTATTAGTGCTGTGACATTTAATTGGTGGAATGCAGCAGAATTATGGAGTTATGAGCTGGTAAAGAGGTTTATGGAAACCAATTAAAGTATAAACATTAAGAATGGCTGCATTGAGTGGCTGGAAACAATTGCTAGGCATTTCCTGAGGTTGTGTTCTTCACAGAGATGTTTTAATTGCTAAGGATAATGCTCTGAAAAGCAAATAGCTTATTTTATTACTTTCTGTTATTTCTGTAGCCACCCGCTTATCTCTCTAGATTACGTTTCCTTTTCTGAAGTTATTCAGGGTTATTTAATTTCCTTGTATATTCTTTTTGTGGGGAATATGGACATTCACCTGTCACCAGAAATTTGCTTTTCTTACTGTGGCAAGCTCATAAAGAAGTGGTATCCTCCACAAAAATGCTTGTAGAGTAGTTGTGGATCAGTCTGCTCCTGGGAGCCAGTGATATGCAGCTGGTGGTTGGGTCAGCATTTCTGTGTCATGAAGTGCCATTTTAAATCAAAGCGGGGAGATTGGAACTGGGTGATCTTTAAGGTCCCTCTGTCTTGGTTTTGAAAGACAGTTGTCTGCCAGGGAGAGCTGGAGCTTCCCTTGGAATGGAGAATGTCACCCCCCTCCCCTCCAAATTATTGTAGTTTTGCAATTAGGGGCTTTCAGGCAAAGAGATGGGAATAGGAGTATCAGTTCTTTAATAGGAATAAAAAACCAAAAACAACAGGAAAACAAAATACAAATGCAGTAGTACAAAGGCAAGCAAGCAAGCAAGCAAAAGTCCTGGAAAAACCCTGACAGATTCAGGGATATGACCTGACCCCCTGTTGGTCAGGGTGTTGGGAGCAGCCCAAATAAATCCCAGATGAGTTCTGTGGGGTACAGATAATGGAGTAGGAAAAGTCCAGTGGTGGCAAGATAGGTCTGGTCTTCCTCTGGTGGAAAAAACCAGATCCCAGCTGTTCCTGAGTCTCAGTTTTTATCCAGGTAGGAATGGCTGGCTCCTCCCACAGTGGGTGGAGCATCTCCCAATGGGATGATGTCATGTGTGATGTCATTGGTGAGCCTGCATGGCCCATTATCAGCAGATATCCCTGATGATGTCATGTGTGATGTCATTGGTGAGCCTGCATGGCCCATTATCAGCAGATATCTCCCTGGAGGATGGACAGGTGGTGACAGAGATAACAAACACTGCCCCAGCTGGGTTTAACAGCTGGGCCATTATCAGAAGGCATCCACCCCCTCCCCTGGAGTTACAAGAGATAAAGAAATCTCTGCTTTTACAACAGATGAAATAGAATACAAATCTCTTGGCTGCCCAACCCAAGCCACCCTCCTAACCAAACCATTCTGTGATTCTATGAAATGAGTCTCTCCTGGGGATTCAAATATCTTTATACCTTGACCTCTGTCTGTCCTCACACTTCAGCTCCACTCTTGTAAATCAGGAATAATAGGAGTGTTCCTCTTCACAGGCATGTAACCTGATCTCAAAAGCATATATAAAGGACAGATATTTCAAAGGTGGGACTCATTTATATGACCCACATAATGTCTAGCTGGAGTGGGTAAATATTGTCAAAATTTCTTTTCAGGCGTGAGGATCCCAAGCAGCTCCCATTCAGTACTTAGAATTTCCTAAACTGCAAAAAAGACAGGTGAGGGAGACTCAGAATACATGTATTGTGATCATAAAATCATAAAATAATAAAACTGATACAATTCTAGAACTTAGGAAAGGTGTAAAAAATTAATAAAAAGCTATACATAGACTTTTCAATTTAAAATATTATGATCTTTCCTCCTTAAAATAATGATCTCCAACAAAGCACTAGGCAAATTTGGCAAAGTTTCTGTAGGACCTATTTGTACTCATTATTTCCTGTGCAGTTATATCTCCCTGTGATTTTATTTTATATATGTCACTTTGAGTTCCACCTCACAATCCTCATTCTTCTGCGTGAACATTGGAAAAATTTCCTGATCCTGCTGCTCTGGCTCTGCTGGCATTTTCATTCTTTATTCAAAGTTTCTCCCTATTCAGGCCTGCCTCCAGGTAAACAAGCCTTTTTTTTTATTTTTTTGCAGCCTCCCTATGCACGAGAATTTTCCCATGCCCTTAATCAGATTTAACTAAGACCTTAATTGCCTCGTTAGATTAGGTCAGGTTTTCTAACACCATCAACTCAGATGACACAGAGTGGCTGTAATCTGGCTGGAAAATCCCTGTGGCTTAGAGGAGCTGATGGCTGGGCAGAATCTGACAGCTTTGGTTGATTTACTGGAGAGGGAATGACAGAATCTGGGTGGGGAATGACAGAATCTGGGTGGGGAATGACAGCCCAGCTGTTCTGCATCCATCCAAGGCTGGGGAAGAGTGTGGCCCCATCACTTGTAGGATGAAGTGTGGCACGAGTCCCTCAGAGCACAGTAAGAAATGTGGCCACAGAAGTTTTGGGTAATAATTTATGTGCCTCAAGTGGGTGAGATGTTTTAAGTGTCACGCTCTGCAAAATCCCAGTGGCTGTGCTATTTATGGCAAAGTTCTGTTTTTATCAATAGATCATTTGTGATGTGTGACAAAAAAAAAAAGAAGGAAGAGAGCCTGGGGCAAGATAGATTTTAGCTAGGTCTGAATTAGATTTTATAGGTCAGCTCCTCTCAGTTAATTCAATACCATCTGATTGCTAAAAAGGTACTTAATGAGACTTAATTAGAAGGGATGTCTTTTACTGTCATTTAATGCAGTTGCATAGTCATGAGCTCAGGGTTTGGCAGGAGGTTTTTCTCTTAGCAGTTCTTGGGTCTCCATTGAACAAAAGCCAATAAATGATCCCAACTGCTCCCAGGATTTCTGTCTGATGTTGTGGTGTGAGCAGCTTTAGGGAATGTGTGACCACTGCACAGAAAGGGTCTCAACCTTAAATTGCTTGCTGGCTTGAGAAACAGAGCAACAAAGCAAGTTGAAACTTGAATTTTGTGTTTCAAGGGAATAGGAATTTTAAGGGAAGTTTTACCTTTTAAAAATTATTCCGTGTCTTCTGTCTCCTTCTAATGATCAATTAATGCCATAATGTGGCATAACAGGAGAAAAAAATACCCTATTACTTTGCAAAAGAAGTTTTAAGCATAATTGCTTCTTGGTATTGACTTTTTCCTCAAACTTTTTGTAAAGACTTTTCTTGTTTATCATGACAAGTTTCACTCTCTGCATATTATTGTGCTGCAGTTCCTAAAAATGTTGTGTATATGAAAACAGAAATTGATTTTAAAGTAAAAGTAGATCAGGATGTAATATTTAAAGTAAAATCACAGCATTTTAAATTAATTTGAAAGTATTTAAGATATATTAATCCCTGATAATTTGGGAAGAAGATTTTTAGAACAAAGGCAATACTATAAATGAAAAAAACATTTAAAAATATTTTTAAAAATCCTTTAGCATTTTCAGTGCTTTTTTTTTTTTTAAAGAAAAGGTGTTTGAAGCTTACAAAATGTTTTCTACTGACCAGATGGAACAAGCTTTGTGATCAGACCCCTTAGAGGCTGCTGCATTTTCTCTGAGGTACAGCCAGTTTTGAACACCAACCCTCTGTGGTCTCACCTGCCACTGTGAAAACCTCAAATAACACATAAATGTTTGGACTAAACTGGTATTGGAAATACAAAGGGACAACAGATTTAACTGATAAAGAAAAAAAAAGTGAGGATGTTGACATGACAATAAATTAACTGGGCTTGAATTATGGTAAATGTATCTTCATCAAGCTCACAGATGTGCTTCCCTCACAGTTGAGTGCTATTAAATTCTATACAACAGCCTTGTTAAATTTAAATTAAATGCTAATTTAACACATCTAAAGGCATTATCACATTTTGTTCTGAACTGTGTTTCT
The DNA here is from genome assembly GCA_910950805.1 of Acrocephalus scirpaceus scirpaceus. Lineage (NCBI taxonomy): Eukaryota > Metazoa > Chordata > Aves > Passeriformes > Sylviidae > Acrocephalus > Acrocephalus scirpaceus. The sequence continues at coordinate 4,300,010 of OU383792.1, forward strand.
AATGACTTCAAATCGTGTGTGATGTATTTATGGCCAACTTCTGTGGCTGCTGCGCTGGAGAATTTGTGGGGGTTTATTAAATAAGTTATATCCTGCTCCCTGTCAACATTTACAATAAGAAAAAAGTCAGGAGAGTCAGCAAAGCACAAACTGAAGGCACAGCCCAGAAAGTGTTTCACACAAAATACATAAAAATCTAATGACCAAATGAGGGGGAGATAAGACAGTAAGGAAAATGATGCAATTAAGAGGAGAAATTTCAAGTCACACTTTCAGCCATCAAAATCCAGCCAATTGAAATGCTGGCTGGGTCCTGTTGTACTCATGGATTATTTAGAAGAGAAGGTGCCTTTCTGGTTTAATGACATTAGTATATCTTTCTTTTCAACACACCAGGCTGCTTGAACAACTAACCTTTATCTAATGTGCTAATGCCACTTCCAATCGAGGTACCTATTTAAAATGAACAATGCTAGTGACAGAATAATGAAAACAATTAAGCTGAACTTGTCAAAATTAATAGAAGAGATTGCATCTTCATCTCAGACAGCAAAGGCCATTAGAATCAAATGTTTTCCATGGGAAGACTTAGCACTGTTTGTGTGTGGTTTCAGAAAGATGCACGCTTCACATTCATGTCTTTCAAAGGTGATCTGAGTAGATCCCCAAAATCCCAGAATTTCCTTCAGGTAACTCATTTTTTCTAAGTTTTTCCTTTCTCTGATGTTCCTGGTAACAACTGCTCCCAGTAGCCCTCAGGAAGTCAACAGTCCTGCTTTGGGTGCCAGGAGTTACATGAATTCAGCTAAGCAGGTCTGGGGTTTCAGGTGTTGATGGAATTTGTAGATTGTTTCTACAGATTATTGAACAGATTTGTTCAATACTCCATGAAAAAATCCCTGTTCACGAGGAAAATGAAAGGACTTAATGCAATGTGCAACACACTGTTCCACAAACAACAGAGCTCAGTAAATTTAGCTTCCTGTAGAATATTCTCACATGTTCTTACATCCAGCTTCACAATTAGCACCCTCTTTGATCTTATTATCATCATCTCTTAAATCCTGCTGTACTTGGAATCTTCTGTCTCACCCTTGCTCTGGACCTCCCTTATGGATGTTCTTACATTATTCCATAAAATATGATCACTTGGCAAATAAACCAGGCATCCTGGATTGTACAGCAGCAGCTTCTCCCCATGTTTGTATCATTATTTTATGGCAGAGGGAAAACTGCCATTGTAATGATGGTCTTTTTTTTAATAAAAATCTGGAGTCACTATCCTAATATTTGTGGGCCTGATATTTCTGATGATATTTCTGAGCCTGAGTGAATTTTTTAGCCTGCTAGTAACTGTTAACTCTTTCCCAAGGGAAATCTTCTCAACAAGTTTTTCTTACAACAATCTTGTAAAAACAACATTTCTTACTCAAAACGTTCTTTTGCCAGGTGATGTTTTCTATTTCTGTAGTTTAAGCAATGGAATTAGAGAGGTGTCATTCCTATGCACCAATCACTTTAATTTTGTATTGTAACACCTTATAAATAGCAGGAAGAATTGGAAAATAAAACCTTCTATTCTTTGCCTTCTGAGAATCTTGGAGTTCTTTGTTTTGTGTCCAACAGTGACAAATATTTGCCTTAAAAAAACAAAGGTTGTTGTATATTTTTTAAGGATAAGCTGAGTTGCTTGCATAAACCTTCTGGATTTAGTCAACAACTTACCTACACTTTGCTAAAATATCTTAGATTGGCTGTGTCTCTCCCATACACTGAATTAAAGAGGAGATTCTAATCTCAGTAATGCATCTTGAGATCTCCCTGCCTTCCCTGTGCTCTGCCTCAGCCTCTGCAGCATTACAAGTCAGTCTTTGGAGTGCATTTTGACAGTGGTAGTACATTGCTATTGTTTTTGGAACTATATTTGATGCTACATAATTACTGCTGTGAGCTCTGTGCTAGCAGAAGCCTTCATTAATCACAAATATTTTGCTCCTCTAGTTATGGCTCTTCCTTCCCCTGTTCCGCTGACTTCCGCCTTCTTTCTTATTTTATTTAAATCTCTGGCCCAGAGCAGCTGTAAAGGGGAGACATTTATGGGGAAAACAAAGAACAGCAAATTCTATGCTGGGCAATGTAGGCAGTCGTTTGTTTGTTTGCATGCTGAGAAACCTGCCAAAAGTAGCAGAACTTCTCTCTTGTGAGTAATGTAATAAATTCGATTTCATCACCACGTAATCACAGGTCCATGAGAACTGGGTATAAAAATCTTCCCTCAAATATTTCCTCAATGGAGCCCGTTGTGATGCACACACAGGCTCTGTTTGAAAATGTAAGTCCTTGTTACATGGCTGTGTTTGCTTTTCAAAGAAACCCAATCTCCTCTACCTCAAAAACTGCATGGAGGCTCTGTGTGTTACTAGCTAATAGAAGTGTGTAAAGAAGAGTTGACTCTGAAGCAGGGCGTATTTGTAAGCATCTGCTGCATTTATATTTTCTAAATATGCCCATTTGAGTAGGTGGATCCACAATCTAGCTGAAATAAAACAAGACCAAAAAAAGCCTTTACAAATATTCTGATTTTCTTCCAAAAACTGCATCTTTTTTTAAGGCATTAAAATGTAAATAAATCAGTGAGGATGACAGAGAATGCTCAAGAAGAGGCAACGAGGCTGATATGGTTTTTAAACCTGACTTCTGTTGTGTTTATTGATGTGATTTCATCTTGAAGTGCCCAACCCAGCTGCTGCAGGGCCAGAGGGGCTGGGGTGGGTCAGCTGGTGAAAGGATGTTGGTCTAACCCTGCTGAGGAAGCCTCTGCAAACAGGGAGTGTGGCCACCAGGTTCTGAGCTGATCTCAAAATCTGTGTCAGAACTATTCAGTAGGGTTTGGAAATGCTCACCAAAGGTTCCTGGTGGATTCATGGGTGTCCTGCCTTTCTCCATGGGAGCACTGAGGTGTTGGAGTGAGATCATCAAGGTGATAACATTTAGGTGGTTTTCCATGCACAACACAATATTTTATTTTTGTGCTAGTTTATTTTATTTCGGTGATAACAGAGAGCTGGCAGGAATACATGGAGAAGGATAAAATCCCAGGAGGGTGCCTGGAGACACCCTGTGCTACAAAATGTTCTGCCTGACAGGAGGCTCCCAGTGCAGCCTTCCCTTCTGTGGCATCATCCAGCACAAACTGCAGCCCCACGTTTGTATCTCAGAGATCTCTGGACACTCTGGTTTCTTTGCTGGGTTCCTTAAGTTCCAGCACTAGAGCTGGTTTGGTGTTTGGGGGTTTTTTTGAATGGTGGTGATGTTCATTTTTATATCTAGACAGCCTGCTAAGCCTCAGAACCCTGCTTTAGTTTTTTAAATATATCCTTATATCCTTAGCATTCGTTCCCCTCTTTAATTAAGTGATAACTACAGATTTGTGCTAAAGGCTTTTTATTTCTAATAGGGTCTTTTATTCACAGTTTGAAAGCAGCATCTTTTTTCCCCCTTCCTTGAATATAGTATTGAAATTTTTTATACACTTACCATGAGCCTCACAATAATAGTGTCTTTTAATAGTCTTTCCATCATGGATGAGTTTTTTACCTTTTTAGCTGTTCCTTTTTGTTTGCTCTCAGAAAGTTGCTTCTTTTCCATATAATTCTCTTCTTGGAGCTGAGCATTACTTTGGTTGATTTGTGTGTGTGTGGTTTCCTCCTACCTCCAAGGACACTGAAATCAATTCTGTATTGAGGAGTTGTTCTTATTTTGAAAATGGGTCTTCAGTAACTGCAGCTTCTGCTGTGTCCAGTAAGGGAGTAATGAGGAATTGCTTTTTGCCCTTCTGAATTCTCCTTTTCATCACAAAAAAATTAAGTGTCTGCTGAATTTCAGATGTTTTCTCTCTGCCTGTGCCCCCAGCCCTGTGGGGTGTCAGCCACCCCTCCCAGCTTTGTGCCATCAGCCCATTTGAGGGGGCATCTGCCACCTCATCCAAATAATTGGTGGATAAATTAAACAATACAGGACCCAGTTTAATATTAAAAATCTGATTGAAACTTTCTCTTGAGTCTAAAAATCTGGCCCCCAGATTTTCATTTTATATAGTAAAGAACATGCAGAAAAACTCTTACTTTCGTGCAAGGTGTACAAGTCACTACTAACACTGAAAATCTGTGTTTTCTTCAAAAAATAATCCAGGAGTTTCCTTTTAAATTAGGGAATTAATATTTTATGTGATTAGAATTAACTTTGGGAACATTTATCTCATCATGTTTGAATATTCAAGTCCATGATGTATTTTGAGCTAATTTTGGGTAGGCTCATTAGGGAGAAAAGGTGTTGTTATTAATAGTAATTTGCAAGAACTTTTGTTGAAGATTAAGTTCCCTTTCAGACTAGATACCTTACAAGTCAGTGACAAATATAGGAACAGGCTTGCTTAGAGAAGGTGTAAAATCTCAGGCTTGAGTTAATAAGAATCATTATTAGCTTCTCATCTTCCAATATTCATTAACATCTTTATCCCAATACAATCAACTTTGATGACATTACTTTCCTTTTTAGTACTTTCAGAAGAGAACAGGTGAATAAAAGGTCTTAGTATTCAATTAAAATATTCTGTACTCTTGTTGCAAGATCTCCCTGGTCTAACACTGAACATGCAGCAGAATCCATTTTCCAGAAACAAGGATGTGGTTTTGGTATCAGTGCAAAACAATTTTGGTTAGAAATAGATTTAATTTTCCAGTCCTACTTTTGGGCTGTGCTGGACCAGAATTTTCAGTGAAAGAGCTTGGCTGAAGCTCTTGAGCAGCTGAGCACTTTTGTTTCACTGCAGTCATCTTTTTTACACTCTCTTGTGGAGAAAGAGGAACTCAGTTCAGAATGTTCTCTTTTACTAAAGGACAGCAGCTTTGACCAACATTTGATGCATGTTCATGATGGAAATGATGAATATTTGAGATCAGACGGGGAATACTAAAAAAAGTACTATGATTTTTTTTTTCTTTTAAAAACGTGATGTTTTCGAAAATAATTTGAGCATATTTTGCTTGATTATGTTTAGATTCCTCCTTTTAGAAAGCATGACTTTCAGTGTAAAGTAATAGAGAATTACCATGTAATTTTTCTCCAACTATTTCTAATGACTAGTGCAGTTAATATTACCTTGCATATCATTCATCATTTTAGGATGAATGCTATTAACTGAAAAGATTTTGGTGGTTTTTTTTTTTTTTTGGACATAATACAATATAAATAAGAAGTAATTAGTAATTTGCATAGCAAATACCAAAAAAATAAGCGCATCCAAATTAATGAGATGTGTATCTGTACGCACACTAAAGGAAATTACACTGCTTAAAGAAAAGGAGATGTATCCATCCATTCTTATGCAAAACTCCTTGGAGTTAGCTCTGATATTAAGTCAAAAAATCTCTTAAAATAGACACAGCTGCTTTGATTAGACAAATGATGGTACAGTGAGAAGAGTTCAAAGCCTATAAAAAGCTTTTTTTTTTAATGATAGCTGGTTATAAGTGCATTGTCTAATACAGGGATGGTAAAGAATACAGGTAAAAGGAGGACAGCTTAAAAGAAGCCCCATGCAGGTCATTATTTCAGCCATTCCTTTTGTATTATTTTTACCATCAATTGCAAGATTTCATTTTTTAATTGAGGCATTGCATTTGAGTAAAGTGTAATTTCCTCTAATAGATACCTAATTGGACTAATTGTCTGCTGTAATTAGTTAGAAGTCTTGCATGTCTTTATTTTAAATGTTGAAGGTCTCATTAAAATTCCTTCATGTGAATAGAAGAATATACCATTAATCTAATTGTTTATGCAAAGTGAAAATTATCTACTCTTTTATGTGATATCAAAGATTTGAGCACTTAAAGATGGAACTTGGGGACCCTTATCCATCCAGAAAAATTCACTTTAGGATGTGTTAGGAGGTTACCAAGTTACTCCAAACCCCGTTCAGCTTGGTCTTGAATGCATCCAGGGATGGGGAAATTACAGCTTCTTCGAGCAACCTGTGCTGATGCCCTGAAGTTTGAGCTTTCATATTTTCAGATTCTGTATTGCCCAGGGGTGCAGCTCTGAGCTCACAGTCAGGGTCACTCAGCTCTCTGCACACAGCAGGGACACAAAACAAATCCTTGTCCTGCTGCACACCAAGGACAACTTTCAGCCCAACAGCACAAACAAGGGTGGCTGGAGGGAGGAACAAGAAGGATGGGAGCTCACAGCCTGGAGCTGGGATTGGACAATTCAACCCCAAGATGCAAAGGGACCAAAACTGATCAAAGTGTGAGACATCATGACCATTTGTCCATTTTGTGCCCATTTTGGGTCCACCTTGGTTGTAGCCCTGGCCAGGCTCTTGTCCTGCCCAAGGTGTCCCCTAAAGGCCTTTCAATAAATCTCTGCTTTATTCTCCAGCTCTGTCCAGTCTCTGTTCCAGGTCAGCCTTCCCAAGGCATCAGTTCCAAGGCCTCACCACCCTGCCAGAGAAAAATTTCTTCCTAATATGTAGTTTAAGCCTATCCTTTTTCAGCTTAAAGCAATTTCCCCTTGTTTTATCACTCCATGCCTTTGCAAAACTCCCTCCCCAGCTCTGCTGAACCCCTTCCCTTCCCTTCCCTTCCCATAAGGGTCTCTAAGGCCTCCTCAGATTCTTCTCCACACTGAATATCCCCATCTGGCAGCCTGTCCTCCTAGGAGAGGTGTTCCAGCCCTTTGAGCATCTTTGTGGCCTCCAGCAAGGACACATCCTCCTTATGCATTCTCCTTTTTATCAAAAAAGATTGTTGAATTTCAGACATTTCCTCTCTGCCTGTCCCCCCAGCCTGTTGAGGTCCCTGGGGACCCTCTGATGCTGGCAGCCCCAGAGCTGGTGCTGGGCTCCAGGTGGGCTCTCCCCAGAGCCACGGTGAACAGGGAGAGAATTCCATCCCTTGGAATTGTGTCCATGCTGCTCAGGCTGTGATTGTCCTCCTGGGCTGCACGTGCACACTGCAGGGTCATGAAAACTTCCCCCAATTCCTTCTGCTCAGGGTTGCTCTCAATATCTCACACTTTGTTTTCTGCAGAGGCTGGTAAATTGAGCTAAGGCTCCAGTGTATTTCTGAAGCCCTTTTGAGAGGTGGATAGAGGCAGAGTTTCATCAGAGCAGTAATCACATCAGCCTGTGCTGAGGAGACTGTTGCCAGGCTTTATGGGGCTGATTAGAGACAACAGCTTTGAGACACGTCCCACACACATTTAAGACTTCATGAACAATGAAGATCATTTTGCATGACGCTCACAGCACAGTGTCATTGCAGGATAGGTAGGGATTATCTCAAAAGTGAAGGTTTGATCATTTCTTTTCCAGCATTTAAGACATTTTGACATGTTAAACCAGCACTGTGGCTGCTGGGACATGTTGGGAATGCTGCTGCACAGCTGGCACATCCTGCAGAGCTTCTCAGGAAGAAATAGGGACTTCATTTCCATCAGCTTTTGGCAGTACACTTTACAACTATCCTTTTCTTTAGGGGCCACTATAATTTTTATCATGAGCAGAAATAATTCCTGCATTGTAGCAGTGGAGAGCCAGAGCCTGGAGGAGTCTCACAGTGAATGCTAATCCCCTCCTGGGGCTGGCTCCCACAGAACAACAAAGATGAACAAGGATTTGCTGAAGCGCTCATAATTCAGCTGGGTGCTGTGCAAGCTCTCGGATTATTTCTATTTTCCAATTTTTGTGTTTCTGAATGCTCAGAAAGCAACAGCCAGGGAAAGAAAAGCCAATTTAGCCATGCTGCTCTTGCCTTAAGATATCTTCATTCCAGAGCAGACTATGGGAAAGTTGGATTTTTCTCTAGGGAGCTGGGTGGAGTTTTTGTTTCCTGAAGCATCTCTGCCTTTAGTCTCTTCTGAGCAAACCACATGGAACACCAAGATCTGCATTCAAACCATCCACTAATCCACCAAGATCCTGCATTGAATTTTATTGAAGTGATTTTTTTCTTAAAGAAAAGGAGTGATTCAGTCATTCAAAGATTGCTGTTGGGCAATGGAAAACTCATGTTCTCTCTCAGCTCTTTGATGCCCACATGCAGATTGATTATTAAATCTCCTGAAAATACAGATTGTGAAATTACAGTGAGATGAGAATGTTGTTTTGTCAATTATTTGTTAGACATACAGCTGGCTGGTGTTTGTGTTGGCTTATGATCTTGTATATTCTAAAGTAGAAAATTCATTTTATTGTAGCCAAAATCTTTTAGAAAAGCATTTTTTAGGCTTGATGAGCTATTTAGGTGGATATAAAATTACTGGCTTATATGTCATACACTTGAAACTTTTTATGCTTAATATGTGTTTAAATGGACAGAACTTCTATGGGGTTTTAGAACTAAAGGATTGCTGGCTTAATCCTGGAACCTCAGCAAATCTCAGGTGGCAATTTAAGTGTGGGCAAAAATGAAATTATAAATGCCTACCTGACATGACAGTTTTTATGCAGGAAAATTTTGTTTTGCTGACATTTTTTGATTCCTCCCCTTGTCACAAGTATCTTGAATAAATAAGGTCTGTTTGGAGCAGGTTTAAATTGGGAGTTTTCACATTCTGCTTCAATATCTTGTAACTATAGTATAAATTTACACTGATCCATTCATTCTTTCTCTCTCATATGCAGCCTGACCTCACATAAAATGATGTAAACAGAGAAATTACTTGTGCCAGCAAACCTACTGTAATTTGAGGCTATTAAAATAGAGGTTAGAATCTGGCCATGAGTATAAATAGAGTGTAATCTAATTTCTTGAGGTCTGCAGATTCAGTAACTTTTGATATTTATGAATTCAAACTCCAGCAAAGGTTTATGCTGACATGCACCTGCTTGATGCAGATTAAAAATGGCTGAAGGATAATTTTTGGGAGGAATGTGTGTCCAGCTCAGGACTGAGCCTGGACCTGGGGCTATGAAAGTCAATCCTTTGGTTTTAATGCTCTCCATCCTATCCCTTGCATACCAACCTCTGCCCCTACTTTGTGTGCATATAGTATAGATTTTTTTTTTTTTTTTATGTTGTGGAAGGAAACTGTGAAATTTAACTTGTTAAAGAACGTTTTTGCCTTTTGGAAAAAAAGAAAAAGAAGTGGAATCATAATGTCCACCAAAATTCTCCTCACTGCTGTTTTCCAGTGCACTGCCCTGCAGGAATTATAATAGTTGATTATAAGATGGCATTGGCTGAGATGAACATTTTTGCTCTCAGATTCCTCCCTGCTGCAGGGATCACAGGGACTTTTGGGTGGGGGAAAGCAGCCCAGGCCAGACAGAACAGGGGACTGTGATTTTCATCTCTTTGTCCCTGGAGGTGACAACTTGGCTCTGTACACAGCAGGAGTCATGATGGACAGTCAGCACTAACATTTGTGTCAAAACAGACTCCACTGGAGCTGAACTAATACAGATGTAATGGTGAGAGAGTGGGAGAAGGAGAAAGGAATCCATGGTTTGGACTTCAGGCTGTGAAACAGAGGCTGCATCATCTGGTCACAGTAGTCCTTCCATCAGATCATTGGCAGCCTGAGAGATCTTTGACTAGCCAAATACCTTGCAGACATTTTTATTTGTTGAATCAGCCATGCAAAACACAAAAAAAATTAATCTGTTGTAGAGAGCTAATTATAGGCAATTAGGCTTCTGTGCTGTCAGTTAATGATAATAGTGTTAAAAAAAGAATAACCATTGTTGTTGTATTCATGACTGCATTTTATGCCTTAACTTCATATTCAAAGGGAAATAGGAGTTGTTTTTTTTTTTTTTTAATATATGTGTGGTTGGTTTTTTTTTTAATCTATTTTATATGTGTGTTGTTCTGTAAATTTTCTGCTGTGGTTGCATGCAGCCATCAGGTTTGCCATTTCTGCATTGTGGTAGCTCTCATTCCAAATGAAAAGAGCACAAATTGCTGACTTGGGCGATGCGGCGCTCCCGACGTTAGTAAATCTTATTTGTGTAATTATCTTTCACCCTAGCAGGACCAAGTAAATCATGAGTCTGCCACACTCAGCATGATGTGTGAGATAGATTTCGTTGGTGGGGAAGGACTAAAAGTTTCCACAGCCTGTGCTGTGGAGCTCAGCTCTCTGTCTAGGTGTCATAACTCACACCCTTGAGGCTCAGAGCCAGCCTGGAGAATGCGTGCACTCCCCACCTTCCACAAATGCTGCAATGCCTCTCTGCCATGGCCTAAACTTTTTCAGTGGCTCAAAGAGCAAATGAACCCAATCTGCTGACAGCAGCCAGCCTGGATGAAACAGCAAATGTGGAACCAAGTAAATCGGAGTTAAAATCAGTATTTTCCAGCATCAACTAAACGTGGTCAAAGAGATTGTCATTGCCTTTAATTAAGGCTTGATAGGATATGTGGGTGGGTTAAATATGTGTCTGCTGGGAGACTCTGCATGCAAAAAAAAATATAACTGGTGTTTCTAGGAGACAAGGTAGACGTATAAATTATGAGAAATAAAGAAATGTCATTACCCTTTGTAGATCTGAGCTGAGTTGCAGAAAAATAGCTTGCATGAAAAAATCACATCATCCCAGGTTTGCAGAGAACCAGTAACAGCAGCTCTGAGTCCTGGGACTTGCTGTGTGTCCGTATTTAAGAACTGGGATAAATAGGCAGTGGAATGGATAGTTTTAAAGAGTATATTAATTAAATAGTAGTAAAGAGTATGTGAATTAAATAATGAAATAAATAGCTGTCAGTAATGGGTTGGGAGGCAATGATCACTTTGGGTTAGAACAGGAATAGAAGAACTTCTGACAGGACTGGCCCACCTGGTGTCCTTGATTGTTGTTCAGTGATTGAACATTTCCTTAGATCGTGGACAGGCCAGTTGTGACTGAACCTGAATGCTCGCCACAGCAGACAGAATATCTCATTACTGTGGTCCAGGATTGCCTGATGAGTTCATTTTTTCCTTCATTTAGTGTTTTCCTGTGAGGTATAAAAAATCACAGAGCTAATACTGTAATAAACAGAGGAGAACTACACAACTGAAATAGTTAAAATTGTGATTTCCTTTGGAAGATTTACCTGCTTTACAGGGGTTTAGTAAAGGGCACCATTGATCTTACGAGTGATGTAATTGTTTTTAATAGAGCCATACGAAGTCAAGTTGCACATGAGTTTTATACACATATTTCCTATATTTAAGACATCTATTTCCTTTCTCCTGAAGCACTAGTGATGGTTGGAGAAGATGCTATTCTCTCTTCCTATTTTCATAATCAAAACTGGAGTTTTGGATACAAGGCAAATCTCACTGAGTTTCAGGCACTGGGAATTCAAAGCTAACCCTGTCCCTGTGTCCAGTCACCTTGGCGAAAATAACATTTAATAATATGAAAAGAAATGAAATGTAGGACTGAAACAATCCTTTCCTTCACTTTCTCTCCCCATGAGATAGACAGTTAGTACTTTAATTCACTCCTTTAAATGCAAAAGAGTTTTAATTTTAATTGTAAGAGGGTGGTGCTGCTTCTCTCAGTCAATATCTGAGTCACGTTCTGCGTGATGAGGGAACAAAATCCAAAGTACCTGATATGTGAAAATAGCAGCTGTGCCTTAAATTAGAGTCAAGGACTGGGATGGGAGTTGCTTCTCTGGAAGGATGTATTAATAGATAAAGCTGAGATGTATGACTACCACTAGCACAGAGATAAAGCTACAGTTTAGATCTCTTTAGAAATTAAATGTGGCATTTATGCATGTATGAATCAGAAGGCACATCTGAATTTGTCAAACTTCCATCAACTATCATTAGGCTTCTACAACTTCTTTTTCTTTTTTTTTTTCCCCCTCAAGTTTTCTGGCTTTTGTTCACATTTGCTCAGCGTAGGAGCTGTGGGCCCTTAACAGTGAGAGTTGGCTTCATTTCTGCTCAGTTTTCAGCTTCCTGAGCAAGGAGCCTTTTATAGACTCTGACACAATTGTTAATTATGAGTGTTGCTCTGCTCATGCTTTGGAATACCAGTGGGAAGATTAAGGTATTGAGAGAGACATAAAATTGGCCCACCTTGCGTCAATGTGGCATGAGAAGATCTGATTTGGGAAGTTCAACTTGAACTCGGTGACATTTGGAAGAGTCCAGGTTTGTATTTCTGGCTCATGTATAATTAAGTAGCTTGATTTTGCAAGGTGCAAAATCGATATCCTCAACTTTCTGACAAAGTGGGATTTTTGTTTCCCCAAATTGTGTTTCCATACCTCTCTCTCATCAGAGAAACCTTACAGGTTCATATTACAGGGAAGTTTTAGTGAGTCTGTTCCCAAAGAGCTCTCTGGGGATGGATTGCAGGGAAATGACAGACACAGAATGGCTGGAAATGAGAAGGGACACCCAGGGCTGGTGAGAGGCACAGAGAAGTGACCAAGAGCAGCAGGAGGAGCAGTATTGATAGCATAGGGTTAAATTTTAGTTGCATAGGGATAGAACGTTCTAAAATCATGGGGATTGTCTACAATAGATTTAGTGGGGGGTGGAGAGAGAGGTTGGGCTTGGTTAGGCCTGGGAAAAGGGACCAGGGCTGGGAAAGCCCTGGGAGTGAAGGGTTTGCTTTGTCTTTGGTAAATCACGTGCTACTGCACCTGGGTATTTGTCTCATGATAAATGATATGATTGTTAAATATAATTAAATATAATTATTGTGTAATCATAAAGAGAATCATGAGGAGTGATGTAATCGCACCAAGAATCATGAGAAAGAATGTTTTTGGGGTCTGGGAAATTCATGCTTGGGTAGAATCAATAGAATAATATGGGGTTAATAATTAATACATTCATGTAACCAAAAAGGGTATAAAACATGCTCAAATCAACTGTAATGTCTGATTTGGGTCTGTACCCCAGGCTCTCAGAGCTCTCCTCAATAAAAACACCCATATAATCATACTTGGTGTGACTGTGATTTCAACACCAACAGCGTGGCCAGTGCAGCTCTCCCATACAATCATACTTGGTGTGATTGTGATTCCAACACTAACAATGTGGCCAGTGCAGCTCCCCTGTACAATCATACTTAGTGTGATTGTGACTTCAACACTAATGGTGTGGCCAGTGCAGCTCTCCCATATAATCACACTTGATGTGATTGTGATTTCAACACTCACAGTGTGGCCAGTGCAGCTCCGTGTTCAGAGCTAACCAAGGTGCTGAGCACAACCCACACCCTGGGAAGAGCATCATTGTTTAGTTTTTCACCACAGGACTGCCCCAGCCTGTGGGTGTCTGATGCCTTTCAAACAAAATCAGGTGCCCTGCCATTTTTTTTAATGCAATACCTACGGAGAGGCACAAAATAAACACAAACCAATGGGCAGATATCGTGTGCAGTGTAAGGAAAACAATCAGCACACTATTTTAGTCCAGTCCTGTCTCGGATTTCAGCTCCCAGATAAACACAGCTTTGCATTCAAAGACAGCATTTAGCACAGCTTGAAAAGTGGGCTTGTTTATTTTTAGTGTTTTGAAGGATCAGCTCTCAGACAAATCATTTTTCACATAAACCAACTCATAAATTCCTAGGATGCTATCTCAGTCATCCCGAATATGCCAAAGAAGTGAAGGTCACAGGGTGTAAATTGAAGCTGTACAAGTTTGCCTACCAGTTTTTATGTTTGTATGCAACAGAAGGAAAAGAGCCGTATATATTTTATTTTTTATGGTTTTTTTCTAATCTGCTTTTTCAGTCCACCTGCAAGCCTTAAATCACTGAGGGAATACAGTTTCTTTAATGAGTAACTGGTGTTGGTGGGTAATTCCAATTCTCTTTCAGCTAGGAGGAGAGTCAGTTCCTTCTGGACAAAAATTTTGTAAGAAATGCAAAATGAGTTGTCATCATCCAAAAAAAACCCCAGACAACAAAACAAAACAACCCCTTGGTGTTCAGTTGTTTTACTGTTGGGAATGTTGGGAAATTTAAGGGGAAAAAAGCCAAAAGCGGCAAAAATTCAAATGAACAAAAAAGCCCCCCACAACCTTCCCAATTCAGCAACTTGAAATTCACATTAATTTTGGGAAAATGACAATATATATTTTCTTTTTCTAACAAAAAATAGACTATATCATTGCTAACCACAAATTTCAGTATTAATGACAGCTTTGGGTAGCCTATTCCGGTTTCTAAACCATTTAAGTTAAAAGAATGTCTTGTATTGTTTGCTTAAGTCATGCAGTGACTCTTCTAAGAGTTTAAGCAATCAAGCACATCAGAAATTTCTTGCATTGAATTGACAAACCCCAAACCCAGGGTGCTGAAGTTTCACAGAGCTTGATCTAGACTTTACTGCTCTGGAAGTAACGGATTATTTCAAACAACAATATTTCTTTTTTTGGTAGTTTAAAGATTTCTCAGTCTCTAAAATGACACCTTGATTTATGCCCCTACATTCTTGTGGCTTACTGCAAAATATTTATCTAATCAATTGTGGAACTGTCACAGAGGAAAAGTCAAGGGCCTATTTAGAATGCAAATTGGTATAAACGAAAGGCTGTGGTGTTTGTGTGCCTGCTGCAGCATTCTGACCCCTTTTGTGTAACTAACATTCAGTGATGCTGAATATTTAATTACACACTGTGCCAAGTGACTGATTAGAGTAATTGAGGCCTTTTAATATTGCACATTAATAATATGGGGTGAAATTCTAATGTTTGACCCCAGGTACACGCAGGACTCAATGATCTGAAGTTTAGTCTAAAACTGATCTTAAAATAATTGCAACTGTGCACGTGATTGTTTTACTCTTTGAAGCAGTTGGGGGCAATTTAAAGTGTAAGAACCTGTATTTGTGTTAGGCAGTTCCAAGTAGGGCTTTCCAATATTTAGGCTCTTGCAAGGAGAGAAAGTTGTGATTTCTTTTCTGATTACTTCAGTATTGTGATTTCTCTGTGATTGCTGGCTGATTTTATAGCTGTTATCCACAGCTATAAATGAATGGAATGCATCCCTTGAATTGTCTCCCTGAGAAACATGTCCTCCTCTGCACCAGCCATTCTCTTCCAGTGCACAAAATTTTCAGGCATGAGGTAAGATTAGCACTTTCCAGAATCCCCAGGTCTGAAGACAACTGGAAGAATTCAGACATATTTTTACACCCTTGATAAGACTAAACTGCACTTTGATGGAGATCAAAAAATGAAGCCACAGAAAACACTTGTAGTCATTTTAAAACTGTTGTTTATACTGTTTTCCTCCGTAATTGCACAGACTCTTTTTGTCAGGCATTGGGAGGAAAAAAAAAAAAAAATCTGGCTTTTGCTATGGCAACACAGAGGACTTAGAAAATGATCTCTCAGCATGGAAGAATGATGATTCCTAAAATAGTGCAGGAGCTCTGAAAAAGAGCGAGGTTCTCTCCTGTGCCAAGGTCCTTTCAGCTCTGGCATGGGGGTTCTCCCACAGGACTGGCTGTCATTGTCTCGTCATTAAACTTCTTTAAACATGCAGTAATTTAGAGCAACCCCAACCCTGGTGTAATTTATGAGTGCCTGGCTGTTGTCTGCAAGGAGCCCTGGATGTGTTGGGAGCTGCCACAACACTTTCCCCAACTTTAATGCATCCTGAAGTGAGGGGGAGGGATAAATAGCAGAGGATGAGGATCCTCTCACTTTACACTCCTGGTTAGCTCCAAATAGCTGAGAGAAGCCTTATGCAAATTAATCTTTTTAGCAGGATTTAGGCACTGCATGCTTCACAAAGAACTTTCTGCTCAGGTAGAAAATTGATCACGAATTTCTTTGGGAGGTGGCTGCTCTGCTTCATTAATCCCAGCAGGCAATAATTTGTGAACAAAACAATGTCACAGGTCTGTGAGGCGGTGTTTAGTAATACAGCATTGGGGTTGCCACCTCTGAAGGTGAATAAATCTAGAGGAAAGCAGAGCTGGCAGTAAAGTTCTGCAAAGTTCAAGCTAATTACTTCAATGATTTTAGAAATTACTGCAAAAGAACTCTTAGTGATATTTCCAGCTAATGAGAATGCATAAAATCCTTGTGCCGTAATTTTTTTACTGCTGACGTGTGCATTCCTTCACCAAAAAAAAAAAATTAGAATAAAAATAAACAAACATCCAATGACTTTCTTTTAATGCAAAACACAAGTACCAAGGGTTTTTTTTGTAAGGATTAGTGTCCTCTGCTACCTTCTGTGAGCATTGTACAGGATTTTCAACATTTGGAACCAAAATCCTGAGGCAGCCACTTGCAGGATATCTGTCTCTTCTGGTCCCTAAACCAGTGGTTCCCTTCATTCCTCTGTACAGTGCATCTTGCACAACAAAATGGTCACACATGGGAGGGAATTACAGCTAATATAGTGAGACACAAAGATTTATTTCATATGCCCCTTGAGTGGTTCTCTGGTTCTAATCTTGCCCTTCTGCCGTCTCACGTTGGGCAATTCTATCTCAGAGTTTCTCAGTCTGCTGGACAAATGTAGAGTGCTCATCACCAAAACTCACAGCACTGCCTGATGTGAGTTTAAAGGCAATAATTTCTGCTGCCATTCATGATTTTCTGTTTCTAGCCCAACATGCCTAAGGGAGGAATGGTGTCTCATGGCCAAATTCAATCCGGGGTACTGAGATTATTCCTTATTGGGAGAACTTCTTGTTATTTGTCTCTGAGATCAGACACAGCAGCTGCCTGCCTAGAACCCCACAGACGGCAGGAAACCAAAACCATTTGTGTGTCTTGTTTCTCCAAAAGCTGCTTATCAGCCTCATAGGCAAATGCACACATTTAGAGGAGCCCACTGCCCCATTCATTTGCACAGTACACTGAGGTTTCTGTGCTCACAGTGGTGTTACTCTGGTGTACATGAATAAACATGATTCATCTACAAGAAAGGTTACTCAGTACGTTTTTGGAGCTGCTGGGTTCTGCTCTGCCTTTGCTCTGTGCCAATATTATCCAAAGTTACTCAGCCCTACACCTACTGTACATATAGCTCACCTAGCAGTTGACATAACCCACAGAATTATCATTTCAGAGCCAGGGATTCAATCAATGGCTTTCAGGTCCATTTTGAGATGAATGAATGCCTCATTCTGTGGTAGGAGCCTCCCTCTGAACAAATCTCTCCAAATGCACACATCCCTTGTGGTGCTTACAGGCCCTTCTGTTCTTACACGGCTCAGCTATAGGAGATTTTTGTGTTAACAGCTCTCTGTGCTCTGCAAACAATTATATTCAGTGTCCTTGGGAGGGAAGGTTAGGATGGACCTACCAGTTTTGTGCTTTGATGAGAGGTGTGATTGGTTTTCTTCTTTACTGCTGTAATTGTGTGAGAACTGTCCCTTGCATGGTTCCAGCTATTTTGCCATCAAAGGTGCCAGGGTATTTTATTCACTTTTTAGTAAAGGTGTATAATACATACACACATAAATTCCTTTATGCTATTATCATTAAATAATAGCAGTTTTTATAAATAATAATAGTTGGGGGGAGTTTTGCTGTTCTAACTGTCTCATTACATGTAAGAAGGTAATTTTGTTTGTAGGCAAGATTGTGGTCATCAGTAAAAGTCAGCACTTTAAAAAACTGTTCACCATTGGGGATGAGTCTGTGTGCTGTGTATTTCTTCCTCATCTTTTTACAATTTGCCTGTCTATTTGTATTTTATAGTGTGTGAAGTGAAATGCTTCCATTGCTGTGAACACAGGGTCAGTTCTCTCTCTAAAGTCTCTCCTAAACCAGAATCTATTAATTCATTTATCCTTTGTCTTCAGAGTGGTTCTGGCAGTATCAGCATTAACTGAAGCACCAGTCTACCACAGGATTCTCTTTATATATATATATATATATATATAAAATATTTATTTATTTTTATATATAAATAATATTTTCCTTTCCCTGGCTTATCTTACCTCTCCTTCTCCTTTTCATGTAAATGGGACACCAGTGATCTCACACCCTTTGGAACTGGGATTAAATCTGCCTCATTTTATCATGCCAACGCTGCTTTTCCTTGTTGCTCATCACCAGCCACGTTGTATTCTTGCCCTGACACTGCTTATCCACGGGGAGGTAATTTACAGCATGCAAAGTGCTTTGCTGTGCTAACTTTTAATGGTGGCAGCTGTACTTGGCTCAAAGGACATTTAGATCTGCCTTCACATAAATGGTTGATTTTTTCAGTCATGGGAATATTTACACCCTTGCCACTGCAAGATCTTATCCCTGTGCTGCACCCAGAATGTATGAGGTTTTGAACAGGAGAGACAACACAAATCTTGCAAATAATTCAGTAAACTGAATGAAAAGGAAGTCACCTGTGTAACTGACAGCAAAAGAGCAACAAAAGAAAAAACTCTGCAGCCCAAAGAGCTCCCTAAGCATGTTCCACAGGAGTGGAGTGCCATGGCTGTTACATCAGGAGCTCATGGAAAACAGTTTTTTACAGATGTGAGTATCCAAATGAGGGAGGTTTTGAGCATTTATGCTGTGGCTAGTCCTCATGTAGGTGGTTCTGGGAGAAAATTCTTCATATGTGAAAGCATAGGCTATGGGGGAAAGGGAGAGGAATATGTCAACATCTTGGAATGCAAATGTATTATTTTCATCTGCAAGAGATGGCTGCTCACACAGCTCCCTGTAGCCCACCCTCACCCTTCTCTCTGCAGCTGAGGCTGTGATCTTTTCTCCTGGTGCTAGGTCCAAGGGCATTCCCATTCCTTCATGCTGAAGAGTCAAAGTTGTAATTTACCACACCTGTGACATGGATGGAGGTTCTCAGTTGGGGCCTTCATTAGGAACAAATTTCTTTAAAATCAAAGGACAATTCAACCATGGCTGTGCAGAGTTTCACCAGGACTCTGTGGCCACAGAGGAAGGGTAGTGAGACTGTGGACATGATTTTCTGAGCCTGAGAATTTTTAGCTTGCTAACCATTGCTAGCTCTTACCCAAGGGAAACCTTTCAGCAGTTTTCCTTTCCCAAAACAACTTTATGTAAATAATTTCCTTTTCTCATAACGTTCTAAGTAAACAATATTCCTTTTCTCATAACAACCTCTCTGCAGGTGTTGTTTGCTATTTCTGTAACTTAACCAATGGAGGGAGGTGTCAATCCCATGCACCAATAATGTGCCTTTATAGTGCAGTGTGATATAAAAGAGCTGAATGAACTGTAAATAAAGCCTTCCATTTCTCTTTTGCCATCTGAAGAATTACTGGAGTCAATCATCTTTATTTCTAGTCCTACAATGACAGTGAGACTACAAGGGATAGTCTGGAGTTTTGAGTTTTGTTGTTCCTGGATCCTGCCTTTCCTCCTTCCAGCAGGGCTCTCAGTGCACTGGGATGTGATCACCCCTGAATTGAGTGTCAGGCTCCTGCAGGCACTGCTGGCAATTTTGGCTTCTAATATTCACCAATCACAGTTCCCTCCACACCATGCACTTTATTAAACCCCTTTTCCCACATGTGAAATGTGCAGCTGTTTTAGAGGAGAGCTCCTCACTCACACACTGGGCTCTGGGGCGTTTTATGTAGGAGCTCTCTTTGATGTTCTGTGAGCTCTGCCTGGTGACATGAGGCAGTCTCAGCCCGTTATGGAAGCAGGAATCATCTCAGACTCCCACAGAGAAGGAGCTGAGTGAAGATGCAGGAAAATGAAGTGGGCTCTTTCCAGCTTCAAATCCAGCCTAAACCCAGAGATTCAGGGCTGATAAGATCTGGAAAGATTGTTGTACCTCTCAGCTGGACTGTTAGGAATATCTACAGTTAGGGAAAGAAATAGAATATGTATTTTTGTACATAAAAATGTCTATATATATAATTTAGTATAGAAATATGTTTGCTGTACAATCAAAAAGCTCTGTCAGAAGTCAGGGGCTGGAAATTAAAACAAATACTAAATGTGTGACCACCACATGCATTCACTACTTGGATTTTTTTTTCTCAAAGATGTAATAAATTCCTTTCTGGCCTAAAAAAATTAAGAAATAAATAAATGAGACATGCACATAACTTGCTGCTGACAGAAAGACAGACACAAAATAACTCAATTCCATAAGCATAATTTCATTAGAAAATAAGTCTCATGATCAGCTTTTAGAACAGACTCTTGCTGGATATTTTTTATTAAAACCCCTACATTTTCTGTCATAGATTTTGTGCCTTTGTGACTAGATAGAGCATAACAGAAAACTGCTGCTTATTTATAAAAATCCTAAATTATTCCAGAGAATTAAGGGCTGACCATTCCTGATGGTTGGAGACCAGGTTATCTAACCCAAAATAAATCCAAAATAGGTTAAGCAATACAGATCAATGACCCTTAATTTTGGTTTACCACCCCTGGAGTTTCCACGTGGTGTGTGGTTACTTTCTGCCCATTCTGTCAGATGTAGGCACTTGGAAACTCTGACTTTTCTGTGTTTTTTTGTGCTGAAGCTCATAACCGGCACCATGATTCATGGAAATTTGGTGATACAGATTTCTCCTGGCTCTGGGATCAGCTCTGTAGTTGGATCTTTAGAGATCAAGATTGTGAAAGGATAGTTAATTTTTACTGGGTCAAGAAAATATCTTTAAGCCCTCATCTTGCTCTGGGAAGGATTTTTGGTTGTAATTGTTCAATTATCTGAATTTTATCATGTCTACCTTATGAGGTTATGTTTTCGAAAACCATCTTTGGATCTAAACCTAAAAACAAACAAATAAAGCAATGCCTCAGTGAAGCAATCAGAAAAACGTTTAGAGGGAACTTGGTGTACTTTGAGGAAGATTGGTTTCCTTGGTATTAGCTTCCTTAATTCCTCTGAATGTCAAATTCTTACATCCAAGAAAAGTACTGACAAAGAAAGCAAAAAGGCAATTTTATTTTATTTTATTTTTAATGAGACATCAACACTTTGGAAATGAAAAGAAGAGGAGAAAATTCTAAGTTATCAGTAGACTCCTCTCTTACCTGTTAATACTCAGTGGTACTAGAAAAATATATAATGAAAGATAGGAAATGAGCTGTGATTAGAAAAGTCCCTCCTGCCATTAAAAAGAAAGGACAATGGTATTTATATGATCTTTGAAAACTAAGTAACCATGGCACATGAAAGGCTGGAATGAATGGAACGACGGGGGATCTGCTCAAGTGTTTCATAGAAATCTTTTTTTCCCTAGAAGCATCACTAAATTGATTAACTTATTAGGAAAGCATACATTTTCACTGAAGAAGGGTTTTTTTATCCTCATTTCTGTCATCTGTGTGTTCTGGTTGATGTCAACACGTTTTAATCAAAAGAAATTGTTTAATAGCTTGCCCACACAAAATAAAATACCTTGTTGCAATCCAGGCCAACTAACAAATACAAATTGGGCTGGCCATCTTTAATTACACTGGTTTGGGTTTTTTCATTTCTCCTGTCAGGCTGCAAGGAATCTATCCTTATAGTCAAAACGCTTGGGGGAATAAAAAGAAATCTGAACCATGGAAATTTAAATGAAAATGAAAGAAGTGAAATGGGATGAGCACTGCCATTTGAAATAAAGTGCTAATAAAACACTCAGGTATTAGCTTCTGAAGAAGATTTTTATAGAAATCCCTTGAAGCGCTGGAAAGGCTGGAATAATATTGTAATTGGCATCCCTGACCTGCTTTATGTATCCTGCAAGAAGTTTTTGTCTCTGGCTTGAAAAGTTCATGATAAAACAAAGCTCCCAGAATTCCCTGGTCCTTAGCTTTGAAGGTCTAAAGTATGGATTTTTTCATTATAGCAGAGTGAAAAATAAACCGGTTTAGCCACGATACAGAGAGCATAATCATCAGGTGTTCTTTCCTGCACACCCTTGGATAATATTTTTTTGCAATAGCTTTGATGAGGATTCTACTCAGCAGAGTGCAAACGTGACCTTCAAAGCTGTGCTGTGTTCTAATCGTGTGTACAGTGCCCTGTAACCACATCTAAAGCTCATGCATTGTGTGTTTGGGTGTCATTTTTCAGAACGCTTTGATTGCTCATCTAGGCCTGGAAACTCTCTTAAAACCAAATCAAGCATTCATTCCTGCAAAGGAGGCAAAAAATATACTCTTATTAGCTGTGACAAAAATCAGCAGCAGCTCTGGTGTGAGGGGGATTACCAAAGGCAAAACAAACACAGAAAAGGGTTCAGGAGCTGAAATTTGTGATTGAGATACTCAAGGTGCTTTGCAATCATTAGGAATTCTTTGCAGGCCGGCATCACGCAGCCTTCTCACATCTCCTAATGTAATTACAGTGATGA
Source organism: Acrocephalus scirpaceus scirpaceus (assembly GCA_910950805.1). Taxonomy (NCBI): domain Eukaryota; kingdom Metazoa; phylum Chordata; class Aves; order Passeriformes; family Sylviidae; genus Acrocephalus; species Acrocephalus scirpaceus. Next base: position 4,322,299 of record OU383792.1, read on the forward strand.
GGAAAAGATTTTCAGGTCAGGTCCTTCATTTAGATAATTCTGCCTTAATATTCAAGGATAATACAGGAGAAGATGAACATTCTGAGCGCTGAAGGGATTCTTGTGCCTCGCAGGGTTTCACTGCAGCCAGCTTTATTGTGGATGTGTCTAATCCCTTTCTTGCTTTAGAACACGGACTCTGCTCTGCAGAAATGGATCCAATATTTGGTTTATTTGGGGTTTTTTTCCCTCCTAACCATCAGTCTCAAGGTGGTGCCTTTGTCAAATTGCAAATCATGGTTTCTGCACCCTGCATGGGTGGGAGCTCACAGAGGTGAGTGTCCCTGCTGTCCCTTCTCTCTGCTCTACAAGTCCCAGGGAGCTGAAATCATGTGTGCCACACTTGTGTCGATGCTGGAAGACTTTCCCATTGCAGGAGAAAGTTCAGGTTCAAAAATGGCAATGATTGGGACATTACCAAACTTAAAATACACTTTTCTCTTTCTGAAATGACTGTTATTGAACAGTAAAAGCACAGGCTTTGTTTTACTGCCATTCATCTCAATCTCTTCCCTTTTCCCAGAAATTTGCTCTGACTTGACAAACTGCATGTTTTTTTGAGTAACAGCCCGTATTAACAAACACAAAGCTTAATAGAATTTGAGCATCTCGAAACATGATTTAATTTGGAAGGCTGTAGTCTGTGAATATTAATTACTAACAAATTAAATTATTCGATGACAAATCACATCAGGCAGGCACCTATGTAATATTAATTGGTTTTGTCATTACAACGATTCTTCCAAACAGTGGGATACAGGCAAACTCTGCATTGATGTTTTGGCTCAAGGTGCTCATTTGTAAATGAACAATTCATCATGTGGAGGCAAAGGGAAACAGCTCCAGGTTTGTGTCACATTGCCCTGGTGTGAACTGCAGCTCTGTGATGTGACATTGTCCAGACCTGTAACCAGTGGGAGTAATAGAGGAGAAAAGTGGCCATTCCATTCTTTTGGGTGAATTAAACTCTTGGCTGCCACTACCCCAGTATAAAGTTTCTAGTGATCCACATCCATCACTTGCATTAATAATAATAAAAAAAAAATTGATAGGTGTTTGCTTCCAAACTTTAAAAATATAGCCTTTATATTCATTTGCCATTTAAAATAAGTACCTAGGCAAAATCTTAATTTTTTTGATGGAGTTTTTGCTTTTTATTTTTTTTTCTATTTAAGAATAGAGACAAGGTCTGCTGGAATCAACAGGAGTCATTCTTTTGTTTTCTACTGACTTTCTATTAGTTTTTATAGGAACTCATTACTGGACTGCCATGAGGGATATAATTTATGCTGGCAACTACAGGATGAAATTAACAGTTGGAGGGTTATTCCATAGTGCACCACGAGGGAAAGAGGTGCACCCTCAGTCCCATGTAATAATACATACCAACATTTGTGCAGACAGAATCTAGAGAAGATCAAGGCAGAAATTTGTTCCAGCTCACAAAAATGAGGGCAACAGACTTCAGACTGACTATTTCTGTTGTAAAGAATTGGATTTTAGGATACATTTCTGTTTGTTTGAAGTGTTTTGTAATTGACTTTTCAACAGAAGAAAACTTTATTATAAAATGTGTTTTGTGTGTATATGGTTAGAGATTAGACATATTATGATTGTAAAGAACATTGAATTTCTTCCCCAGAATACATTGTGTTTGCAGAATGTGATGCCTTAACATCTAAAGAAGTCAAAAACATAATTTAAATGTCTCTGAATTCAATCAATACTTTGATTCTGTTAAAAATAGTAATTTTTAATGTTATTAAATTCATGTTTATTGCTAGGCTACATGCCAGGAAATATACCTTGCTAATTTTATTTTTAAAATAATGCTGTATATTTTTGAAACAAGGCACACAGCTGCTTTCTTTAACCTTTTTATGCTTTTAATAAGCATTCTCCTCTCAGTCAGTCTCTTCTGAGATACTCTTCATCCTTTTTAGAGGTATTAGCAGTCTTGATACAGGAAAACAAAATCCAGCCAGAAACCTCTGCAAGGCCCTCAAGGTTTGTCTTGTCCATGGGATTTCATAAATTTAGGAGAAATCTGTCAGCTGAAAACACAACACAGGCTAGTCCAGTCACAAGGTGTCTCACAATAACATCTCAGTGCTCCCACAGAATATTGATGTTGTGTGGAGCAGGCAGGCCGGGTTACCTTGACCTGCCAGTGTGGGATTACAGCTGTGTGGGCACATTTGAGTTCTTTGCCTAGCCCCAAATGATCAGAGAGGCTTTTGTTTCCTCTCCCAAGACCCATCTGCACAGCTCAATGGACTAAGGACTTCTTCACACTTATTGCTTTGAGAACAGCAGTTATTGGGTGGCATCATAAATAAGTCTTCTACCTCCTTAGTCCTTGTGTTCTGCTTTAGGTAGTTCAAACACATTTTTTAATGTGGTTTTAATGTGTAGCTGTTTTTCACAGCCTCCTCACTCTAGCCAGAAGAGTGTGGAAAGTCAGAGAAGAACTCAGCTTCTGCTTTCTCAGTTTTGTCAGTGGAGCTGTTACTCAGTCTAAAGCAGAGTCCTGTCAATGAGAAACTCTTCACATCATAGCCCTGTGACACAAACCTGGAGCCGTTTCCTTTCTGTCCCAAAAGATGAATTGCTCATTTGTAAATGAGCACCTAGAGCCAAAATATGAGTCCTGACTTTGACTACATTGCAGTGTTTAGAAAACTTCTCTACTTTCCAATGCAAAACTTAAAAATCCTACAGTGTTTACGGACAGATTAATAAAGCCTTTCTATGGTCAAGGGATTTACAGAATTGCACAGAATCACTGGGGAAACTGAAGCTCACCCTAATGCTCAGACAGAAGCAAATGAAATTGTCCACCTGCCCTTTGTTTTAAGGTGTGGGATATTGTTTAGCACAAATGTAGATCAAAAATTAACTTTCTTTCTAAAGTGTAAAGGCCTGCAGTGTCTATCAGTGACCTGTAGTGAATATGGGTTAGCATATTCAGCATTTTTAGCATTTCATTGTGCAAAATTTCCTTTTCCAAGAACGCTGCCACGAGCTCTTTTAAAAATCCAAGGACTAAGAATTGACCACAGCTACCCAACGGCTTGGTGACTCCTTCAAAGAGCTGTGAGAGGTTTTACAGGAAATACCTTCCACCTGTAGAAGCTGCAGGACTTTCCCCTAATGGTAATCCAAACCTTTGCTGTTCTAGCTTTGTTCAGATCTGTAGCTACTCACCTGAAAGTCACCACTGCTGACCTAGGGTTTCCTGCCTGCCTGCTGGAGCCCCTCTCAAAGGCTGAGCTTGCATTTGTTGCTTTCCATTCCTCAGCTGCTGATAAGGGTTTGGCTGACAGGTTTTATGACACCACATTTAGTACACGTTTTACTTCCTATTTATGTAAAGTCAACTTTTCAGTGAGGACTGAGTGCACAGCAGAGTACAAAGCAGCTGTTTAAAAGCTGTGTTTTATTCACCTACCTCCCTGAGATAAGAGACACTAATTTTTCATTACAGTGTAGATAAAATGCATTATTCAGCCAATGTGACCTTGCCAACAGATCCTGAATATCTTCCAGTCCTTGAGATTTTGTTTAGTGCATATTCAGTATCAGCTGGAAGAAGATCAAATGTAAATGCTGACTTACCGGTTATTAAAAATGAACAGTTTATTAGATATCAATAGAGGTTTTAGCTATCACTGTGTTCACAACAGATAACTAAAAACATAAAATAATTAATGCAAGGGGAAAACCATATTTTATTCTTTATTTTCATCTGATGTCATCAAGAAAAGGATAAGAGGGCTTTAGACTGCCATTAACATTTTTTCAGAGTAAGCAGCTGTCCACAGGGGCCTCCCCTTTTATTTCACAACACTCATCTTGTCAGAAGAAACAAATGGCATGAATTTTGCTAGAAGTACAATTCTCTTTATCAAAAGATTTCTTCTTTGTCTGGGAATAACTCTCAGTTCATTTTAGGCTGCTCTCACATGACCCGTGTTGGTTCAGTGACTTGAAACTTGAAAGGAATTTCAGACCATTTATTTATTCCTTCTAAGTCACAACTCTCTGCCTTTTAAATTTTATGCACATTGATGATTGTTAGCTGGTTTTATTTACACTCACACTGTCCTGACCCATCCATTAAAAATTCACTGCAAGAGATTGAGAGTTTTTATTTCGTTGGTTTTTTTCTTTCAAATCAACCGGGTCAAGGTAGTGTTGACATAACTCAACAATTTTCCTGAAGAGAAATAAAATGAGTTTGCTTGCAGTGGAATGCCTCATGGAGCCAGAACCACAGCACAGGTGGCAGCAGGAAAACTCAGCCTGTGCTTTCCTGTCTCTGTAGCTGGATGCTAACACTTTCCAGTCAAAACTTCACACCACCAGTTATTTGACATCATTTTTTTTACGAAGGGGCTACCTAAGTGTTGTGCATTTATTTCCAGCTAGGCTGAGCTAATGAGGAAACAGAACAAGTCTTTTACTCGGTGTGGCTTGGCTATGTCTTTTGCTGGAAAGGAAACACTGTTTAAATTCTGTTAAATCACACCTAAATTAAGAGAAATCAGAATAACCTGCTTCTGAAACTGCCTGCTGCCAGGAGCTATTTTTGATGTCAGTATTAAATATACACAATAGACAGTATTTTTAGCAAGTGTCTACTGTATTGTTTAGGATCACAATGAAGTTGCCAAATCAGGAAATCTTCAAGTTGTTCTGGGTTACATTCTGAGTTGTTACATTCTCAGCTTTTGGAAAGTATCTCAGACTTTAAAATCCACATAATTCACTCCTTCAGTATTCTAGAAATAGGTTTCAGTGCATTCCTGCAGGAGACCTGCATGGGTGAGCAAGGAGCTTCTGGCAAAACTCAAACCGAAGAACAAAGTTTACAGAACGTGGAGATAAAAGGGGAGGCCACTTGGAAGGAATTTAGGAGCATCTTCAGAGTATGCAGAGATGCACAGAGGAAGATCCACTTGGAATTTAAAAAAAAAAAAATCTGGCAAGAGATTTCAGGGACAACAGGAAGGGTTTCTCCAGGTATATCAGGTAGCAGAAGGAAGATTAAGGGCTCGGTGCTGGCTGAGGTGGATGTCCTGGAACAATCAGGAGTCCAAGGCCATGCAGGCAAGAGAGAAAGTCTGGAGAAGGGATTGGGGTAGAGATCAAACAGCAGTGTAGAGAGGAAATTTTAAACTTTCACTTAGAAAGCAAATGCAAACAAGGCCATTCCCTGCAAAAGCACAGGAGAGGAAAACTGTGGCAATTTACTGGTGTGAATACTCAGCAACTGAGAGGAGCTGGTCCTTGTTTCTGGAGACCACAGTGGGAACAGAAACCCTGATCCTCATGGATGATGTGGAATTGGAAGCTTTGAGAACTGACACAGGGTCTTCAATGGATTCTTGTCTCAGACATTTTGGTTTGTTTCTCACGGTCCAATTAATAAAGGAAAACTTAGGGTGTGAGAATTAAAAATTCATCCATAAGGTTTCCCCCTAACTGATACACACAATCTATACATCAATTTGGAGCCAGAGCTGGATGCACAATGACTGCCACGTCTTGTCCACTTGCACAAAAGTTATAAAACTGGTGGGGAAATGCAACACCTCTAACCCTTTGCAGTGGTGTTTGAATACATGCTGGTTTCCACACCTAGGACACTGCAATTAGCAGTAATTAGTATTTCTGTAGTATGAATTTCATGGCATTTTGCTGCATGGCACCCGCCCCAGCTGCTGTTTCCAACCTGGCTTCTGCCATTTCTGCAGCATTGACATTGACTGTTTTGTTGTGCTGCAGTAACATTGCTTGTTAGTCTGTGGTTCCCTCTGCTCATTCCTGCTGACCTCAATGTTTCAGTTGATATTACTGCCTGTAGCATTCTGGCACAACCTACTGGAGTCAGTGATTTTTTGTTTCTATTTTCTACAACCCACTCAGTAACAAGTCCAGTGTGATTACATTTACATTAATGGCTCTCTGTCCAATCTTGAGGGTGTCTTGCTCTGTGTTTCTCATCAGACCTGGCTCTGGAAGTCACCACCTTTCTGTATTTGTGGCTTAGGGAGGCTCTGTGACACGAATTTTTGGAGGCTGGGCAAATATTCTGAGGAAGAATCACACTGCTGACTTGTTCATATGATCCTTTAGATATCTGTGGCCATTCAAGGGAAGGGATGCAAGGAAATGGAGATATTTGTTCTGATAAATAAGGCCTTTTTATATTTTCAACCAGTGATGCTTATTGCTTTTAGGCAGATACTGCAGAGATGCATAGTTTTCCTGCTTACCAATATCTTTTTTCTCCATGAATTCCTCGAATTCTTGTTAATAAGAGGGCTCAGTCTATGCCTGTGCTATTCAAGAGGGAAAGCAATATCCTCTTGAGTTCCCCAGATATAAAATGGTGAGGTAATTTCAACTAAATGTGGTTGAGATTTGCTGTACTAGAGTCAGCTTGAGTTTTTCTTTTCAATTTATTTCTTTTTTTTAACATACCAGCTAGCATGAAGGGAAAATAACTGAATAATGCAGTTCTTAATTGGCTGTAAATAGACAGAAATATGTGTTAGCATATGGTGACTGCTAATGGTGGTTGACTTTGTACAAAATAATTCCATCATCTGTCTGTCCAAAGGGTCTCACCATGGAAGCATGGTAACATTTAATGTAGTACATGTTTCCCTCAATGTTTCTTACATGGTAGTTAGAGTTGAATGTTACCAACTTTTATTTTCTGTGGCTTGGCAGCAATTCTATCTTTGATCATATATCTCATTTGTATCACACTTTTCTTTCCTTTCAGTAATTTAGTGTAGTTTGGTTTAAATGTGCCAAATAAAGATGGTTTGCTGGCTACTAAACCAAAATAAATATATTTTTTCACATTTAACAACCTTAACGTTTGCAGTTAGCCTCGTGCATAGCAAAACAGAGACTGCAGAGCATATGTGAGGACTCAACATTACTGGCAGAAGGAAAGCTTTTTAAATGTGAAGGACACCCACTGGGCAGTTCAGAATCTAGGGCAAAAATTGCTGTTTCATTTGCTCATTTCCCATATTTACAAATCTTTTCTATAAGAATCAGCAGCATTTATTTGAAAGCAGCTCTGGGTTTTGGCAGGTAGGCAAAGTGTTTTAAAATTTTCAGCCTCAAGAAAGCAATTGACACTTGATAATGGATAGTAGCAAAGGGTGCAGTAAAAACAGGAAAAGTTGTGAATGGTCACTTGTCTTCACAGGGTGAGTTAATTTACTCACAGGTGGTTTGAGTAACTCTGAATTTTGCAGACTGAAGCAAAACTTACACCTCAAAATCAGGTGTACACAAGCAGAATCTTTACAGATTTTAATTCATTAACAAAGACATTTCACTTCACAAATGTGCCACAAATCTGCTTTGTCAACTTATATAAAGCTTATTTGAATTATCCTCTTAGAACAAATTAGGGAAGGTTATGCAGCCTTTGTATGGATTATTATATCTGCAAGAACCACCACTGTGCAATTTCCTTGGACTGTGGTTGAGCCAGAACTACCTGGATGTCAGGGATGAGTAAGTGCATTTTAAACTCCACACTATGAAGGTTCATTTTTTAAAAAAATGTCTGAAAAATTCATGTTCAGCTGTAAACCACCTATCATCCAAGCAGGTCCTGCTGGTGCCCCTGCCGATAATTCTGAATAGTTCCTTTGTGAGTGGCCTCCTGAGCCCCAGGTAGGTTTTGCTCAGGAGTGGCTGTGACCTGAGCAGGTTCTGCTGACAAGACTGGGGCACAGCCTGGCCCTGGGAATTTGGTCAGTGGAAGGCAGGGCTTAATATTAAAAAAAAAAAACAAACAAACATGTTTTTTAGTGTTGCCAGAGCTCTGCTGATTATGCACATCTCATGAACTCAACAAGCTGTAAATAGCAGGCAATCATGCATTATTTGTGAATGGTCTCCCTGCAGTTCTGCTTAGTTCTGTAATGCACACAGTCAATATGGAAACCTGTGAAGCATTCCCAGGGATGCCTCAAGTTTGAGTTTTCCTGTATTTGAGGTTCTGTGGTGCCCAGGGGTGCAGCTCTGAGCTCACAGTCAGGGTCACTCAGCTCTCTGCACACAGCAGGGACACAAAACAAATCCTTGTCCTGCTGCACACCAAGGACAACTTTCAGCCCAACAGCACAAACAAGGGTGGCTGGAGGGAGGAACAAGAAGGATGGGAGCTCACAGCCTGGAGCTGGGATTGGACAATTAAACCCCAAGATGCAAATGGACCAAAACTGATCAAAGTGTGAGACCTGGTGACTGTTTGTGCATTTTGTGGACAAAGGCTGATTTATGTGTGAGGGATGGAAGGATGTTCACTCTGGTTCTTTGCTTTAAACATCCATGATGTGCTGAAGTGCTCCCAGCCTCAGTGGCCCCGTGGTCTCACTCCGTGCCCTGGGCTGATGGATGAGCTCCAGCAGGACCATGACACCAAACCAGCCCCACCATCAGCCGGTTAAAACCTCTGTGAAAGCTCAAAGGGTTTGGAATTCATTATTCAGGTCAGGAAAGAGATTTGGATGTTGTTACAGACAGCTTAATGAAGACTTTAGTGATGGCCAGAAGTCCAAAAAGACATGAAGAACTGTGAGGAATAGGATGGGGAATAACATGTAAAACACTGTAATTAGACCTGATAGGGAAATGTTCCCTCAGCAATGAGTGATTTGAGAGCTCTGAACAAAACCCACACCTTTATTTGTGATAAAAAACCTCAGCCATTCAGACCAAAGATTTAATTACATTTAAAAGGAGTCTAGTCAATTAATAACAGGGATAAAAATAAGAATGTGCAAAATTGTTTTTGAAAGAGGTAATAAACTGTTTGTTTTGTTTCCATGCTTATCACAGTAAGGAAATACTTAATGGGGAAGACTGATCACACCACAGATTTTAAAAAACTGTTGTGCTGGGCACTGATAGGAAAGGAGAAAGGATTATAAGGTTAAGTGAACTACAGGATTAAGCCTGTGTAGTGTTCCTGTGTTCTTGCCCTTTGCCTTTTCTCCCTGAAAATTAATCTGTGGCAATATTTCAACATCAGCTCTTTGGTGGAGCTATGGCCTGCACAATGTGCATTAAAAGGTGTCTGTAGATCAAAGCAAAATGATAGCAAAATTTAAGAAAAACACAAAAAAGAATATTATTCAGGCACAGGAAATTTGCTCTTAAATGAAAGATATTAAAGTTTTTGAAATTTAGTATAAAAAGCAAAGGTTTATCGAAGTTAATTATTGGTGGGAAGCAATACAGAACATAATTCACATAACTGCACTCCATTGGTCTCAGCACAGACAATACTCTCACTCCAATGAATTTATTTCACTTTTAATTGTAATAGTTCTACCAGGTACCTGATTTAGGCTGTACTTGAACAGACAGGGCCCTAATTCCCCATTGGTGTAAATTCCTGCAGTTCCATAGGGATCTTTAATAATTTTAGCAGTAATGATCTGATCCAGGATAGCCTGAACATAAAATTCTCCTTTGACCTTGTGACAATTTTTTAAATTAATTTTATAAGGAAAGTAAATACAACGGAGCAGAGATTAGATCCTACTTGATTTGTAACAGCATTTTCCACAGGATGATGCAGAAGCAGAAAGATCACAACCTCCATCAATAAGTAAAGGATACTTTAAATGCTTAATTGGAATGGAATTAATCACTACGTAGCTAGCAGGGCAAAATCTATGCATTGATGTCTGTCTTATCCCCCAGCTAGAGACAACTAAATACTCAGTGCTTTGTCTTCCCTCTCTTAGTCCCAGCAAATTCTCATTTTCACTTCTTGTTAATCAGGAATGTTTGTTTTCCCCTTTCTTTTGGCATCCTCCCCCATCTCTATTATTTAATTTGCTTTTAAATTCTAACAGCACTTATTCTTTACAGATCTTATACCCCATCTCCAGATACTTTTTATTTCCTTTGCCATTATTTTAGGCTTTTCTTCCCTTTTTTTCCTCCTTTATCTTTTTCTTCCTTCTGCCTTCAGAAAGTTCAGTGTGCAAGTTAATCTAACAGCCTGAAGCCCACTGATATGATCACGACTTGTGAAATAGAAACCAAGCCCTGACTGATTTTAGAGCCTTCTGGTGGCAAATCTCACATGAGCAAATTGGTTTTTGACATTTGATCAGGTCTACTTGCTTCTTAAAATGTGCTTTAAAATTAACCTGTGGGCCTGATTCTCCTTTTGTTCTGGAAACTTTGTGCAATTGTTTCACAAAACTTCCTTCTCCATAGAGTAATTCTTGATTTGATAATTGTAATCCAAATCAGTTGTAGGAAATTCACAATTGGCTTGCTTCATTATAATCCCATTCCTTAATGAGAAGTTTTGAGTCTCCTTCTGTGTGTCTATAAAGATTTAAGCTTCACAGAAAAAATAATAACTCCTTTATATTGCTAATACTGTAGAGACAATGACATTAACCACATCATATCTATCTATGCAATTCTCACATGGGATCAGAGAATGGTTTGGTTTGGAAGGACCCTTAAAGGTCAGGAAGTTCTGATGCCTTGGGAAGGCTGAGCTGGAACAGAGACTGGACAGAGCCAGAGAATAGAGCAGAGATTTATTGAAAGGCCTTTAGGGTACACCTTGGGCAAGACAAGAGCCTTGCCAGAACTACACCCAAGGTGGACCCAAAATGGGCACAAAATGGACCCAAAACGGTCACAAAATGGACAAATGGTCACAAGGTCTCACACTTTGATCAGTTTTGTTCCATTTGCATCTTGGGGTTTAATTGTCCAATTCCAGCTCCAGGCTGTGAGCTCCCATCCTTCTTGTTCCTCCCTCCAGCCACCCTTGTTTGTGCTGTTGGGCTGAAAGTTGTCCTTGGTGTGCAGCAGGACAAGGATTTGTTTTGTGTCCCTGCTGTGTGCAGAGAGCTGAGTGTTCTGTGGATCTTTCCTGCTCCTTCAGGCAGGCTGGGGGCTGGCACTGCAGCCATGCCAGGATATGTTCCAGCCTGGCTCTGGTGGTGCAGCTGCCCAGCCCCTGCTCTGAGACAGGCACTGGGCAGCACCACCCTGTGAGCACAAGGAGGTTGGCAGGCTGGGTTTTCACCACAGCTGACTGAGGTTGAATTATCCATCCTTATTTTACATTTAACTAACAAGTGGTTTCTGCCCTTTCTGATTCAGAGAATGGTATTAACTGTGTGTATGTCAAGTGACTGCAGGAATCCTACTGAATTTGCCCAGAGTTCCAAACACACGTGGAGTATCATAACCAAAATGTCCTCATTCTGTTATATTTGCTTGAAACCTGTGTATTTGTGTATTAGGTAGCTTTACCCTGCCTAGGAAAAAAAATACAAAAAAGCAGGATAAATTGTTTCTCTGTCTTCAAACATCTTCATTCTGTCAGTAACATTAAAAAATAGAAATAATTGCTTAGAGATCAGAGATAATTATCTCAGGGGCCTGTTGATATTATTTTCCTTGTTTTGTTTAATGCAACTTTTGTTGTATTGGCTCAGCAGTAGTTTTTAAACCTTCTAGTCTAATGGAAACCTTGTAAAAAATGTAATAACTTTAAAAGAAGACAAAGTAAATGGGAAATAGCTGAACAGGCTTGCTAAATACAAAACATCCATACCTGTTTTGCCACAATAAAGTCAGTCAGTGCCAAAAAGGGTTTGTCTGTTTTTTAGGAGTACAAATTGAAGATATTAAGTTGGTGCCATAAACAGCAAAAGGCAGATTCCTGACTAGCCATGGCATAAAATGGGGTGGTTATGGCTTCCATTTCAGAGGGAAATTATTCAGGACCACAAACTAGTGGTTTGGAACAATGCTGCATGTTTAAAATTCTCTTCTCAGCAACAAACTCAGTGTTTCCTTAAAAATTATTTAGCTGCTGGGAGGATTTTCAGTTATATGAAAACATCCTATAATAAACCACTGCTGTTCAAATAAAGCCTTTATTCCTACTGAATTTACATGGACTTTAGTGATACAGGATTGCAACCAAAGGGTGCAATTGACTTATACTAACTTTGCTGGGTGCATTTCATCCTTTTGTGATGAGAAAGAAAAAAATAAAGTAGATAATGGGCTGCTTTTTAGAAGAGCTGTCCCTACAGCCTGACTTTTCCTTCATACTTAGCATGCCCCAGAGTGGAAAGTGAAGGCTCTCAAATAGCAATGAGCAACAAAAACAACACATATTTTACCCTTCACCAGCTCTTTCTACCTGGGACTCTTAGAACTCTAAATACTACCTGAGAGAATCTAATTGAGAGTTCTACCCCTGTTGAGCAAAGAAAGAAACAATTCTGTAATTAATATGACTCATCTGTATGAATGTCAAGGAACTGTTTGAAGTTGGTTTCTCAGTTTTGGGTTCTTGCTGTGGAAGGAAGAGAATGACATGAATTGCAGTGTGTGTGCCACGTTTACATTCTACTTTTGCATGGCTTTCCCATGGGGAAATCCTTATCGTCCTTACAGTTCTGGATAGGCTCACAATTATGCAGTTATTGCATGGATGAACTGTTTGATTGGTTGATATCTGGAAGTGTTCTGTTAGAACATAAGAGAAGAAGAGAGGTAGTTATTGTTGGTTTATTTATTTTATAAAGAAGTGTGGATGTGTGTCAAGCAGGAGACAAGAGGCTCACCTACAATAAGAATACAGCCTGCAGTGTCTTAGTGCCTGCTTAGCACAAAGCTGAAGAGTAAAATATGCATCTTCATTACTGCAGAGAGCAAGTAATGAAAAAGAATGATTATTTACCTGCTGTAGAAAATATTTCCATAGCTTTCTAAAAGAAGACTGATGGTGTTGATTCTGTGATTAAGGTGTTCAAAAGCCTATCCAGGAAAGCCTTTGTTTTATGCATTGTATTACACATTTTGTCAGCACTGAGCACAAGGAGGGGATGGAGGAAAATCTGTGTGTGGGGAGAGGTTCTGGACAGCCCCAGCTGATTGATCATTTATGTTTACTTGATTTCTGCAGCAGGGAGGAGGAGAAGTTGTGCTCTAAAGTGGGATGGCTGCACCTTTTTTCTAATGTGAGCACCTTGGAAATTCTGCTACTCCTCAGTCTGCTGCTCAGACCTGGGATCATTTTGGGAGCTGGGATAGAGGTCCCAGGGGATCAGGAGGAACACAGTGTTCTTTAGCTGACTGAGGCACTGTTTGTCTGGACAAATAGGATTGGTGTCAAAATAAGAGAGACAAATCACCAAAGGAGATTGGTGTCAAAATAAGGGAGATAAATCACCAGAGTTTGTAAACTCACATGAGTTGTCCAGGTAACAACAGCCCTCCATGTCTGTGCTTCTAAAATGACCATTTAGACACCTTCTAGAAGTGCTCAGAGCTTTAAAAATAGATGAGCATTAGCTGCTTAAAAATTGCACGTATTTCTTTTATGATCAGATGTTAAAGAGATAATTTATGGCGTGGTTCAACACTTACACCAGTAAGCTTTTTTGAAAATGCCACCTCTTGCTCCCAGGCATTTTTATTTACAAAAGGGCACGTGGAAAAGATGGAGTGATTTGTCTCGGTGAGTAAGAGCAAAGTGAGGTCACTCCCTGTAAGCAGCAACTGTTATGATAAACAGCACATCACAAAGCCATGGTTGGCTGAGCAGAATAATTTTAAATCCTTTGCTGGATCCTCGCAGCAGCTGTACATGGCTGGAGAGATCCACACAGACACTCAGCCCTTGGTGGAATCTCTAATTTCTCACTGTTCAGTACAAACCCACCCTGAGCCCCCTCATGGAAGGAACTTCTTGGCATCTTCCAAATTAATTTTTCTTTCCTGCACTTTTCTTGAGTACATGGGATGCACAAGTATCTTTGCTGCTCTAAACACTGCTGGATCTTTCTCTCTGTGTAAATATATCCAAATGTGGCCTTTAATAGCTGCAGAGAATGTGATTTTTTTTTTTTTCTGCTGGTGTGATGTTGTGGTGGTTTGAAAGCAAAACCAGTGAGAGACTCCAAGTCAGAAATACAATTTAATAGGAAGAAAAGAAAAGAAGTAAAATAAAGTAAAATAAAAGAAATGCAATAGTACAAAAGAGCACTGACAGAGTCAGAATACAACCTGACACCCTGTTAGTCAGGGTGGTGGCAGCAGTGCAGATGAAATGCTCTTGTCCAAGCACTGATCCTGTAGAAAGGTCTGGGAGCTCTTGTCCTCTGGGAATCCAGTGGGTGAGGGCTCCCTGTGCTGTCCCAAATCCCAGATTCTATCCAGGTGGGAATGCTTGGCTCCTCCCCCTGGGCGGAGCATCTCCCCCTGGGCTGATCTCATTCTCTGAGCCCTGCAGGGGCTCCTTGCTGGCCCATGAACCAGAGACAGCTCCCGCAGGGAGTTCCCCATGAGCCATGGGCACGGCATTGCTGGGCCATGGACAGGAGAGAAGGGAAACACTGCCCCAGCTGGTTCCAGCAGCTCCTGGGGATGGGGGTGGAATACAGACTGTGGGGACAACTTACAACATTACAAACTAGGACAATTTGTCTGCTGCAAAATCTCCTTTGTGGCCAGGGCACCTCTGTTTTAACTGTGACTACAAACCTCAAGACATGTCTGAAAAAGCCCAATTGTCTGTAAGGAGGACCCATATCTTAAGAATCTATGTGGGATCCCAGGAGTAGCCAAATCTTGCTAAAATTATAGTTTTCAAAGGAGGAATCTGGGCATAGACAGAAAATTTGGTACAGCATTATATGAGCTGAGAATCTTCGAGCATAGAGGTAGGTGGAGGAGATTTAAGGCTCAGGAAAAACTGAGAATTTGTGGCAGTAGACATAAAGGAAGGAGGTGTAGGGGGCTGCATATCACTAAAAATATGTTCTTTTCATTAAAAAAATCAGAATATTTTTTCTTTATTGCTTTATTGCTCTTTCCTGTTGACTGCTTTTTTCTCTTGATGAGAGCTTACTTTGGCATTAAAGCATAGGAAATTCATGTGTTTCTACAAGAAGATCCATATGGATGTAACTCTAAAAAAACCCCACCTACTTTGGAGTTTTCCTCCATTTCCTGTTCAGTAGGACTTTTAGTTATTAATTTACCTTGGGACCAGTCTAACTCAGAAAGGCACACAGTGTGCAGACAACGACAATTTGCTGAGGTGGGTGAGATGAATCAACTCATGGTGGGACTGATTTCTTCTGCTAACTATAAAAAGTACACTGATGATTAAACTAGGAAAGATACCTCATGCTCAGGTAGCTGCTGTTAAGACACGAATCCCACATGAATGACAAAATCAAGCAGCAAAAAAAGCAACACTTATTACAGAAAATTATCTGTGGAGGCATCAATTCTTACAGGTCATCTCCTTGTGTCACTGAAATTTGAATTTTGTCCTGCACTGGACTACAGAGCACAGTACTGCCATGTTTGGTAAAGTGATAATAATTCCTCTGCTTTAGAAGGGTAGAGCAGTGCACAATTTTTAAGGACAACCATTGATTCTGAGGGAGTAACTTTGTTTAAAAATTGATGGTGGTGCTATCTGACCCACTTTTTTCTCAGGGCAGAGAGAGTCCAGTGCTTTTTCTGCCATCTGTACTGTCAAAAAGCACTTGGGGGCAGGGTCAGTTGATAAGAAAGTCAGGGCTCATTTGTTCTTTCACTTTTAAGATCATCAGGGAGCCTCATCTCCCTTTCTCCTTTTCAGGATGGTCCTGCTCAAATATTTGGAAGAGTTTACTATTTATCTCAATCTAGAAATGTCAGATTTTTATTAAACCTCTCAAAATCACACCTGTCCCCATTTGAAAGAGCTTGATTTCTGAGCATTGTTAGTTATAGAAGAGGCAAAATATATTGGAATACAGTACCATGGGCTGGAATATTGACAGAGTGGAGCTAAACTATTTAAAATATTTTTCCCCCATGATTTCTGTGCCATGGGAAACAACATTTAGCAAATACCATGGTATTTAGGAACATGTTTGCTTGCACAGAGGGTTGGGGACTACAGTCAGAATAACGTTTGTTCATCCACTAGAGCTTCACCATTTCTGTAAATTCGGGAGAACTTCAATTCAGGACGAGTAAGGACACAAGGAAACCAACCTCTGGAAACTGTGGGAGACCTCTGCTCTGTGCTTTTTGTGGCTTTTGTGCCTTTTTGTGCTTTTCTCAGCAGTGTTGGTGCCACAGACAGAGCAGTGCAACACGGGCTGTACTCAGGGGTGCCAGTCCCTGTTCCAGCAGCTCCATCACTGGAGTCCTCTTTGACCTCCAACACTGAGCACCTCCTCTTATATAACCACTTCAATATTTATCTTCCTCTGCGCCCTGTTGACACATCTAACTTATCTTTCCTTTCATGGTAGTGACATCTTATTGAGTGCAATGAGGTGAGGAGTGTCAGGGCAGGCTCCCAGGACTCTCTTGAGGAAAGCTGAGTGTGCCCTGACCACTTTTCCAGCCAGCTGAAGCACAGAGCTCTCCAGACCCAATTCCCAAGCCCTTAGAATGGGGATTTCTACCAGACCATTTGATTTATCACTACATCAGTCAAGTTTAGGAGAGTGCACACAGCTTTGGATGGATAGACATCAACCCAGTGCAGCTGTCTGAGGGTGTGTGCCCTGCATGCAGGTCCTGGGGAAGCAGGCAGGCTGGGTGTCTGGGCTGGTTGTGCTTCAGTCCACCAAAACCTGGATGTGGGATGGAATGCCAAGCTGGAGGAACTTGTCTCTGTCGGAACCCAGAACATCCCTCTGGATACCCTGGGTGATCTGAGACCCTGGCAAGGGCTCCAGAGACAAGCCATGAGAGTTTGATTAGAACAGTGTTAATTTATCACCAGCTGTAGATGTAGAATTTTGGGGTTTAATGGAGGTTCAAGAAAGCAAGATAGAAGAATCTGGGCATGTCCCTGCCCTTCTGCTTCTTCTTCTTGCCCTCCATTTTCTGCTGTGATGGTGGCACTTTTGGATTGGTTTAGCACAGCAGTGCAGTGTCTAACACAGGTGATAGGTATTGGTATTTATCTGTAAACATGGAACACGTAGTACAGAGTATAAAGGGTTCAGACTGCCCTGGTCAGGGGGCAGCTGGTGACAACCAGCATTGTAGCTAACACCCAAGCCAGGTGAGAACAAAATGTACCAGATAAGAAACTAAGATAATAAACAACCTTGAGGACCAACACAGATGCATCCCGACTCTCTTCTGGCACCAGGGCTTGGGACAAGGACTTTTGACAACATTCTCAGGGGGCCATCAGCCCAAAGAAACAAGAACCGAGAGTCTCTGTGTGTGAATGTGAGGGAACACGTCTAGGAGGGCACAGCTCTCGTTTTTTGTGGCCTCAACACCTCCTCAAGGCTGCTTTTCTGTGCCTGTCCTCTGTTCCTCCAGTGTCCTCACAGCTCCTCTTCTGTCCCTTCCTTCCCCTTTGCAGTTACTCAGCCTGACTACTCAGCCCAGAGGCAGCAAAATTCAATTTATCAGTTCAATTAATTCAATTAATAGGCAAAACCCAACGGATCAGAGAACTGGCATGGCAATCAACATCACAATCCATGTTGCTAAGTGGAGTTCCCTCAGCAGAGGGGACATGCCATTGTTATTTCCATGCTCGTATTCCATTAATATGGAAGAAACTGTTAAGGCTCTTATTAAATTGGAATCTCATATAATGGGAAGCGTTCTGGGAAGATGCTGGCGAGGCTTGCAAAGTTTTGCTGATTTCCCCCAAAGCCCTCCCAGCTTTCAGAGTGGCTTTTTCACAGAGCTGAACTCAAGGATTAACGCCGCTCTCCTGGCGGGGCTCTGTTTACCAAGGGAACTTTGGTCAAAGGGAGAAAAGTGGACAACCCCAGACTTTTCATGTCAGTGCTTCTTACTGAACAAATATCCATTGGCAGGGTAAGAGCCTGAAGGAGAAGAAAAGCAGCTTTCTACCTATTGTGCAATAAATCAAAAGGTTCCAGCGAATTTCTTTGAGTGTTAGCGAAATTGCTTAATCAAGGATTTCAAAGGGTGATCAAAACTGTTTTCAGTTATTCCTGACTTGCACTTGTATCATTCCAGACTGAGCTGAGTCTTTTCCCCCTAGTACATTCCTTTATTTAAAGGCAATAGAAAGAAGAGAAAGCAGTGAATTTCAATTATCAGAATCCTAATGTGTGGGAAATATGACTTCAATTCTTCCTCTGGAACATCTGAATAAGAGCAAATAATTGCAAGTTCTTCACTAATAAAAAGCAGAGGAAAAAAAGAAACAATAAGAGAACATTTTCAGAAATTGGATTTTCATTATCTGCAATAACACAGGAAGCTTATCTATTGTGAAGAAAGCCAGTCAGATTCTAATGTGGCATAAATATTTGCATGATAATGAGGTAATGTATTTTAGATTAAGTCAATGTATTGCTCACAAAGAAAAAGAAACAGCTGTGGCCATCCTTGGGTGAATGTGACTTTCTGGATGTGACTTTGTGCATGTCTCAGGACTCTGCTGGTTTTCTTTGGGAGGACATTTACTGTTACAGTGCAGTTACAGACTCACATCCAAACTCTGAGGGTGGCAGAACAGGGATGCAAGAGCTGCTAAAAAGCTTTGATCTTTAGGAATAAGTGAGGAGTCCCCAAAGGAGAACACAAAATATGTCTGTCTGCCTTGCTGTGTTGTATTACTGATTCCTAAGACTTGAAAATTAAAAGGGTTTGTGAGGCACCAAGTGCATAAATGTATCAACCAAAGAGTTTTAGTGCAGAAGTTATTCATTGACATCCCAAAATGAACGAGGTGGTGAACTTTCAAAGGTCTCTTTCTTTTCAAATGTGACTAAAAATTCCAAGGCACTGGCAAATTTTATTGGAATCAAAGTGAACAACATACTGCACTGATAGCACCAATCCCTTATTGGTATGAATGCTGATTGCTTAACTTTAGGAGTTTAAAAAACAAAGCAGCTGCATCCTCAGCTGCTGTAAACCAGTTCTGTGATGTTTATGGGAGTAAAGACTGTTCACAGCTGGTGAGGGTCTGGATATCCCTCCTTAAATAATCAACTGTTCTCTTAGGAGAGAAAAAATTATGCCTTAAAATCCTAAAGATGAACATGTTTAAAGGATCACTGAATATTTCCTTTTCTTTATTCAGATTTCTCCTAGAATTTAAGAATAACAAGTTTTTTTAGGGACTACTTTGAACTTCTGCTGGTCCAGGACAGAGGGACAGCCAGAAACAATTTGGGTGTACCATGTATCTTCTGTCCTGTATAAATATCCTCTGAACAACTGCCAATTATCTAGAAGTAGGAAATTGTGCCTGGGATCAGAGCACTTACCCCATCCAGCCAAAATCCCCATGCCACTTGCAGTCTGGAAACCAGAAATAATTGTTCACACCCCATTTTATGAGAGCAAGAAAATGAGAGCATCAGTCTTTGCACTCTCAAAATTGAGATGGGCATAACATCCAAACATAAAGCAGAACAAAAGGCCTGGCCAGTGAACGAATTTTAGTAGGTTAATCAAAAGCAAATCTCAAAGTGGAGGTGAATTTCCATCTCTGTTGTGTTGGATGGACATGGTGCCACAAATTCTTGTAGTCCTACATTTAAAATCAGATGGAAGCATCAGATTTCCAGGCATGTCATGGAGGATTGTCTGTGGAAAGTGGTTCACTTTCCAACACACATTTGGATTTTACAGCGTGTAGTTGGGCTATACATGGAAAAATATGCCCAGAGTCTGCATTTAGTGGACAAGAGAATGATTGTGGTAACTATAGAGTAGAAAGAAAGAAGTTAAAGTGCAAGGGAAGAGGCTGACAAGGGAAGTTGAATGAATTTCTTTCTCTCCCCAGAGTGCCAGGCTCTTGTTTCAGCAGCTGTCTGCCACTCAGAGCCTCTCTTGGCTCGCTTGCCAGCAGAAAAACTGTCAGCAATAGCCCGACTGACTTTGTGCAGAAAAAGGTGAATAAAAACATGACTGGTATGCTGAGAACTATTTCTGAATGGATTCCATAGGGCAGAAACAGACAAGGTGATTCAACTCAGCCAGAGAGGGAGAACTGAGGAGATGGGGCACTGTGCATTTTCAAAGGTTTAAAAACAAACTGTAGCTTTTGCCTCCCCATTTTATTCCATATATCTCATATCCTTTTACGAGGAGATAGCATCTTTTCCCTGCACAAGATAATCTTCACGGTCTGTTTTTTAACTGCAAAGACAGAAAACAAAACTAAATCTGACACGTCGACACCGCATCCTTAGATCAGAAAAACATACACCAGAGGAAAAAAAAGCAGAGCACTGTTGCTGCATTTGGATGGAGCTATAAAGGCCTTGAAAAACAATTATACTTAACATTTCTCATCAGTAAATCTCACCAGACTAAGGCAGAAAGTATTCTACTCCTTATTTAATGATGCAGAAATTAAAGCACGGGGACGCAGGTACGCCTTGTGCAAGGTCACTGGCAGAACTAAAAAGAGAACATTATTTTTCAATTCCCAGCAAATGAGCTTTTAACTAGGCCCACTGCTTCACTATCTAAGCAAAACAAAACAAGGATAATATAAACAAAGTCCTTGGTACTTCAATTGTAGGTGTTCACTATGAAATATCCATTAGGACTCTACTGCTAGGAATTAACCCCATGCATTATTTGGAGAACAAAAAGCAGCTGTGGCAAACTTAAGCCACCATCAAACCCATTTGTAAACACTGCAGTATGGAAAAGAAGGCCATAATAGAAATATAAGATTTATAAATATAAGAATATATTTAAATATAAGAATTATATCATTCTTATAAATATAAGAATTATCTGCTCAGTTCTGGTAATGAGTTGGATGTGACGGTAAATATGGTTACAGAAAATACAGGCTACAAACTACACCACTAACCAAGGTGTGTTCACACCTTTAATAATAATAATAATAATAATAATGCATTTTCCCCACTTCCATGATCTCTTCACATGAGCCATGATTATATCTGAATTACAGTAAATCTGCTCTGACTTAAGCCTGGGATTTCTCAGCTCTCCAAGGGATCCTGTCCCATTCCCTCATCTTTTAGGGAAGCAGCCTGTGTACCATTTCCCTTTCGATGTTCCACAGAAAAGTAGGCATTTTGTGACCTCTTTGAGTCATAAACTCTGAATTCCTTAGTTTTCTGGCAGTCTCCTTTCAACATCTTGACAGCTAAGACAACTATAATCTACCTTTTTTTTCCTTCTTTCCCCCACCTCCACTATCTTGTACAAAACCACAAAAAACTCCCTACACAACACAGTTGTTAGAATTCCTTTTGATTCTCTGGTAATTATAATAAATCCCTCTGAAACCTTCAGGAAAAAAAAACCCACAACAGAAATTTGAAAGCTTTTTCCCAACCTCTAACTCCCTCTCTTTCTTCTATTATAAGTAAGCTGAACATTATAAGGTTTTACACAGATACTTATTAATGTGTGTGTGTGTGTTTCAAGCTGGAATCCATCTGAATAAAATCAGCAGCTTCACAGAACACAGCAGATGTGATGGGAGCAGGAAAGCTTTGGTAAATCTTTGCTCACTTGAGTGGATCACTGAGCTTCTGAAACTTCTGACTTGTTCAAGTCTCAGCTGCCTGATACTTGAGGAACTTGTGAAATAAGATAAAGAAAAACCAAAGGGCATATTCCATTTGCCCTCCATAGCAAGAACAGAGTCAGAAATAATCAAGAATTAAAATTTAGAAGAGACAGAATAAACCAAAGGTTCCAAGCAAAACCTCACCCAGGAGTAAGAGATGTGATAGCCAAAATGTCATCACTCAAATATTACTGAAAATCTGATATTTAAGTATAAACTTGGAGTATGCTGACTTCAGATTTATGGGAATGAGCCTGGAAAACTCCCAAATGGCATTTTAAGTGCTGGTAAGAGGAAATAAGCATTTTTTCTCTGCCCTCTGCCATTCACAGCTGGGGAGTTCAATGGGATTGTTCTCATTTAGTGAAATTCCTGTCACTCCTGCCAATCCAGGGCATCCCACAGAAGGAATCAGGTGTAAAACTAACAGAGGTTCTCTGCACCTGCACCTGAATTCCTCAGATTTCACTGTCCCCTGGAATTTTAAAAGCCTCTCTGACAGCTTTGCTTCCACATCATGTTGTGTGTTCTCTGATTAGAAGGAAATTTATGTCATTACATTTTCACAGCTCTCAAAAAATTTTGTGTTCATTTCAGCTGTCTGGCTAAGATGCTGGCATGCATCAAATCTGTAACAAATCCCTGGGGAAAAGGACAAAACATGGGAAAAAATTGCCTGAACTGCAACTCCTTTGCCTCTCAGATGAGAGGCTTTCAGAACTAAAATCAAGATGTTTTAAAATAGACTCTGTCACATTATCAGCAATCTCAAGGGGATTTTTCCCCAGGCTTTTGTATGGAAATATGTCTTATCTCAAGAGGAGATAACTGCAACAGGTCCATATATCCATTAGCTGTGCTTTTTCCAATGCAGAGAGCATTTTTAAAAAGGCTGTTCTGCCTCCTTCTCAGCAGATTTAGGTGACTAATAGTTCTGGCTCTGGAGAGCAATGCACAAGCAGGGCAAGGAGAGGAGAAAAGGAATCTGTGTTTTCAGGACACAAATCTACACTTGCTCTTCACCACAAAGAATCTTGGTGTCATTATAAATAACTTTGCAATGCTGATGTAATTTGTTGTATTGAAAATATGTATTTGTAAATATGTATTTACCTTACCTTGACTGCTTCCCTCTTAAGATTAGCTGCAATATTTTGTGTTGCTCATCTTGTGAGTAGCTACCTGCACTGATCTGTTGCTGAGAAGTTAGTTTGTACAGAGGGCCTTAGAAATTAAATGGTTAATTCATTTTAAAGGACAGAAATAAGGACCATTCAGAAATACAGCAAATAGTTTTGCTACATTTACCCTTGCTCTGTCACCACAAAGAATCCCGATGTCATTATAAATAACTTTGCAATGCTGATGTAATTTGTTGTATTGAAAATATGTATTTACATTACTTTTACTGCTTCCCTCTTAAGATTAGCTGCAATATTTTATGTTGCTCATCTTGTGAGTAGCTACCTGCACTGATCTGTTGCTGAGAAGTTAGTTTGTACAGAGGGCCTTAGAAATTAAAAGTCCATGCATTAAATGAATTAAATGGTTAATTGATTTCATTTTAAAGGACAGAAATAAGGACCATTCAGAAATACAGTAAATAGCTCTGCTCCTCCAAATTTCACCTTGTCTGCTTTGCCAAACTGCATGAGCAGTGATAATATAGGAGTGTGCACACAGGGTACAACCAGGGCTGAGAACAAATCCTGAACACTTCAGTCCTTGAGGATCACAGAGGTGCACCTGGCCTTAATTTCACCCCTCCAAATGGTTAACAGCAAGTAACAAAATATTCTGCTGCATTCCCAGGGGAGTCCTGTGTGTTTATGATCTCAGGAAAAAAGCCACTTTTATGACGTCCTGTTTTTCAAACTTCACTCATCCTCTTGGAGCCTGTTTGGTCTTGAGAATGACTGCATCTCCCACTGCCACTCCAGCACTTCTTTCATTCAGAACCATCTATTCATCTGTATTCATAAACATGTCAATCTGCTGGTTCAAAAAAAAAATCCAACCAGCCCTTCAAGAACAAAAAGGCAACAACAAAAACCTTCTCCTTAATCCACCTCCCTCATTAGCTAGGATTAAAAACCTTAGTCAAAATGGTTGGCCTTGTGCCCAGAAAAGCTATGAGATCAATAATCCAAACAGACTTAATGATCCTCTTAGAAAAGAATAACTTTTGTACTTCTCCTGCGGAACGTTTTGAAAGAGTGATGGGAAATACACAAGAAGTGTCACATCATCTGCATAAGTTAATTTATGTTATTTTGAAGTCCTACAGTTGGAGGAGGTCTTTGGGAAATAGGATTTTTTTTTCTTCTTCTCCTCTGTTAAATGACATTTATTGTCTGCAAAAACAGCAATATGAAAAATCACAAACTGTATCAGTGATTAGCCTGTAAGAGCCCAAGAAGTTTCATTAACATTTCCAGTATCTCATTTCACTCATGAGCAGTTTAAAATTATTGTATTCCTATACAAGCTCAGTATCCCATAAGACTTTTTTTTTTTAGGCAATTTAACTTGTTGGTATCCTTATTTTGACATTACTAATTACAGCTGCAAACTTTTAAAAACTTTTATTGTATTCCTATACGAGCTCAGTATCCTATAAGACTTTTTTTTTTAGGCAATTTAACTTGTTGGTATCCTTATTTTGACACTACTAATTACAGCTACAAACTTTTTAAAAGTGTGACTTGTATTTTACAAACTCAAGCGTTGGAGGGAAGAAAAAGAAAACCAAACAGAGCACAAGGTGGTGTTATAAAAGGTCAGTGTTTTTGACCAAAGCAGGTTTAAACTCCACAGGGAATGCTTCTCTCATGGATAGAAAAAAAAAATGTCTTGGAGTAGACTGTCAGATCCTGAGCAGAGCAGGGATGTTGCATGGTGCAGGGGTGCTGGGAAATGGCCAGGCTGGGCTGGCTGCAGCTCTGTGGGAATTGGCTGTTATCAGCACTCGTTATCTGTCCTCTCCACAGCTCCTGGAAGGGAGCAGCCACAGCTGCAGCCCAATTCACAGAATCACAGAATTTCTAGGTTGGAAGAGATCTCCAGGATCATCGAGTCTGACCCAACCCTAACCTCAACGAAACCCTGGCACCCAGTGCCACATCCAGGCTTTGTTTAAACACATCCAGGGATGGTGACTCCACCACCTCCCAGGGAAGAACATTCCAGTACTTTATCACCCTTCCTGTAAAAAACTTTTCCTAATATCCAGCCTGTATTTCCCTTGGCACAGCTTGAGGCTGTGTGCTCTGGTTCTGTCAGTGCTGCCTGGAGAAAGAGCCCAAGCCCAGCTGAGCACAGGCACCTTTCAGGGAGCTGTGGGGAGTGATGAGGGCACCCCTGAGTCTCCTTTTCTCCAGGCTGAACAAGCCCAGCTCCCTCAGCTGGACTCTGAGCAATCACCTTTGAATGGCCTGGCAGTTTTGCTATTTACTCGAGACACGAGTTCAGTTTGAGTATAAAATTTTCGTAGCTAATTTTGGTACACTGAAGACAACTCACCAAAATGACAGCACAGAGTGATGTGGTGCCAGTGGTTTCAGCCAGCTCACCCAGGAGTGCTGCTTGTCACGCCACCTGCCCCAGGCTGGCACATGGGGAATCCTGCAGGGAAACTGAAACCCTCTGTGATTTTGGCTTCTCTGCTCAAGGAAGGAACAGCCTTGCAGACTTTACTCCAGCACAGCTCCCAGGAAAACCACTGGGATCCTCTGACACAGGGCAATGCCAGGGCAGGAGGGAAGGGCTGAGCTCAGGGTGGAGCAGGGACATCAGCGCCCTTCAGAGCTGGCTAGGGAAGGGATGGAGAGCCTGCAGGGACAGATGAAGGTTTGGAAGCAGGTAACAGAGGTGAGGTAGGAGCTGAGCAAATGATGGAGCCCAAAAAACGTAAAATCTAAAGGAAGACAGAGGCTGCAGCAAGGAGGAGCACCACTGGGCATGTGGAGTGGCTCTGCAGCAGGCTTGAGGACACAAAGAGCACTTTTTCCAAAAAGTGACACTTTTTTCTGTCACTGGGGAGAAAAGGGGAAGTATGTTGATAAACTTTATCTAATACTTACCCAGAAAGGTCTCTCAAAAAAAGAAAAAGAAATAATATTCAAGAATTCACGCCTTGGAAGAGCAGCACTCCTCCTTTTCACTAGAAATAACTGCATGGTTTCAACAGTGCCTCAGCCTGCACTGTTTCTGTAAAGGTCATTAAGTTCACTTTCACAAAAGAAAACTTACAAAGAAAGAAAACTATTTGCACCCCATTTTCCTGAGGGAATAAAACCAACTTTGCTAACCTGGTTACATAATTTTCACAGTTCAACTTTTCAAACTGTGAAAGAATTTGGGTTTTTTTCAGACTCATTATCAAGCCACAACTCAGGCAAGCAGCTCTCCCCTAACAAGCAGCAGCTTCCAGGGCAACACAGCTGAAGAAATGTGGAGACCTCCTATACAGCAGCTGCCGACACATTTTCCCTGTTAAACAAATCTCTTTAAGTGTAACAGAAAAAAAAAAAAAAATCTTCTCTTTCACCTAGACACTCTATGGAAAGAATTCCTTAATGGATGTCAGCTGAAGGGTATAAAAACAAACCTAAAAGATCCACAGCAATAATAATTTTTAAGCTGGTGCTGGTGATGCAAAATAAAATCTGGTCATTAAATAAATCTCACTAGGAAACCTAAGGAGATGTGAACCAACAGCAACCTCTGTAAAGTATGGCTGTGCTACCAAAGCAAACATCAAAGTACTGAGACTGAAGCACTAAACCCAAACAATACAATGTTTCTAAAAGAATCAATTCCCTATCTCTGTTTGCAAACACTAGAACACTGAAAACATTTCTGTTGGTAAAATTAGCTTTTTTTTCTGAGGGAAAAAAAACCCTTTGTAATTGGTTCTGCTTCACTGGAGGGTAATAAATAATAATATCCTAGCTGCTGCCAGATGTAACATTGGTACTTGTTCTGCAGGCAATGCTAAATTCATACCTGGAAAGAGTTAACAACTTTCCTTTAAAATAATACTTGTACTTTTCTCAGTGTTTCAGTAAGAAATGCTTTTAATCACCCAGGAGAAGGAGCCATAGGACAGAGCTGGAAGGTTTCAGGTGAGTACCTTGCTCAGAGATGGATGCAATTCCAGTCAAATGTTCCAAGTCCCACTAAAGTGCTACCATTTCACCTCCTCCTTGGTGTGAGACCATTTTGAGGACTGACTCTTCAGCAGTTCCTTGTAGCACTTCAATTTTAACCCTGCTCTAATGAACAGCCATAGATGCTATGGATTCTAAACATGAAGAACTGACACGTTAGCATATTAATGTACTCAGATGTCACATAAATCATTGGAAGACGTTTTGCTAAGTGACTCAGATCTCTGGCAGCACACATGCAAAGCCTCTTTAGCTCTTAAAATACAAAGCAACTTCCTTTTGGCAAAGTCCTGATTAGCACAACATTGATTGTAGTTATTTATAGCTGAAATGCTATTGCTGAAAATTTCTCCAAGTTGTAGATACCGTATTATTAACTATAGTAAAGCCCTAAAACTCAGTCAGCAGAGGCCACTTCAATCTCTGCATGATAATAAAGGATTATTATGTGCAGTAACCTATTTATGAAAAGGAAACAGTGTGCTTCTTTCAGACCCCATCAATTGCTTTAATAAGGAATTGAAAAGCCTGGCCTACTTTATATGCAGATCACCATCCCAGTTGCATAAGGATTTAGAACAGACAAAACAAAACTGTTTTTGTTGTAAATAAGGACTGTTTGTTTAAATTGCACAATAATGTTTGCATCTAAAAAATTATTTAGAAGCTAATAAGGCTTAATAAAGTTTGACGGCATACTTGTTAATAAAAATGGTTTCAATATTCTCCATGAAGGAAAAGTAAATTGAAGGTGATAACAGAGCTGGAAGCAAAACAGGCCTGAGTTAATGGGAAAGGAGAAGACTCACTGCATTTGTTCACTGATGGGCTTGAGAAAACCAGCATTGAGAATGGGATCCAGTTAAAACATTTTATAAAATTTAAGACAGTGAACTTAATGGTAGTTTTCTCTAACAGATTAGAATTATTGCAATATTACTTCTGCTTTAGAGACAAAAAGCACAGAGACATAATTCAGACTACCAAAAGTTAGTGGGATGCCCATACTGATTTCAGCTGCCTTGATTTGGAGGGCTCCAGGGTTCAAATTTTACCTTTGGCATTGATTCATTTGCCTGTATGTTAATAAATTTAATGAGGTGTGGGATGACCCCTGCTGGTGTCCCTGCTTATGAAAAAAAAAAAAAAAAATTTTTGGCAGGAGGAGGACATGTTAATTTCAGTCCAAAAAGTTACAAATATAAACTCTGTCACAAAATGTATAAAAATACCTAATCCAATGCATAGAATATTATGAGTAATGTTCTGTTAAGTATGAAAATAATCTTAAGCCATTGAACATTACTGTGTTAGAGCTGCAAGGCAATGTATTAAGAAGGACATTAATTGTTCAGTTCACTGTGACATTGTGTTAAACATCTTTTATTAATGAGCTGTTATTCCCGGCTGAGGCATTTGATAACCTCTAGTCCATTGCTAAATCCTTTCAGTTGATTTCAGTGAGTCACTCTAAACAAACCTAGAGGGAAAAAAATACCCCAATAATTTACATTTGAGTCTGTAAGGTCCTAGAACTAGAGTCATTTAAAGAAGGGCAGCTTTCCTATAAATCAAACCTTCTGATTTAATGCAGCTGACATATAGATCTATTTTACAATTCTTTGTTTTAATTTCAAAAATACAACACATTAAAATAGGTTCAATTTATCAAAGCTAAGAGCAACAATTAAGTAATAATGTACTTAAAGTGCAAAGGCACTTTAACACAAAAAAGTGACGCCCAGTGGCTATAGTTGGTAATTGAAACAGCAGTACTGTATATTATTATTTACAAAAGAAAGTCATAGTCCAGGAAAAAAGATCTTTGGAGATCTTCTACATAATACATTAAGTTTCCATTTTGAAATGAAAAAAAAAACCAAAAAAACAACAGAAACCCCAAAGACCCCTTTTCTCATTTCCTTCGAAATCAAAAAGAATTATGCAAGATCTATTACAGAAAGATACATTTGCAATGACAGTTCCTAGAGAAGGGTCAAAAGGAGAGAGAGATAGAAATAACTTAAAGGGAACGTTGTAAAAGCAACACCACATCCCTGCCATGCTGCAAGGGTTCCTTTTCTCTCTCGCTCCTTCTCTGATTTAAAAAAGTGGAAATGTTGGGAATGCGACAGATGAGATCGGTACTGAGTTCAGACTCAAAGAAATGTGATGCTGAGCTCATTTAAAAATTTCCTTTGTCTCCCACCTCCCCCCTCACAGCTGACTGATTGCAGTTTGTTTTTCCAGAACTTCGAGGTAGTCTGGTTCTGTTTGTAGCTTTCCTTGGAGTAAAGGATGCTCAGGTTTAGACTGTTCTGCAAAATATTTCCTGGGAGTTCCATATAAAACAGTTTTATTTATCCTGTCCTGGTTTTGGCGTCTGGATTCATATGAAGGGGCAAACTGCCTTTTGGGTAAGGTACAAAAGTTATAATGAACTAATCCTCCGGTGGGGAGTTCCTTGACCCTTTCTGCAATGTTTTGATACAGCAGCTCTGGTTCCCTTGGTGAGGACTGCTTTTCCAGTAATTCAGCTGCACTGATGGTAAATGCAAGACTGGTGGGGTCTTCTTTTTTGTGGTCAAGGCTGCTATAGCTAAACTCATGGAGATTCCTGTAATAGGCAACTGGATCCGCTTCCTTTTGCATGTAGATGGGGTTTTGGCACATCTGTCCCACAGGAGGAGGGATGTAGTTATAAACATGTCCTTCAGTTTTGTCGTGGGTCTCAGTGTTGTAGGACCCATACTGGAGCTGGAATGAGCTAATGTCTACGTTGTTGGCACTGCTGGGCATGCTCTGCACCCCCTTCCGGCGCTTAAGGACGAAGACAAACAGACCTGCCCCAAAACAAACAGACAAAATAAACACAACCAGCAAGCCTAAAATGAGGACAGAGAGAGGAACCTCGGTGTGTAATTCTGGGTAGGAGCTGGGTGAGACACCGAGATGGGGCGTGTCCGTGTTCTGGTTCATGGAGAGGACAGAAGAATCTGCCAGGTTGGGGTTCTCTGGGCATATGGCTTCTTTGCTGAGGAATTTCAGGTGCTCTCCAGAGTGTTTGGTGGGAGACTCGCATATCACTTCATTGATAACCACAGGGGGACTGGAGTGCTGGTTGTTCTGGTCGGTGACTTTCTCTATCCAGTTCCTCAGCCCCAGGATGTCACACGTGCAGTCCCAAGGGTTCTCCTGGAGGTCTATCTGAATCAGAGCCGAGAGCTGGTCCAAGACTCCTCTCACAGGCAGGTGCGAGAAATGGTTGTTCCTAAGGTTGAGCCTGGTGAGGGAAGTGCCTCCAAAAACATTATCAGGCAAGGATCTGAGCAGGTTGTTGTTGAGAAACAGCAGATGGAGATTACTCAGGGCATCAAATGTGCGTGGCAGGATCTCCTTGATGACATTGTACTCTAGGTAGAGATACTGCAGGCTGTGCAGCCCTTCGAACATGGATCGGTACAGCACCTCAAGGTAGTTGCCATTAAGGTAAAGTCTGCGTAAACTTGTGAGGTTTGTAAAGGCACCTTCTTGTATCACTGCAATTCTGTTATTCCCTAGATGCAGCAAATCCAGAGAGCTGTACTCTGTGAGATCGCTTCTGTAAATGACTTGCAGATAGTTACTGGTAAGGTAAAGTTTCTTTGGACTGGTTGGCCTGGGGTGGAGGTCGGAGATGTTACTGATCTTTTTCTCCTGGCAGTTAACATTCAGGCCATTGTCGGAGCTCTGGGACGTGCAGATGCAGCCAGCTGGGCAGGTGATGGGCACGGGAGACTTTGTCTGGTAAACCATGATAGGTCCAAATATTTGTCTGTCTTTTGACACAGAGACACGGGGCGTGGGGCGGTTCCTGGTTTTGGGGGGCCGGCTGGCTTTCGGGGCCCTGGTGGGATTGATGGCAGAGTTGGCTGTGGGCGATATCCTCGAGAGGTGCGGGTCTGAGAGGACAGGGTGCTTCTCCCTCTGGTTCGAATCACTGGAGCTTTTCCTAGGGCAGAGATCTTGCCTGGTGAGCTGGGTCACATCTTTCCCATGAAGCCTGAAGGGCGTCTCACAAACGATCTCCCCCACAAACACTGTGATTGTGTCCAGCCAGGCCTTGAGCGGCAGCAAGTCGCAGGTGCAGTTCCAAGGGTTCTCCTCCAGCTGGATTTCCATGATGCCCCCGATGTGCTCCAGCACGCCAGCAAAAGGCATCATCTTCAGCCGGTTGCCCCGCAGGTCCAGGTGAGTGAGGAGCACAAAGCGGAAGACGTTGCTGGGCAGGGACAGCAGGAGGTTGTCATTGAGGATCAGCACCTTGAGCTTGTTCAGCTTGCTGAAAGCCCCCGCCTCGATGGCGCTGATGTAATTGTAATCAGCCTGCAGGTACTCCAGGCTCTCCAAGCCCAGGAAGGTGTCTTCCTTCAGCACTTCCAGCTTGTTGTTGTTGAGGTGCAGCCTCTTGAGGGTGCGGAGGCCGCTGAAGGCGCCCGTGCGGATCTCCTGCATGTCGTTGTTGCCCAGGTGCAGGGTCACGGCATTGGAATAGTTGACAAACTCATTGGGGAACAGGCGGGTCAGCGCGTTCCCATTGAGAAACAGCTGGTAGATCTTGGACGGGGGCGGCAGGAGGAGGCTGACGGTTGTAAATCCCTTGTTTTCGCAATTAATGTTCAGCACGTTCTCCTTCTCCTCGCAAGGGCAGCGGCTCTTGCTGCAAATGTCTTTGGCAGGTTTGCGACTCTCTGTCCACGAGATCCCAGCCACTGTTAACAAACTGAGCAACCAAACACCCTTCAGCATCTTTATGCGCCGTCGATCCCCGCTTTGGTACCTACAGTCAAACCTTTTGAGACAGGTAAGGAGAGAAAGAAGAGATCCCCAGTGAACACGGCCGGGAGCAGCAGGGGCTGCACGGGAAGAGCGAAAGCAGGTCGGAAGGCTGCGGGGGAAGGGGAGCTGCAAGGCAGCGACTTCCAAACTCCTCTGGAATCTCCCCCCACCTCCACCTCCTCCTCCTCCCTTCTTTTCCTCTGGGAATGCGCCTGCCGAGCTGCTGTGGGGGAAACCCCGCCGGGGAGCTCCCCGAACCCCGGCTCCCTAGCGCTGGGCTCTCCGCCCGAACCCCGCCCGAACCGCTGCCGCCGGCACCGCGATCCCATCCCCGCCGCCCGTCCCGGAGCCACGGCGCACCCGGGTACCGGTGCTGCCAGCATCTCCAACCGGGGGGACACAATGACTGACAGCAAACCCGGCAAACCCTCCCCGCTGCATCGGCACCCCCCGTACCTGCTCTCGGGGCTCCCGAGCGGGCAGTGCGGGCAGTGGCCGCCGCCGAGAGCCGCCGCGCCCCGGGAGCCAGGAGCCCGGCGGCGAGCGGCATCGCCCGCTCACGCCTCAGCAGGAGCCCAGCGGGGCGCCGCCGTCCCTCCTGTCCCGCGTGTGTCCCCGCGTCCCCGGAGCGGGAAGTTGGGCCGGGCGGGCGCTGCGGGAGCGCGGGGCTGTGCGGGCAGTGCGCGGGCTGTGCGCGGCGCGCCGCTTTTGCCGGGTGCCCCGCGCCGAGCCGCGCTGACGTCAGCCGGGGGCGGGGGGGACACGTCTTGTCCCAGCCCCCCTGTCCCAGTCCCCGGTCCCCCCCCTCCGTTGTCGCTTCGCGGCTCTCGCAGCCGGCTCCGCTGCTGGCTCGGCTGCTCTTCGCGGGAGCGCTCTGACAGCACCTGCAGGACAGCGCGGGCACTCGGAGCCGGGAAGGGGAATAAGGTAACGAGCGGATTTACCTGGGTCCGGAGAAATTTTGGCCCCGAGTCGCTGAATCCGTGCCCTCGAAATAGAGAGCGAGTCAAGCGGCTTCTCCGGCAGGAGGCGGCGGGCAGGCGCGCCCGCCCCGCACAGCGCGCAGAGCGCAGCCCGCACACATCCTCCGCACATCGCACATCATCGCACACATGCACAGCCTGGCGCTGCGAGCAGCGGTGCTGCAAATCCCGGCTCTGCCATCAGCACGGATCCCCCGCTCCGCCCGGAGCAGCCCCGCTCCCAAACTGCCGTGCCCAGCTCTGCCCGGCTCATTGGTGCTCCACACGTCCAGGGAAGTTCAACACCCGCCCCCAATCCGGGCTGTCAGGCAGCGGCGGTCCCAATCCTAAATCCCTACACCCTCTGCAATGCTCCCCCCGAGTGCTGAGCAGCCAGATCTGCCCACATCCAACATTCCCAGGCTGGGGCAGTCCCACTGCCCCACTGAAATGTTGTTTTGTAGCGTTTGGCTGCCTTTAAAAAGAACAAAATGTTGGGTCTGGGTTTTTGTGACTTTGCTTAAGCTCCCTGCTCTGGGCACAGAGCTGTGTGAGGGCAAAGGATGGCTGCTCTCTCAGGGTCTATCTAAAGGTAAAACTTTGGGTTCACACTGCGGGGAGGGGATAAAAAGGCACTCTACAGGGAATTTTTAAAGTGCATTATTGCCAGACTCTTACAGCGTACTCTACTCACTTTTCTTAGCCTCTAGAATGTAAAGGTTTGCTGCCAAAGGAGTTCTGGAACTGGCAGAAGTGGTACTGTCATCTCGTGGTGT
This sequence comes from Acrocephalus scirpaceus scirpaceus, assembly GCA_910950805.1. NCBI lineage: Eukaryota > Metazoa > Chordata > Aves > Passeriformes > Sylviidae > Acrocephalus > Acrocephalus scirpaceus. The sequence continues at coordinate 4,355,690 of OU383792.1, forward strand.
TCTCTAGCCGTTCTGTATCAGAGCCCACATTTTAGGAGCAGCAGCAGCAATGTGCTGTCTATTCTTATCTCTCTCTTGAGGCTGGAGAAGGTAACATCCTGCAGCAGCCAGCGCTGATGTCTTTGCAGTGCCCCTGGACAGGAACAGTGCTGGAGTCTGCGTTGGGGATTGAAGCAGTTGCAGCTTCCCTACCTAAAATTTGGAGAGGTTGTGACAAGAGCAGGAGCATCCCACACTGGAGCACGCTTTTGGTGTGGTGCTCTGTGAATTTCAAAGAAACTGCGATTCTGAAATGCGCTCAGAGCTGCTCCCTTCTGTCTCTCTTTATCCAGCTGAATTCAGGAGCAAAAATTGCTAAGATCAGGAAAGATGTGTGTTGCATATCTGCTGTTCTACAACACCAACACACCAGCAGCCAGATTATTATTCTGTGAGATTTTTTTGCTTGTTTTCTGCTCCAAACATGAGGATATTGTGTTTGGGGAGCAAAATTAGGCTAGTTACAGGCTGTAACAAATCCTGTTTTCAGCTCTTTCTAACACACTCTGGGGGCATGAGAGGGTAAAAGGAGACCCAGGTTGATTTTTTTTTTTAATTATTATTTTTAGAAGGGAGCATATTCACACACTGGCACCACACAGAGGCTCCTGTAACCTCCCTTCATCTCACCTGGGCAGCACTGCCAGCTCTCACACCAAAAATGAAGGCACAAACAAATCCAGCACACTTTCCCCTTGCCTCACAGTGTACGTTTGTTTTACACCCACGAGTTCCAGCCAGGTGAAGCTTTCTGCTGAGCAAGGACCCAGTCCTGGAGTTGGCTTGTGAGGCAACAGGCACTGCCCCACTCTGCTGTGTTTACTAACCCGTAGGAAATGTGTTTGTGGCACTGCTGCTGCCGGGGAAGGGAAGGCGTACGCATGGCATGCCTCAGCAGTAATTACCAGATCCATGTGGGATGGAGGGAACAGCATGTTAGGGGATTGCAACAGTAATAAGACACAGAGATGATACTGATTCTATTACACTGCAAATGCATGCGTATAATAACCGTGGTTGTAGGAGGAGGAACAAGGATTTAAAAAAAAATAATATATATATAATAGCTTCAGCTTTTTATTTAGGAACAAAGTCCTGATTTCTCAGCACGCCTGAAGTGTTTTATAATCCCTTCAATTAAAAACAGAGTATAAAAGAACAGCTTTCTTCCTCCACCTGTGTTACTGCCTTTCTATTTTATGTGTTGAATGCAGGAGCATTTCCAGTCTATGACTATTTGGGAGCCTCCAGGGATGGAAGGCCAGCAGGCAGGTTGGTACAGCAGCCCACGAGGGCTTGGGGAAACTCAAGGTTATACCTGATTTGTAAGCATTGTGGAGGTCCTGTGTTCCCTCATGCTCCTTTTTGTGCAAAGTTGTGAAGGCTGAGTACAGATTCTTAGATTAGGAGGCTTAGTAGAACCATTGTGGCCTTTGGATCTTGCATAACCCAAGCCATCAGCTAAATTGGAATTAATTCCTGCTCAAACTAGATCATACTTCATAGGAAAAAGAAAAAAAATGAAACCCAGGCATATTTTAGCAAGTGCCTGTGGTGAAAATCTGCCATCGTGTTCAGTAAATTGGTTTGGTAAACCAATAGGTTTCATTCCCCACAGGTAAAAAAAAATTGGGTTTTTTTCTACAAGTCTGCATCTAACTGTCTTCACTTTGAAATGTTTATCCTTGTAATATCCTTGTCTGCTGGCTTAAGAGTCCTTAATTATCCCCTACCTGTTTCCCATGGGGACACTCCCAGACTGCAGCAGAGCAAGTATGAACTGAATCCTTGCCTGGTGCCAGCCTTAACCTGCTTCAAATAATCTGCCAGTCCTGTGCTGCTCCTCACACCAGCACAGCCCTTGGCTCCTGCACGCTCCTGAAGCCACCACTTTATCTGTCTGCTGGCAGGGAAAAAAAAAAGCCAGACCACAGCATGAAGCATAAGCACATAAAATTTGGCACAGATCATTACCCTTCCTGCCTAGTGCACATCATGCTGTTGTCCTTCTGGGAGAGTAAATATCAAGGAGCAGAAAAAGTCTGGAAAAATGTGGGGATAATTTTCTCTCTTCACATTGTACCTGCAGGTGGATGCTGAAGACTACTTAGGCATCTTTACCTAGCAGTTTTTCTGGCTCTGCTCCTAGGTATATAAATGAAGGAACAAAAATATCCACCAAGTCTTATGGAATAAAGAAATGAAGGCAGCAAGAAACAAAGCAAAAACTCTGTGAATTGGATGGAGGGCAGGATACAGGTGTTACTGATCATCACAATCTATTAAGGTAGCCTGGATGCTGCTGGCAAGTGGAGTTTATTCATATGGTATAATTAGAAGGCAATATTGATTTCTGTGAACACAACATGATGGCTGATGCAGTAAAACAATGGGAAATTGTAAATTTAGGTATTTACTGATCTCATATGGGCCTCATCCTGTAATCCTGAGCTGCATATGAGATGCCTACTCCATGTAAGCTTTTAGGGTTCTGAGATAACCATCACTGCTCTCCATTCTTGCTTTCTCTGTGTATATGTCTGGAGATATTCTACTTCCATAACTGTGCACATTGGATTTTGTAAATTGGATTTTGAGCCTCACTTAGAAGGAATTCTTAAGGAAATGAACAGTTTCCAGATTTAGCAGTGAACAAGGATGCAAAATAATTGTTGTAATCCATGGTTTTACCTCATCCAGCATCGCTGGGGAGTGCTGCAAAGGACAGGGTGAAACAGGAGCCTCTGGCTTCCACTTTGGGTGAGGAGGGAGCAGGGGATGGTGAAGGAGGGTGAGCATGAGAGGCAGGGAGGAAGGATCTGTGCCCTCCAGCTCCTTTCCTGCCCAGCAGCAGCTGGAGCCACACACGGTGAGAGAGGCAGAGGAGGGAGACCTTTGGGATGAAGGAGAGCTGCTGGCTGAGCCAGTTTGGGGGCAGAGGGGCACTCCAGGCTGGGTGGTGTCTGCTGAGCCTCCTTTTGCTGGCCATCAGTGACTGCCTGTGCCATCAGCTGTGAGGGCTTTCTCTGGTGTCCAGATGCAATTTTTAGCTCCATTTCTCCCAACCATGCAAACATATGGAGAGCTGGCCTAGTTCAGAATGCTGCTCACTGACACTTCATGACTGCCTAGTGTAGAAATGAAAGAGTTTAATGAACTATGACTTAAAATCAGTGTGCTTTCTAACTCTCCCCTCAGTTTTTGCTTCCTGCAAGGACTCAGACCTTGGCCAGTTTTTGGGACCAGTTATCCAACTGTGATTTTTTTTTTTTTTGCAAGGAGATTTGGTCATGATTTGTTTCAATATATCTGGGGTAATCTGTTTTATAACAGCACAGTGGGATTCTACCCTGGTGGTACAAACTGCAGCAGCAGAAGTACCAGTTTCTGGTTTTTTGTGTCATTAATCCTGACTGTCTTAAGAGGAGAATTTAGTGTGTTATAATGGCAGCAATATTGGTTTCAGCAGGAAGTATGATAGAGATGCTGTCTGTCAGAAGGCATCCCTGGTTGCCTGTGCTCTGGGGATGCTGACAGACTCACCACTGTGCAATTAACATCTGATCATTAGTTCAGATTTAGCCCAGTTTTGTTTCTTTCTGGCCTAAAATAGCAAATATGCACTGCCCTACTACACTCACACCTTTTATCACAGGACCCAGCAAAGCACCGTGAGACAATTAATATTTATGGATGTCTTCATCCTATTCAGGAAAGCAGTAAGTCTGATCCAAAGCCCTTTGGTGTCAGTGGAAGGACTCCGACTGATTTCAGTGGGATTTGGATCAAATCTTTGAACAAATGCTCAGCTTCAAAGCCTGCACTTAGGTTTTATTGAGTGGTTTAAATATTTTTGGAAGTGCTTTGTTTCATCATGTCAATGGGTCTTTTTCTCTGATAGCAACAACGAGATGAGTCTTCCTGATGATAGATATTCTGTGCTGGCATTGCTGAGCAACAAGAACAAAAAAAAAAAAAGAAAGAAAGAAAGGGAAGTGTGGGGTTTTATTTTCCCATCTTTAAAACAACAATGGCTCTATTATTTATTGTGCTTCAAATGTGTGTCTACAGTAATTTCTACCATAACCCTTCACAAGTACAATTTTTCAGATTTCCTCAGAGTCACAATCCGTGTTTTACATACTGTGAATGTTTTTAACTGGAAATGTCCCATCACGCAAGCACAAGTGCACACAAGTGGTTTTAGTGGTTTGGAGAGTCTTGTTTAAATTATTGTGTTTAAATTATTGTGTCTTCTTGCCTTCCTCCAGTGGACAGGGGGCTCGTATTTGCATAATGCAGTTGATGTATGGGCAGGATGAACGTTCGCTGCTGAAAGTCTGGTGAGCTGATGTGAGAAGTTTCTTCCCCTTTAGTTTGTAGTAGCAAAAGGAACATAATGAAATCTCTCCCTCTCATTATTTTTATGGCAGTGAAGTTGAAAGAATACAGATTCCACTGTGCTAATGACATATCTGGAAATATGTGAGGAGCAGGAGCAATGGGTGAAATTCAGTCCTGGGCAGAGGGCCAGCCTGGAGTGATTCATCATGAAAGCCCCCAATTAAGACCTCAAAACAGGGCTTAAGTGAGACTTCAGTGCCCTATGGCTTTCTGCAACAGTGGGAGAAAGTTCCTCCAAATGAATTATTCATCATAAATAATGCATTCTATTAGTTTAGCCTATTTTTCTTGATTCCTTGAATTTATTTAATTGAAATTACTCACCAAATAATTTCTATGAATAATCATGGCCTGGGGATTATTTTTGAGCAGTTCACGGTGAGCGTTTCATATTCCACATTCAGAATGAGAGCTGTGTCATTGAGTTGTCATTTTGCACAGAGGTCACAGAGTTCTGGTTTTGCTTTAGATGAAAAAAAAATAATGAGATGACTAGAAAAGAAACAACATTTTTTCAGACTCCATGTGTCCCCAAAAATTCTTTCCATTAAGTTCATTCCATGGGATGTTTGTGATCAGTTGTCTACTGAAGAAAGGATTGGGTGATCGTTGGCTTTTGTTTTTCACCTGGCTTTTGTTTTTAACTGGTTTCTAAGAGGGATGCAATTGTGAATGTGCACAGGGTGTGTGCATGTCTGGCTGCCAGTCAAGGTCCCTTCACAAAGTTTTGGAGCCAGATGTGCTGGAAGGTGCTGCCATGAGTGATTTTAGTTTCCCACTTCTTCAGTGGATAAGGGATGATGATTGCCCCTAGGGTGGGAGATTTCAGCCTGGCCTCGCTGGGTCTGGCTGAGCTGGAGCTCATTTCCCTCATTTCAGTGCTGGGCTGGGCACTGGCAGCTGGAAGGGAGTGGATAATCCATGGATAATTCACCATTGTGAGTGGTTTGGCTGCTGCTGAGCAGTGTTCCCACAGCTTCAGGGATGTGTCTCCAACATTCTCCCCTCACTGGTGGGCTGGGGATGAGGAGGGTCTTGTGATGTTTAAGTTTGATCTTTCCTGTATTTCAGGTTCTGTGGTGCCCAGGGGTGCAGCTCTGAGCTCACAGTCAGGGTCACTCAGCTCTCTGCACACAGCAGGGACACAAAACAAATCCTTGTCCTGCTGCACACCAAGGACAACTTTCAGCCCAACAGCACAAACAAGGGTGGCTGGAGGGAGGAACAAGAAGGATGGGAGCTCACAGCCTGGAGCTGGAATTGGACAATGAAACCCCAATGTGCAAATGGACCAAAACTTATCAAAGTGTGAGACCTGGTGACTGTTGCTCCATTTTGTGTCCATTTTGTGACCATTTTGGGTCCACCTTGGGTGTAGCCCTGGCCAGGTCCTGTCCTGCCCAAGGTGTACCCTAAAGGCCTTTCAATAAATCTCTACTTTATTCTCTGGCTCTGTCCAGTCTCTGTTCCAGGTCAGCCTCCCAAGACATCTCTTGGACAGCCAGGGCAGCTGACCCCACCTGGACAAAGGGATATTTCAGACCATCTCCATCTCTGCTCAGCACTAAAAGCAAAGAGAATGAGGAGATGACATTTGTTTACAAGGATGTTTGTTTTCTGGAACCATCACTAATGAAGATCCACATCCCAGGAATTGGGGGGACAGCACCTGCTGAGGATAAATCTTTTGTTTTCCTTTGCTGCCACGTGCAGCCCGCTGCTTTGCTTTATTAAACTGCCTTCATCTTGACCCACAAGTTTTCCCAAGGATAAAAAAGTTAATTCTCTGAGAATTAAATACTTCAATTTTTGAGTAAAGAAAAACATTCCCTGCTTTTCTGCAGTCTTCTCCACATCACTCTAGCCAGAAGCTTCGCTGTCTCTGAGCAGCAATAATTTACCTGAAAAATACCCTGTAATATTTGTCTTGTGGAGGCTGGCTGTGCACATGCTGACTTTGAAGCATGATGTATAACTGCAAGTGGCATGAAAAGAAATTGATGAGACAATTAGAACTTGTGAGAATGGTGGCTGCATTAATTTGTCGGGGAGAATCACTTAAAAAGTATTTCAAATTCCACAGGAACCTGAACATTTATTTGGCATCTGAAGTAGCTCCCTGAGTTGTTACTGCACAGAGGACAATATAAACATATATAAAATCCTGACCTAGACTTCAGCCACAGACAGATTTCCCTCTGGATTCATGGGGCCAGGATTCCAGCTGACTTCTGCCCTGGGGAGTTACACACAAACACACAAATCCTGAGTATCCACCACGACATTTTATGGTGAGATGGAGGTACTTGGGTAGAAAACAGGCATACTCAGAATCTCCTCTGCCACTGACAGTGGTCAAAGTCTGATTTGACAGTCCTCAAAGTGGCTTGATGTCAAAATTTTTAACCTTACTGTTTACCTGGCCTTGGAGTTGCTTTCCTGGCTGTCCTCAGAACCATCTCTGGCTTGATAGGTTCATTCCAGAAATATGCCAAACGTGCACACTGACTGAGAGGACAATAGGAAGGGAAGGAATCAGTGAGAATTACACCTCTGCCTTATTGCAGTCACTGGGCTCTGCATGCTGACGATATTTAGTCATCTGTCACCCTTAGGTCAAATGTAACATACACACACACGCGGGACCAGGATCTAAAATTGAAATTTTTTTATTCTGTGTGTTCTCCAGCTTATATACTCTTAACAAAGTGTGATCTTGTCATTGACTATGTCACAATAACTTATTGTATTCGTTGGTGCAAAGCAATTAGAGTCAATATGATTGGCAGAAGTTTTACAGGAAGTTCATAAGGTACGTAGACATGTTTACTTATGCACGTAGTCTAACTTATAGAAGTTTTCATGCATCTTTTTTTAATTGGTTCCCATGCTGACAGCCTTGTCTTCTTCCTGGCTATGGATACACCTGGAAATCATCAATTGTTTTTTTTTTTTACTGATTCAGTTTTGCTTGCAGACCAACTGCCAAGCCCCTCCATAGTCATCTCCTTCCCAGCCTAAGTGCCAGGGGAAGGCAGGGGACACCTGGACCTGTGGGATAGTCACTGGATGACTATCAGGGACCTTGTTCTTTGTGTGGTGCCTTTCCAGCCCATGAGATTCCACGTGAAGTGGAACAGCTCTGGCCTCGATTTGAAGTGTGTCTATGCATTCCATAGCTCTGGTGCCGTTTCCAAAGCTCAGGATTTTTGAGCAACTGCCCATCCTTTATACGGCCTCTTTTTTATCATCTATTAGTCTTTTTTCCTGTAAAGCAATAAAATCCTTTGCACAGCAGGAGATTTTTATGTCCACTGTGTGCCTGAGCAGCAAGTAAAGCTGGGAGGAGAAGAGGAGAGCTCAGGCAGCCTTGGTAATCAACTGTGCCTCGGAACCTGGAAAATCCATTTGCACACATACTTGCTCAGAGTGTTTTTGCTTTACAACCACTACACTGGTAAGTATTTGAGCTTTCTAATTAGAAATATTGTTAATTTTGCTGGCAGAAGTGTTTGGCTTTATTGTTTCTAGCTGGTGTTACTGATGCACTTATAATTCTGTAGAGCTGAGGTCCCTCCTTTGCATAGATTTCCTTATGTCCAGTGGTCCAGATTATCTCAAGTAGAACTTTAACACCTTCTTTTTTAGAGATGTGTCTTTCAGAAGCCTCTCTTGCCTTATAACAACTATTTTTGTCTTTTGACAACTTTTTTTGTACTAGTACAAATACCTCAGTTTTCTTTTGGCAGAAGACTCAAACATCAACAGCTAACAGGTGTCATTCAGCAAATCCCAGCTTGCACCTGTAAAAGAATTGGGCTCATGGCAGATGCATTGCACCTACGAGTTTCTCACCCCCAAAAAAAGGTTTTTAGTCGTTATTTTTCTATCCTTTCTGCTATGAAAATTTATATTCAGTATTAGTATTTTGATACTGCGGGAACATCTGATAACGTGAGTCATGAGCCAGCCCTCATTGTTGTATTGTTAGCTGTTTTGCTTATCTCTTTCTTTCCCCTCTAGAGTGGCAAGTATAACTGTGAGGAGGGGGTCACATCATTTTTGTTCCATACCTTAAGAGCTTTTGTAATATGAAGGCTCAGATCTAGAATTATAATCGTGTGGGATGCTGCGTGCACGAGCAGAGTGACAGCACTTGCCAGGTAGCTTACAATGATGTATTGAGAATTTCGCAATTTTTTTTAAACTGAATGTGGGCATAAAAGATGCACCTATCCCTGAAAGGTAGGAACAATTAGATTGACAACTTGTATGGCAGGCTTCTTGTTGGTGTCATTTAAAATCACTGAAATGCAATGTTGCCACTCCCTCCCCTTCTCCCATTCCCTGAAACGAGGCTTATACTGGAAACGCTGACAAGACCCTTATCATTTGAGATGACACCATGCACAGCTTTAAATACTGGTTATAAATGTTAATGCGTTATCTGAATGATATTTTTTCCACATGTAGGCAGCTCAGGATAGAGCCTCAGCAATAAATTTAACGAGTTCAGGGGGAAGACGCAGTGTGCTTATGTGAGTATTATAATGATTGGCATTTTTGCAAACAGCATATGATAAGTGGTGCAATTTTATTTTCAAAGTTTAATCAATAGAGAGCTCTTTGATGTTGCCATGTACTTTGCAAATAGATGCTTCCTTGGGATGACAGCAAAACAACTTCTGTTTCGTGGTGTGTTTACGCTCAGGGTTTAATCAATCTGCTTTGGTGATTGCCATAAATTTTGATTTTCCAAAAATTAAATAGGGGCTATAAAATAATTATGCTTCGTGGTGGCATCCTCTTGCTGCCAGCCTGGGTCATCTGGCTTCACAAATGTTGAAAAGAGCACAAAGTCCATCACTGTGCCAAATACAAGAGCATGGGCTGTGTACCAGTTTATTCTCATTTATTGTAAACCCACACCAGCTGTTGCAGAGGAAGTTGAGGTGGGTCTTCAAGAGCTTAAGAAGGACTTTATGAATGTCTTGTTTTAGGTTTTGGGAATGAATTTCCTGGCAGGTAAGAAGAGGCAGAAATGTTCCCCACTTTTCACTGCGGTCTCCCCTAATTTTGGGTAATTTTGATCCACGTGGGTCGCAGAAGTGGCTGAAGCTCTTTCTGTGTGAGCACAGTATCCAAACCCCCCAGGGTGGCTCCTCCAGTGAGCCCCAGCACCTCTGGAGCTCCTCAGGGAGGCTGAGGGGAGCAAAGCATCCCTGGGCTGTCTGTGGGGCATTTCAAACCAGCACGGGGGATTTGGGGGATTCCCACTGCTCTGGGTGAGCTTTGTGCTTGCTGAGCCCTGTGGAAGTTCTGCTGCTGTGGAAGTTCTGGCTTCTTTCAGCCTTGCAGAGCCGAGGTTGAATGCACAAGAGACATATTTCATGTTGGTACTCAGGTGTTTGTAATTCTTATCTACACTATAGTCCCACAAGCCGTGAGTTCTGCAGTGCTCTGACTAGCTAAGCACAAAATGGAGCACAAAGTGTCTCTAATCCTTTCCAAGGTTATTTAAGCATAAACTATCCAATAACGAGATGACACCTGTATTATTTATATTTTTGACCCAATAATTGACCACCCAAGGCCCTCAATGCGAACCTTTTCACAGAGAGAAACCTCACCCAAATTAGAAAACCACCCAAAACCAAGAGGAAGAAGGTAAAGAAAAAAAAACATAGCCAATGCCTTAAATCCTCCATATTGTCCCATATATTTTACTATATACTAAAACCCCAAATTCTCAGTTTTTCACCCTGTGAGATCACACAATACCATTCAAACAACACACCCATAATCCCAATGCCATCACTCAATTTTGGAAGCCTGCTCCATGGCCTCAGGTTGAATGTCATGCTTGCTTGAGGGTCAGGTGCCTTTTAGCACAGAAAACCTGAAATTCTCAGCCTCCAGGGCTCCAACAGGCTGTGTCTCTTTAGTTCTTGGGAACAACAGCAGCACTGGAGAGCTGAGGTTGGAAGATCCTTTCACAAGGTTTTGGAGGCTGACCTTGTCCACCACGTGGTGCCAGCCCAGCTTGTCCTCCCTCTGCAGCAGATATTCCTGCTGCCCCCACAGGAGCAGTCCCAGGGAGGCCTGCCTGGAACAGCATCCAGGATTTATTGGATGTGGCAGCAGAAGGACACACGCCATGAACTCAGAGATAACCTTTGGCAGGGAATCCTCTCTGCCACTTTCATCCTCTCTGATAAAAAATAGAGTAACTGGTAGGCGTTTGGGGAAGGAGGAAGTTTCAGGTGATTTAACCTGAATGTAGCAGAGTGCCACGAGCACTGAGGCAGAACCTCCAGAGATGGCAGAGGGAGATCTGTGCCAGGCACCACTGCAGGGAATGACCCAGTCGGATCCTGATCCCAGCACAGAAATTCCTCCCGAGCCACGAGGACTTTTGGCAGGCTGACAGCAGAGTGAGATCAGGGTGTGTGTGTGTGTGCTCTGCATACCTGATGAGCTGTTGTAGATGCCTGTGGAAAAAAAAAAAATTGGTCTTTGAGTATTTATTTGTAACACTTCTTACTTGCAAGGAGAAGACACTGTTAAAACATTAAGATATTGCTTCAGCTGGAGTTCCACTTGTGTTGATGCAAAGATTCATGAGAAGGTCCTAGAGAGAGCAAAGTGGTTTTCCTCCTTTTTACACCATTTTGTTTATGATATACGTATGAGTGTGCAGATATATGTAGGTACATCAGTTTGTTTAAATAACAGATGTTTTGCTTTCCTGTCCCCTAACCAGCACCAATTGCTGTGCTGCCTTTGTAAGTACGCTGTAATGGGTGATTCTTTTGCATTCTTTGTGCTGCCTTTGCTCATTCTGAATAGCAGCTGACACGTTAATTGGGATGGCTGAGCTCAGTGCCTTTGCCTTTGGAATTGGACACTTTTTTCTTTGCACTTTTCAGTGCAAAGAGAGGGTACCACAGTCTGACTCCTCTGCCTTTATCCTCAATCAAAACTCCATTAAATCAGACCTATAGCTTGTAACAGGGGACATTCCCCTTGTGCTGAAATCCATGGGAAAGGTTGGAGACTCTTTTTAAGGTTAATTAGGTCCTGAAAAGAATTAACTGGATTTGTTTCCTCTATATTTTTTTCTACTATTTTTAAAAAGCTTTTTAATTACCTTCATCTTTGTTGGCATATTCAGGTTCACTTTTCCCTTTATAGGAAAAATTTTACATCCTTTTGAGTTTATTAAAAGCTGTTTTAATAGAGAGATTCTAATTCTCATTTAAAAATGAGAATAGTGCTTGACATTTTGATAAAATTTAAGCATCAGCTATTATTATATCTTAATGTGAGCTGTACAGGTAATCTTTATTTTTATTTAACTGACTGCTAACACTATTCACTGCTTAAGCACTGAATGTGAATTTGGTTTTCACCTGGCTACACTCTGTTTGGAAACTAAAGGAAGAAATAATTTAGGGCACGACCATTAAAAAATTCTTTGGTGGGGGGTGGAAGTAACAAAAACCATTTTTTAATTTTAATTTCAGGTTCCCGTTATGAATCTGCTGTGGACCCTGCTGTTGATTCAGCAAGGTAAATACTCTCCTTTTCATCTCCCTTTGGAAGGTTGATTTTGGCTGCATGAAAATGCGTTTCTGTATCAATATGATAACAATAGTTACGTGACCTGCCTGTGGACCTGCAAAAAAATCCCCTTTGTGCCCCTAAAAAGGGTTCCTGACCCTGCCACAGAGGCTGTCTCCTTGTGGAAGACCATTCAAGGTTTCTTGGCTGGAGTCAGTCTCATAACTTTCTTTTTGTTTCTGAAAATAGAGCTATTTATCATGCTTACCCCTCAATGTCAATATACTTGAAGAATGGAATGTGTTGTAGGAGGGAGGAGGGAGATATCATCTTGTTCTTTTACTCAATTTTAGATGAATTGATTTTGCAGGGGAGTAAATTTGTGTTTGTGGTGCTCCCTCCCCGTTCCAGGTTTCCTTGTGTTGCCTTCACTTCCAGCCCTTTCTCCCACATCCCTTCAGAAAATAACTGAGTTCTCAGTCATTTTCAGTAAAAATTCACTTCTCCTAACCCTTAGCAATAATCCAGGCAGGAGAGGGTTTAAGAACCTTCAAATTTCAGCATTATAACGTGGCTCTTCTCATTCTAATGATGTTCCTTGCTCCTTGTTAGATTAAAGAAGTTTTCTGTGACTTTTTTGCTGCTTCTGTACAACACTTCAGTCACGAAATGGCAATGTTCTCCATGGATTGCAGGATTTTCTTCTTCATTCTTCTGTTCTTATGATCTCTTTCTTCTCATTTTAGCTCTGGCTCTTGGTTTTCTATCTGTTGTACTGAATTTAGAGTGCTTGGAAAGAGTAAGAATGAACAGAGACTGACAAGGCAGGCTTCTGATCAACCATGTCACACCAAAAAATATTAATAAAAAATAATAGTCAGACTGGAAGAGGCACAGAGGAGGGAGTGCTGTGGGAATGCTGAAGAAAAGTGGGATAAATCTCAGTTTTAGAGTGCGGTTTGGAGATCCCACTCTTCTGCCATCACTGATCCCCACAAACTCCCATTACAGACCCTCAAAGCCACAGTGTGGTGATTCCCAACGGGGCAAAGGCAAGCAGAATAACACAGGTCCATGCATTTTCCTTGATGTTTCAGGTCTCTATTCACTGGGTTCAGCACTGATGACCCACTGGAGGTGCAGAATGAATGAAGTCATACAGTCAGTCAAGCCTAGCTTCAGGAATTATTGGGACCATTACCAGATCTTGGGGTTTTACCTGTCCATCCGGGATGTGTTTTACTCTTGTGAAATACACTGGGGCATTTCACACCTGCTGAAATACCCTGAGGCATTTCACACCTGCTGTCACCTCAGAGTTCCTCAGTACAGCCTCATTTGACTTCAGGCATCCAGGAGCATCTGGAGAGTCACTGATTCCAGCCAGCTTGCAGGACAGTCTCAAATCTTGGCATTCCTGCTCTTGTGGTTTTGGGGTGCTGCAGTGTCAGAGCAAGCAGCAATCAGTTGACACAAGCAGACACAAACAGATGAACTGGAGGTACAGAACACTGAGGTACCATTGTCCACAATTAACTGGTGAATTTAAATGGGAGATGAGTCATGGATTTGTTGGAATTGCCAACAAAACAAAGTGCTGGGCTTATTTGAGATTCAATACAGAACTACATTTGGTGTCTGTGCTCAGGAACTTTGACAATGGCTCAGAAGCCCCTTGGTCTGAGCAGGGCAAACACAGAATGGGGTGCTCATTGCTCCAGTGAAACTCTCCTTGATGGCATGGGTAGCAGAACACAAAAGCACCACCCCAATCTCCTTTGAAAGATAATTTGTTTTTGCAAAGGTTGGAAAAGAAGTTGGTTGGTTGTTGTTTGGGCTCCATGCAAGGGAGTGCCTGACAATGAGTTGCTTTTATGCAAAGAAAGTCAAAATGTGATTTTGTGATTTATATGATTGCTTCGAGTCAGAAGAAAGCTGCATTGACAGACCTTAGAGAGTCATGGACCGAAAGCCATCCTTTCCTGGCACCTCCTGCAAGCAGCATTTTACCTGGCTAGCTGGCAGAATGCCACCTGAGCAGGCTGGCTGGGGCAGGCAGACAAACACTGCGCCTGGGTTCACCTGATGTGTTTGTTGAGGTCAAATCCCCTGGAAGGCAGTGCAGCAGAGGTGCTGTGTCCTGAGTTCCTGGGGCTGTCACCTGCTAATTGGATAGACTGTCTGTGCCTTAGTGCTGATCAGAGTTAATGCCCAGGATCAAAAGATAGCTCAATGAAGATAAATTTGCAGCAAGAGAGAAATTGTCGTGTATTTAAGTCACTGAAATACAGGATAAGCAGAGCACTGGTGTTATCTAGGTGTGTGTAAGAGGGTTGTGAGGCAAGGTCCTGAGGCACTCATGGGATCTGAACAGTTGGACATAGGGTTTAAAGAAAATTAAGTGTCCTAATTTGTGTTTGCAGTTATAAGCTCTTCCCAATATATTAACATTCCTCCCTCAAATTCTCTTGAGGGTCTGTTTTGACCCTTAGACTCTCAGTAAGGAGAAGGGCATTGTTTCATCAAGGAGGGATTACTTTCAGCTGACCATACCATTGTTTTCCAGTTGTTCAGTAACTAAAACTCAGCATCTTAGACATTGAAACTTGCTTTCAATTCTATTTCACTTACAGGTTTCATATTCTCAGAATTTAAGCAGTCATAGTTATAAGGCTTTCCTGTTTCATCTTCCCCAACATTTCTCCAAGGTCTGTTTGGGGTTCCTCCTTACAGCTCCCCAAGCCACACTTTCTCAGCCCAGTGTGAGGAAGTTCTGTGATTTAGTTTCACACAGACCCTGTGCTGCTTCTGCCTGATTTTCTTGCATTCAGCACCCACAATTAACCACCTGGAGGCTGCCCTGGAGGTTTGTAAAACTGCACAGAGGACAGCACTCGTCCATGATGAAGAGCCTTCTGAACTGTTGTGGTGTCACTCTGTGTCATGTCCATCAGTGGCTCACACACCTGCCCCAACACTTTGGTTGTTCTGTCCTGCCCTGGGCAGGAGTGTGAGCCCTGCTGCCTGTTGGCCTGGTGCTTTCAGGTGTGCCAAGAGCACAGAATTCAGCAGAACCACGACCTGAGCCCTCAGAGCAGCTCTCATTAGCAGCAGGCTCAGCCCTTGGCTCTGCCTGGTGCATATTAATGACTTGTTTTTCATCCTTGCAGGCCATGGGAACTGTCCCCACGTGCCGCGGCCTCAGCCGCTCCTCTGCTGGGCAGCACCCTGGGGACCTCGGAGACTTTGCTGGGTCACAGGTGATCCCACCTACAAGGGGCAAAAAAAGGGAACTATCACTTGTTCAGAAGGCTGTGCACAGGATTTATGATAAGTAAGGTTTTGTTGTTTTTTTCCTCTTAGTGTGCAGGCAGTTTTTCATAAGTTCTCTGCTGCCTGGGCTTGAGACAGGCTGCCCTTTATGCTTGAGGCAATATGATGCTATGGAGCTGGCAGCCTTCCTTTCCCACAGCCCCACACGAAATGCAGGCAGGGGAAAACAAATCTGAAAAGGGAGAGGGTTGTGCTGTTCTAGTTTCCCTTCCCCTCTTTCCTGCCTGCTCTTTCCCTCAGGTCTTTTGCTCTGTATAAATGCAGGTAAAAGCCTCCAGACCCGACGAGCAAAATGAGGAGAGCCATGGGCTCAGGCAGTTTGTATCTACTCTAATTTCTGTTTTCTTTCTTCTAGTAATCCAGACAAGTCTTGCCTGTTTGCTGCTCCATTCTTTGGGTCAAGAACATGCTGGTTAATAGCCAATTATTTCATACCCTAAGGAAATTCTGGGGAAGAAGTTCCTGGGAAGAGTCAACTCGTTTTGGGAAATGAGACTAATATTCAGTAAGTGAGATATTTCCTTTTGCTCTCCTTTGCAATGCTGTCCCATCTCAGCACAAGGCTGAATTTATTGCTGTAATAGCTGAGATTCAGACAAAGCATAATCTTTTCTCAGAGTTGTTTTTGATTTTTTTTCTTGTTTTTCACAAAAAGTGAAGTTTTAGCCACGACACCATAGCAAAAATTTCAGTTAGGTAATAAAATTCTGCTTATTGAAAATTTCCCTTTTAAAAATCTGTCCCAAACTCCTGAGCACTTTTAAAGGGTGAACTCACTTTAAATTCACAGCTTTCCAAATTCTGAAGCCTGCAGAATTCTTGACTGCCTCAACCAGAATGTGCATTTCCAGCTGAGATATCTGAAGGTACATTTTTGCATGTTTAATTGTTGTTGTTTGTATTCTTGTTTAGGCACAACTCTTGTAGACTCAACCTATGACTAGCAGAAGGAAACAGAATTATTTCCATAGGAAAAGCAAACATTATTTAATTTTTTTTTTTAGTAACAAGTAGCATAGAGCATGAATAAATTCAATTTGTGTATCAAGTACAAAAACCCAACAGTGAAAAAACAGACTGAAAGATAATCTGAGGCAAACAGTCTGCAACAGCAACCCAGAACAGATGATCCGCCGTATAAATGACTCCCATTTATTTTTTTTAATTCACTCGTGCTACTTTATTATTGTTTATTCATTTGATAGATGGCATTTAATTTCCGTTTGAGAGCTGCAGGATGAGTGTTTGATGCTAATGGTTGGAATTTACTCCCGGGCAGGGAGCCAGCAGTGCCACAGCCATGTTCCAGCAGTGATGCCCTCCAAGCTGTGTTTAAGTGGCCTTCTGGTGCCCTTGGGGTATGTTTTACACAGGAAGCTGAAAGCCTCATGCAGGCCTGCAGCTCACTTGCTGGAGCAAAGGAAGGATGGCTTTCCCTCCCTCCTGCCCTCTCCAGCAAGAAAATCAAATTATTGGATTACCGGCCCTTCGATTGTGCTCGGCACAAAATGGCTCAAAATCCCATTGTGCTGGAGACCTCTGAGATGAAATGTAAATGGATAAAGAAAACAAATGTATTAAATTGGTCTGATACGTCGATGGTGTGCAATTACCTGATTGAGTGAAATGGCAATGGCTGTTCTTCTAAACAGCCTGGTGTGTGTAAGGCATCTGCTGCCAGGCTGGCCCAACAAAAAAACCCCTACAAACCTATAAAATAAAAAAAGCCCACCCACAGGAGCCTACCAAAAGCATAAATTAATGCAGATTTTCTTCCCTTGCTTATTTTTATTTCTGGAAAAGAAAATCAAAGCAAACAGATCGATCTTGTGCTGGGTTAAAATTGCAATTACCCAGGGATCTATGCAGCACATGAAATATTGGGGCTAAGGGATTAGAATCTGTCTGCTTTGTTCTAAGTGTACCTCCATATGCATTGGCTTGAACTTTGAATTTCCTGCTTTCTGCCAGTTTTTGTTACTTGCACATGTGTTTTATGTATTTGTTTAGGGCTAATTCCTATTTGTTGCAGCTATTTGTATTCCTATTTGTATTTTTAAGACACAATATCAGCTAAGACTGGGAAAAGCATCTAATGGATTTTAAACTACATAATTATCATAATTTTTGTGCATATTCACACAATCCAAATGCCACTCAATTGTGAATAAATAGGTCCATAGGAAAGTGTAAGTGAGGTAAACTTGTGTACTTTACAAAGTGGAGAAAACTTCTTTAAAAGCTAAGGATTCAATTCTTCTATTTTATATCAGGCTGGTTTCTCTACAAGTTTCTTCTTAAAGTTGTTATTTTACTGTCCCTTTGTATTTATGTGTCCACAGAGCAATAAATAGCTATTGAAACAGACTTGTCACTGTCACTGTGTTTGAATTTCTTTCACTCCACAGTTCTGATTAATTCAGGGTAGCTCTTGCATGCCAGTGAAATTTTTGCTGGCCAAATATGTGAGCACGTATTCTAATGCCTTGGGTTTCAAACAGAGCCTCCAAAGCTGACTAATAAAATGCACATTAAACTAGAGGCTGAGATATATTTTTTGTAGCTTGTTGAGATCCTAGCACATATTGGTATTCATGAGATAATAAATGTGAAATGGATTTGATGCTTACCCACCTGAACATTTCTGAGTAAAAAAAAAATAAAAGAGATTGATAGACAACGTCTTCTCTCTTTTACAACTAATAAGCTTCTAGTTCATTAAGTTATTGCATGCCATTCCTCATCTGACAAATGGAATCCATAATTCAGTTTTGCCCAGAGTTGCACATTCTTTAAGTCTACAGACTAAATCACCAGAGCACATTTTGTCAATAAAGCTTCTGTTTGGTGGGGGAAGGAGGGGGCAGTTAAGTAAAGTAATATGAAATGCAGTCCGTTCTTCGTGTCAGAGGTCATTTATTTGCTTCAATATTGCTTTTATTCTATTTATACTTTCACCAAGTGATGATTGCTGTGGAAAGCCCGTGGTTATTCACAGCATTATACTTAAAATGTTTCACATTTTGTCGCAGGCTCTTACGCTCGGAGATCTTTAGCGCTATCTTGAGAAGTAAAGTGTCTTTTTGCAATGAATCCTTGACAATGTGTTAGTTCAGCTCTGCATTTACCCAGGGATAAAGGCTTTCTTCTGTGAGCAGTGGGAAAACCACAGAGGCAAACAAAACCCCAGCCATGTTCTGCAGCCCTGCACCAAAAGCCTTGTCACTTCCTGAGCCAGAGCTGCCCGGCGCAGATGCAGGCAGCCAGTGACACCTTCAGCATGGAAAGTTATATGGGACTAATTTTTTTTGTGTTCTAGAATAAGTTTCCAGCTCTGCTCCTCTCACCAGGGCTTGGAGAGGCATTGCTGTGCTCTGTGTTGAGTGTAATATACGGTTTCTATTTGTAGGAAATACAGCCTGGTGGTGGAATGCTTGCCTGGGGAGTGGGATGGAGTGGTCCAGGCTCTGCTCGGCTTGCAGTGATTTAAACACATTTTTGCTGTCCAGAGAAACAGGCAGTCATGATGAGGGGAGAAAAAAGCAATGTGCCCTGCCCTCCCAGCCCTGGAATTTGGGGGGATGCTCCACTGAGGGTCCCCCAAGGTGTGGCTGATGTAGCCCATGGGACAGCACTCCCTAAGGAGGGGCTGAGGCTGAGGGCTGGGAGCACATTTAATTCTCTTTTGGGGTGGGGTATGACACGGAGATGTGAGAATTTCAGATGATCCTCTATAGTAGGCCTCTAGATGTTAGGATGTATTTCAAAGAGTGCTTTGAAATATATATTAAATCCATTTTAGAAGGCATTTAGTGGATGCTGAATGCTGTGCCTGTTCACCTTTTGCATGTTACAAGCATCTGGGACTTCTTGGTGATAGTGGAGAGAAAATTGCAAACATCCCAGAACAACAAGGCTGAGAATGCAGATAAAGAGGGAGAATGCAGACTTTTAGCTGGCATAAACTGAATATTTCCTTAAAACTGTGCCAAAGAGAGCCAGAAGCCACACAGGAGAGATAAAGGTGAAGAGTTCATTGAAGAAGACTCTGTTCCTTCATCTCCTGAGACCCCCAGACCACCACAACAAACTGAGCGTGCCCAGATGGGCATGGAGTTAATTACCATATAAGGCAAGGATGGGCGGGGCCAGGGAATGAATATGTATGAGGTGGAATATGCATATATAAAACCCTAGGGAATAATAAGGGGAAACACAGTTGGGTGGGTATGCGTGTCTGTGGCAAAAATATTCCCCACACATCTCGGCCCATTAAATACACACCGCTCTAACAACTGTCACTAGTTATGGAGTTTTATTTCTGCCCACGTTTCAGGGTAAGGACTGCATTACCACCCTTGGGGAGGTGTTGCTGTGCCCCTGGGGAGGCTCAGAACCTGTTTTCTGCCCTCCTCTCCCCCTGCTCTGATTGAAGCCCGCCTTTCTCCTTGCAGTGGAAATTTTCACCCCCTGGATCAGAGCAAACTGGGAATTCTTCATCAGGGAGTGGCTGCCCAGGGAACAGGGTAAAGGGGAGTTAGCCGAAAGGGCACCACCAGTCTGGAAGGAGATAATTTGCAGAGTCACCTGAGGGTCTTTTTAGGATCTCTAATATTTTCAAGAGCAATTTGGCAAAAAAAAAAAACCAAACCAAACCAAACCAAAAACCAATCAAAGACCCAAAACAACCACAAAAAACAAACCACCAAACCACAGGGTCTGGTGAAGTTTCCTGATGAAATTTCCTGGTGAAATTTCCTGGCAATGTTATGTCAGGCCCTCACAGTGTGGAGGAACCCAACTTTGGCACAGGGAATGGGCCATGCTGAATTTTTAAGAGGCTGGAGAGTACTTTTGACATCCCCCTGAGTTTATGATCAAGTGCAGGACAGATTTTTCCTCTGGAGTGCCAGGCCCTGCTCTCTCACAGGCAGAGGGATGCTGCTGCAGGTGGTGCAGGTGGTGATGGAAGTGCTCCAGGATGGGTGAGGACACCCTAACGTGTTCCCTACCCCAAAGTGTCCCAAGTTGTTCAAGTTCTGCAGGCATCCCGAAATTTAGTGTCACCTCTAGAGGTGAATGGGAGTCAGGGTTAGTTTGAGGAAGGAGAGGAATGAAGGAGGGTAGCACTGAGCAGGAATGTCCAAGGTGTTTATTCAACATTTTAACCAGCCCAGATCTGTCCAAATTGCCCTGACACTGTATTTATTATCCTACTTTAATATGGGCTGGTGCTTCTCATTACATTTTTAGTTCACAAATGCACAGGTGATTGTTGCAACTGAAGGATAATGATGTCCTTGGACAGCACTGTTTTAAAATGAAATGTTCTAATGTGGTGCTAAGAGAACAGCTCATGGGGTTACTGCTCATGACAATTACTGAGTGTGAATTATAGATGAGAGAACAATGGGAAACATTATTTTAATGGAAAATGTAAGAAATGAATTAATAAATGATCAATCTCTAATTGATCCTTTCCCCAGAGATCTCAGAGCTGCTCTCAGGCTGTAAAGTCCATCTTGAGGAAGGTGCAGCTGCTGTGTGTTCAGTCCCTGAGAGCTGCAGCAGGGCAGGCACCTCCAGACCCACACTGGTGTTTGCTTTTGGGCTTGAAACCCTGCTCAGGATATATCCTGTCTTCCCAAAATGGGAATTCTGCTGCTGAGGCTGTATTAGATAACCTCTGAAAGGGAGGCTCTCTACACCATCATGGAAATGAGTCAACAATGCTTTTGCCTTATCAAAGCACTTATAAAATCTGATTTTTCTAGATAGCTAGGTAATTAAATATTCAGTATTCTGATGGAGTTTTTTAACTCTTGCCTGTGACTGTAGCCTGTATAATTTCATTAGCCATTTATTACTTTTGTATCTAACATATATAAAATAGCAATGAGCTGAAAACACTGGAAATATTCTGAAGAACCAGAAAAGCAGACTGGTAGCTGTGGGTCTTCTGTAACTTCTGACACCTCCTGAGAAGCCCTTACACTGAATTTATCTGGGACTTTTGAGCTCTTGCTTTATGTTTAAATAAATAAATAAATAAATAAATAAATAAATCTATTCTCTTCAAGCTTGAAGAGAATAGATTTCAACTTTTTTTGTTTTTTTAACCAGGGTCAGTTTTAATGAGAAAGTTTAACTCATCAGTGCTGAGTTTTCTAATTAGGTGGAAGTGATTTTTCCTCTGCGTGCAGTTTCTGTTATCTGGCACTCCTGAACTGGTGGGTAGCATCCACAAATAGTGCTGCCCTGCCTTAGTCAAAAAATGAGAAAATAAGGTCTAAAAAGTTATTGACTACTGAATCATTTACATTCTGTGGGAACAAGTAAAATGACTTTTAAGACCTGCATGTTGTTCCTGTAATTCCTGAACTGAAATAGAGGTGCTCAGCCTTTCTGCCATAGTCTATACAGTAACAGGACAATTTATGATTCAAAATAAAGTATTTGACAGCACAAATGAGTGATCTGGTCACATCCACTAACTTCAGCATGTGGTTTTGCTCATTGTTATAAAAAACAACCCAAATTTTCATTCCTGGCCAAACCAACACTCATCCCTGGCCCACTGGCTCTTTTTTTATGCTGGTTGTTTTTTATTTTACAGCCCTATCAAGTGCTGCCATGGAAGTCACTTTTTTCCCCCTGCTGAGTGCATAAATTACAAATCCTGGAGCAGTGCTCAGTGTGCTGTAATTCCTGGCTATAACATCTATGAGATCTGTTCAAAGTGAATGATCCACTGCTCAGGGGAGTGATGGTTTTTCTTTTACAGCCCTCCTGTTCCTGGAGACAGTAAACCATGGGAGCAGACCATGGGGACAAGGGCAAGCTCACCATATTCTCATCTTTCCTGGAGTCTTGTGTGTGCTTTTGTCTCTGCTGTGGGACACCTCACACATTCAGGACTAACTAAGTCTTGTCATTAATCATTAATAGTTTATGGTTTGTTGGTTTTTTTGGTTTTTTTTTTTTTTTTTTTTTTTAATTTTTTTAAAAAAATTTTTTTCCAGTCTATATTTTCAGTGTTAAAACTCTGATATTTTCTAGAAAGGTTTGTACCTCTCTTTCAACCAGACACAAGCTTCAAACTCGTATGTAGCCCTTATGTATAAAACCCACTTAGAAAGATGTTATTGTTCCTTCCAAGAGTTTTTTTTCCTATTGTTCCTTCCAAGAGTTTTTTTCCTCCATCTGCACAGAAAAAAAGGCTTTTCTACTTCCAGGCAGACTCTTCTGTTCCTGCCTCTTATACACTCACTCACCTTGTAAATGCAGAGCATTATCCTACTGAAGCTTTTTCACAGACCCCACGACTTTGACAATTACACTTATTGTAATTTTTTCATCTCTGCTGTACTCCTTGACAGATCCTGCAATGTTATTTTATCCATTGTGTGACCTTCTTACTTGACATTTCTTTGTCATTGCTCTGAGCCCAGGCACAAAGCACTGAAGGAGGGAAGGGAGGGAGGGGCCAGGATTGTTACCCAGGGCAGGTGTGCCTGGGCTGTAACTCTGAAATTCAGATAATTGCATTGCAGATCTGTTTAAATGCTGAAGAATAACACACGTGCTCACACCCTCTTCGTGGGTTAAACTTTCATTCATAGTAGCAAGGTGACATATTTTTATACATCTATATTTATACATTTATATATTTTATATTTATAAATTAATATTTATATAAAATATATTAATATGTTTTATATTTATATATTATATTCATATTTTTATAAAAATAAATATTTATATATCAATATATTTATATAAAATATATTTATATTTACATTTTATGTTTAAATTCATATATTTATATATAGGTATTTATAGTTATAATAATAATAATATTATAATATATCTATTATATATCATATTAATATATAAATAAAGATATATATACATATATATAAATATCTATATTTTATATAGATATTTCTATATTTGTATATTCTATATTCATAATTATATTTATGTATTTTATAAATACAAATATTTATATGTTTATATATTTCTATATTTTATAAAACATATTTATATTTACATTGTATATATATTTAAAATTATAATATAATGATATTATAATATATCTTTTAATATACCATTTTAATATATTAATAAAATACATCTATTTTATATAGATATTTCTATATTTGTATATTCTATATTTATAATTATACTTATATATTTTATAAATACAAATATTTATATATATTTTATATTTATATATTTATATATTTATAAACATTTTGAGATTTACATTGTATATATATTTATAATTATAATATAATTATATTATAATATATCTATTAATAGACCATTTCAATGTATTCATAAAATATATCTATTTTTATATAGATATTTATATATTTGTATATTCTATATTTATAATTATATTTATATATTTATATTTTTATATTTATAATTTAATATATAAATATAAATATTTTTATACTCAGGCTGGAAGTTGTGATTGAAAACCCCTGCTCTCAACACCCCCAGCCCCCATCCCAGAATTTACTGGGTTTCTACTAGGGAACACTATTCTTTATAATTTTATTGTTATCATGTATTTAAATATCATGTCTGTCTAGATACTAATTTTATTTTCCTGCCTGATTTATTCTCCAGATTCTCTGGCCTTCAGTCAATGCACTGGGTGATTAAATTATTATCCCAGTAATGAGATTTGACACAATCTATGCCGGGTACCTGTGTGACCTGCTAAGTAGGTTAATTGGCAACCCTGAATAATTAGCACCCACCTCATCTCGCTGACTGAGAGTCTGACAAGAAATGAAACATAAAAATTCTGAAAAAGTCACACAGTTTTTAACTTCAACTTCTGAATTGTTTCAAAGAAACCTTTTACCTAGCAACTTAATAATAATATGCGGCAATTGAAAAAAATACTTTGTGACATACTGGTTTTATTAATATATAGATGTTTGCTCTTGTGCTTCAGCACAGCTTCCTAGAGGAAAAAGAACTCTGTGACACATCAGATGAACAGGACCCTCTATTCTGCAAACTGCTTGTATAAGTGGATTGTTGCATCCTCAGAGACGCTGCTCAAAAGTGAGGAAATTTCAACAAGTCAAAGTGATATTTGCGGTGACATTGCAAGAATTTTGTTTTAATGTTTTTCTGTGACACCTTGAGGACTAGAAATTAACTTTATTGTTTCATGAAAGTTGTGATCCTTCTATTCCTTTTTCTCAGGAAAGTGAGTTAACAAAAATAAATATGGTACCTGGTGATGCTGACTCCTATTGTGTATTGAATCTTTTCTATTTTGTTCTTTTCTGAAAAGCCAGGATAGTTTTTCTTTCAAAAAACGTAAGATTGGAGCTTACAGAGGAAGAAGAATGAACTCCTACGGATGAGAAGATCGGTTAAAGATATGTGAGATTTAAACTTGTGGTCTTTTCACCAGATAATCAGCTCAAATTAATGGTTCAGAAGCACGGGTTTAGTCAGGCTGCTTCCAAAACCTGCCCTGGCCAGAAATCTCACCAAGACTTGGGGTGGAAAGAACAACCAAGGAATTCATTTTCTGACCAAAACTTAGGGCAGAAAGAACAACCAAGGAATTCATTTTCTCACCAAAACTTGGGCCAGAAAGAGCAACCAAGAATTAATTTCTTGTTATCAGCGTTTAATGACTGCCACATAAAATGCCTTCAGAGACAGGTGGGCTGGTCCTTTTCCCCTGGGACCCTGCAGCCAAGCACGGGCACCACTGATGGAACCACACAAACGAGCACTAAAGACACAGGAATTTCTGCCCAGTTATCTTGTGCCACATCTCACAAAATTTCAGCATGGTTTTCCAGTGAGTAAAAAGCTTGCAGCATCCCGATGCCATATCCCCTCATTCCTCTTCTCCAGCTCCTGTGTTTGCAAAAATAAATTTCCATTTCTAAGCTCTTTCCCTTACAGAAAGCAGAGTGTGCAGGTTTCTGTGTCCAGAATGGATTTTTCAGGCAGAGAACCAATCCAAAGCCATTCCAGCTCTGTTTGCTGTCTGACAGGCTCTCAGGTGGGCTGATACAACTCAGGAGAGGACTCTGATGAAACCACCCAGACCTGAGTCTGAGCAGAGCCCAGCTTTCAGCAGTGAGTCACGTTAAAGCCAAGCCTGTGCTCAAGTGTTTTTCTGGATCATGGCCATGCTGAACTCTAATGGCCAAAATGGATTTACTCCCCAGACAAATTCACCCTTTGCTCTCCTCCTGCCCGCACATACATTTGCACCTCCATCAATCACTTATGTCTCCTTCTATTTCCTGCATCCTACTTTTATTAAAAACTTTGTGACTTGTTTAATCTCTTCTAAGCATGGCTTCATTTCCTCTATTGGTTTCCTTGATAATTCATCAGCAGGGCTTTTTTTGCCCCTACCAAAAGGTTTTCAATTATATTGTCCAAATTTAATAAAAACAAAATTGTTAAGGCTTGTTAAAGGAGTTGTGCTGTCTCTTTGTGCTCCTTCATCCAAACCCCTGCCTCCCCATATAAAGAGAAATGTCTTGAAGATGCACATCAGGTAAACTACTGCCTAAAAATGGCAAAAATAACATCTTGCAGCCCTCTTTCTGCAGATCTTCTTTTTCCGACATGTGGTCTTTATGTCAAAAATTATAGGAATTTAGATGTCAGGTAGCAGGAGAGGAAAAAATAAAATAGAAGAGGTATTGTAGCAAAATATCAAAGAACTGATGCATTGGTGGTAGTTATGAGGTGTTTTATTTCTCAAGAATTGCCCAGCTTTATGAAGTTTTTATTACACCTGATAGAAAATTCAGGGCTGCTGATATTTTGCAATTCATTACCCATTGCCTGTTGATTACATAATTGTTTTTGAATGAAGGAGCCCTGTGAGGTCCTGTGAGAAGCTAAGCTGACAGACTTCTGTCTTTGCTTTTTATTACGACAGTCAATAGCTCAGTTGTAAGGAACAGAATTGCTCTTTGTGACTGTATTAGACATTCTTCTGGGAGAGCTAGCTAAAATTTGAGAGCAGAAAAGCATTTCTGGAAAAAAAAAATAAATAAAAAAACCCCTCAGCATGCCAGACAAATCAATAAGTGGATGGAGCCGAGTCTGAGACTTTTGGGTTGGGTTAGAACCTAAATCAAGGCAGTATTGACTCTGCAAAGCCTGTATTTTTAGGGGTGCCTATATCAAAATCAATATTGCCTTCCTGCTTTATTTGATAACTTCTCTGCCTTTGTGCAAGCAAATCCATTTTACAGTTGTATTTCTTTTCTTGAGCTGAAGTCTCCTCTGTGGTATGTGTGACCTGTGTACTGTGGCTCTGTGTAAATTAACAAAAGGTGGATTGTGTGTGGTATCTGTCACCAGTGCTCTCCAGTGGTGACATTTGCAAAGGAGATGAAACATCTCTGTCAATTCTTTGCTGCATTATTTATGCCCAACTCCTATATGTGAGTTCTCTTCAAGCTGTTCACCATTCAGCAATAACTATTTTATTTTCTGGAAAAAGGACATAAGCATACATTGATCATCAGGATGTGAGAGCATAAACAGTGGGCTTTAATGATCTCATGCTTTGCATTTATGCACTTTTCCAACCAAAATCTTCTTAAGGTATCCAATATATCCAATATCACATTATTTAAATGCACCCCAGCATTGTGAAAGGCAGATTTTGTAGTCCTGTTTTGCAACGACAATTGAAACTTCACCTGTCTGTGCTTTCATTTAGGCAAAAATCTTGTGCTTGTGCACTTGGCTAAAGTGTTTGGACTGGCCCTGACTGTTTGGTAAGCTCAGCCAGGCTCAATATTTTAAGAAAAGTTATATTGTTCTTGAACAATTTATAATCTTGAATGATTGCTCTGAACTGTTGTTCAGAACTAGTTTGTGTTGGCCATCTCAAAGTGAATCCAGTGCCTGTCTCTTGGTGCACCTGCCTATATAGACTTGCCCTAAATAAAGCTGAAAATGAGATTTAAATGTCTTTGAACATTTAGAGTGGAGCTAATGCAGTATCAGGTTGCCATAAGGCCACTGAAAATTCTGAACCTGGTCTCCAAAGTTAAACCATCAATCACACCATACCTGGGCCCCTGCATTCTGCAGCTTTTGGAATTAAAAAGCATTGCTAAAATTTTATTTAACTGTTTTTTTGGGGACAAAACCTCTGCATTCCCTGTGAGCTCCTGATGGTAGAAAAATGCCTCTATCACAGGAAACATTTCCTCTGATTCTTGCTTGTGCTACCAGCCTTGCCTTATCTGTCTCTTAAGCACTCTGTGTGTGGTATTTATGAAACATTAGCCAGGTATGGTGTTTAATCTCCTTACAAAAGAGAAAAGAACACAATGCACTTACTCAGCAACTCCATCTGAATTGTGCTTCCGTGATCCGATTTTCTGCCTCTTGGTACCACCAAATTATTACTTCAGCAGAACTGTCTGCAGTGCCAACACACAGAGCAGATGAAGTCATAGCAGCAGTTCATTTTGCACATGCATATGCACAATCCTCCAAATGGTGTTCCTAAGAATAGAGGTTTGAAAAGCTCCTTGATAACGTGAGTGAGAAAGGGGTTTTTGTACAATCAATATTCACATTCTGCTTGCTGCTTGGTATTGATTGCATCTTCTTCTGCAGGATATAATGTATATTTAACTGTATGAAATAAGTGTACTAAGCACTGGATCTGTGCTTTCAATAAAATGAAAATTCGGTATTAATAGCTGTATTTTTCTTTTCTTTTTTTGATGCATTTAATATCTCAGAATATAAATCAAAATTCTTCCTGAGTTGGAAGAAATAAATTCAGTCTTCTGGGTAAAACAATCCCTATAGGACTGGTGAAATTCAAGCTTTAAAATTGTGTTGTAAAATATGGTTCACTGCAGAATGATAAAATGCTTAAGAAAAGATGGGTAGAATATGAGAATACACGAGGGACTGATCATTGCCTAAAAATATGATTTTGTAATTGTGGTTAAGGTAAATTGTAGAGGTAGGAAAAATGAAGTGGTTTGTAGCTATATAATAATGATGTTTGATAATGAAACATTGCAGGTAGAGATGAGAGGTGTAATGATCAAACCTTTTCCTGCTGGATTCCTTTACAAACCTTCCTGGGGAATGTCACCCACGGGGTGCTCCCACAGGGCACTGAAAGTGCAGAAACTTTTCACAAAGGAAAACCTGCACTGCAGCCACCCCATTTCCTACAGCCTGCCCGAGACAACATTTCCTCAAGGAAAGTTTCAATAAGGCAGATTTTGTGTCAGTCCCACTTAACAAGGGGATGGGTAAACAAAAAAACCACTTCAGCTCCCTCTGCCCCACACTGGACACCAGTTATTGCCACCTCTGCATTTTGTGGGGTCACTCCTGCGAGGCAGATCAATGGATTGATCCCTGTTAGGAGTAAGCAGGCAAAAAGATCAATTAACGCACTGAAAGTAATTTCATAAAATAAATCAATTTGCACCACCAAAGGAGCAATTAAAACCTGGTGGGCAACCTCACCCTTTGGGCTTGAAAAACATAGACATGTTCTGATGGGGAGCAGCATGATTTCAATAAATATCAACTGCCAGCTGTGCTTTTGTTTGCAGTTTAGGAATGCCTTTGGTTCCTGAGGATACAAAAGAAGCCCAATAGCAAGCAAGATACCTTTACTGTGTTTTGCATATAATAAACAGTCTGGACTGAACTGTCCAGCTTTATTCAACAACTGCTGAGAGCAGAAAATAACTCTAATGAACACCTTTTAACTACAATCAATTTCATCTTGTGAGGTCTTCGTGACAGATAAAAGAGCAAATTACTGGTAGGCATTAACAACTTGAGAAGCAAATAGTCCCATTAAAACATTTTGCCAGTGTTCATAAACCATTGCTTCCCAGAACTCTGTCCCTGTCAAATAAATAACTTTTTGTTCCCTATTAAATACAGAGAGCACAGGTTACTATGGTGATCAACAGAACACAGAATAAACTCTGCTTCGTCATAACTGCCACATTCTGGAGGAAAAAAATATCTGAACATCAGCTTGCAGTTTCAAGCTGGATCTCTGAAAAATATTTTGAGAGAACAAAAGGATTTTGTGAGGTCCAAGTACCACAAAAATGGAAGTGCTGCAGCCAAGTACCCCTTCAAATCAGAGGGTTTCTAGTCTGAAATATTGTAAAACTGAGGACCACAAGCCTTGGGATTTTTTTTTGGTCTTTTTATTCTAATCAATGAGACGTATAGAACCGTACTGGAGTGCTGTGGGCCATGCTGTACATCTCCATCTGGGTCAGGGACACCCTGGCCTTTGCCTGCTGTGTTCTTTGTGTGCCAACCCCTTTCACTCTGTGCTTTATGTTCGAGGGCTGAGTCATTGACATTGGGCCCCCACTGAGCAGGGACTGCTCTGATGCCAGTCCTGGAGGCTTCACTCTTTTCACAAGAGTGACTCCCATGTTTTAATTGTATTAGTTGTTGACTTTTCACTGCCAAGGCTTAAGAAAAGTAATGAAGTTGCATTTCCAGCTGCTTTCTTAGTAATCTCTCTCTAATATTTGTTATAGAGAATACTTTATTCAAATACCTGCAATGAATTCCACACCACAGAGTGAAATCCCATGGTTATTTCTAGGTTTAGTCTAATTAAACACAACTTTGATTGATGCAGTCTTATTGCAAAGCAAGTCAGACCTTTCTGTTGGTCTTCACAGTGGCATTGAAGGGGCTTAAGAGCAAGGAAGCAGTCTAGAGCTAACCCAACTGGGTGGGCCTTGAAAGCAGTGGCTTCAGGTTATATGCCATTTGTTTTTACATATTTCAGCTTCTTCTAGCCTCAGTACCACATCAGATCTGCAAAATATCCAAATGAATTAAACAGAAAGATCACCCAGCAGCTTGCAGGCTGACCTTCAGAACAAAACCCTGCCTGGTCCCCAACATCTCCTCTCACATTCATTCAGACCTGAAGAGCAGCATTGACACAGGTTTCTGTTTTATCCAACCCTATCCATTCAGTCTGCTAAATAAGAATATCCCTTCCCACTACTCCTGATATATTTTTGAGAGAGATAATAGCCTACTTTTTAATTGTAGGGCTGCACAAGGGACAAAGTGAAAGTGATTAAAAAAAAAAATTGTGGTCCATTGTAAGATGCTTTAAGTACACTCTGGAGGTTTGAAGCCCTACACAGTTATTATCCAGCTGGACTCTGTGCATCAGTTTTATTTCTAATCCCAAGCATTCACTTCCCAGGCATTCGTGATAGCGAATTTAAGTCACGCAAAACTTGTGCAGCATGAAAGTCACCTGCAGCCTTTACAGCTCAAAAGAACATGCCTGTGGGTTCACAAATACACCGAGCCTCTCCCTCAAAAGGTTTGAAAGCAGGAGATTCAAAGGCTGGTGAAACCCAGAGCCACAGCTTTCATCATCTGATGATGGCAGGGAGGATGTTTCCTTCCCAGCTGAGTCATGCTCAGCACGCTCCCTCCTCAGCTGGGGGAGCTCCCCTTTGATACCTGGGAGAGAATTGCAGGCTCTCATATCTGCCACGTGTCTGAGGAGAGAGAGAGAGACTGAGGAAAAGAGGTAATATCGTTCACATTTCATATTACTGGCAGCCCTTTCTGGATTTCTTAAGGACTTTGGAACAAAGTAAGAATAAACTTTCATGTTCTTTTTTTTTTTTTTCTTAAAGACATGTTGTAATGCAAACAAAAAACAGCTCAGCAAAACCATCTGATTAATGCCTTATATTAAGCCTTATAATTTGTAGAATCCCAGTAACAAGCATCCCTGTTATTCTGCATGCATGTGTTACAAAGTATTTTATTTTTAACCTTTAACTAATTGTGTCACTCTGGTGTCATTCTCCTAACCCATCACTTCTGCCCAGCATGGCTGCTTTTTGTCTTTAAAATGTCATAGTAAATATCATCAGCTTTCGTGATCTTCTGGACAGAACATTAAAAGTTGAAATAGTTGGTGTCAATATTTATAGACACTGAAATGGAGCTCATTCAATAAAAATCCATATGGACAATTAGTGCAGAACCAGCTCTTCTCTAACCCCAATGTCTTTCTGCATTCTGGCCTGGCTGGTACGACTGCCTCACAACTAAGCCATAACTTCTAAAAGCACCAGGCATTTCAAATTCACCTTTATAAAAAAAAAAATAAAAATAAAAAATAAATCCACAAAACTTAGCTGCCCACTAACAGCTTTTAACAAAGGGCTCTGTATCTTCTGTGTATGACTAATATCTCTGTATGCCTAATAAATTCTGTGACAACAGAATAATCACTCCTGTTAACTGTGGGGTTTGAACTGAAGAAACACCTGGATAATGGAGACCTGCAGAATTGCAGAGCCTAAATCCCCTCTCTTGTCTCACATGCAGCAGCCTTTTGTGGGATGAGTATGCCCTGAACTTGTGTAGGTACAAATGCTTGTGTAATGCTCTGGCTGTGCCTCTTGAAGCAATATTCTGCATAAATATTTATGCATTCCTATTTTTACCTGGCATGATCGTGGAAAGCAAGTACAGTAAGCATCTGAACATGCCCACCAATGACTCAGTTTTCATCTCAGAAAGCAAT
Source organism: Acrocephalus scirpaceus scirpaceus (assembly GCA_910950805.1). Lineage (NCBI taxonomy): Eukaryota > Metazoa > Chordata > Aves > Passeriformes > Sylviidae > Acrocephalus > Acrocephalus scirpaceus. The sequence goes on from OU383792.1 coordinate 4,387,641, forward strand.
CCAGTCATTTTTCCCATGTTACTCCAACATTAGTAAAACTTCAAGTAATCAACAGCTCTTATCTTCACCAAACTGTAGACAGAATACATGCCTAAAACCCTGGATTAAATTTTACATCCAGTTCTTGGTTTTGCTGCTGTTTTGCTCTTATTGAATTTGAGGAGATTTGTCCTTCCAACTCTGCCACTCTGAACAGATATGGAATTCCCCAGCTGGACAGGCAGCAGAGGTTACAGGTGGGAATGACAGGAAGGCAATCAGGAACAATGGTCAGATTTTTTCCCAAAAATCTGCATCAGTTTGACCACACTGTCTACAGGGGCTGCTGTTATTAATTTTTGCTCTGAATTATGTTCTCCAGGAAAAATTATAGGGGATGAAAAATCATAAAGAATGCTACTAAAGAACATTTGATGAGGCAAGTCTGTACCCTATTGAGAGATTTCAATAAAAGTGATTTCTTACCAGGGATAAGTTTCAAATCTGGCTGTCCACACTCTTTAAGGTGGAGAAGCCAACGCTTTTTGGAAAGAAAAATTGGCTGTGAGGTTTTTATCTTCTTTTCTTCATGTTAGAGCCAGGATTAATACATGGGAGTCACAATTTTGTGTTCAGACTCAGTGTTTATTAATTCTTATCTATATTACAGCCTCACGAGCTGTGAGCTCTAGTAAACAAGGTAGAAAATGGAAGTGAAATGGAGGCCTCTAACTCTTTCCAAGGTTATTTAAGTGATCATTACCCAATAGTGAGATGACACCTGTATTACTTATATTTTTGACCCAATAAGGATCACCCAAGGACCACAATGGGAACCTTTTTCACTCAATTAGAAAAAAACGCTCAAAACCAAGAAGAGGAAGGTGAAGAATGACTTAGACAATGCCCTAAATCCTTCATATTGCCCCATATATATTAGTATAGTATTATTTAGTATATTAGTATATACTAAACCCCCAAATTCCAAGTTTTTTACCCTGTGATATCGCACACTTCTATTCAAACAACAAACCCACAACCCCAGTGCTATCCCTCAATTTTGGAAGCCTGTTCCACAGCCTCAGGTCAACTGCAGTGCTTGCTTGAGGGTCAGTGCCCCTCAGCACAGAAAGCCTGAAATTTTTAACCTCCAGGGTTCCAACAATTGGCCAGCTGCTGAGTCTTGAGCTCAGTGTGGTTTGCTATCAATGAAGATAAAGATAGACACACCAAAGTTTTTAGGCAGAACCCCTCAGCCTTCGCAACTCTCCATGTCAAAGCAGGTGCTGACAGGCCCAGGATGAAAATGTTTTAACAATGACTTTCCATTCAGGAACTTCAGCTTAAAAGTCACACAAACTGTGAGGGTAAAATGCAGATGCCTCAGACAATGGATTTGGCTGCTCTGAGCAGAATTCTGAGTGTGTTCAGCCCCACAATTCCCACAGGCAAGCATGGCAGTACCTGCTCTGGCATCCTCTGGCTCCACAGCCCCAGGGAGTGTTTGCTTCTCCTGCCATGGGTCAGCTTTCTGTGCAGCCTCTTCCCTGTTCCTCGCTCAAAGATTCCAGGCTGCAGCTCTGTCAGTGCTTCACTGGCCTAGGAAAGCCATGGCAAAAGGGATGGAGTTTTGTTCTGCTCAGTGTTCATTCCTTGGTGGATGTGCTGGCTTGAAAGCAAAACCAATGAGAGACTCCAAGTCAGAAACACAACTTAATAAGAGGAAAAGAAAAGAAGTAAAATAAAGTAAAATAAAATAAATGCAGTAGTACAAAAGAGCACTGACAGAGTCAGAACACAACCTGACACCCTGTTAGTCAGGGTGGTGGCAGCAGTGCAGATGAAATGCTCTTGTCCAAGCACTGATCCTGTAGAAAGCTCTGGGAGCTCTTGTCCTCTGTGAATCCAGTGGGTCAGGGCTCCCTGTGCTGTCCCAAATCCCAGATTCTATCCAGTTGGGAATGCTTGGCTCCTCCCCCTGGGCGGAGCATCTCCCCCTGGGCTGATCTCATTCTCTGAGCCCTGCAGTGGCTCCTTGCTGGCCCATGAACCAGAGACAGCTCCCGCAGGGAGTTCCCCATGAGCCATGGGCACGGCATTGCTGGGCCATGGACAGGAGAGAAGGGAAACACTGCCCCAGCTGGTTCCAGCAGCTCCTGGGGATGGGGATGGAATACAGACTGTGGGCACAGCTGACACTGTAACCTAGGACAGTGGACTTTGGAGTGGTGTTATCCTGAAAGGAGCCTTTGCTCTCTGGGTGACACTGGTGGGACTGCAGGAACCACTCGTGACAGCTGTTTCACTAGAGTCACCCTGTGAGGAGACACTTTTTTAGTTTGGGTAACAGGAATGGTTTTTTCCCCACCCTTATTTAGTTTGTAAGTCCCTCTAAACTTTTCTCACACATGAATTTTATTTGTTATTTCCATCACGAGCTCTTCTGATGACCATCTGAACTCTTCCCTGGCTTATGAATCCAAAATCATGCCCCACGTTGTTGTTGTGGCCTGAGGCAGGGATGTTGCACCAATCAGCATTGCCAGCATCCCGAATCTCAGATAACATCCCCCGAACTTCAATTTTTTTCACAGCAACTCCCCTGTAGTAAAAACTCTCTCAAAATAGCTGGATGGAAACCAGCCCTTTCTTCCCACTGGTAACACTTGCAAAAAAAAAAAAAAAAAATCATCCTTTTTTCCTTCTGACATACAAATAATTGTTGTTGTATTTCACATTGTCTAGATCAAGAATGAAAGTTTCTTCTCTAAAATGTAATTTAAAAGTGATAAGAAATAAATGTTATAAAAAATTCTATTAAAAGTGATGGAAGCTCCAATTTTACACTGCCAATTTTAGAATGCTTAAATAAAAGGAAAAAAAGGGAGTGCAAAGTTTGTACCCAAAGAAATTACATTTTAAGAGTGAAACTAAAATTATATCGATTTAGTTTTAAACATTAAATCACTAAGGATGAATTTCACCATGAGTACAACATTCTGCAATCATGGTATTTTATATTAAACTCCAGTGAATGCCTCCTTCCTGCTTTGTATCAACTCCCGTTGATACAGAAGGAGGAAAAAAAGAAACAGTTTCTGGAGTGATGTGTCTGTATGGAGAGCTGAATTTAATTAATTAGAGGCTCATTTATTACTGAGCTATAACGCTTCTGATCGGTTTGCAGGGAACATTCCAATAAACACTCTATTGCTCTTGAAGCAGGAAATAATTAGCTTTCAGTTCTGACCAAAATAAAGAAAAGCAATGCTGGCAGGAGGAGAATCTGAATTTCTGCTTCCAAACACCATTGTATACTTACCAAAAACTTAAAAAAAAAAAGAGAGGCAGATGGAGTCAGACCTTGAGAGCTCCTCCAGTGGGGCATTTTGAGGTTGTTTCCTTGCAATTTCTTGAGCAGAGGGTCTGAGGTGTGTGAAAAAAGAGGTTCATTTTCTTGGAAAAACTTAGAAGTTTAATAAAAAACCAAAAAGAAAATAGACAATTAGGAGAGACAAAAGCAAAATACATTTTCTTGGCTGAGGGTGCCTGGCACAGAACCAGCCAGCACACCGTTAACAAAGAGTTTGTTCCTTAAGAAAATCAGCCTGTTGCATATTTAAAAGTTCACATGCATGATTCAAACATTCCTTTTGAGTGTGAATTTTCTTTGCTCAGTTTCAACTCCCCCCAACCATTTTAACTGGTAGACCCTTCTGCAGGTAGCTCCATTCTGTCTGATAGCACAGGTCCCATAAATTCTCCTCCTGGGGTTCTGGTCATTTTCATTTGGACAAGATACCTGATAACAGAAGTTTAATTGCTTTTTGGTCAGCAATCTTCATGCAGGAAAACGAAAACCCCAGTCTTTTACTTCTAACACTGTGTTACAATCATAAAAAAATATACATCCATCACATTTCTAACTTCTGTTAATAAAGGAAAACACAGTACAATATTCCTACATTATACATACAGTATTCATTTTAGTATTTGTGAAAAGCCAACTATATACTGTGCATTTATAACAAGGAGGATGCCCAGGGATCAGCTGTGCCTGCAGGGAGGTTCTGAGCTGCTCCTGCATGGCCCTCTACAGGAGTGGCCTCGATGGGGACAGGGACGCAGCCATCCCAACCTCCTCTCCTGCCCTGGCTGGCACAGACTGAGATGTATTTTTGTTCTCTTTTCCCACATTCCTTGGCAAGCTGATCAGAAGCCATCCCCAGCAGCACATCCCCAACTCCTGCCTGACACTAAAGGCACATCTCAGACTCTGGGTCCCAAATTAGTTTCAGCCTTGCTCTGCTTCTCTTGCAGGCAAGGAGGTAGGGTAATATTCAGGATTGTTTTTAATGAGGATGAGGTAGGAGATGATTGATCTAGAATAAAGGCTATGAATTATGTGATATCAAGGAAAGTAATCTATATGAAGATGTCAATTTTATATCAAATTGTCACATATCTGTCACTCATTTATCCAGGGGCTGTAAGACAGACAAGAGCCTACATAAAAGTGCATATCCATATAAAAGCAGAGATGGTCAATAACTTTCATTAGAGAGAAAAATGGCATTTTTTTAAAAAAAATTGCTGCTTATAACCCTTCTAGCTTCGACAGATTTTCCATTTGGTGAGGAACAAAAGAAGTTCTGAGAGAAGTCCTGACATATTTCCTAGGAGCCATTTTTTTCAGCACCTGTCTGGGTTTTATGATGTGCTACATCACTGCAGGACAGCTGGGCTGCAGCAGCACCATTCTTCAGCTCGGGGCTGCATCAGGCTGGCGTGGGGCACACACCTGCCTGTAGCTCACAGCTCTGACACCCTGACACAGCCCCGCAGGATTTAGGGCTTCCACAACCCTGCCAGAGAAATGGTATTTATGCCCAGAGGTTGTAGATGAGCAGGTTTCTGATGCATAGATTTCACTCCCAACCCCAAACCCATTGGTATTTACAGTCTCCATATGGAAATGTTCCTCTTCTTTCCCCTGAGGGCAAACGCATGTTGCAAATGTATTTAAACAGAATGTGCCCCAGCCAAACCACCTGCAGCTGTTGTTATCAGAGCCCTCAAGAATTCGTCAAAGTTACTGAGAAAAACAGGGCTAAAATAAGGAATACAAGGAGTACAAAACCTAAATAAAAGAGACTCACAAAGCAATAACCCAAGACCAATCATGTTTCCTGGAGGCTGTGTGCTAGACACATAAAAAAGACAAAAGAACCAATCAAGAAATGTGAGAACATGTAAACAGTAGTCTTAGAATGTCTAACTGTAGCTTAATGCAAGCAATAAATAGCTTCTACTAAATTCATATTAGTACTGTCCTTCAAAGTCCTGAACTCCTGCAAATGCACGTGTTGTAACAATGCTGGAATTAATATGAGCAGCTAGAAGAAAAAAAATAGAAAAAGAAGGTCAGGAGGGAGATTTTCACTTCAGAAAGGGAAATATTATCAAACTCCTCCTTGGGCAAGTGCTTTGATTTCTCCACAGGACCTGTGGGAGGTCCCTGGTGCCAGCATCCTTCAGAGGCCCTGGTCTCAGAAATGTCACCTAGGTGACAAGGCAGCTTGAAAGTAACAATTGCTCCTTTGACCTGAGTGTTCAGCCAAATGTTCAGGACTTTTGCAGGGTTTTCTGCTAAGAGGAAATGTGTGTGCAACACCAGCAGCTCTTTGAAGCAGACCTGTTGTTATTTTCAGAGAGCACAGGCCTGTTTTTCCTGAACACTGAAGGAATCAAAAAAGGAATTGTCTTTGCTCTCAGATTCTGCCTCTTTGTGCTGGCCTGCCAGCCTGTAAAAATGCTCTCTTGTGATTTTTTTTTCTCTCTCTCCAGCTTTTTTCAAGTCTGCATTACAGAGAGGTAAAGCTGTGGGTTCCCTGTCTCATTTTCCTGCAGGTTCACAAGCACATTGCCCCCACAGTGAGTTTATCCTTGGTTAACAAAGATCAGGTGTGACCCCCAGGAGGCTTTATTTTGTCAGGAAATGTGCTGACAGGGTATCCATCACCTTCCATGGCTGATGGTGGTCATGCCTTCCAATTTTAACTCAAAGCTGTTGTAAGAATTATTACAAATCTGCCCTGGACCACCAGTTACAAACCAGTTGAAAATAAATCTCCAAACTGTGGGATTGAGGAGGTCCAACATTCTGACCGTGCCTTATTTGCAGACTGAAAATTTCCTTCAACTGGCAGGGTTTTCCTCAAAGACATTCAGTTCCTTCACACAGTTGTTTTCGTTTGTTGACACCCAGACATTTAGCAACATTTCACTGTGAAAAGAAAATGGAAAAGCCAGCTGGGTCATATCCCTCACACTGAACTGCCTTATCTCTTGATTTTCAGAGTGTGAGAAAATGCATGTTTTGGGGTGTTTTTTAGTGAAAAACTGAGGTTATTCACATTCTGATCTGACTTTGGTATAGTAATAAACACGGCAACGTGAGGCTCTGCTGGATCACTGAAATAATTTAGGAGGCAAACATATTTTTATTAATGTACTCGTTCAATATTTCTATGCTACACAGTGTTATTATTACTCTGTGCCCAGCTTCACAGGTTGAAGAACATTTTCCATGGTGGTGGTGGTGTGGAATGTTTTCTATTCCTAAATTTATGTTTGAAGGAAACACTACAAAGAGGTGCATCAGTTCATGGCAAGGCACAGGCAGTTTTTTTAGGAAAAAAATCCTCTGTACACTTGCAGTTTCTGAGCTGTTTGGAGTTGGAATCTGTTACAATAATCCCCTCAACTTCATTTTCTAATTTATCCAATTTTTATATGCAGCTGTGGTAGAAATGTGGGGTTTTTGATAAAAGAGAAAGAAGATGAGCCTGTTTATGTCACTGCTGCCCTCCCAACAGGTTATACCAGCCTATGGGACAGGCATTTATATGTTCTCCTCTGAGGAAAATACTGAGAGAAGCAATAACTTCCCATGGTAATCTCTGACCTGCTTTCCCAGCTTTCTTTAAGTGGAGTTGGGGTTACAGCTCCATGTGCACCCCTGTGTATCTGGGATTTTGGACAGGCACCATTTGTTACAACACAACTCAGCACCACAGGCATCCAACACTGAATGGACAGGACAGAATCCCAGTTTGAAGGGGAAATGTTGACTTTTTGTTCAATCCTTAAAGTAAGAAGTACCTGATTTAGCAATAAATCTGTTAACTAGTCTTTATCTGACCCCAGACTATCCTGAACAGTCTTTGCATGACTGGTAGTGTAGAAGGAATTGATTTGGCATAGGTTGATAGTTAAAATATTTTCTTTCTTTCTTTTTTTTTTTTTTTTTTCATCAAGAAAACTCAATTTTTGCAGAGGTCTGCCTCTTCCCAGACTGCAAAAGTTCTGGGCAAACTCAAAAGCTGATGATATTTACTTTGAACTAAGAGGTCTGTTGGACCTTTTTCTGATGAAACAAACTGAACAGCAGAACCAGGGGGTGGCTGTAAATAGCTCAGAAATCTTTACACCTGCCAGAGGCACCTGGCTGGAAATTCTGTGATATTTAGGATTCCATGCAAGAGGAATATTTCTCTTTGTAGCTGGCAGAGTGGAGGAGTGAGGTAGGATTAGTATTCTTGACCTGCACTAGAGTAAAGATGGAAAAATTCCTCACAAAATATAAGGAATGGGATTTAGTGGACAGTTGAGTGTATATCTTAATTAATCTCTTTGCCAATTAAAAGATGGAAGTTCTAATTAAGATGACCCCAAAGCAATTATTCAGACTTTTGTATTTACATTGATTAGACTACCAAAGCATTAAGAGTAAGATTATGACTTTGCAGATGGCACAAACTCAATTTTCCATGTTGAAGTACCTCACTACCTAATTTATAATGAGAGGTGATGTTACAGTCCTTCCACCATTCCTACCACACCAGTTATTTTGTTTCCCAGTATTTCAGGCCTAAAATATAACAAAGAGGAGGATGTTTGTGTTGAGGTGCTGTGGCATTCTTTCTGAGGATGGGGAAGATTGATGTAGAAATATTCATTTGTTGTGTGAAGTGGAAATCTTCTCCTAGGAGGCGACTGCTTTTCTTCACTCCCACTTAAATATTCACCAACCCAATCAATTTTGATATCACTGCTGGTATTTGGCCCATGTGTTTGTGGTGTATTCTTTCCTACAGTAAATTTCTTGATCCAGTTTCAGCTCAGGTGTTTGGGCCTCCACCAAACTACACTGCTGTGGCAAATTCATCCACCACATTCCCAAAGTTCACTGACAAAAAACAATCAGGACCAGGTATTTCCATATCAGTCTCCACCAGTAATTTTAAAATATTATGCTGCTTTTATGTGGATGAGTGTTTCTAAACTGTCAAACACCTTCAAAGCCTTTCAAAGTGTTTGGATTTGGTGTCTCTAATTGAGAACGACATTGTGTGATGCAGCACAGGCAAACCATATGCTTTTAAACTGCTTTTACCTGTCAAATTTGGATTTTACCTGCTACAATGCTCTCAGTGTTTCAGCAAAAAGACAGTCAAAACAATCTGTAACTGAATTATTGTGGGAATGGAAAAATATTGCAAATGATGAAATAAAATTTTCTACAGAGCCACCTGAGAAAACACCATCTGACATTCAAACAATTTAAAAGAATGTATTATTGTTCTTGCAAAAGAAATGGATGAAATCAGGAAGGACTTGGAGTTCTGGATAGGTCCCCCAGAATTTTTTGCAGTTGTGAATGCCCAGTTGATGCCCAGAAAGGAAGAGGGGAAGGAATCACAGAGAAATTTCCCCTAAAAAAGTGGGATTTACCTTAGCTGAAGGCTCCACACAAATACCCTTCTGCTTTTGCTTCACACACCTCCTAAAATCTCTGCTATTTACATTTTCTTCTGAAATTTTCATCAAATAATACAAAACCACGCCCATTTTTCATCTTCTAGTGACTCCAAACACTAACATACATTCTCTTTTCTGCTTATCTTCTGTCCTGACCTAAAAAATTGGTTTGGAATAAGGTAAAATAAAAGTAGATGGAGATTGGAGCAGACTTACTGATTAATCTCTGTGTGGTTCACTGTAAACTGTTCTGAAAAACCAAAATGTAAATCTGTTCACATTTAAAATGTCAAAATTGGACTACGTTCAAGATTGTATTAGGCTGGGGGTATTATATCAACAGCAGAGCAGGAGGAGAAGATAATATTTTAGCTGGAGAATGCCTGGGAGGATATGGGCTGCAGTATCTCTTTTGACCCAAGCAGCAGAATCAATATTTAATGGTTTTGGGATATTCTGATTCAGCAGGGGGGAAAAAAATAGTAGAACTGTTGCATTTCTGCTTATTTATTAAAAATGTACAAAATTCCATCCTTTTGAGCAGAGAATCCAGAGAGGCTGATTTTTCTGCTTACAGCTCCAAACTTTATGCAGCTGCCACATTACCTCAAAAATCTTCTTTAATCTCTTGTCAAGGTCAAACCCAGGTGTTGCCCAGGCTGTACCAAGCAGCTGCTGCCTCACTCTGCCATGGGATCAGCCTGTCATCCACACAGACACTTTTATGCATAGCCTGCCCCAAAACACTGCAATTCTCCCAAAAAATCCTGAAATGCAGAATATCGGATATTTTTGTGATAACCCACAGTTGTCTTTGTCTGTGGGAAGGACCTTAAATGGAAATTAAACCCAAATATTTTGGAAGCTTTAATCCAACCTGTAAACATCAGCGAGAGCAGGAGGAGGAAATTTCCATGGAAGACACAAAGTTATTCACCAAAAACAAAGCCATAATTAAATCTTCTTCTAAAACGTTAGATTGTCAGTTTGATACCAAATTCAGTCTGAATTCTTTGAAGTGTGAAGAAAATTGATTTTAGTACTGCTTTATCTGTATATTTCAACCAAACATCTTTAACTGTAACATCTCTTCTGGCATCTCCATAATGTGTGAGCATGTACATAAGTGTACAGGAAAACCAGGCTTTTTATTGAATCTAGACAGTGGATAAAAAATTATCTGTCATGAAATTCTCGGTTGCATAATGAAAAACTCCACAAAGAGCTGGGATTTACTCTTCAGAAATATCCCACACTCAACTGAAAGACACTTAGTCTGTCTTCAGAGATAATTTTCCAGGTTTTTTTTATTCCACACTTTTCTAAGATACATGAATTTTTTTTCCCCTCCTGCCTCTGATTGTAAAGTTCTGGTGCCACATTTAACTTCCTGCCATCTTTTCCTGGAGCTGATGCTTCCACCCTGGGCATCTATGAGTAATCCCAAACAGAGAATTACCAGGGTTGCATAATATAGGGACAAGCTATTTCACAGTTGAATAGATCTAAGCTCTCCAGGCAAGAAGATAATAGAAGTTATGGCTATGAAGTGACTGAGTTCCTCCTTGGGGGGCAAAAAAATCTATCTTTACCCAAAGGTGGAGCAAAATATAGCAAAGCATGGCAGAATGCAATTGTATTTATAATCATCTCGTGAAATTTTAACTCCTAGTGATGAAGGGAGGAGAGGAGGAGAGAAAAAGAGAGAGAATAAATTAGGTTTACTAGATCATCCGTTATTTGACCTGCTATGCTGATCTTCTAAGCAGTGAAAAATCACGTTTATAGTAACTCACTATAAATAAGAGTATTATCTTTATCTCATTGACAATTGACTTACCAAAATAAAGGCACAGACACTCTCATTTTATAGCCTGGAGTACCTTGGATCACCTTCAAACCTGGTAAGCTCTACCAGTAGATTTTTTTTCCAATCTGCATTCAAAGACTGCCAATGGCCCTTATGAAAAAAGTGCATTGGAACACTGCATCCTGCACAGGGAATCCTTAAAAGCAAGAATACAGAATATAATCACAGACAGGAGATTGAAAATACACCCAGAGTCAGACAAAAGGTTTGGCACCATTGTGACTTCCATTCCAAAGAAGTTAATGAGCCACAAGGGGCTTTGCCTTGACCAGAGATTGCTGCCTTCAACAGAGTTCTTTGAACAAGGGTAAGGCAACCCCAAGCCTGGCTTTGCAGCCCCCTAGAAAGAGCTGACTTGCTCCTCTGTGCTGGTTTGAAAGCAAAAGCAGTGAGAGACTCCAAGTCAGAAATACAATTTAATAAGAAGAAAAGAAAAGAAGTAAAATAAAGTAAAATAAAATAAATGCAATAGCACAAAAACCACTGACAGAGTCAGAACACAACCTGACCCCCTGTTAGTCAGGGTGGTGGCAGCAGTGCAGATGAAATGCTCTTGTCCAAGCAGGGATCCTGTAGAAAGGTCTGGGAGCTCTTGTCCTCTGGGAGTCCAGTGGGTCAGGGCTCCCTGTGCTGTCCCAAATCCCAGATTCTATCCATGTGGGAATGCTTGGCTCCTCCCCCTGGGCGGAGCATCTCCCCATGGGCTGATCTCATTCTCTGAGCCCTGCAGTGGCTCCTTGCTGGCCCATGAACCAGAGACAGCTCCCGCAGGGAGTTCCCCATGAGCCATGGGCACGGCATTGCTGGGCCATGGACAGGAGAGAAGGGAAACACTGCCCCAGCTGGTTCCAGCAGCTCCTGGGGATGGGGATGGAATACAGACTGTGGGCACAGCTGACACTGTAACCTGGGACATCCTCACATCCCAGTGACCCAAGGCCCCTTCAATGTTCTGTCCCATCCAGCCAGCAATGGGGGCTGACCCAAACAGCTTACCTGCCCAGGTGACGTCTCATATTGTGGCCTTTTCATCTCTAAATAAAAAACAAAAAGAAGGAAATATTAGACTCACTCCTTTTCCCTCTCCCCAGCCCCTCAGGGCTTGTTTTTAGCCAGCAAAAAGCATCCAAACTGACCTGTGTGTTCCACTCACAGCTAATCATCATCACAGGAAACTGCAGTGCGTTTGTCATTTTCCTGGGAGCTTGCAGTGTATAAGTATCATTCCTATCTCTGGTCTTTCACACACCAGCTCTCAAACCTCCACTCACCGCTGAGATATTCCATTAGTGTCACGCTGGGAAATGGAGTCTGTTTCTGGGTTTTGCAGCTTGACTTTGAACCAGAGCCTCGTGGCTGGTTTTCCTCTCAGGATTAGAGTTCTCCTTGCAGTGGGAAGGAGAGGAGGGTGGGATGAATTCCAGCACTTCCCTGCCCCTGCAGTTAGAGCTGCTGGCTCACATCCCTGCTTTGGGCCAGGGGCAGACCCAGGGGCAAATCGTGACTCAGCCAGAGTTTTCTCCTTCTCCTTGCACATTCACACCTGGTTGTTAGATAGCTCACTCCCTGTCAGGGTACAAAAAAGGAATTACCCAACTCTTTGTGACCTCCCTCCTCTCTGAGCCCTGTGTCTGATGGGCTCAGTGACACCTGAGCAGCAGCCTAAGGAAAGGCAATTTCTCTCCCATAAATACCTCTTTGCTCAGCCAAACATGTAATAACACAAAATGGATGTCAAGTGGCTGAAATAATCATTATTTGAGTCTTCCTCTGTTCTAATTTGAGGGCGAAGATGCACTTTTCAAATAACGCAGAGAAGGGCAGGATTGATAGCTGTGTCAGCCCTAAAGTGTTCTACTTCCATTTTAGACCTCATCTGGCATTTTCAGAGACTTTAGTGAGGTGTTGAACTACTAATCTCACATCAAAAGGGTCAGAGCCAAATCAGAACCCAGATTTCAGACTTAGTTTGTAATTTTAAGAGTGGAGGCTGTTGCATTGTTCTGTGCATTTCTTGCTCTAGGGTCAATCTCAGAGGAGAATGACAAACTTGCATTTTTGATTAATACCCCAGTCATTTAACATTGACAGGTCAGCATTGATCTCCATTCCCTTTGACCAGTGAATCATACAGATTAGATTTTTCAACCTTTGTAATTTTTTTCCTCATTTTAAGTAGAATCATCTTTATTCTCTTTCTCTCCCTCCCCTAGGAGTGGGGTAATTAACTGCAGAGGGAATGACTGTGGAAGGCAGTGGCTGAGGGATCAGGAAGGGGAGGATGCAGTTCCTGTAGGAACAGGGAGAGCAGTGGGGCCAAGGGGCTCTGGTGCAGACAGGAGAGAGGAACTGACTGCTGAGAACAGGAGGGAGGAACAGATGTTCACTAAAACACTTAGCACTGTGCTGATGGCCTGAGTGAGATGGAACAACATCTTTATCAACACTCCTCTTTTTCTACCGTGCACCTCATTTGCCCTTATTCGCACAGCAGTGCGAATGGAGCAGAAGTGCCAGGACTGGAAGGAAAAGCAGTGGCCCTACAGGATTTCTTTAGGTGCATTGTTTCCAAAGGCTTTGTGTATTTTGTGCCCACCATTAGGAATGGATTCCTGAATAGGAGACAACTCAGAAACCCTCAGACATACCAGGCAACCTTCTGCAAGAGCTCCACTGGCCTTAAGGTGTAATTCTAGGGTTAGTGGTAGCAGAATGTTGTCCAGAGTAAATCAGAAGGCAGTTTATCCTTATTAATTATAATGAGTAAAGATTGATGACAATAATAATAAATAAAGTAATAAATAAATAAAGTAATGAGTAAAAATATCTAGAGATTGTGTCCAGTTTAGCTGTCCATCAGTGACAGAGTGAGGTGAGCCAAGCTTTAGCACAACATTCCTTCCATGTTACTGCAGAGGAGCTGCTCTGGTCACCCCCTAAGACCCATCTCCCATTGCCTCCCCTTTGCCTTTACCAAAATGGGAGTAAAAACCTTTGAAATCCAAAATGCAGCTCTATGTAACCTCTTTACACTACTGGAAATCAGAATAAAAGCAAGCTCGAGTTGGGTCCAAATTAACAAAGAAAACATTGTCAGAACATATTCTGCAGTAATGAGGACAGAGAAAGAAAGTTGTTGTTCTTGTTAGTTCCCATTTATTTAATGATGATATAAAATCCAAGCTGGCTATTTTGTGTGTCAGAAAGTGATCGTGCATGACCAATTTTTGCTCTTGTTAGGATTTCACCTTGTGGCTACATTCTGTTTGAGATGATTTCAAGGAATACTTTTATCATGTAGAGGCTTTCAAAGGTTTGTTCACTTATTGAACAAGTGAGAGAAGAAGGGGACTTTGTTTATCTAAAGTAACCTTCCCAGGAAATCAGGATTCTATACAAGACATTTAGAAGCTGTGTAGGCAATTTCAGTGGCTATGTTGGCATCCCATTCTTCTCAATAATTCTTCCACTCTCCTGAAGGGCATTTTTGCCTCACAGACCCCTCCATTATTAATTTTAAAAACAACTCATGCAGTCAAATGGAGATACAGCTCTTACATACTCCAAAAAAATGGTCTGGAGTGGCCCAGCCATGTTGCATGGATTATCAAATAGGAAAGCATGAAAAGTCTGGTCTTAAGTGTTCCTTGGAATCATCCTCAGCTCAGACAGGCTAAGACCAAATAGTGGTGGTTTCTAATAGTTTCTGTTGAATTAATAATGTTATTTTCATGCATCTCTTGGATATTGCATTTGCTCCTCAGTTCTGAAAAGATGGTATGTATGGGGAAAGGTGATATAACTTCAAATAAATGAAAACCACAAATTTCTATTGTCTCTTCACCAAAATTACTTGGATATTTTGCAAACCACTTATAGAGGCTAAGAAATGGAGCTCATATAAAAATGTAAGCAAGGAATAAACTTTCTTTAGTAGGTTCTCATGTTTTTTGTAGTTGTAAGTGGAGAGTGGAAGAACTAAGAAATTATAGAGGAAGGGATGCTGAGGGTTTCCACGGGTCCTGCTGCTGGGTGCAGCACGAGCTCTTGCCTTTACCTTTTCTTTATCCACACCTTCATGAACCTTCAGGCTGCCATTAATTTTTTTTAAAACCAGGAGAACCAACTATAATTTCTGTTTCAGCTCAATTTCAACCTCTGCCAAGGGGAAACAGGAATAGAACAAATCCTTTCCATGTTATTATAAAATTCTTCCTATATGTAATATATTTAATGAAAATCGAACTGTTAACATATCAAAAACCTTGTTCTATCAACATATTCTCACACCTTGTACCACCTGACATCACATCTGACAAAAGCCAATTAGTAAGAAAGGCTTTAGAAACCCCTCTGAATAATAATCCTCTCAAAAGTTCAGTAAGGTAATACAAAATAAACCCAAACAGAGTTCAGGTGAACAGGGCATGTACCACCAGCATATTTTTTTTCATGTGACTGTAGAAATCCCCTGGAGCTGGCCATTGGGGGACATTCCTTCCAGCCA
The DNA here is from genome assembly GCA_910950805.1 of Acrocephalus scirpaceus scirpaceus. Classification (NCBI taxonomy): domain Eukaryota; kingdom Metazoa; phylum Chordata; class Aves; order Passeriformes; family Sylviidae; genus Acrocephalus; species Acrocephalus scirpaceus. The sequence continues at coordinate 4,402,820 of OU383792.1, forward strand.
TTTGGAGCGTTTCTCAGGGGACATATCATTCCAGCTTTTTAGCTGCTCTTTTGCCATAAGACCCAAGAAATTGCTCTGAGGTGTTTCTTTTCCCCCAGGCAAATGGAAAGTTAATATTTTATTTAGATGAGCACAGTCCTCTGATGCAGCTTAATATATTTTTTACAATTTAAATGTCCTTGCATTACCTGCACAATGGGTCGAGTTTGCCCGGGGGTATTTATGCTGACAAAGTGATGGCAGAGCTGGGACAGGCTCAGAACAAGGTAAATATGCTGAACGTATTTACCCTGGGAATGGCCTCTCCAGAGGAACTGAGCACAGCCAGAGCCTCCTCTAACATTTTAATGTGTAATCATGGTAAGCAAGTGGTGAAGTCAGGTATGAATTGTACCACACTCTCAGTTTGGAAAGACAGGTGTCGGCTAAGGAAGGCAGGAGCCTCCCTTGGAATGGAGAATGTAAATCCCCTCCCTCCAAATTATTATAATTTTGAAATTAAGGGGCTTTCAGGCTAAGATATGGGAATAGGAATAACAGTTCTTTACTAGGAATATTAAAATAAAAATGCAGTAGTACAAAGAAAACCCAAAAACCAAATGAACAAAAAGAAAACATTGACAGAGTAAAAATACAACCTGACACCCTGGTCAGGGTGTTGGGAGCAGCCCAGTTAAATCCTGCTGCAGTGACAGATGTGGTTCTGTTGGAGCAATGATCCTGTACAAGGGTGCAGTTTTCCTCTGAAGGTCCAGTGGTGTGAGATGGGTCTGGTCTCCCTCTGGGAATGCAGTGCACACAGGCTGTGCTGCTGTTCTGAATCCCAGGGTTTATCCAGGTAGGAATGCTGGGCTCCTCCCCCTGGGTGGAGCATCTCCCATGGGATGATGTCATTGTATCAGCCCTGCAGTGAGCCTGGATGGCCCATGGACAGCAGAGATCCCCTGGAGGGAGGAGGGGTCCTGAAAGGGATAAAGAAAAAAAAAAACCACCACCTTTCCAACTGATTCCAACAGATGGGAATAGAATACATCTTGCATTGAACCCAAGACAGACCCACATTTAATGTGGGGACAATGACAACCAAAATTTGCAGCATTTGAGCCTGGCTGACTACACAAGAAACTCTTTCCTTCTGTTGTCCATGCCTGTCCTGTAAGCAGCTGCATTTCTGCACCTTTTGTATTTGCATCCAGCTCAGTCCGGGGGCAGCAAGTGAATGAGACAACACCAAAAGAACTCACAGAGGAAGTGAAAACACAAAGGACAAGCACAAAATATTTTCTATCTTCCAGAACCAAACCTTAAAATCCCCTGAGGCTTTCTGGGGTGAGTAGAGGTAGACAGGCGGTGACAAGGAATTTCAGGGCCATAACTGCCAAGGAAAATGGGGCTGAGCCCTTTGGGTGCTTAATGACTGAAAGTTATGAGAAAACTCAGATCAGCCCCTTTTGGCCTCTTGGTTTTAATGTGGTGATTCTAGACCCACATAACCAAGTGGAGCAAAACCTGGTATAACCCAGGCTGGCCAAATCTGGAAATAACTCTCCTGTAGTACCTAAAATTGTTTTCTTCTGCTGTCAAGAGACAGCTTTTGTCTCTGCTGCTGGCAGAGTAAATTGGCCTTCAACCTCACTCAACACACCCAAGCCTGCACACTTTCCAGGTGAGAAAAGGGTGAAAGAAGTAGCTGCTCCTTGCTCTGCCTGCTCATTAGAACATAACAGATGTGCTGGGGAGCTGCATCATCAAGTGCCTCATGAAACGTGCTGCAGTCAGGCAGAGCAGATGTGAAATGCCATTTTCAGCTGGGGCAGTGTAAACTGCACATTCACACACTTTGCTGAAGGTATGTGAATATGCAAGGTGCTAAGCAACAGGAAATTCTTCCTGAAATATTTAATCTGCATACTTAGAGTATTTAAGGTATATAGAAGGCAAATTAGACCTGGGTAGACACTGAAATTAAACATCTGACCAAATTCTGATTCCTCAGTGACTGACAACTCTCTTTCTAATCTATCCCCTGTGAGAGGATAGTACTTTATCATGACTTTAAAGCCAGATTTTTTTTTTTTTTTCAGTAGGGCTGTATGTTTTAAAAAAGAACTTATTTCATGTCAGGGAATTTCATGATTTCATAGCCACAGCAAAAAAAAAAGTGTAAAAATTGTTTTTGGGCTGAAAGGACATGAATTTAAAATAATCACTGCACCTTTTTCCTCAGTAATGTAATTGTATGAATGTGGACTGTAGAAACACAATTGAGCTGTGGAGGTGGGAAAAACAATGTTCTTGCCTAGGGGAAATAAATGTGATGTAAACACTTTCTTCATGAATACACCAATTCCTGTCATATTTATCTTTTAAATGTATGCATTCTTTAGAAACTGCAGTAAATGCTACACTTCAGTTTTCTGAGGGAAATATTAACTCCTGAGTATTCTATTTGTATTTTGAAATCTGGAGAGAAGGAAATGCCATGTTAGTACTCTGGTATTTAAAAGCTGTTTTACAGCCAGCTTGTCATTCAACCTAAACGATAAACACATTAAAAAAAAAAGAATGAAACTTTTTAATTTTAATTTTATAATTTATAGCCAGATGGATCTGCAGGGGAGGAAGAATAAAATTTGTGGGCTGGACAATGAAACATCTGAGGAGCTCTGGACATCTGTGGCCAAGGGGCATTTTTGTGCCTTGTTGCACACTCTGGTGATTTCAGGGCAGCCTGGTGGGGGAAGCAGCCAGCATCCCCCCATGAGCTGCCCAGATAACGAGGGTGAGATGTTCTGTTTGTCTAAATGAGTCCTTGCTCTGTGGCACTGGGAATAAGGCTGCTCAGCCACAGAGGAGCTGTGAGGCAGCAGAGGATCTCAGAGGACTGTCTGTGTACTTAACTAGATGAATAGTGAGCCAGTGGGGCATGGGAAAACAGCTGTCACATTTATCTTCCTCACACGAGCAACTGAGAGTCATTACCAGGATCTAATACACCAAAGGATGCTTTGAACAGAGATCATCCTCATTTATTTGTCTACACACACTTAAAGTGTTGCTTTGTGGTGTAAGTTACTGGCACAGAAGGAAGAGTTTGGGCTAAAATTATTTGAGGGAGTGTTTAGGTGGGGGAGATGAAAGCTGATCTGTTCTTTTCCAGTCTCCTCTTTCTCATGTACCGTGGGGAACCTGTTTTTGTGAGCCAATCATCATTTTTCTTAAACATATAGAGGAATTATAAAGGATAATTATATCTCAGGGGCACCTTAATTGTCCCAATTACTCGGCCAGTTTTGACAGCCAGATCTGATGAAGAGAGATCTGTAGGCAGAAGACAACATTTCACATGGACAATACTCGTGGCACAGCTGTAATAATCAAAGTATCTGTGTTTATAAAGATTCTTTATGAAAAATAAAACTAGAAGAGGAAAAGAGCTTTGGTGAATTACAAGAAAATTTTTACCCAGCCTTCAGCATGAGATATACAGCATTAACACTAAATGAATTACAATTAAGTTGCACGTAACTAAAATTGGCAAATTCAATTTCCTCAGCATTTCATTATAGCTTAGATGCTGTAATGATAGATGGAATTACGACACCTTCTACGAGACCTTCCAGGTATCGTCATAATCAACCATAATTTTACTTTTTACTTCTCTTTTTATCTGTAAATTTAAAAAAAAAATATATATATAATTGTCCTGGATCAATGATGAGGTTACGTGCTCTGGTATAATAGACAATATAAAATCCCTGACTTCATGTTGGAGTACACAGATGCTAAAGAGCCTTTTCAGGATTTTTAGGTATAATGGGCATTTTTTTGGTTAAAGGATGAAAGCCAAATATTTGAACTCCTAGGGCTAATGGTAGTTTGAATTAAAAAAAAAAAAAAAAAAAGATGAAAGTGCAGACACTTCCACTCTCTATAACTTCTAAAAATGAAACAATTATCCTCTTCTCATAGAAGGCTTTGGTGTTAGTACAATTTCAAGAACAAGGTTAACGTTGAGCACGCACCCTTTTATACCCTGTCTTGTAGAGGTTCTTTTCTTGAACTGAGATCCTGGTAAAGGGTAGAAATACAAACAGAGGCCTTCCTCTTTTTCTGTCTGAAATTCTGTTACACCTATAAGAAGGTTTTAACATCTTGTCCAAATGAGCAAAATGTCATTCTCATCATTAAACTGGCAGTTGCACAAAGGTAACTGAATCAGATAAAAAAACCAAAGCTCTTTCACAAGGTTGTTCCTTGGGGTAATCAGGGAGCAGGCAACCATAAATTAAAGCAAAACTTTATTCTCTGCTTCTGAATCTCAGAATCAGGTGTTTTTTTTTTTTTAATAATCTTTTAACAAGAAAGGTAGAGGAGAAGCTAGTAAAAATATCTATGTGTAAAATGCAAATATTTTATAAAGCTCTGTAAGACAGAAGAACTGAGATTTTTCAGCTCAGGGTTTTCAGTAAAAAAAAAATAGCAAGAAAAAACCCCAACTAAATATAAAATATATAATAATAAATATGATAAAATATATATATTATCAAACATAACCAGAAGGTTATATTTGATATAAACAAGGAGTGGTTTAAAAAGTCTCTGAAATCATCAGGGACACATCCATGCCCACATTGGAATGCAGCACAAGACACATCTCTGTGATAAACACCAGCACCAGGCACAATCCATAGCCTCTGCTCCTAATAAAAATTCATTCATCCTGTGAACTAAACATGGAAACACAGTCCAAAGCTCAGTACTGAGCCATCCCTGCCCGTGCACATATCATCTGTCACACTGAGACCCGCTGGCAGGTTGGCTCTTGAAGAAAAGAGCATTTTAATGCAAAACCTTATATTACTGTAAGACACTCTAGGCAGCCGGTGGGGGGCCTGTCCAATCCTTTTCTATCAAATCTGTTTTACTGGAAAACAAAAGCTATTAAAAGCAAGAAACATAACAATCAGCTCCGAGGTTCAGCTCACCTCTGTTTACTGCTCTGATTCTGGAGATTAGCCTCTATTTCCTACAGAGGGATCAGCAATCAAAGCTAAATTGCATTTCCATTGGATAAATCATTTACAAGTAGCTTGAGATTCTGGTCTGGAAGCTTCAGCATGACTAAAAAAGCTCTTCTCTCATTTCAAGTGTATTCAGGTGGAATCTGTGTGTAAAACTGGCCCTATCACCTACAAATTCCAGACTATTGGAAACTATCACAAACAGATACAAAACCTGTTATCAGTTGTGTGTTAAATACAATCCTCAGGGAGGATGACATATTTTATAATTTCTCTGGACTCAGGCTACATGGCTACTACATGGGAGACTGTATCACAAAAAAATGATAGGAATAAAGTAGTTAGTAAATGCTAAGATATCAAATAATCTTTATCCTTTATCCTATATCCTTGATATAAACCTCGCTGTATATATCACACACCAGCAGGAACAAACTGGAAAATTCACAGGCAAAGCTTGAGAGCCACAATTCACAGAATCACAGACTATGAGGTTGGAATGGGACATCAGTTCATCTGTGACAAATATATGCTTTGAGAGCCCAAAGTTAGCCATTATTTTGCAAATAAAAAGAAAATTGGCTCCTCATGCCTTCAAGGATCAAGCACCTTTTGTAGTTTTTGCTAACTTAGCTTTGGTATCAGGCTGTTGTCACCTAGAAGTGCAAACAATGTGTTCTGCCCAAAACCAGCCTGCAGTCACTTTAGTAGCATTAATCTTATTTCCTGTGTGTTGTTAGGATTCATATCCATCAAACTCTTGGTGGAATACAACAGATGAAAGGGAGAGCATGTGTGCTTGTGCCAGGGCACAAATCCATCCATTTTAACATTTTACCCAACACTGTTTAAATCCTGTAGATGTCAGCCAAGCATACACCTTTTAGAGGATGAAATAGTAGTACCCAGACACTAATTCTGTTCTCCTCGTTGCTCAGTTTGCTTCCTTCTTGACATTTTAAAATCTCCAAGTACAGTATATATATATATATTTTATTTTTTTTCCCAGCACAAAAATTTCCGGCCAACAAATATAAATAACACAAGTGCCCCTGGGCTCCCCCACACTATGGAAGTAGTAGGAAGCACCTGGACTCCTGCTTCTCCATTTGTGCCTTTCTCACCTACTTCCTGTGCCATCAGGAGGGATTCATGGGGCTCTGCAGAGCTGCACCTCCCTGGGTATGGCCACTGCCAGCCCTGGATGCAGCTGCAGGGAGCCCTGGAATGGGCAGCTCAGAGCTGCTGCCCTCAGGGGCAAAAATCTGTTGTCAGGCATTTATTCTTCTTAGTTGTTTACTATTGTTAGATGTTTATCTGTTATTGGATGCCTACTGTAAGTAGATATTTAGGATAGAGGCTTGACAAAGAAAAGGCCTTGTCCAGTCTCTAAAGGGGGAAAATGATGCCTTAAGTTTGAGCTTTCATGTTTTTTAGTCTCTGTGCTGCCTGGGTGTGTAGTTTTGAGCCTCATATTAAGTTTTAAGCTCTCTGCACACAGCAGGGACACAAAACAAATCCTTGTTCTGCTGCACACCAAGGACAACTTTCAGCCCAACAGCACAAACAAGGGTGGCTGGAGGGAGGAACAAGAAGGATGGGAGCTCACAGCCTGGAGCTGGAATTGGACAATGAAACCCCAAGGTGCAAATGGACCAAAACTTATCAAAGTGTGAGACCTGGTGACCGTTTGTCCATTTTGTGACCATTTTGGGTCCACCTTGGGTGTAGCCCTGACCAGGTCCTGCCCAAGCTGTACCCCAAAGGCCTTTCAATAAATCCCTACTTTATTCTCTGGCTCTGTCCAGTCTCTGTTCCAGCTCAGCCTTCCCCAGGCATCACTGTGGGTCTGATTTGAGTCTGCTGAACATTCCAGAGACAGCACAGCACACATCTCAAGCACTCAGCTACCCATCAGTTTTCTGATTCACATTAATTAACACTTAATGCCAATGATGTTTTAAGGATCGATTCCCACACACAGACAGTATTTAATTTCTTGGTGGTACTCAGGAAATCTCAGATAGTAGATGGCATAATTTAGTTTTTGATCAAATTGACGAGAATGTTGCTGCTTTCATTGATATGTAATAGGGTACAATTGATCCAGTGTCCCCATTAAATTCTGCCAACAGGATTGAAAATTCCAAAGATAATTCCAGTTTAATGCTTGCCTTGCACTGGCAAAGTACACACAGAAATTTCATAGCCTACCCGATTTTTAATCACTACGAGCAAAATTAATCCATCTCCAGGGAGCCTCAAAGAAATTTGTCAGCCAGTCAAGTTAAAAAAGGACTTTAGGAGGGCTGATTAATAAGGTTGGATTTCACCCCAGGTTGCTGTGATTTCATGGACATCTGTAGAAGGCAAATAAGCCATACAAGTGTCAAATGGCCAGGTTTTAGTATCCAATTTAACATGGGCTGTGGATGTCTGAAGGGTTTATTGAAGGTAAGTGATGCTGAGTCCAGAAAAACACCCCTGCTATTAAAATGAGGACAGTTTATTAAGCAAAACTTATGTACTGCCATTGTTAAATATATATATTTTTATGTCTCCATCCTTTCTATATAAACTGTTTCATATATTAACTCCATTTTAACTGTGCTTTTCTTACCCTTTCCTCTTTTCTTTTTCCCTGCCCACCCATCCCCTCAGGTGGCAAGAAAGATAAGTTGTGCTTTTGTCTCCAGATTACACGTGGCAGCAGGGCACACATGGTGCTCATTGTGCAATATTACAGCAATCCCAGCTCACAGCCTGCCCCAGAATGTCCCATTTTCCTGTTGAGTCTGCATGTCTGAGCAGGAACAAATGACACACACTTGCAGTGACTATTTTTGTCTCCAGCCAGTTCGTATGGATTTTTCTAAGAGAGTAAGGGTAAGGTGACCTCCCATTGTCCTGAGGACAGAATATATTCATGTAGTGCACAGGCAGGCAAAGAAATGTTGCAGAAAAAAAATAAGGAAGTATGTGGAGGACAGGCCAGCAAAGAAAAGAGAAAAGGAAAACTTGTGAAAAGGCCAGAGCCTCCTCCCAGCCTGGGAATTGCAGGAGCAATAGGAGCCATTTATTCTCTCCCATGGATTAGAAAAATGAGCACTTGCTCTTATTTCTAAGGTCCTCCACAAATAAAAAAAATATGGCTTATCTTAATAAGACTTTAAAAATAATAGCTTTGGTTAATTTTCAATAGAATCTGCATTAAACACAAGGATATACAACGTGACAGCAGCTAGGACAGGTAAAACCACTTACTTGCAAAAGCTCTGGCAAATAAATGTCAGCATTTTGGAAAATTTACTTGTTAAGCATTACCTTTCTCACTGTCACCACTATTAATTTTCCCTCTGAAGGCAGGTAAGGGTATCAGGTTCTTCCCAATAGGCACTGGATGAGAATATACCAAAAATTCAGACTTTATCCTATAAAGTGAGAGAAAATAGATAAATACAGTGCAGAAAAAAAACCAAAACAAAACAAACACAAAACCAAAAACAAACCCCCCAAAAACCAAAAACAAAACCAAAAAAACACGCCAAGGGCAGGCTAAAAATTATCATCCAGAAATATTCTCAGAGGAAACTTAAGTTTTTCAAAACCATTTTTTTAAAAATAAATAGTTTAGCCTATAGTACATTTTTATTAGAAAACAATTGCATTTGAAATTGCCCTGAAATAAAAGAGGTCAGAAGCATGTTTAGCTCCAATTTCCCAGAAGCATCATCTGAAAGTAAGCAAACCCCACTATCATTTTGTCAACCTTTTGATAACTTTGCCACAGTAATATTTCTAGGAGATGAATTAGAAAAAAAACTTGTGTGGGACCAATAAGGTTTTAGGAGTAATTCCCCTTCTTATGAGACAACTCATGCCAATACAGCTGTGGCGAAATTGAACAACTTGGATCATTGATAAAACAATGCTGTGAAAGTAATTGAGTTTAAACAAATGAGTCAGCTCAGAGAGTCACAGAATGGGCTGCTGTGAGAAGACCCAGAGCAAGCCCAGCTCAGAGCCAGGAGCACAGAACAGGATTTTTGGGAATACCACCAATTTAATTTTTCAGGGTCTCCAAGAATGGAGATCCCACAGCCTCTGTGAGCACTTTGTTCCAGCGTGTGAATATCTTCACAGTGAGGAAGTGTTTTCTTATGTTTAGATGTTCCTGTATCCCAGTTTGTGCCCATTGCCTCTCACTGTACAACACTGCAAGTCTGGTGTCACCTTTTTTCCTCCATCAGTTATTCTTGCACAAGGGGAAAATCTCTGTGACTGTCCTCTTGTTCAGGCTGAACAGTCCCAGCCTCTCCTTCTATGACAGCTGCTCCAATCCCTTAATCATCTTAAAGACTCTTTTATACTCTGTGATATCCACTGTTAAATTTAACGTCAATCCATTTTCCCCACTGCGTTTATCAGGTTTTTAAAGTTCAGTTATTCCAGGAGTAAATAAAGGCTGTCCCCATTGTCACTGCCTAAAAAACGATGGGGGAAGGATGTTGTTCCCCTCCCTTTAACATCAATCAAATTTAGGCTGCACCTCTGTAATATTTTGGGGATATTAAATGTGACTGAGCTGCTCTCTTAGAGTGATTGCTCATGGTGTGTTTGATCACATGAAGATGCTGTCTTTCTTTTATTTTTCTCAGTCAACAGTCTCAGAACATGAATCCCATTGAGCATAATGGTGGACTGAAAACTATGCAATCAATTAGGCAAAAAATGTTGAAGGAAAAGGATTCATTAATAAGGCTCTGGAGATTTAATGCCCACATGGGCCTGTAGACTTCTTTCAGCATAAATACTTTGATGAGCTGGTCATGTCTGTTCTTTATTTTAATGTCTTTATATTTAATTCTATCACTGAAATTCAGTTGTTTTCTCCTGGGTTTGCAGGAGTTCTGATACCCTGAAAATCACACAACCCCCTGGGATCTTTCTTTACTTATACTTTTGCATATGGATTGCTTGAGGGAGGATGTCTTTCCTTCTAAGTCATTACCTCAAGTTTTGAGATCTATTCATCCAGCTGGGTGCACTTTTTGCTCTCTCCCTCAGGAGTATTATTACATTTTATCTGCCTTTTGATCTTTATTGAGCAGGGAGAGCTACTCCAGAAATGTCTTTGCTCCACAGATTTGGGGAGCAGACTACTGGTGACTGGGCACTGTTGAATAAACATTTTTGCCATTTTCCTGTGGGCAGTGTCCTGTCACTGTGACAGTTCTGGTCACAGATCAGAAATCTGGCATGGGGAATGCAGCTCAACCAGAGAAAAACCCTGTGCCCTGTGAGCCCCAGCAGAGTTTATGATACCAGAATAAGGAAAGAAAATTCAGGTGGGTGTAGACTGAGCACAGGAGTCATCTGTGACTTCCTATGGTGGAAGCTGGCAAACAAAAAGGAGAGAACAGCAGGTCTGACCTGGGTGCCAGGAGAGATCATGGAGCAGATCAAGACATCCAGGGGACCAGCCTCAGCCAACACAGATTTACAAAAGGCAGCTCCTGCCTCACTTTCAGTTTTGTAAATACAAGTATTCCAATTTTTAGCCTGATTATGGGCTCAATATTTTTGAGCCTGAGAGAATTTCAGCTTGCTAACCATTGCTAGCTCCTTTCCCAAGGGAAACTTTTCAACAGTTTTCCTTTTCCTAAAACATCTTTCTGCAAATAACTACTTTTTCCCATAAAATTTAAGTAAACAATATTCTTTTTCTCATAACAACCTCTCCCCAGCTGTTGTTTGCTATTTCTGTTATTTAAGCCAATAGAATTTGAGAGGTCCCAATGCTATGCACCAAAAATGTGCCTTTTAGCACAGCATGTTATAAAAAGAGCTGGATGAATTGTAAATAAAGCTTCATTTTCTCTTTTGCCTTCTGAAGAATTACTAGAATAATCTTTATTTCATGTCCTACAACCACATCTGATCTCCTTCTGTGACAAAGGGACCAGTGTGTGGAAGAGGGAAAGGCTGTGGATGTGTCCACCTGGACCTTAGGAAAGTTTTTCCTGCAGCTTTGTCCTGAGGAAATTGGCTTGGATGGGTGAAAAGTGGGTAAAAATGGGTAAAATGGGTAAAAAACTGTCTGGGTGGCCAAGCCCAGAGAATTTCTTCCCTGAAATGTCTGCCCTATGCCAAAGCAGTAACTGACACAGAAATTACTCAGTAGCTCATATTCTGTCCCATCAGACATAATACAGAATGATGGAATTAATTGAACTGCAGGTTGCAAAACAGAAGTGATAAACATAAAAAAAAAAATAGAAAAAACCCACTATATGCAAATTAAATGTAAATTCTCTGATACATTAGATCTTTCTCTCACCAGTCACTGTTCTGCTTTCTTGCAGATAGGGAAAAAACCATGCCAATGTAATAAAGGTCAGCCTTTTCCAATCAAATATAAACATTAATTTAAAAAAATATTTATTTTCTGATTGTCTCTTTGCCGTTTGCAAGGGCAAATGTTTCTGTCTGTCTCACTTCTAACTCTTGTTTTGGTCTTGCCTAGCAGACAAATGAGGAAAACATCCACGTTGTTACTGAGATATGAAAGTCCAAAATGAGGAAAACATCCACGTTGTTACTGAGATATGAAAGTCCACACAACCTGATACAAGATGGTGACGGCAATGAAAGGCCAGGTGACATTTCAGGCTGACATTTCAGGCTAACATTTTGGAGATGTTTATGAAAATTTCAGCTTAACAATATGTTGAACAAAGATTTTGAAGAATTGGGCCCGAGCCTGGGACCGTTTATGGTGTAAAGATTTAGCCAAGTATATCTCACCTTAGTTTTTAGGGTAAACCATGAGATGAGTTCCTGGACAGAGTTTCTCAGACTGTGTTTTACAGCTTTAGTGGGCGTAAATCCATAAATTACAAAAATTTGGGTCACAAACCCCACACAGCCTTAGACTGACTGGGAACAGCTCTGTCCTCCTGCACTGGCCTCAGGAATTTTAACTCGTTCTCCTTCCTCTGCCCCAGCTTCATGCACAGAAAGTTATTTTAAGGGGTATTTTGGTCAAAGGGGGGGAGGATGAAAATTTCATGCCAAGAACCAGAAGAAACATGTGTGCCACAGCTAACTGTCATACCTGGAAAGAATTTAATGTATGCTAAACTCCAAGTGAACAGATATAAATGATGTAGAAGAGTGTAAGACTCATGTTATTAACTAATTGTTAGTTCAGAAATCTCTGAGAAAGTGCAAAACCTCTCTTTGTCAACATTAGACTATAGTGATGTCCCTAATATGGCAGAGGGGGAAGAAAACCCACCTTATTGAAATTATACAACTTCTAGAAGCAGAAAAAAAATCAATGTAAAATAACGAAAAACAGAGCTGTTGCCAGGAATAAAAAGTGCAGGGATTATAAAAGTGGGAAGAAGGGAGAGGGAAAGAGAGTCAGGATAAGAGGCTGGAGCCCTGCTCACAGAAGTTCAGGAAACAGTGTTGTAAAGAAGTGAAAATGTTTTAGTTTTTTGCTGCATTAGTGCAAGGATTAATTGAAAATGTCCCAGTTAAAACTGCAAGGAAGCTGTGAAATAAGAAGAAAGCCACAGGAAAATTCTGCTCATGTGGTTTAACCCCAAATAAACACCACACAGCTGCCCACTGCTTCTCCTCCCAGTGGGATGAAGGAAAGGATCAGAAGGGGAAAAATGAGAAAACTTGTGGGTTGAGATGAGAACATTTTAATAATCAAAAAAATATTATAAGAATTAGTAATAAAAATAAAAATTGGAATTAAAAATAAAATTTTCTGAAAGGGAGATAAATTGAACCCAACAAGTGATGCTCAATACAATTGCTCATCATCAATGGACTCATTTTCAGAATCAGAGCTCAGGAAAATGCTGAGGATAACTATAAAGGGAATATATGAATAATCTTTTATAGTCAGCTGTATTTTTCTTTTTTTCCCCCACTATTTCAAAAGTGACTCTGTAGGCTCCAGACAGCAGAAGTCTGAAAACAAAGCAATCCCAATGCCACCCCCACCCTCTCTAATCTGCTTTTATTACAATTAAAGTATAAATCACACCAATTAATCTTCCAAAAAAGCCTCTATTATTTTACATATACTTCTATTTTTTCTTCTGAAATTGCAAAGATTTTGATTTCTCATTTATCATCAGAGATTTTGTTGAAAAGTGGGAAGTGACACAACAGGGGAAATGTAGGAAGGAACAAAACCCCAATCTTTTGTCTGGCTCATATCAGTGACTATAATCTGATATTCTTCCTGCAATAGATACATGGAAGAGAGGGCACAATTTAGAAAAGTGTTAAATATCCTGCTCCATGCTGCATACAAAATATTTGTTGACAATTATGGCGAAAGAAATGACAGCCATGGAGAGGTGCCATTGGATAATTGCAATCATTTCTGTTAGCATGTAATAAATAAAGTGTTTCAACCTCCAATTTTAGAATGATGTAAATTAGAATTGGAAAATATTTCAATTACAAATCGAGTAAAAAGAAAAAAACAAAAAATGGAAAATTCAAATTTGTTTTTGAGAAAAAATATTTATGGAGGGAACCCTTCCAAATGATTATTCCCATAGTTTTTTGGATCAGACATTGAACTGAAAAATTCATAAATAGCACAGTGTTGTTCTTTAACTATGAGCACTGTGCTGTAACACTGAAGTTGTCATTAAGGTTATTTCTCATGCTTTATGTAACTAGAATTTATTTCAGACAACGATTTTCACTTGTGGGTTTTCAGCAGACTGGATACCTGACCCCTGCCCATATGTAATGATTACATTACAGAAATAATTCATTTAATAGGAATAAAATCTTGAATTCCTAACTGCTGTTTGAATGCTTTTGAAAAGGTTCTCTGAGACATTCTGTTAGACTGCAGGAGGAAATATTTACCTGCTAGAATGGCCATTTCCAAACAACAAACCACTCCTTTCTGCACATTTTATATAAAAAAGGAGATTAAAAAATAATACTGAGAGTCTGCACCACAGCATGTTCTCATTTGCTATGACCTGTCAGAATTCCTTCCAAATTAAGTAATTAATTAGAGCAAGACCCACTCTCTGCACTCTGTTGGTGTTGCAGCATTCCCAGTCCCACCTCACAGTTTGTTTTGTGAAACAAAGGAACTTTTTAATTTCTCTTCTCTCAGACAGAATTACAACAGGCATGAAGCAGAAGAGATGAATTTGTCAGGATTATTACAGTAACAAGATAAGAGATCCTCAGAAGGGAATTTTCTTTCCCAGATGTATAAATATTACAGCGTGATTGAGGTTGGAAATTAGGGTCATTTTGCCCAATCCCCTATTTACAAGAGCTAAAAATAACTCTGTTGTTTTTAAAGGAAACAGATTCTTTCTGGGCTCTGATTTAAGATGCTATGAAAGTTTATGCATTGTGAGATTTATATTCAGGAGACAAAAACCCCTTTTAAACCTAACCACAGAACTTGGGTCTTCAGAGACTCCATTCAAAGTTCCTAATTAGCTCTTTTACCTATATATCCACTTTCTGCATATTACCATGAAATAGATATTGGCCATGAGGGAGAAGGCTGCAGATAAAGAAGAGAAAATTCAAAGATCTGTGCTGAGATACCGACTGAGACAACCAGGCAAAAGGTGAAAATGGGTTGGAGAAAATGCAGGGAAGGGCAAAGAGAAGCCTGGGCTGATGTTGTGCATGGAGTGATGCAGGGGCATGAGGAACCCTGGGCTGAGGAAACTGAGGTGGAGTGGGCAGGCCAGGAACAGGGGCTGCTTCCAGTGATGCCTTGGGAAGGCTGAGCTGGAACAGAGACTGCACAGAGCCAGAGAAAAAAGCAGGGATTTACTGAAAGGCCTTTAGGGTACAGCTTGGGCAGGACAGGGCCTGGGCAGGACTACACCCAAAATGGTCTAAAAATGGACCCAAAATGGACCCAAGATGGTCACAAAATGGACACAAAATGGTCACAAAATGGGCACAAAATGGACAAACGGTCACCAGGTCTCACACTTTGATCAGTTTTGGTCCATTTGCACATTGGGGTTGAATTGTCCAACCCCAGCTCCAGGCTGTGAGCTCCCATCCTTCTTGTTCCTCCCTCCAGCCACCCTTGTTTGTGCTGTTGGGCTGAAAGTTGTCCTTGGTGTGCAGCAGGACAAGGATTTGTTTTGTGTCCCTGCTGTGTGCAGAGAGCTGAGTGACACTGACTGTGAGCTCAGAGCTGCACCCCTGGGCAGTATAGAACCTGAAATCCATGAAAACTCAAACTTCAGGCATCATTGGAAGGTGGCATTTGTGGGCATTTGTGTACAAATTTCTCCTAAACCCACTTTGATTTGCCCATACACCCTTGGCCACTGATCCATGGCTTAGGAGGTGCCCCCTCTCACACCTCAGTGCTCTGTTTTCCCTTTCTGTTTGCCAGCTTTTATGTCTGCATCTGAAAAAAATAGTTTTTGCTCCTCAGCGAGAGGGAAGCAAAGAGAGAGGGTTTGAAGGAGGCTCTCTGCACTACCAGGGCAATCTCCTGGGGAGACAGCGAGGAGGTTCAGCCAGCAGGGCTCTGTCCAGCAGCCAAGGCACTTTTCAAACAGCTTGTCCACACCCAGCAGCTTTTCCAGCAGCCTGCATGCTGCAGACAGCCACGGATTATTCTGCTAGAGAGGGGAACCTGCCGAGCCAGAACTCTGTCACCTTATTAAGGAAGAGTTTGTGAGGAAGCTGTGTGAATTAATCAGGGAGCCAGACAGCAACTTGACTAAAGCACTGAGGAAGAGTCCTGCAGCTGTAATGAGTTACTGTGTCCCCTGCCCAGGGGGGAAGGAACACGTGTCAGGAGCTGTGCTGACTGCAGAAAATCACCTGGACAAATTACTTGGGGATTTTTCTCAGAACAGGGCAAAAAAAAAAAGGTGTGTGTGACTCTATTTCCCCAGAGAACCATTTTCACATAACAGTTGTTGGGTGTTTGTTTCCTCCTTAGCTGACAATCCAAGGATAAACCCGGATATTTCAATTGCTTCAATCCATTACACAGAGAGCAAAAAGATTAGGCAAAAAGGAACACATTCCCTTTTTAAAAAATCACACCTTTGATAGAGAAAACTGATTTGGAATTGTGAAAAGTTCAAGCTGTTTTATTCTGCAAGTGTCAGAGCCACGCTGTCAGTGGAGATTGCACAAAGCCTGGAGACCCAGCCACGGAACAAGATAAATGGGAAAATGGATTTACTTGAGCTTGGGCACTGAATGGTTATTAATGGGGAATCTATGGTGGAAAATGTTGCTTGTCAACAGATGTGCCATATCTCACTTTGGATATTTATAACAGCAGCTCACCCCACACCCTACACATGCAGGATGGCCCCAATTAGACATTTAGAAGTGTAATATCCACAAAAGCCCCCAAGAAAACTTTATAAAAGAGACATCAGCAGAGATAATTAGGAAACTTGAGTCAAAATCTGCAGAGGATTTTGCCTAATTACTTTCCCTTTTGTAAATACAAGTATTCTAATTTTTAGGTACCTCAGTACTTATGTGGGTTTGGCTCAAGATAATTAGCACCGTGCTGAGTACTCCAGAAGACAAAATTGGGAGTGGGGAGGGATGATGGGAGTGGGGAGGGACAGCTCAGGGCTGTCAGCACAAAGCCACATTCATGCAGCACACACTCATTTTCACACTCACTCAAGGACCAAACCTCCCCACCTCTCACTGAGGCTGCACCTCTCAGTGCTGTGAAGCACAACGTGAACTGCTGGAGGTGCCACCACTTCATGGGGATGAAAAACACAGAGGAAGAGTTGTACGACCTGTAGTAAAATGAGAAGTCTCACTTTGCAAAATGTGGGTAGATACAAGCAGGGATAAAACCCATGCACTTTCTTCATCTGCCGCTTCTGAGTTTTTACAAACAAGAAGCTGCTATAAGACTTCTCCCTAAAATAAACAGCGTACAGATTGTGATCTCTGACACAAACATCTAAATCTGCATTTGATGAGAACAAAATACTCTGGGGGAAAAAAAAAATCTGTTGCAAAAGATGCTCAAGAGTATTTGCTTCTTCACTGTTCCACAGAATCTCAGATTTATCTTCAATTATCACACAACCACCAGCGGCTCTGAGGGTGAATCATTGTGCCTATAAACCCTAAGAAATTTGAGAATGCTGCTGCATTCTCTATTCATCAGATATGGGGAGGGAGAGCTATAGCTTTAACCTACAAGTACTTCAGGGAGAACCGAAGCTTTATTTTTGTTTTGTTACAGATGTCACCACAAAGGCAACTCCAGAGGAGAAACTTCCAGCAATCTTCCTAAGAGAATTAGAAAGTTTATGAAACTGCAATCTTATGCTTCTTTATTTTCAGTGATATAGTTGAGTGTAAGCTTTGGGGTTTTTTTAAATCTTTGCTCGTCTGATATTTCTTCCTTGTTTGTCTGGTCTGCAATGTGCAGGTTGTTCCTGTGAAAGAGATGGGTTTAACCCTTTCTGGCAAAAGGGCCACTGAGACACTGTGGGATTTTTCTGTGTTCCATAGCAAATGCCCAGAGGGCTGGATGTGTTGAGAGCTAAAAGGACAAGGAATGGGGTTTGCCTGTTCTGCTTCCTTCTAAACTTCCCCTGGGGGTATAACCAGACCCAGGCAGACACCTGGGACAATATTAAGCACCTCCAGTGACTGTTCCTACAAGAAGAGGGCTACTAGCAAGGCTCTTTTTACCTCCCAGCCTGTGGTCCATAAGGGACCCAGCTGTATCCCCAGGATAATCTGTATTTCACACTGCATGTAGCACCCCAGTTCGTGCAGCTGAATTAGGTCCTGCCACATGCTCTGGTGCTTTAACTTCATTTAAACCTCACTCTGCACCAGCTGACTCGTTCCAGCACACAGCTGAAGCTGAAGGACAGAGCTTGTGTAAATTTATATTTTAAATAGCATTTTGCTCTTTGTTTGTGTGGGACAGCAGTTCCCCCCTTAGCACAGGAGATAACTGTTTGAGGGATGTGGCAGCAGTTGTTTGCCTTTCCGGTCTTCCAGCAAAACTTCAAGAAAGGAACAACAATCACCCATCACCAATCACTTTTTGCCACCCAAATCTCTTCTCTCAGAATGGTCAAATGAAAAAGAAAATCTCTCCACTCTCATTAGGGGGTTATTGTCTGTACTTGAGGATGTAAAAAGGGAAATACAAACCCCTATTGCAAGGCCAAGAAAGCATTCCCTTCCTGAGTGGATAAATGTTAATCGGATAAAGAAAAGGCAGTGCTAATGGGTGATTTAAACCCAAAACATTTGCATTCAGTGCATTCACCCAGCTGAGCTCCTCTGCTGAGGTAGGAGAGATGAAGCAACTTTCAGCAACAAACATGGAGCCTAACTCAACTGCTGCTCTGATTTTTCTAGCTTTTTGTTCTCATATTAGAGCCAGAGTTCTCACCTTCTCACGCTTCTTTCACATAAACAATCCTTTGTTTTTACGACTATCATTGTTTACATATTTTGTAGTAAGAAGAGAATTTTGATTGATAATCTATTTGACCAATTTGGTTGAGAGGTGGACATTCCGCCCTCCAATCTGCAGTAATTTTTGTGAAACTATAAATGATGAAGTTTCAAAATAAACGGCCCTTCCTCGGGCTTCTCCTCATCCTTACTAAAAACTTCCAGTCTCCGTGTCATCATTTCGTGTCCTGTTGTAATAATCAACCACAAAAAGGAAGTTCAGCTTCCCTTCCTAGTATTTAATAGCCCTTTAATTTTACTAATGATGCTGTTTGTTCTTTAATACAATCTCCCTCTGAACTGTGGTTTGTACAGCAGCAATGGAACAACACACAGGGAGCTCTCTCCTCAGGATCAGTCTCACCTGAGTGGAATGTCTGACTATTTTTGGCACATCACCCCGAGATCTGGTGTATTTCCTCATTGCTGCTCTGTTTGGCACCTCCAAGTGATGAGTGCATGGAAGAACCCAAACAAGGCATAATCTGCCTAATGGAGAACCAGAGATTCCCTTTGCAGACAGTGATAAATAAAAGTTTAATTTTCATTCCAGCTGGCGTGCAGACAGCCCAGGTGGGGTTTAGCTGACAGGGCAGCTAAGCTGTGCTCCTCCACACAATTTGCCATTCTGAATTTTAACCAAGGAAAGTGTATTGACAAGGGAATTTGTCAAGAACTTTTCTTTATCTTGTCTGTGCTGTTGCCACATCTTCAACTCCATAGCAAATGTGAATAATATAATTTACCTTTATTTCCATGTGCTTTGAGCCAGGGCTTCCCAGATGCTCCCAAAGGTCCCACACAGCCTGCAAAAGGTTTGAAAAGAAAGTTTTTGTTGGAGAGGTTGCATTTCATTTAGGCATTGCATTGAAGATGAATTTTGTTATATAGCATGATTCCTAACCTGATTTCTTATGTTCAAGCAGCCATTTGTGAAGAAAACTTGCAAGTCCCTGCTTGATATTCTAAATATCAGCTCCTTTCTTTTAAAATGAAGCGTGTTCATTTCTGCTGAAAGGCAACATTTTTGGTGAAGTTTGAACAAAACACCCCCAGGCCTTTGATTTATAACAGAATATAAACCCCACATATTCTGGTGTCCATTTCTGTTTAGAAATCAGCATCACCACGACAATGCTCTCTATGATTGCACAGATAAAAACCTCTGCCCAACAGCATTAGTGAGACATAAAGGCTGACAGATCCTGGGGTCGGGTTTTAAAGCTGAGAAGGAGTGATGGCTGTGAATATCTATGAGAAAAACTGCATAGAATTGATATTGGAGAGTAGAAGTTGTGTATATGCTGTGTGAATTAATGTGGTACTTTTCAAGATATTTTCTATAGCCCAAACTACTCACCTTTAAATCAAAACTTACAACATTATTAGTAACATATTATAATAGATAAAATAAAATATCACATATGCTTAAATTTGTAGTTGGGGAAAGAGATTCAAGGAATGGACAGCAACAAGGAAAGCTTATCCAAAATCAGAAAATGTAGTTTTTATTTTATAATTTCACCTGAAATTTGTTTTAATCCCTGTATAATCCTCAAGTGATGAAATGCATGTTGAGAACATAAATCTAGAAGTATTATCACTGCACAAATATTCCTGGTAATAGTTCCGTCTCGGAGGAAGTGAACCATGGCAGGGCCAATAAATTTTAAAATTGTGGAAGCGTGGTGGAAAATTTTAAAACCAAAGCTGCCATCACACCTGGGCACAAACTGTACCTTCCATCCACAGGTATTCCTGTCAGAGAAACTCCTGGCTTGGCCAAATGAATGAAGATCAAATAAGATACACTGAAGATAAGATCACTGATGATACGAAAATCCCCAGCTGGTCCAGGAACTGCCAAACTGCCAATTTCAAGCTATGACAATGCAGTCAGTCGTGTGGGCAATCAAGGTTTTGCATTATCTGGAATGTGATATCAAACCTGTATTTTGTAGACTTTTTTTTTCCTTTTTCAACCAGTAACATTGTCCGGATATAACTAATTTCTTGTTCTACTCTGTGAGTTATTATTTTAGATTTCCAAGGGGAAAGGAGTGGGATTTTTCTTTACAAGGCTGTCCCAAGAAAACACCTGCATTTAGAGCAAGAAACTTTAAAGAGCTATGAGATATTGTCCAGGGTGCAAGTGGAAATATTAAGAGTTATATCCCATCCATGACTGAAATTAACGTTTAGAAAGAATGATCAGAAAGAACTAATTTTGCTCTTTTCCCAAGCCCTGCTCCCAAAATTCCCAGCTTAGAGTGCTAAATTCTCAGTGCTCTTGCTCCTTTCTCTGGTTGCCACGAAGGAATTGCATTTGCAGCATGAAATCAGCCCGGTGAGCTCCTCCTCACCACCACTGCCAAGGGGAGTGCTTGCACTTGGCAGGAGAGAAAATGAATTTCTTTGATGCCTCGGTGCCACCCCTCAGAGCTGCAGCCCAGCTGAGGGGCTGGGGAAGCCCTGCAGGTGCTGCCCAGAGCTCTGATTCCCTGAGCAGCAGCTGAATTTCCACACAGCCCTGGTACCAGTGCCCATGCTCTGTGCTGTCCTATCCACCTCCAGATGCTTTTACATACTCTGTGAATGCTGAGCTGGAACGACCTGGATGCCACCAATGGGAGCTTCTTCCCTGAGAGATTAAATATGCAATATTTTATAACCCAGTTTAAACGTGTCCCATGCAAAATTCAGGGTTGGATTTCAATATGTAATTTTTCTTTTAATTTTTAAATGAGCCCTCGCAATGATTTTTTTTTTTGTTATCTGTATCTATGGAATGATGAACAAATCAGAATAGTAAAATCTACAGATAATTTGATATTTAATCATTAATCTAGTCTTGTAAAATGAAATTTTAACCAATCATAAATTCAGATGTAATCAGAAACTATATCTGTCATTATTTCATTAGATTACTGCGTTGTCAAATAACTGAAATCTATTATCCTTACATAAACTTCCAGTTTCCAAGGCAATTTAGTCTCTAAGCTCCGAGGAGCTGCCAGTTAAATAAGTACGGTTTTCTTTTAAGCATAAGGTAGAGAAAACTAAAATTCAACATGAAAGACAAAAAGAGAATTATGGAACAGTAACAACACGAAATTAAATCAAAGCATTTTTTTAAATATAAACATAAATTCTGGTCAGAAAAAAACTTTTTAAAGAGGAATGTTTGGAAGAACTCTTGAATATTATTAGTAAACTCCACTGATTAGGAGACTTGGATCCAATGCTTTTTATCATTCATGAATGGACTTCATTAAATTAATCTCCAGATATTTTATTTCACTTTTGGCAAATCTAGTCACAGCAAGGTTTAGAAATAATGCAAAGAGAAGCCTACATGAAAATAAAATCAAAATAGTAACACATTTTGGAGGAAGGGGAATGGACAACCCTCATTTGCCCTTAAAGGAAATCTATCCCATTGATCCAGCTTTTAGAGCTTGGCAAAATGACTGGAAATATATGAATTATAGACCTGCAAATGGAGCTTTCATTTTGAGCTGTATTCACTTCCAATTTGTGCAATAGGCTGCGAACCAGAACCAGGAACCAGAGATTGGCAAAGGATGTTGTACAAAAGAACTACCAAGCCATTTGAAAGCCAAAATCTTATGAAGTGAGCAAGCTGAAGGCATTGGATCAGCTCCACTTGGTTTTGTGGATCCAATATTTGTGTGTACCTGTGAGATGAAATCATGGTGGAGGAAATCCAGTGGAGAAAACATTTGTTAGTGTGCAGTGATCATCAATCAGCCTGATTACTCTCTTCCAAACAACTCTTCCTCTGATATTTCCAGCATCACAAACACTGATTTTTCACAACTTTTTTCTTCCCTGGGAAAAATATTTCAACCCCTCAGCAAATGGTGGTTCCTCCACGGATTGCACGGATCTGAGTTATGGCATGGTTGGCTCAGAAGATATCAGGCTCCTTCTTTTAGTACTTAAAACACATGTGGAAGGCAAAACAGCTGGAAAACGAACATTAGAGATATGATGAAAGCAGGAGAGAGAATGCAAACACATCTTTCCCTGTACTAGATGTTGATTAGATGGAGAGTGCCTGCTGAGGTTGAACAAATAACAGCCGTTCATGGCTTTTATTTTCCGAAGCTGGAAAAAGTTGATAGCTAGAAAATAACAACATGTCATGGAGTATTTTCCAGTTTCAGCAGTGCCTTCATTTTGCTTCAGCCCTAAAAATATTCATACAAAATGCTGGAAGGTCTAATGAGACTGTGGCACTTCAATGTTTCCCCCGCTGATGTCACAGAATGGTTTATTGATTCTGTTTAACTCCTAATTGGCTCACATTATTAAATTACCATCATTCAGGCTAGAAATTAGTTTAAATGATCAATCAACGCAAAATAAGGTCAAGATTATTAGTGACAGGTTGGATAAGCAGATAAATAGATCAATAGAAAGAAATAAAGATAGATCAATTAGAAGTTTAGACAAAACAGAAAAAGTAGGACGACCTTTTTTCTCATTCTTAATTACATACCCACTGGCTTTTTCTGTGGGGACTTGAAATATTGAAGTCTTTCTCTTCATTGCGTAATTAGAATTCCAAGATCTGACTGATCATGTCAAATTTTGAAGCGGAACAAATAGTGAAAACCAGGCACACTGAGATGTTGAACCATCAAATTACATTAGCAAAGTCATGGCTGAATAGAATCCTCCACTAATTCCACCGAGTTAAGATATGGGGAACGCTGAAATACTAAAATTAAAAAAAAAGCTCCACATTAATTAAACAAACTTACTATAAATCTGTCTAGACTGGTGCATAACCTCAAGTTTGAAAGGTTAGATTAGGACAATTGTAAACTGAATGCATTTTTTTCCCCTAATATATCCCCATCATTACTTATTGAAAGCAATGCATGTTCCTAATTTTACTAATACCCTCCAATCAAGGATTTCTTTACTTGACTTTGTTCTGTCACACCACTGATTCAGGAACATGGTTTGGTATCTAGTGAGCTTTTCCTTTTTTACAAAGTGTGTCTGATCTTTTCTCAGCCACCTCCAGAACAACTTATATTTTGTCCTCATTAGCCAAGAATAGGATGGATCTCTCTTAATGATCACTAGGGAGCACTCAGATTTCTGCACAAACTAGGACAAGCTGTTTTGTGCCATGGCTTTCCCATTTCAAAATGACAATGTTGATTTTTGCCCTCTTTCCTTTAAATGGAGTGAGATGTGTAAAATGCTGTTAAATGGTAAAAAGAACAATAATTTAATTTTCCGTTTTCCTATCAAAATATCACCTCAATATTGGACATTTTAAGAGCCTGCTAATAATGATAAAAGGTGTATGCCAGGTGTCTGTTTTAGGAAGGTTCTGATTGTACTGCTAAATACTCAGATTAAAATCTATGTCTTGAATTATGATTTTATTATTTCTTGCAGGCTTTCCCAAAGCTCCCTCCAGGGACACCTCTGCATCTCTTTAGGTGCCCCCAGGGGCTCCCACAGCTATAGCTGAAATCATGGTAAAATCCCTCTGGATCCCAACTTCTCCTCCCTTACCAGCCCTGGTTCCTGGCCACTGTGACAGAATTTGTGACACTGGAAGAGGATGAGCAGCACAAAATGTGGTTTTCACTGGAGACCTCAGCTTTCAATGCCAGGTGGCAAGAAGTCCAGTCCTTGGCTGTGACAAGCTGTGGGTAAACAGAGAATGGGAACAGCCCTGCTGAGAAGGATTTGCAATAGGACCAGGGGTAACAGTTTAAAATAAAAAGAAGGGTGGTTTAAATTATTAAAGAAAGAAGTTACTGCAGTCACTCCTGAAAAGTTTGCACTACCATTGCGTGTTTTCAGAAAGTTCAAAACAGTGCGGAAAAAAGCACAAGTGGGAAAAAAAAAGTAAGAATTTCAAATAATTCTCCCTGACAGTTAGTAAAACCACGCTCCTCCTAATATTTCTGCAGTACATTTTCAACTCCCATTTGCTCACCTCTCTGACCAAAGTAGTTTCTCTTCTTTCTCCCCAACTTCAGTGCCTGCTGCAGTTATTTCTCTCACTTTCCTACAGCCCATACCTGCTTTGCATTTTGAAGTCTGCACGATTTTTCTACCTGTAAAACAAAAATCAGTGCACATCTGCCTTAGAGCAGATAAGGGCAGCCTTCAATGGCCTTTTGATGAGGTGTTTGACTGGGCTCAGTGCCTGTTTCACAGGACAGAATTCAGAACTCTGAACCCGGCAGAGCTGGTGAGGTGTTTGAGTTCTGGAAACTTAGAATTTGGGGTTTTAGTGTGTAGTAATACATATGAGTCAAGGTGGAGGATTTGGGGTGTTTGAGTTCGTCCTCTTCACCTTCTTCTTCCTTCTTCTTCATGGGTTTGGGTGGTTTCCCTAATTGGGTGAAAAGGGTCAACATTGCGGGCCTTGGGTGGTCATTATTGGGTCAGAAATATAAATAATACAGGTGTCACCTCATTATTGGGTAATTATCTCTTAAATAACCTTAATAAGAGTTAAGAGCTCTCCATTTTACCTCATTTCTCTGACTTGCTAGTTAAGCTCATGGCTTGTGAGCCTGTAACTTTTGTAAATAGATATGATGAACAACCAAGACTGAACTGGAGCTTGGTGTTTCCCAAGTATTATTCCTCCTGACCTTGGCAGTGCAGAGAAGAAGCCTGAACCCTCACAGTGAGGTGTTTCTCCAGACAGATCCCCCATCAGCTCTCCTTTCCCAGCCCTGGTTATTCTCCCTCACCCTCTCAGCTGCTGTGAAACCCTTCCCTCCCCCTGATGCTGCTGCACAACTCTCACCTGCATCAGCCACAGAGCACCTGCAGGAGCAGCGAGGGGGGAAATGCACCCTGTGAGCTCTGAGAGCATCTAAAAATACGTGCTCTCTTTTCCTTGAGCGTGATATTAAAAATAAAATAAAGCGTCTCAAACGCACAGGATCAGCTCAAGATGCACAGATATCAGGCAAGTTCATTTTTTTTCTTTTCCTTGTTGTTGCTTCCTTGGTGTTGTTCAAGTCTTTCTGAAAACAAGCAAACAATAAACAACTGCAAGGCACTCCGGAGAATAATTCAACCCTGCTGTGCTAAAATAAAATGTGAAATATTGCACGCAATGACATCCAAACTTTGCTCAAATTGTCATAAATCACACTTGTCACGTTCGTTTTCATTAGCTGCTGAGCACTGAACTGATTTGACAATATACCTAGGCAAATTATGAACCAAATAAGGAGAAAAAATATAATTAGTTGTGTTTGATAAATTGCCATTACATGCTACAGTGGTTACCAAAAAACCTGAAAGAGAAATGGTGGCACAATTTTTCTTAGATTTGAGAAAAAGCTATCAGTAGGGGAAAATAAAAGAAAACATAAAAAAAGAAAGATTTGTATTAAAAATAAAAATATTAGGCTGAGAAAATTAGAACAGGATAGATGTTTTAAAGAGTTGCATTTCCAGGAGCAGACATACAGATGTACCAATATATTTCTCACAGTTAGTCAGTGATTTGAGATTTGGCAGAAAAATAAAACCAAATTTACCACACTCAGAGATATTCAGTGCTCTGTCCCAGGGTGTCCAGCAGGGATGAACCCCCCTCCATGCAGTGTTTTGCTATGCCTGCCCAATCTTAAATAATGCTATTATTATAAAAAACAACACAATAAAAATACAAGTTCACAGCATCCAGTTGTATCAGTTCATCTCAAAAAACAAAAATAAAAAAAAAAAGGAAGATTTAAGCAGAAAGATGAGAAATATGTTCTGGGAAACCACTGACAGTTTGGTCTATTGAAGTTTAGAAAGGCCAAAAAATGAGAATTGGAAGAAAAAGGGAATGCAATTCATCACATAAGGAAAATGTCTTACAGCAATAAAGTTAAATCTGTCATCTTTTAGGTGGCTTCTTGCATGTAAATAGAGGAGTTGTGCACATGATGATCTTCATCACTGTACTGAGGACACTGACAGATTACAGACCTGACAAGGTCTCTCTAGGGCTGAGACATGTTTAAAATATTTCTCCTCTATCAGGGAATAAATCAGAAGGAAATTTTCCACAGAAGGCAGGCGTGTCCTTCCCAAACCCCTTTTGTGCTGCTCTCTGCATCCCAGTGATTTGTGGTGCACTCACCAGCGTGATGGAAACGTGAGCCTGTGGGCCTGATGTTTCTGAGCCTGAGAGAATTTTTAGCAGCTAGCAGCTGTTAACTCTTTCCCCAGGGAAAAAATCTCAACAAGGTTTCTTCTCAAAACAATCGTAGAAAACAATTATTCTTTCTCCAAACAATCTTTCTCCAGGTGGTGTTTTGCTGTTTCTCCAGTTTAACCAATGGGATTAGAGAGGTGTCGTTCCTATTCACCAATCATGTTAATTCTGTATCAGAACACCTTATAAAAGGTGGTAAAAATCAGACAATAAAGCTTTCTGTGCTTTTACCTTCTGAAGTATTTTAGAGTCCTTTGTCTTTCTTTCATGTCCTACATGAGACAACTCCAGATATTTGCTGAAATAAATGCTTGCTCTGTGGATATTTCCAGCAGCAGGCAATGATCTTCCATGTAGCTTCAAAAGTATTTTATCCTAAAGAAAATAGATCTTAATGTAGAATAACACAAAAGTTAACGGAAATCTATGTTTTCAAGATTTTTGGAAGTTTTTATTTATTTAATTGGCAATATGGTCTTAATTTCTTTTCACACTTTTCCTCTAGAAGTATTTAATGACTGTAAATGTTCCCAAATCATAAAAAGGTACAGAAGACATCAACATCATGTCTACACTCAGCACTAAGAAATAATTTTTAAGGAATGATTAATATCCAGAGATGAATGATAGACAAATAAAACTTTTACCAGCCTGAAAACTGGTAAACTAAAAGATTTTTAGCTTTCCCTCCTAGTTATTTGTGAAATACTGTGAAATTTTATAACAAGTTGTTGTTGTTTTTATTTTTTAATTTACTTTATCTATATCTTTATTGTTAGCTTCTTTCTGGACCTTTTGCTTACATCTTTCAATTTCTTCAATTGTATTAATTAAGCTTGTCAGCTTAAACCGGCGTGGTTTTCCTTCCAAAGGAGACATTTCATTTTATTTCATTGTATTTCATTGTATTTCCTTCCAAGATCTCCTTTCAGCCTTATAGGAGGGATTAGAAAGGATTTCCTTCAGAAAGGAAAACATCCAGGTGCTGTGTGACCTCCTTTCCTTGGTGATCACAGCAGAGAGAAAAGTGAGGGCAAAACCAAATGGCCTGACCAAAGAAATCCCCCTCTGCCAGGCTCAGCCAAATTCTGAACTGGATTTGAAGTGCAGAGCAATACAGGATGTCTATGTCTGCCTCTGAGGAGGAAAAAGAGGAAAAAAATGTTTATGGTACCAAAAATTATTAAGGTGCACGCTGAAGAAATGCAAAATTGCATGCAGGGATTGCATTGTGGATGCCCAAGCAGGACAAGAATGCAGCTGCAGCCTTGCTCAGTTGTCAGCTGGTACCAACAATTTTCACCTCCTCAGGATTAACAGATCCAGTTCAGCTAAGGTAACTTTCTGTGAAATGCTACAATGGCATTTTTTTTATCCTTATTTATATATTTTAATTTTCTTTCCTGACCTATTTTTTTGCATGCTTCACAATTTGCAGTGATGCTAATTAATCTTGTCATCAGCTCTTACTCATGACACATCTTCACAGACAACTTACCCAAAGTTAATTTTTAGTGTAACATTCATGCGTCCGTAATTCAAAATTCACATATTCCAGCATCGTTTTAAGGCAGGTAGAAGCAGTAAGAAGATTAATGTTGAATATTCAGATGTAGGTCGAAGGAGGACATCACTCTGCATGAACAGACTCATTTGTAATTGTTTACAGAACAAGTGTTAAGATTTTTTTTTTTGGTGTTTTTTTGGTTTTATCTATGACTCTCTGAAAAAGCACATTGGCTCCTACAAAATTTAGATGTATGTGAAGCCAGAACGTGGCACCTTATGGTCACAAATGTCACTGGCAGCACCTCTAAACCCTCTAATCTATCAGCAATTCCAAATGGCACAAACTGTGATAGTCTGGAGCCTGTTGGAGAGGTTAAAAAGAATCAAATTTCTAAAACTTGATCTTCTGCAGTGAGAAAATTACAGAAATTTACCTTGATCCCATTTGCTAGAAATTCATTCCCCACCTGGCAGTGCACTCAGCATGTTTACAGGTGCAATTTTACAGGGGAGATGTGAACTTCACCTGCTTGGGTGGATGGAATCAGGCAGGGACCAGAGCTGCTTTGGGGGACCCCAGAACATCCCCTGGACTCTGTGGAGTTCTTGGTCAGGCTCAAGGCACCACCCAGAAGCTGCACAACATTTAGATCAAAAGTCATTGTAAAGAAAAGAATAAAAGAATGAATTTGTTTCCTTGATTTAGTACAGAGCTTTTGGGTAAAAATATTGTCATGGCTCTACTTCAGTACAGAGCTTTGGGCATTCAGGCATTGGTGCTCTCAGGTAAAGGGAATTTCCCCTTTAAAAATAAACCATGGCACAGACAGATTATGAGATATAAGTGGCTTAATTTTGCTCTTGTCTGGTTTTGGAATTATGAACAAGTATCCTGGTTAGCTGTAAATGTAATTTTTTCCCCCCAAATGGAACAGAGTTTTATATCTGTTCAATGCAACTCAAGCCTAGGTGCCCCAAATAATTTATCTTTGTACTGACTTCAAACTCTCCAGAGATTTCAGCAAAAAAAGATAAACTACTAAAAAGAAATCCATAAAGAAATTTGTGATAGCATCAAATATGGCAGCAGCATTTATATTTGAAACTGATCTGATAAGAGGAAAAAAGGGAAACACCTGTAGCAGCTGAATTAAAGCTCTGAGGAGTGAAGAAAATTAGAACAGAAAGAAGATGGCACTGTTGAAACTAAACTCAAAGCTGAGAGAAAATATTTAATCTGCAACAGAGGCTTGTTGAGTGTCCCAGGACAGGATTGTTCAGCAATAAGTGCAGACAGAAATCAGGTAGGAACTGGAAACCTCACTGAGAATGATTCCTTGGGAAGGCTGACCTGGAACAGAGACTGGGCAGAGCCAGAGAATAAAGCAGAGATTTATTGAAAGGCCTTTAGGGGACACCTTGGGCAGGACAGGGCCTGGCCAGGGCTGCACCCAAGGTGGACCCAAAATGGGCACAAAATGGACACAAAATGGGCACAAAATGGACAAACAGTCACCAGGTCTCACACTTTGATGAGTTTTGGTCCATTTGCACATTGGGGTTGAATTGTCCAATCCCAGCTCCAGGCTGTGAGCTCCCATCCTTCTTGTTCCTCCCTGCAGCCACCCTTGTTTGTGCTGTTGGGCTGAAAGTTGTCCTTGGTGTGCAGCAGGACAAGGATTTGTTTTGTGTCCCTGCTGTGTGCAGAGAGCTGAGTGACCCTGACTGTGAGCTCAGAGCTGCACCCCTGGGCACCACAGAGCCTGAAATACAGGAAAAATAAAACT
Organism: Acrocephalus scirpaceus scirpaceus; assembly: GCA_910950805.1. NCBI lineage: Eukaryota > Metazoa > Chordata > Aves > Passeriformes > Sylviidae > Acrocephalus > Acrocephalus scirpaceus. Next base: position 4,432,891 of record OU383792.1, read on the forward strand.
TAAGGCATCAAGAACAGCACAAAGGAAAACTTCAGCTGAGTTCACATCTCTATGGATCAGGGAAAACAGTCAGCAAAGGTGGTGGCACACGCTGTCCATTGATATCCTGGGAAAAAAATTATTTTCTGCAATAGATATTGGAGAAGTTGAATTGAAAGTTACAAAAATCTTTAGCCACAAATTCAAAATCATCTTTCATGGCTGGATCTTCCTGACAATTTCAGATATATTTTGTTTTCATATAAAACTTCATTTCGTGACAAGAAAATTCTCCCCTATACCCTTATGTTCTCCCAATCTTATGGAAACAAATATAAATGAAAAGAAATGATTTTAATTCTGCAAGACTTTTCATTCTCTCCACACACAATAACAAGTTTTAACTCATAGTCAGTGCTTCTGATGTGATTTTAAAAAAAAACCCCTCAAACCAAAAGATTTCATGTCTGTCATATCTTCTGGAGTCTTTCTTTGTACCAGCATTCATTATTGCTCAAGTCAGTGTAAGGAACAGATAATTCGTGTTTTGTTCTTTTGACAACTATTAATTTCATTGAAAGCATGGATGTGTAGGCCTGTGTAGAAACATGATTTAAGGCAGAAGTGTTTAAATCAAATCTCCTTTCAAAAACCTTGATTGACACGGCCACGGGACTGTTTTGCAAATTACAACTTGTATCCAACTAGAAGAAAAGAAGTAGAAACAGTTTGTGTTTTCTTTGAGGCATGCCACATCAGGCAAAAAAGAGTTTCCTCCTTTGAAGGGGTTTGTTGTAAATGCCAGAGGTAGGACAAAAATGTATTCAGAAAAAAAGAGATAAAAATTGAATGGAATGTGTCCTTTGTAAGATCCAGAGCATTTTCTGCTCTCCTTTGAGGAGTAGCTGCACCTGATCCTCACACAGCTTCCAGTGAACACAACAACAATAAATTGTGTCCTCTGGGGCAGGGTCTGCAGGGTTCTGGAGTAAAATACCAAAAATTACCAGCGACATCCGTGGGACCACCAAACTTCTCTGGGTGTGAACACCAAAACTCCCTCTGCTTGCAGACTGCCTGGAAGGTTTAACGCCATTCAAATGTTATTTTCCCCACATCGAATTTAGAGACAATTAAACAACTTTACAACTCACGCTAGGGTTTGTTTTTATTTTTTTTATAGTAGCCATCCTATAAGCAGCTTTATTATTGTGTGGATCCCTAATTACACTGCTATTAATTAGAAAATCCCAGTTTATGTGTCAGTGCAGCAGTGAATAGTAAACAAACTCAAGCACTCTTTGTTGCCAGTATAATTATGGCTAATCTGTTTTGACCTGGATTCCTTTCCACACCACAACCAGTCAAAGTTTTGACAAGGAAATGCTTTACAGATTTCTCTTACCTGGAAGTTTTTAAGCCAAATTCTCTGAAACTTTTATGTATATATCATAAAGAGTAAAAATGCCTTAACAGCTCCATTTAAGCAGAAAAATTGGTATATATTTCTTATTGGAGTCAGAATGAGAATTGATCTTAGTAGTTTATCAAAATCTGTACTTACCAGAATTCTCTTCTTACCCAAATATCTTTAAAATATTAGAATTATTAATGTCATTCAGGTATTTTGGCTGATAACCTAGAGGTGGGGCTGGAGGCTCACAGGACCAGTCTCTACACCATGACAATTACCACAAGTATTTGAGAACGTTCTTACTTACAACACTTTTAACTCCCAGTCTGTGAAATAAGCAGCAGTGACTTTTAAAGGTTTTTTTTTAAACCATCCAGCTACAGATTTAGAAAGAAAAAAAGCAAAACTTCTTCACCTGCCACTCATACGAGGCTCTCAGCACTTTGATGCTCTCCAACAATTCTCACCCTGATTATAATATGTTTTTTTCAGAGAGATTAATTTTTCAGATTCCCATCCCTTTTCCATCCTCCCATTCCCAGTTGGATTCCCTGAGCACAGCTCCCCATCACATCCTCCCAGACCCCTGTTCCCCACGTTGCCCCTGCCTCACTCCCCTGGCTCCTGTGCCCTTCTCTCCTGTGCTGTGAGTCCATCATCCAATTTTTTTTCCTCCCACTTTCACCCTTTTAATAACCAGCAAAGTTTTTCAAACAATTTTCAAACAAGTAATCCTAGAACCAACAACACCTGATTCCCGAGGGGTTTGTCTCTCATGGCTGAATGAATTTCAAACTGAATTTACTGTGAGTTTACCCCTTATGAGACACTAGAAAATCTACCCAGAGAGAAACACCACCTGAGTGGTATTTAGATAATTAAAAAGGACATAATTTCACTCTTTTAGAATAAAAAATAGCCAGCACACTCTGTTATTCCTTAATTAATATGCAGCATTTAAAATGCTTATACATCACAAATATTTTCAGGTGCATGATAAATAAGTCCAGTAAAGTTTAAGCAAAGAGAACAGTGAGACATTGGAAAATATTTGTCTATTTCTGCCAATTAAATAACACTGTTGAAGGCTTGACTTCAAAATGTGTTGAGCAAAGGTGCGTGACAGTGAGGCATATAAATCAGCCTTAAAATATAGAAAAAAATAGATTTAATAATAGCAAGGAGATTTTTTTTTCCTTTTTAAGGGCCAGGTCAGTTGCCTTGTTTGCTGGAAAAAAAGAAAAAAAAAGGTATTTTTCTGTTAATGAACACCACATTCTCAAAATGGCAAGTAAAGGGATTTTAGAAGTGTCAAATGTGTTTTGCCTTATTTGTCAAAGGTATAAATATTCTGCCTGGGAATTATGAAACCGAGAAGTCAGAAGTTTTCCAGAAGAAATAAATATGCAGGCAATTTATCAGTTCCCACAGGAAATTAGTCATAATATTACTTGTAATTTTTCTTCTGAACGTTAATAAGCATGTATGTTAAAACTTATACTTTATAATTCATGAGATTTGGACATTGAAGACGTCCTGAAATTGGACACCCCATTTTAGAAGCTCATAAATATACATGACTTTAAAAAGCCATAAATAGAAATATGCCAATCCAGCTAAGAAATGTGCTACTTTTGTGTTTTTATAATCAGGCATTGAAATAAGATCAGCCAACTACTGGTGGCTGATGGAAAATGGGATATAAAAACACATCCTTGAGTATCAGAAATGTTGGCTAATGTGCAATATTAACCATTGGTCTGATTCATTGCTTCTTAAAATCAGAATAATAATCCAGGTTCTATATAAAACTTCAAACTGGGTCTTCTGTGATGTTTTTTAGGGGGGGAAAAAGGCACAAAAAGGAAAAAGCAGGGTCTAGAGTATTATTCTTTTGAATCTCCTCCTGATGAGACACAACACTAGAGCTTGAAGAAAACTTACTTTTGCTTCTTGCAAGAAAGTGTTGAAGCTAGAATTAGGACCATGGGAAAACTTTGAAAGGATCCTGCACCCAGGGATGTTCTGAGGAGTCTGACACAGAGGTGTCAGCACACTGGAAGGCTTCAGTTGCAGATTTTCCTCTGAATCACAGAATGACCAGGTTGGAAGAGATCTCCAAGATCATCAAGTCCAACCCAGCCCCAACACCTCAACTAAACCCTGGCACCAGTGCCACATCCAGGCTTTCCTTAAACACATCCAGGGATGGTGACTCCACCACCTCCCCGGGCAGAACATTCCAGTACTTTATTATTCTTTCCATGAAAAACTTTTCCCTGATATCCAGCCTGTATTTCCCTTGGCACAGCTTGAGGCTGTGTCCTCTGGTTCTGTCAGTGCTGCCTGGAGAAAGAGCCCAAGCCCAGCTGAGCACAGGCACCTTTCAGGGAGCTGTGGAGAGTGATGAGGGCACCCCTGAGTCTCCTTTTCTCCAGGCTGAACAAGCCCAGCTCCCTCAGCCGTTCCTCACAGGGTTTGTGTTCCCAGCCCCTCTCCAGCCTCGCTGCCTCCCCTGGATGTGCTCAATGTCCTTCCATCTCCATAAATTAGGGAGAGCAGGAATCTGTGCTGCTCTGCCTGTGCCAGGTGAGAGCCCTGAGCCCAGGTCCTGCTGCCTGGGGGGAGGATGTGCTCTGCTCTCTGCCTTTCTCACTATTCCTCCCTGTGGAACTTTAGATAAAAAACTAATATACTGCCACAAGAGCTTTTCAGTTTAAATGGATCTTTGCTTTTAGATGAAAAAGCCACAGAGGGTGGGGAGAAAAAAAAATAAAAAAGAAAACCACCTTGTTCTAACAAACAGGAGATGCTGTCTATTGCTCAGGCTTTACAATGCCTGACTGCTGTGGGGGCTGGAAAAATGAGCACCTGGAGCATTTTACTGTTTCCATATTTCACAGGGAAAGAGAAGTTTATTCCCCACAGCAGCAGCATCCTCTGCTCCATTTGGGCTGGAGTTAAGGAGGAGGGGAGGAAAGGGAAAAGGTGCAGACAGACAAAAAGAACTGTTATTGTTCTGGCTCTGTCACAGACACAGGAAACTTGTGAAGGACCAGCTCATCAGAAAGAAAGATTTCCACCCACACTGCTGCACACAGGGCAGCCCAGTGAGTGCACAGCACGCTCTGGGGGATGGAAAATTGTGCTGGGAAAAGGGAGGGAGGCTCTGAGGAATTTCTCAGTGTGTGGGGCAGCTGGGTGACCCTTGGGGTGCTCCCTGCAGGCTCCCATGGTCACAGCCTGGGGGGTTTGAGTTTGCCATGATTTTTGGGAGCCACTTTGGCTGATGCCTCCTGCGGCAGAGCTTCACAGAGCCCTTGGGAAGGATAACTCCTGTGAGCCCTGGGATTCTTGTAACTTCATGGTGCTCAGGGGAGCTTTTCCTGAATGGCCAATCCAACAGGGATATCACATTTACCATCCTGGGAAAGTGCTTCCTGCTCTCCTGAGGAGCTGAGATTGAGTATCCTGATATCTAAACGTGCTGCCTGCCATCTCTGGAGGAGTGTCAGACACAGAATTGAATTTCTGAGGCTTAGTTGGAGGAAAAAAAATAAAAAAGAGTAACACAAGTGGAAGTAGTAGCAGGAACTGTGTTATCATGTGGCATTTGGAAGTGAGCCTTCAAATCAACAGCCTGACTAATGCATGAGTCATTATTCATATTTAAAATAATTGCTAAAAAAAACCACCCCAAAACAAAACAAACAAGTCATGTGGAATTTTAGTAATACATGTATACACGTTTTCTGCACAAACTAAAAATCCCCCATTCTTCAGCCCTAAAAACTGACTTTTGATCAAAAAGCAGACAGCAAATGACCCATCCATGTAATTCAACCATCATTTTATAGCTTGTACCCAAATTTAGATCTCGTGTATAGATTTATTCTTTTGCTGCTGCATCCTAATATCAACCAATCCCTCAGCAAAGACAGCTCATAGACTCCTGCAAAGAGCCAACTGGATTAAACCTTACAAGTCCTGACCTCAAAGCTTAATTGATTACAGAGAAGATTAAAGCAGACATATTCCAACTGCAAGATTTATTGGCTACTGTACCAGCAATAGCTTTCTATCCCACCAGGGTCAATACAGAGTTTTTGTACTTGCAAACAGGAAATCCAGTATAATTGCCCTTCAGAGTTAGATGGATATCAGCTAAGAAAGGGCCATGAATGTGCACAGCTAGCAGAAAATATTATAGGTTCAAAAATTGAACAATGGATTGAAAGCGTTACAGAAAAAATTATGTGAGATCCATAAATTGTTTTGGATTTAGGGCAAGCACACCAATGGGTGAGAAATAACATCAGAGAATTTCAAGTGCTTTGTTGTTCAGATGCTGCTAAAAATAGCATCCATTTAAATATTAAAGAAAATAGTAATTTGTCGCATTATAAATAATTATGATGGCTTTTAGAAACCAGAGGAATGTTTAGAAGCTTTCTGGTACCTGAACCTTCCTACAATGCTTTGACAACTGAAAAGTAACCTTATCAACTGAGAAAATTCTTTCCAGAAAACCTACCTGAAAGCAGGAGCAGATTACTAAATTATTTTTTGCCAGTCAGTCATAGGCTCACAGTACCTTCATCTTCTTCCTGGGTCTTTGCAGAGAGGGACTGCAGAAAATATCTGTGCAAAATTCAAGAATTATTGGCTGTGTTTTGAAAACATCAATGTGAACATGTAAAAAACTCTGTCAGCAGGGTCAAGTTGGTTATTTACCAGAGTAGGAGCAGTAGAGGAGGAAAAAAAATCCTTAAGTGTCCATCTGAGTGAAAACACATTATTATGAAAAGATGGATGAAATTTGAAGATGTCAGATTATCTGAAACAACAACAACCAAAAAAAAAAAAAAAAAAAAAAGAAAAGGGGGGGGGGTTAGGGGTGAAGTATAAGAAAATAATCTGTAGAACCCAGTCTTTTAAAGACAGACAGGGTGAAAGATTGATGTGATCTGAAAGAATGACACCAGAAGATGAAAATGGTTTCAGAAAAGAGCAGACGTGGCTACAGACAGAGGTGGATGTCCCTAATCCAGAATAGCCACACCCAGGACAGGAATATTCTGTCCAAGGTACATTTCAATGGTGAGGGAACTCATTCTGAAAATTGTACGCAAGTCTGTTTATAGTGTTTCATCATCTCCCTATCTCTCTTCAGCTAATTAATACAAAGAATATATAATAATAATAATACAAAGAATAACAATACAGATATATATTATATTTATATATATAATGTAATATAATACACATAATAGATATACACAATATATTATATTATATTCATAATATATTAAATATATATTATGATATTATATATTATGATTTAAATATTATTATGATATTATATATTAAATATATATTATATATATATACAATATATATAATATATACAATATATACTATATATAACATATATAGTACATAGTATATACAGTATATATATTGTATATATAATATATACAATATAAATAATATAATACAAAGAATAAACACCATTTTTTATATTTTTCTTTTTTTTTTTTTGGTCTCATGTTATCCTCACATATCAGTTATTGCATTTTCTAGGTGGCCTGTAAGAGGCAGATTTTTAGCACCCATGGGGGTGTGGAGCCTGTGGGACTGGAAGTCCTCCAGGGAACCTGCACCAGGTCAGAATTCGATGCCAAAAGTGTAGAGGAGGAGCCATGAGAAATGGAAAAATCTCACACTGGGAAAAAATCTGAAATTAAAGAATCTGAGTAGTCTGGGCCCTCAAACCTGCAGGTTCCTGAGTGCTCAGCTTCCATCCTACATCTCATTGCAGCATCAGAGATGAGGACACAATCCCAGATTAGAGATGACAACCCAAACCCAGGTGTTTCTGGGGGGGTGAGCAGAGCGCCCCAATTTCCATCAGGTGTCCCAGGAGCAGAGCAGGGGAGGCTCCCCCTGCACACAGAAGTCTGGAATTACCTGGGGATCAGGGGTTTGTCCTCCTCAGGGCAGTTGTGCAGGCAGGAGAGCTCCTCTTTATCCCTGAGATCTTGCTGCTCCTGCAGACCAAACACAGAGAGTGACAAAGCCTGCAGGCATCTCAGAAAGTGATGAAATTAGGGGCTACCACTGAACTGACTTTATTTTTTTAATTTTATGAGACATTTAGATTCTAATGTGTGATATTTAGTGATCAATTCTTAAATCCATACATCCTTTTCCCCTGCACTTTTTTTTTTGTTTGGTTGGTTGTTTTATTGTTTGTTTGGGTTTGATTTATTTTTTATTTTTAGAGATCTACTTTGAGGATGGGAAACTTTCTTTTACTTTTGTTCCCACTAAAGATTTTCCTTCCATTTCTGCTGCATACATGTGGTACAAGAACAGAGGTTGTAAAGTCTGATTATGTTATTTATGGTACCAGAATCCCCACAAAACAACTCCAGTCCCCATCCAGAGGTAATATTATAAATTCAGTGAATGATAACAACCTAAATATAAACAAGGCTTCCGTAATAATTGCTAATGCTTTCTAAATCAGATTTACTCAAGCATACACTTCCTTGTGGGTAGTTTTCAGCTAAACCTCTCTCCTAGGAGTGTGTCCACCAGGAAACTGAATGGCTCAGAAGAGCTGAATGATTCAGATGCATCACCAGGAACAACAAGATCCCAAAGCATTTAGTCATATTTCACTGCCTCCTACATAAGTAATTTAATTTATTTGCTATGCTCTCAATCCACTTCTCCATTATTACCCAAAGAACTGAGCCTTGAAAATCATCTGAGTATCCCTGGATATAGAAATACACTAAGACAGGGGGTGTGCAAAGGGACCCTGTGGGGTGAGGTTTATTCCAGGCTGCTGTGAGCACAATCTCTTTTTTAGCAGCTCTGCTGTCTCCCTCTTTAGCCAGGGAGTCTCTCCTCTGAGAGCAAGAAATGCCCCCTGGCACTGATTGTATATTGGGTTTGGATGCATTAAGTCACTCTAATTCTCCTTGGCCAAGATGCTGAATGTAACTCACACCAGGCACAGAGCCTTTGGTAAAATTCAGCACAACACAGCCCAGGTCCAAAGGCTTTAAATTATTAAATTCATTCTTAGGGACCAGAAATTGTGTGACTTGAGTAAACAAACCTCTCTGTATTCCTGGAACTGAAGGCAATCAAATTTGATTTTCTTTTGGACAGTTTATTTGCTATTAGTGTCACAAATGGAGTATATTACCAAATATTCCTGTGGGACAAACAAGGCAGGGCCTTTGCATATGCAGCACATGCTGCAGAGCACAGCAAATTAACCTGGGAGCTCTCCACTCTCCACTGCTCCAGGCTAGATTGAAACTGGAATCTTAGTGGGGTTTGAGGGTCCTGAATGAAAGATTGGTTCTCAGTTTAGGGTAGGTGTTCCTGACTATCTGAATGTGTTATTGCCAAAAGAATAAAGATTTCCCCTGTCTATCATTTTGGATTTTTTTTTTCTTTTTAATGACTACAATAAATTACTTTGACAAGCACCTTAATTATAAAAAAAGCATTAAAAAACATTACCAAAGTGGATGGTGGCTTAAAAAATACAGCTCTTAAAATCACAAGTGACTCCAAGCAGAGAAGGATCTCAAAAATGTTGGAGGACAGGTCTACAATTCAAAATGATTTTGACAGACAGAGAAAACGTTCCAGACAAAAAAAAAGAAAATAAGATGCCATTCAATAAAGACAGCTGTAAAGTTTAACACTTGGGCAGGAAGAATAAATTGCAGAAATAGTGGATAGGGAACAATTCACCAGGCAACAGTGCTGCTAAAAGGCAGCCAGGAACTGGAATAGCTCTCCAACCTCAAATATTGGAAAAAAAAGGAAAAGGTTAAAGGAGATTCCTAAGTGGACACATTCTCTGTTGGGTACAGGCCAGAGCATCAGCTGGGTCTCATGTCGAGGGCTGCACTTCAACAAAGATGAGAATAATGGTCCCCAGTGTAATTTCCTGATTTCTCAGCAGATATTCTCTTTAAAAAAAAAAAAATTGTCCAGAATGTGCACATTTTTCTACAAAATACCATTGCTGCCTGTATTGGAGAGTATAAGAAATAATTTACCTTCTCAGTTATTGTTTCACATTTAATACAGAGGTGACAAAAAAATCCCCAAAACTTTCACCTCAGCCAGGAATTTGACGTGGTTTTAATAACACATAAAATAACTGGTATTGAAGTATCCAATCTATGCATTAAAAAAACCAACAACAACAAAACCCCAAACAAACAACAACGAAAAAAACCATTAAAAATGCATGTCAAAATTCTGAAATATTATTTTGCTGACCTGAAATGAAATGTATAATTTCAGCTGGCCATTAGCTGAGTGTGCCAATCCTCTTTGCTGCCCAGTGGGAACAATGAAACCACCTCCCTCCTTGGCCAGGTTTCAGTTCCCCTTCCTCATTGTTGGCTCCAGGATATAAGAACTTGGGTGGTCAGAAGCAAATAGTTTTCCTGACAGAGAATTTCACTGACGTAGACTTTTCCTCTGCAAAAAAGTTGGATTTAAAGAAATCCCCATTTAGTAGTGGGAATGGATTTGAAATGTAACCAAAGATACACAGATTTTTACCTTTGAGAAAAGAAATATTCTTCTTCCATCGTGACTAATGTCACTTATCTCCCAGGGCTAGGGGTTTATCTTTCAATGCTTGTGCATGCAGAGCATCCCACAGGAGGCTCAGATCACCCCAAAACTGCTCAGCACCCCTTTGGGGAGGAAGATCCTGCTGCTCATCCTCTCTCTGAGCTGCTGCCTCGTTCCAACACACCAGGTCACGCTTGCAGTGTGATTCCCAGTAAAACACCACAACTTTGTGGGATTTCCAACCTTTTTTCCAGCGAGATTTAGATTTTTGCATCTTGGAATTGGAAGAGTTGACTTTGGGAAGTGCATTTGCAGATCAGCTCGTTGTCATTTGTGCTGAATTATTAACACTGAGCTGATTGATTAATTCAGTGTGTGTGTGCTGCCTCTACCCCAGCCTCCTGTGCTCCACAGAAAAAAGGAAATCAGAGCAGATAGGGCAGGACTTGAGGCGTGAGCTCATCCTGTCAGGTTTTACCTTGGACCACATCTATTTTGTACACTGCTTGCACAACACGGAGCTCAGGAGGAAGTTAAATACGGCCTAAATCTACATTCTAATGCAATTCTAATGCACCACATTATTTCCAGTAATAATCTCCCCCACAGAAAGAATTGATGCATATTATCAAGCACGAATATATTTAATGGTTTAAAAGAGAAATGAGTTCATTAAAATACTCATTCATCTCAACATAGGGTGAAGTCAGGAGAGCAGGTGAGGAAATAATTTTGCCAGGTTTTTCAAGCAATTAAAAAAAAAGAAATCGAGGCATTTGATAGAAATTATAATATTCATGTTTCAGTTTTTAAAGATTGGACTTTGACCAATCTACCCATCTGAGGTGTACCTATATCATACATACATACATGGTGTCACTGAGGTTTATGTTTTCCAAATTTTCTGATCTTTGGTTTCCTTTCCTGGCCTCACCTCCTTGATTTGCTGCCTTCTCCAGCCCTGGGACACTTGATGCTGCTGCTCCTCTTCTACAAATCTGTGCCCTCACTTCTGAATTCCAGACCTCTGCTTTTGCTCCCATGGTCAGATATCTTTGCTACAACTCCGGCTGCTCCACTTGTCCCTTCCTCCATTTTGCTTCTCCTTCCTCCTCCTCCCTCTCAGTGATTCTGGCTCGGCCGCAGCCCCTCACACCTGCCTCCCACCCCTTGCTGGACTCCCTGCTGGGCTCCCAGTTCAGTCCGAGTGCACTCTGAGCATCACCAGTGCTTGTCCCTTCCCTGGGGAGCAGATCCCATCTTCTGGGGGTCTTTTAAGGAGAGTAGGACATTCTCTGCTGGATCCCTCCTCTCCATCCTTTGCTGGATCCAACCTCTGCTGCATCCAACCTCTTTTGGAGGCATCCTCTTCTGGATCCCTCCTCTGCTAGAGCCATCCTCTGCTGCATCCAACCTCTGCTGGAACCCTCCTCTGCCTCATCCATCCTCTCTTCTTGATCCCTACTCTGCATCAATCCCTCCTCTTCTGCATTGATCCTCTGATGGATCTGTCCTCTGCTGAAGCCATCCTCTCCATCCTCTGCTGGATCCCTTCTCTGCTGCACCCATCCTCTGCTTCATCTATCCTCTCCATCCTCTGTTTTATCCATCCTCTCCATCCACTGCTGCATCCCTCCTCTCCTGGATCCATCCTCTCCATCCTCTGCCTGCTGCTCTCTCCCTGAGGAGGGGGATCAAAGTGAAAGCACACAACTTCTGACAGTTTTCTGAGCTGTAAGACATCAAGAGTTTCTATTCATGAGAACACCAGCCTGCATTTAGAGCGACAGGTAAAAACAAACAAATAACAAACAAACAAAACCAACCCCTAATGCACTCGGCTTGTGTGGGAAATCAGACACAGATCTACCAGAGGAAAGGACTACTGTGAACTCCTAATGATAAATAAATATTCCTTCTGGGAAAGCAAAGAAAACAATGCTGGTTTTGCAATGGTAGATATTAAATCCAACAGTGTAAAAAAAAACTCACCTTGACTGTTTTTAAGCTTCTCCATTTCTTGAAGATGTTTGTATCATGAGGAATTTCTGAAGCAGAAAAGATAAAATACTAAAAGATAAAGAACGATAATTCCTCACTTGAGTTTATATCATGAAGAATTTCTGAAGCAGGTGAATAATAAAAGATAAAGAACAATAATTCCTTACTCGAGTGATCAGAGAACATTGCATGCAGACCCCAAAGAAGTTGGATTTGAAGAGCATTAGTCCCATATAGATAAAACCAGGTGTTTGTTATTTAAATAGATAATGTCCCACCAGCTAATTGAAACTTCAGCTGCTGCTTATTGGACACTTGTTCTTTCAATCTAAAAATATCATGAGTGTTTAGTGTGTCTATTGACATCTTTCTGCAAAATTTTAGTTGCTGCATGAACATGAAGTCAGGATAATGAAGGGGAGAGGAATCCATATAAACTATTTTAAGCACCATTACATTGCAGAACAAAATAAATCCATTTGTCTTACAGAAACAGGTGATGAAGACAAATACCAGACAAAAATATTGTTATGTTAATCAGACATGGGGTTAGAATCAGATTTTACTGCAGTTAAACGAAAGAAGATAAAGCCTCTAAGAAAATAAATCACCACACAGAAGAAAAATTAATTTCCATGCTTCCTCCAGGTGAGATTCTCAGGCAGAGGAGGACCAGTCAGCTCTCAGACTTCAGCTGGCATTTTCTGTCTAGTTATTCTATTTCTTTCCCTAGGCATAATAGTGAAATAAATATAACAGTGCAGGCCTGAAAAGGAAAATTTCAGTGACAATATTTGTATCCATCTTCACATGAAGAAAGGCTGAGAATTCTCAATTTCTGCAAGTCAGTCTGTGCCTATGTGTAAGATTCACTGATCTACGCAGACTAAAACAAAGGAGAATAAATTAATGGCTAACTGGAAGAACAAAAGCTTATCATCCTTAGTTCTGAACAAAAACTATGGAAAGGAAAATTAATTCTGAATACTGATTTTTTTTTTTTTAAATTCTGTGTTCTGTTGAACAACAAGGGCACGTGCACTCATGAAAGCAGCACTATGAGGTGACATTTTATAATTGAGTAGAAAAATAGTTTTAAGCATCCTTCAGGGCATAATTTTTTATTGGATAAAATAGAGGAATGGTATTTTACTTCCAGTTGTTTCTATAATTCTAAGATGAACTGAAAAATTATCGATCTTTAACCATGGCCTTTTCTATGGCTTTTTCAATCAAATTTTCTTTGTTAATTCTCCCCTTTGATCAGGTATTTCTGATAGGACAGGATTTCCTCTGGGGTTTCACATTTGCAGCAGCCAGCAGGAAGACGTACAGACACTGAATGTGCATTTTAGAACCTTTAGATTAATAACAATTAATGATTTTCATGACCTAACACCAACATTGAGTTCCTAAAGTCCTAAAATTACAAAGCAAATCTCCCACCCCAAACTTTCTAACGCCATTTACAGAAATGTAAAATTCCCTTCTACAGAAACATCTTTCCTACAAAGCATGGCCCTTGCCTGATTTATATCCTGCTGGGCATGAAAATAAAAACAAACTTAGAATAAGGCAACATTGAGTTCCTAAAGTCTCAAAAATACAAAGCAAATTTCCCACTCCAAACTTTCTAGCACCATTTACAGAAATGTAAAATTCCCTTCTACAGAAATGTCCTTTCCTACAAAATATTGCCCTTGCCTGATTTACTTTCTGCTGGACATGAAAATAGAAATGAAATAAACTTAGAATAAGGCAACATTGAGTTCCTAAAGTCCCAAAAATACAAAGCAAATCTCCCACTCCAAACTTTCTAGCACCATTTACAGAAATGTAAAATTCTCTTTTACAGAAACGTTCTTTCCTACAAAATATTGCCCTTGCCTGATTTATTTCTGCTGGGCATGAAAATACAAACAAAATAAACTTAGAATAAGACAACACTGAGTTCCTGAAATCCCAAAAATACAAAGCAAATTTCCCACTCCAAACGTTCTAGCGCCATTTACAGAAATGTAAAATTTCGTTTTACAGAAATGTCCTTTCCTACAAAGTATTGCCCTTGCCTGATCTATTTCCTGCTGGGCATGAAAATAGAAATTAAATAAATTTAGAATAAGGCAGCAAACAGCAGAGCCCTCAGGTGATTCCCACTTGCCCATGATCCTCTTCCATCACGACTGATGGGTCCCAGCCCTGATCTCTGACACTGAACTGAGAAATTCCTGTTAGAGGACCATGACTTGGCCAATAGGATGAATCAACACATTTTCTGAAGTTTTCAGAATTTCAGTTTAATGTTTGCAGGGAGCATCTACTGCATTTTCTCTTAACCCATGTAGTGGTTTCACATTCACCAATTTCTGTTTCCCAAAATTAATATATTCAAACTTATTCAAACTATTCAAACTGATTGGTTTTTGCTATAATTTCCTAGAAAAGTCACTTCTGTAGTGTCTTCCTTTCCTCATCAAACACCAATAAATGCAAAACCAGCACAGCCTGTTTCTCTTCCACTCCAATTGTTCAGTTTTAATTTGTCCTCTCTGAGCATATTTAATCCATTACTACATTGTTCTTTTTTCTTGAGGTGAAGAGGATGACCTCAGCCAAGCAGATTTTTAATAGAAACAGACAAAAGAAAGAAGTAAAATTAAAATAGGCAATGAGACAATGCTAAGGAAAAAAAAAAACCCACAATTTTGTGAGGAAAAAAAATCTATATATTCTTTATCCCTGTAAACAGCTGCAATATCCTCAGGATATTTCCCCTTGTGCCTATTCACTCATAAAGATGCAATATCTTCAGTTTCTCTATCTAAACAGAGATTTTGATCAAACTACCCAATTAAAGTAGGCTGAAAAGAGGGGGAGAAAATGCCTTGAATATTTCACTGGTTTTGCTCAGTGGGCAGGTAAAAAACCACTTTTTATTTTTCTGTGTGTAGGAAAGTAATAGAAATGAGAAATAATAAATTGAGTCCCTGTCTATATTTGTATCAAAATTGCTATAGTTTCTCATTTCAAATTCATTATTTTTCATTATTTTGGCTATTTTTACTGAACTGTTTCCCATCCTTGTTAATGCAAATGCTATGAAATTTTACTGGTGCTTGTTTTTTTTTTAAAACACCTGTAAAACCTTCCTTGATGTTGATTAAAGCAGACATCAGTCAATAATGAGAGTTTCAGAAAAAAAAACCTGTCTCAAGAGCTATTCATTACTGGAGAGAACTAGTACAATTTAATGTTGTGCTCTTTCAATTCAGAATAAATTATGCATAAGAATAGAAGAAATCCAGAACATTTCATTGCAACTTTTCAGTGTTGTAAAATATTTAAAAAATTCTAAACCATTAAATAACAATGAGCTGTAAACATTCATTCCACAAAAATTAAGAGAATTACTTTAATGACAAATATAGGCAACTGCTCAAGTGAGTGTGCCGAAAATAAGAATATGAATGTTTATCTGACTGAATAAATAACTAAAAAATTCCTTTTATAATCCCACCTGTAGCTTGTTATCATGAACAATTAATAATTTCAGCTCAGAAATTCACTGGTTCAATCCTACTGTGCCACAAATCGAATTTCTTGCTAAAAACATGTAAGAGCTTCAGAAATTGGCACAATTAGCACATTATTTGGCTTGATTACATCGTCATAATGTAAGTATAGTAAAATAACTGAATGAAAATTTTGTTGACTGCACCAGTAAATTTTGATGGTTGCCTTAAAAATTATAAATTGGATTAAGAATTAAGAAGAATAAAGTGTTTCACTGCTTGTGGCCAGTGAGATGCATCTTTCTCCAGGCTTTCCCAATAACTCAGGGCACGGAATGAGTTAAATCAGGCAGGCTGCTGGTGATGATGATGATGATGGAAGAGGTGCTATAAGCACTCCTAAAGCAGCTTTTCTGGCTTTGAAATGACCTGATCCAATAGACAGAAGATTTCCCCTATTCCAACCCAACCAGAATTTTAAAGCCACCCTCAAGCACTCGGAATCAAAGGTAACATAAAAACCGCTCGTAGCAAAACTGAGGAAAAAGAGCATCAAAACTTCAAACCCCTGCCAAACAAAGCAAATGAGCAAACAGAAATCCCAGAGCAGAATTACACTCAATGAAATCCTGCATTAATGTTTAATCTCTTGAGCCATAGGGCACCTTGCAGGCAAGCTGGTTAATTTATTTTTTTTTTTCTGCGCTGCAATTTCCCCACATATAAAAGAGGACAGCAAGATTTGCTTAGGTGCAGTGGTTGTGAGAATTGAAACCCTGCACACATCCCTGCTTTGCAGGCAGCCACAGGGCTGGGCTGGGGGAGGCATCATTCATCATAAAGAGCATTAATCATAAAGAAGAGATCAAGCATTTCTCTGAATTGTGCTGACAAAGGTAATTAATGCTAAAAATCCAAGAAAGAATTTCAGTCTAGTTGTGCTTCCTCCAGCTTTGGGCATCTCTCTGACCTGCCTAAATCAGAGATCTCATCATTCTCTGCTCCTTCTGCAGCTTTTTGGGTGGGAGTGATGCTCCAGAGAGCATTCCAGCCTGGCACAAACCACACTCTGCAGCTGCCTCCTCTCCACACACTGCCTGAGGTGAGCACTTCAGGTGCTGCAGCTGGAAACAGCAGTCAAATATTCTTCTTAAGCAAGAATTCAGATGAAAAATCCAAAAATTATGATTGGAAGCCCATGGTAATTGGGAACCATCCAACTTTTAATCTCCAAAACTCAGGCTTCGTTTGTAACAGCACAGATGTGAGCTCTTGTACTAAAAATGTCCCACAAGCACCCCCAGATCTGTGTGTGACACCCCATTTAAAGGTGATTTTACACCCTGGTGTAAAGGTGATTTTACACTCCTTTACCCATTTAAAGGTGATTTTACACCCCGGTGTAAAGGTGATTTGACACCCCATTTTAAAGGTGATTTTACACCCCGGTGTAAAGGTGATTTGACACCCCAGTCTTACCCAAACTGTAGGAGCATCTTTGGAAGCACCGATATTCACACCGATCTATGATACATTCATTAACAAGCATGATTTTACCCCATTCCTTAATTTTAGGTAAAATTTATTTTGAGGACTTGGAGCTGTTGTGCTGTGGAACATACAGCAGCAAAATTTTCACTGTTAACAGGAGCACAATTTGATGACCCCGGGCATGGGCTGGCAGACAACGTCATGCCAAGTTAAGGGTGTTTTCCTGCAAAAGCCAATTACTCAGGCCACAGGGATAATCCATTTCATAAGAATAAGGCAAGGTCACAGAAAGATTTCCATCTTTTATAATAATCTTGACGAAAAAAAGTGTGGGGAAATACAAAAAGTGTTGCTGATAATACCAGGCACCAGGGAAAGCTCCTCTAAGAGGCGTTTGTTGCTAGGAGGAGGATGACTTCACTTTTTAAAAATCCTCTTTTGAAGACAGAAAAGGAGTTAATAAAATTAATTCTTCAGCAAAACAATTAGAAATATCCATCAAATATTCTTCTCAGTTTCAAGCATTGGTAGGAGGGTTAAGGATTTTCCCCCTCCCTCACCTCTCTATTTTCTTTTTTTTTTATTAGTTGACTATTTCTCTCTCAAAACTTTTTCTAAGAACATTTTCAAAAACAAAACAAAACAAAAAAAAGTGTTTTCTTTTTTGCTGAAGGAACAGTGGTCCTGAGAAATCACATTTTTTTTCCAAGTAGAGGCCAGTTGCATCCACTGACCCATTGATTTTTCAGCTGCAAGGTAATTATAAAGCCTCTAGGTTCTTAGCAACACATGGAAGAAGAAAAAAAGAGTTAAAATCATATTCTTCTCCAGTGAGATATTCTACTTGGAAATAGATTTTTATTTAAAGGAATTCTATGAGGAAAAAAAAATATAAATCTCACTTCAGTCAGTTCTCTTCCTGTCTACTGTTGTTGAGGCAGCTTCAGTGGCTCCCCAGGGTGGTTGATTGACTCTCCCAGATTTCACAGCTCTAGAAAAGAGAAGAAACTCTTTGGAGAAATGCATTTAGGAAGCTGCAAAGTGCCACAGGTTGGAGTTTATTTGTGCTCTGAATTGGATCAGGTCTGTCTTAGAGCTGCCCCTAATGTAAATACCAAGGCTATGAAAGCTCCCCTCAGACCTTCCCATTGAAATGCAACACAGCAATGTATCATGCAGAAGCTGCATGTTTAAAAAAATAATAATAATAAATTAAAAATGGATATTTTTCACAAAATAGAACTCATGTCTGAATGACAGAATCATTTTACAGATGGACAAAAGCAACTCTATGTCCTGCTATTCACTTTTCCCCTGAGATTCGTATTCAATTATTGCTTTATCAGGAATTACCTTTCTCTTTCCTATAAAGCATTGGTTCACTTCCAGCTTAGGCATCTCTGTGTGCTGGCACACGGCCCAAAGAAATTAATGTGGCTTCTCCCTGCACTTCAGAAATCTCCCAAGCAGCCTGCTGGATGTTTCAGGTGTGATGGTTTAATTATGAGTAAGAGTAACAGGGTTGCCTGGGGATTCTTGTTTTTTCTTTCTCTTAATTGGAGAAAGCTTGGCATGGAAACAAGATATCAGAGGAACTATGATTTGCTTCAGTTAAAAAGAAAAGAAGAAAAAAAAGGCAAGTTTGTCTGCATAGAACCAGCTTTTCAGGCCAAAATTAAATGCATGGATGTACTATTAAATGAGAAGATAAAACAAGAAAATGCCTAACAGGAATTGTATCAATACAATTGTACCTGCAGATTTTAAACCTGCTTTCACAAATGATGCTGTGCTGGTTCCAGGATGAAAATCAGACTTTATTTCAGAGCCAGCTAGAGTGATAGTGATGCCTTGGGAAGGCTGACCTGGAACAGAGACTGGACAGAGCCAGAGAATAAAGCAGAGATTTATTGAAAGGCCTTTAGGGTACAGCTTGGGCAAGACAGGGCCTGGCCAGGGCTACACCCAAGGTGGACCCAAAATGGGCACAAAATGGTCACAAAATGGACAAACGGTCACCAGGTCTCACACTTTGATAAGTTTTGGTGCATTTGCATTTTGGGGTTTCATTGTCCAATCCCAGCTCCAGGCTGTGAGCTCCCATCCTTCTTGTTCCTCCCTCCAGCCACCCTTGTTTGTGCTGTTGGCCTGAAAGTTGTCCTTGGTGTGCAGCAGGACAAGGATTTGTTTTGTGTCCCTGCTGTGTGCAGAGAGCTGAGTGACCCTGACTGTGAGCTCAGAGCTGCACCCTGGTCACCACAGAACCTGAAATACAGGAAAATTAAAACTTAAAGCCTCAGTAGCACCCAGGAACAAGAGGGCTCAGCATCCACCTGTACCCAGGGCAGAAGGAACAGGAACCTCTGAGCAGGGTGATGTCCCAGCCTCCATCCATCACTGCCCCATCCCTCCAGCATCAGCTGCACCAAGATGTGAAGAGATCACATCCCTCACATTTTGTCATTTTCAGCTGTTTTGCCACAAGCAGAAAAGAAAACGAACTCAAAAGGCAGCGAAAGCTGAATCTTCTCTCCAGCCTAAGAGGTAACTCTCAGTTATTCTGTTTTAGCCAGCAGCCTGTGCTCTGTGTTGGGAGGACAGATGTGATAAATCTGGGTGGTGTATATGCAGGGGAGGTTATTTTTCAGTTTGGGAAGGTGGTGGAAGCCTCTTCCCTTACGATTTTTTTTCAAAAGTAATTTGCAGTAATACATTAAAATGAAATTCAATTACAAAGCAAATATATCTCAGCTAATGTGAATATTGGCTGGACGAGCAAGGAGAAAGAGAGGGAAGATAGAATTACTGAACACCGAAAAGATGGTCTGTTGTGAAAAAGATTATTTCTAGGTTTATTCCCTTATACCTGAAAGTCCAGGTGACACTTCCGTGGACCAAGAAGTACTGAAAATTATTTCTAAATTCCTCAGCATAAACTCAGAACTGAGAGAACAACTTTGAGTGGATTTTTATGGTACTTAATAAGAGCTATAAATAAAAATTAATGCCTCTTCATAACCTCATTAATATCTGATACAGCAATTCTTTACTTTCATTGCACAAACAGAAAAGGAGCCCAAATTTACATGAAACACAACATGCTTGAAGGAACACACACACTGTGATTTAGAAAAAAGGCAGCTTATTTTTAACTGAATGGTTTTAAAAATAAAACCTGTTGTTGAAAAAAAAAAAATAAATCCCAATATATTGATTTGGGGAAATGATAGACTGAAAATATGAATGTTTTCCAGTAGTGGCAAAAAGTAAAAAGGATTTCTAGATCCTCACAGATCCTGCAGCCTGCTCGTTTTGGCATCATGTTCTCCTCTGTGAGTGAAGAACTTCAGCAGAACAATTATTCCAGGAAGCACCACAGTCCTGATTGCTCCCAGGCACCAACACCGAGTATGAGAGACCACAGAAGAAAAACCAGATATTTTCTAACAAGTTCCCAAATTTTAATGCAAATTATCACATCACATGTAAGCAACATGAAATTTTTAACTCCCTTGTCTTATCCTAGTCTCACACTCTACATAAATCAAAATAAACAATGGCAGGAAGCAGAAATTCTCCCTGTCCAGACAGCAGGAGCTCTGGGGTTCACAGTTTGGCAGGGCAATTCCTTATCACCACCTGGATTCTCTATTCAGTGTAACAGGTACAATCCATGACAACTGACTCATAAAACTTTGATATTTGGACAGCAATTATTGCCACAGATTATAGCAACATCTTCCTTAAAAATGTTTTTTGGGTTTCTCTTCCGAAACAACTCATCTACCTTTATCCTGAGGCAATCACCACATTTTCCTGCAGCTTCTGGTTTATACATTTTCTGAAGATTTGTTTTCTATAACACCAAACACTTCAGCCAACACCTTCTTGCTCAGTATTAAGGATGCCTGAATGTCCAGCAAGGAGATTCCATGGAAAGACAAAAACATTTATTTATCTGTCACCTGGCATGTACAGCTGAGGTGCAGCCAAATTCACTTTGTGCAAATTTAAATTGTGTTATTATTATCGGAGAACAACTGAGAGATGACTAAAAGGTGAAAATGAACATGAGGTTAATTAAATCTTTTGTTGGTAATAGGATGGATAATACACTTTTCTTTTGGCCATGCTGTCCTTACCAGAATAAGAAAAGCATTCAACATATTCCGTTTCCAAAAGAGGAACAGAGACCATAAATTTTAAGAGAGTTATGGAGCAGTTCTAGAAACAGCTGGCAGAGCAGAGCAGCACCAAAGTACCATGAGCTGGGAGAAAAATCATGATTTTCTGACACAAAATTCTATTTCTGAAGGAAAAAAAAATCTGTCAGAGAAGATGTTATAAGTGTCTGTAAGAAATTAATAAAAGTGTAGTATTTTATTGGGAGTCTGCTTGACTCAGATGTTTTTACTACCTCAAAAACACCTCACTCTGGTCAGATTAAACAACATCAGATGCATTTTGTTGTGTTAGTTTTCCTGATATGAATAATCCTGCATCTCTTTTTTGCCCTATCAAAGTACTCAGAGGATAATTTCCATGAACCATCTTCCACCTGGAGTTTCCAGGTCTGTGGAAATGTCTGGAGTCCTTCTATGGCTGATGAAAGGAGGAGTGGCAGCATCATCCCTCTGGATGATTTTCTTTCTCTTCTCTCTCTTCCCACCACAGGAAAGCACCTCTGGGACCACTCTACAAAATAAATGATATTTCTTGGCACATAATAAGTGATGTTATCCTGAGCTGCACCTGGAGCACTGGGGCTGTGACCAGTAGGCAGAGGGAGGTGATTCTGTCCCTTTATTTTACTCCACTGCTGAGAGCCCCACCCAGGGTGCTGCACCCAGCTCTGGGACCCCCAAAAAGAAAGATTCCTGAGGAGGAGCACAGAGATGATCAGAGAGCTGGAGTACCTCCTCTATAAGGAAAGCAGAGAGAATTGGGATTTTTCAGCCTGGGAAAGAGAAAAAAAAGGTTTGGGGAGACCTGAGAGTGACCTTCTACTTCCTGAAGGGGCTACAAGAGAGCTGCTGAGGGACATCTGACAAGGGCATGGGGTGATAGGACAAAGGGAAATGGCCTTAAACTGAAAGCAGGAAGGTTTAAATTAGATATTTGGAAGAAGTTCTTTGCAATGAGGTTGTTGAGGCCCTGGTGTTAGCGTTGGAAACACAGTCACAGAAACATGGCTGTATGCAGGTGTTTTATTGAAGAGCTCGGGAGCCTGGGGTACAGAAACCCAAATCAGACTCCGATATTACATTTGAGCTGGGCATGTTTTATACTCTTTTTGGTTACATAAATGTATTAATTATTAAACTAGTATTGTTCTATTGATTTCACCCAAGCATGGATTCCCCATACCCTAAAACCAAACTTTCTCATGATTCTTGCACAGTTATATTGTTCCTCATGAGTCTCTTTACATTTACACAATCATTATATTTAATTATATTTAACAATTTTAGCTAGGTGCAGTAGCACATGATTTAACAAAGACAAAACTAAATCCCCCCACCCCGTTCCTAGTTCTAGTTCTCTCTCCCAAGCCCAATCTTTCTACTATTTTTAAAATCTATTCTCATGATTTTAAAAGCATTTTCCCTCGTGCAACTAAGATTTAACCCTATACTATCACTGGCACAGGCTGCCCAGAGGGTTTGTGGATGCCCCATCTCTGGAAGTGCTCAAAGTGAGGCTGGATGGGGCTTTGAGCAGCCTGGACTAGTGGAAGCTGTCCCTGCCCATGTCAGGGGAGTAAATCTATATAAATCCTAAACATCCTTACCAATCCAAACCCATTCTGTGATTCTGTGGAATGAAGTCTAAGCAATTTCTGAAAAGCACATGGGCACTTTTGAAAATAACGCCCTTTATGTCTTCAGTGAAAATCATTTTCTTCCTGTCAAACCCAAAACCAGCTGAAAAAGAAAGAGCCCTGTTAGGCAGCTAACATAGTCAGCCCCACAGGGGCTTGAACTGAAATTCCTGTTTTAATCTTTGCAGACAAACCCTCCTGAACTCTCTGTGGTTCTCACTTTGAATTGAACAGTGGCTCCCCCTGACTGACACCCAAGTGCTGTGTGGAGCTGGCTGCACCCACCCATGCAATTTCCAAGGCACCTGTGAGACCCAATTACCCCACCCCTCCCTCCTGCTCCTTACTCACTGCAGCCTGCAGCTGCACTTCTGCTGGATTCCCTCCTGCTTCTTCCCCACTTTCCTCCTCCTTTCCCTCACGGTTATATTTATCTCTGACCTTCATGTTATTTGCCAGATTTATTATTTTATTGCCGAATTTCACTCCTCAGGTGGTTTTTTTTTGGAGTTTTTTTGTGTTTTTTTTTTTTTTTTTTTTTTGTGTGTGTGTGTGTTTTTTTTTTCTTTTTTTGGTTTTTTTTTGGTGGGTTTTTTTTTGTTTTGGGTTGGATGGTTTTTGGTTTTTTTTTGGGTTTTGTTATGAGTTTTTTTGGTAGGATGGTGCTGGCTGAGCAATGCTGTGGAGCAGCAGCTTTCTTTTCTTCCTCTCAGTGCAGTTCTGCTCTTTCTTTTTACTGGGAGGGAAGCCTGGTTCCCCTTTCTGGTTTAATATCCAAATCCACACTGCAATCAGGGATAAATACATCAACTTTCTGCTTACCATGTTGTACCTTCATGTGAAAAGAAGAATCCAGTAAGACAAAGAACCATTTCCAAAGACCCATCTCAGAACCTTGATGGAAATTTTCCTGAAACTTCTCTTACCCTCTGTCTTCCACTCTGTCAATTTAAGCAACATGCCTGAGATGATGTGTGTCAGGGGTTTCGTGCCTTTCCATCCCTGGCATTGAAGGATCTAAATCAGTCAGTAAAGATTATAAAAAGTTCTGGGGTTTAATTATGAGCTAAACTCAAATATCACTGAACTTGCTAAAACCCCAGGGGAAGCCACATAATACAGCCTGTCAAAGCCTCAGTCTGATCAAAAAAAAAAATTACACCAGAAGTTAATTGGTGGGGAAAAACAAATTCTCATTCTGACTCCTTTTTTAATCATTCCATTATTATTATCATTCTGTTTTATTACTATAATCATAGGGAGAATTTATATGATTTTTAAAGGGTTAAGATTGCTAGCATGAAATACAACTAGCTATGGATGCTCTGGGAAAGCAAAAGCAAGCTTTAGCTGCTTCCAGACAATTTTTTTCCCAACAATTATATGCTCAAAAATGGTGTAATTTCAGTCAAGACAGAATCTACTGATTGTGCTTCTAGTGTCTTTTGTTAAAAAATAACAGCAGCCTTTCTCTGCTCCATCCCTCCTCCCTGATTTCCTTGCATGAATCAGATTTTTGGCAAATGGGCCACGCTCTCCTTTTATCTGAAATTTCTCCCCATGTGCTGAACAAGATTTAACCTTTTGTATCCATTTATTACATCACCAGGCCCACATCCACTGCTGTACCCAGGGAAAACGAGCAGCACAGCACTGAACAGAGTGGTAATTACAGCCCTGGCTGCCACCCCAAGCCTTCCTGCAAACGGGTGAGGGTGAACACACAGGCAGAGGGGAGGGAGAAACACGGATATTGATAAAATTAACACAGAAAATTAACTGAGCTGATCCATGGAGTTCACCTTCCTGGGGACTGCTCTCCTCAGAGGGAGTCACCTCATTTGATCTAGGATGCTTTTGGTGAGGACTCACAACCTGCTGAGATTGAATTTCACACTTTTTGTATCTTTTTCTCATGATCATGGCTTGTCCCAATATCCCCAAGATCCACTGAAGATGCTGATCCATTATAATTGAAATAAACAAATTCCTTTGCATTGAATCAAATCATCAAATCAAACATCACCTCTTCCTGACAGGGGTGAACTGCTACGCTGTGAATCGGAGCCTAAATCAGCCAGAAATTCACCCAAAGGAATCCTAAGGTTGGCAGCTGCTGCACTCCTGAAAGCCCAGCAGACAACTCTGAGAAATTTGGCAGTAAAAAGTCACAGCGTGTTTCAGCTCTTTGCGTGACAGCCAAGAGTGTGGATATCACATGCACTCACTACACTTTGAATTTAGTACTGAGTCACCAGAGCTGAGAATTTGTGTCTTTAATAAACTGGAAATACACGACACACTGTCTTTTTTGTAAAAGATTCTGGAAATGTACTGCCCTCAGATAAAAATGTAACTTAAAGGTTTGATGCAAAGTCTACTTTCCTTGCCCATGACTCCAGTCTTGCAAAAATGATCATAACTGAATTTCTTGAGGCTGCCGTGGTGAGAAACTGCTGAGAAAATTAGGGTTAACTTGTTCCTATAAAATGCTTTGCATATTTTTTAGTCCAAAGCAGTAGGTGATGAATGTGATTAGCCATCCAGCAGAGATTGGAGAATTCAAGTATTCAACACCTGTCTCTTTGGGAGAGAAATAAAAGTCCTGAACAGAATAGTTGATGGTTTAAAGAATCAAATATAAAACATAAAATATATTAAAAATTTATAAAATATAAAATAAAACATATTAGCTTTTTAATTTGCAAATTCAAGATGATGAATTCTTGGGAATACATTTATTTCATGAAGGAACTGCCAAAAAGTTCACTCTGGATAATGTTGATTTTTCTAACAGATATACCTTGGATAACAGTATCTGTAAAGAATCCTTAAAAAACCAAAGGATTTTAGCTTCAAATTTTTGTGTTTATCCTAAGAGTTACCTGGAGTATGGGACTAGGAAGCTTTCCAAAATTTAATTGACTATCCTTTCTCTATTACTGATCACTGACAGTTACATTTTTCTATATTCTGATCCGAGGTAAATTAATAAGCAATGAGCAAAAAAGCTGTGAATAACCTAAACCACCACTGTCTGTCATTGTTCTTCCAATAAGAGAGGAAGAAAACAGACATTAGGGAAAATTTCAATAATAGATTTTGACAAAATCTGAAATTGCATCTAACTATGCAAAAAAATTAAACAGAACCACAAAGCAAAACAAAGGAAAATCAGGTTACCCTGGCTAAGCAAATCAGTGAAAGTTTCACACAGGTATGTGTATACACAAGCACACGTATAAATAAATTCTTAAATTAATTTGAGGCCTTCTGTGGCTAGATAACTGCTGCTTCTACACACAGAAAACAGTTGGGAATACTTTAATATAATTAGGGAAAGAATTTAAAGATTCATTTCCTTATGATTGAATTAATTATACATTTTAAACTAGAAACAGAATTGTTGCTCTTATTTAACAATTATGCCTTAAAAAGCTTTGCAAAACATGATTTTCCAAAGGTGAGATGAAGGCACATTCGGCTTCCTGGGCTACAAGTGCACATTTTTAGGTCAAGCTGAGCTTCTCATCCACCAACACCTCCAGGCCCCTCTCCTCAGAGCTGCTCTCATTTCACTCTCAGTTCACCCAGCCTGTGTTTGTGCTCGGGGTTGACCCGACTCACCTGCCCTTGGCCTTGCTGACCTTCAGGAGGTTCACACAGCCCCAGCTCTCCAGCCTGTCGAGCTCCCTCTGGGTGGCATCCCTTCCCTCCAGTGTGTGACTGACTCCCAGGGCTTGGCATCATCAGCAAACCCTCCAGGGGTGCCCTGGATCCCACTGTCCAGGTGTCCTGGTTTGGAAAGACAGATATCTGCTAAGGAAGGCAGGAGCCTCCCTTGGAATGGAGAATGTAAATCCCCTCCCTCTGAATTATTATAATTTTGAAATTAAGGGGCTCTCAGGCAAAGTCATGGGAATAGGAATAACAGTTCCTTCCCAGGAATATTAAAAATAAAATTGTAGCAGTACAAAAAAACCCAAAAAAACAAACAAAAAAAGAAAACACTGACAGATCAGAACACAACCTGACACCCTGTTGGTCAGGGTGTTGGTGCAGTCCAGTTCAGCCCTCCTGCAGTGACAGATGTGGCTCTGGTGCAGCAATGATCCTGTAGGAGGGTGGAGTTTCCCTCTGAAGCTCCAGTGGTGCTGAGATGGGTCCGGTCTCCCTCTGGGAATGCAGTGCACACAGGCTGTGCTGCTGTTCTGAATCCCAGGGTTTATCCAGGTAGGAATGCTGGGCTCCTCCCCCTGGGTGGAGCATCTCCCATGGGATGATGTCATTGTATCAGCCCTGCAGTGAGCCTGGATGGCCCATGGACAGCAGAGATCCCCTGGAGGGAGGGTGGGTCCTGGAAGGGATAAAGAAACACTGCCCCAGCTGGCTTTATAAAGGTGTCACTCAGCACTGGTGCCCCAGTAAGGACCCTGAGGAACCTCACTGGTCTCCACAAGGACATCGAGCCATGATGTCCTTGGGTGTGATCACCCAGCCAACTCCTCATCCACATCTGTCAAATCCACGTCTCTCCAATTCCCATGCCTTCATTCTTTTAAAAAGAGGAAATACATTTGAATTTTCAGATTGCATTTCTCGAATTACATGAGATAACCTATGCAAATGAGTAAGGTCTTGACTAATGAGACAAGGTATTAATTACTGAAGTGTTTTCTTTATTGTGGGAGAAATATTAAATCACAGCGTCAAACATCCAGCATAACATAAATAAACTTAGGTAGGAGTATGTGAAGGTTAATTACATTATTAAATTAATAAATTCGTACTTGAACTATGACACTATTTAATACATTATGAAAACACTTCACAGTTTAATTCTGACTACCATAATAAACCAGGCGTGGGTGATACTTGTAAGTCCTTCTTTGCTATCAACCTCTCCTGCAAGCCTGGATATTTTGATTTCTCAGACTGTGCATTTCATGAGAATTTGGAGACATTCTGGGCCAGAGAAATCAACAGGAGGAATGGTATTGATCACAGGGCCAGGATTTTGCTTCCTTAAAAGACGAGACAATTTAAGATGCATTTTGCAAGGATTAATGACTCTTTCATCAAAATCAATACTTGAAGATCATTCCAGCAGTCTGTGAGGTTGCCACAAGTTATTTATCTGCTTATCTTTGTTCAATATGTTAATAGCTTCCTGGATTTCTGATAATACATCTTGGAAACTGTTATCTTCTTTCTTCTCTTATCAGTGAAATACTAGGCTACCTTATCAGTGTCCACTAAATAATTTCTTTGGAAACTGTGAGAGGTGAGTAAAGGGAGAAAATGTCAAAAAAGTGATGAAGTGTTTTTCGAGTGTAGAGCTTTAGCTTAGATCTTGTCAAAAGTAGGATTCCCGTGTCTTAACTGGGATTACTTCTGCATGTTTGTCAGAAACAGAAGTGAGGAAAAATGCTGGTTTAATTAGTTCAATACAGCTAAAATCTAGGAGGAAAAACCCAATGGCTCTGAGCACTGCACCCAACAGAGGAATTTGCAGCAAGCCCTGATGTCTATGCAGAATTCCATTTCAGTCAGTAATTCCCCATACCCACTGACACTACAGGCTGTGAAATTCCCAACAGCATTTGGACCTTGAGCTCATTTAGTCAGGTATGACATTTTTATAAATGTTATAGGACAGCTTCACAGGCTACAGAAAAGCTAATTTCATCCTACAATTTAAAAAGGAAAAAAAACCAAAACCTTTCTGTCCTTGCAGCAGCTGACACCAGCAGGGCCTAATGATCCTGTTAATTTACTAATACTGACTAATGAAAATGGTGATTAGTTGCAGGCCATCTGGGTCACTAAAGAGTTGATTTATTGTCATATTTAGAATGAGAGCTGAGAAAACAAAAGGCCTGTACCTATCTGTGTCCTCAGAATCAAAAGTTAAATCTGACCTTGGCATGTGGAGCCTTTTTTGGTGGGTTTTGTTCTTTATCTAAAGTACTTGAGGCTCTTCATGGTCACTGAGGATGCCACAGAGGAGTCCAGTTCCAGTGAAAAGAGGAATTTTATAAACTGAACAACAAGGAAAAGAGAGGAGCATTTTAATCTTTTAGTAAATCTGTTTCCTACTGGAAGGGAAGTATCTCAGCTGATCTCCACGTAGTGGATACATTTTTTTATTTGTCTTGTTCAAGAAACAGAATTTTAATTGTTTTCCTATTTTCATGGCACTGAACTAAGATGAATAAAAACCTCTGCAACAAACCCCCCTCTTCCAGTCAGGCAATGCTAATTACTACTTTGATTTTGCAATAGGCTGAAAAGCTTTGTTCTATATCTTGCATAGACGTTAAAATTGTTTGTTTGGACTGTCCAATAGTTGCAAATTGTTTATTTTACCTTATTATATTGAAAGTTGATGGCATTAAAACAAATTTATTTAAAAGATCAACGAATTCTTAAACTTTTAAAGGGAGATTAAATGGAAAAACAATGATATTCATCTTCATCTACTGATGAGAAACAAGACTTCATCTGGTTATTTTGGAGACAAAAACCTAACGATGAAACTAATTTTAATTCTCAGAAGACTTTCTCTTTCAAGAACAGGGGGAAAATAGGGACAGTTTTCTGGAGAACTGAAAATACTCAAGCTAAATGACACCACTGCAAAGATGTTTGGTTCTCATATTTTGAAATTCCATTGGATTGAAACTAAATTCTGGTTTTCATTATTTTTCTACAGATGAGTCTGGAAAAATTTGTAGTAGCTTTTCGAGATAAAATGACAATTTTTTGAGAAAGAAAAGCCCAAAGTACATGACATTTCTCCAGTTTCCCTTGCTCAAGTGAATTAACAAACACTCTTCCCCCAGTGTTCCACATGCTAATAGAAGGCAGGGAGTCAGCACCTCTTTTTCTCTCAATGAAATTAAACCCATCTGTAACCATCATTCCTCATCTGTAGAGTCAGAACAGGAGGCTCTGTTAATCCAAAATAGAAAACAAACCTCATGAAGAATGATGAGGCATTAAGTTGAAATATTTTACATTAAGTTGAAATATTTTGCATTAAGTTGAAATATTTTGCATTTTTCAAGATGCAAGATCTTGTTTTTACTTCTTCCCAATATGTTTTGCTCCTACATTCTGTTTGTTCATTAATGCAGTTTCCAAACATTGTGCAGAGGATGCACAAGGCAAGGATGCAATCTGCTGATTTAGGATGGAAAGGAGAAAGGAGACAGGTTTTAACTCTGATATAAGTGCAGCAGTAAAAAAATAAACAGACCTACCTGGCTAAATTATCTGCCTAATTTCACATGTCCAACAGCCATTCTGCTGAGGTATTTTCAGAGCAGTTCTGCAAAGCAGTTGGGCGTTTGCCAGCCTGGAAGGATTTTAAGAGCCCTATTTCGATGTTTCAGGGCAGATGCAAGCTCGGGTTCTGTCCTAAGGACGTTGCATCCTTGTCTGTGCTTATCCTCAACCTTTACTGAAGTTATTTCACTCCTCTGAAACTGGGCCACCTATTTATTTGCCCAAGGTTTTGGCTGGGAACAGAAATAGTCACACCTGGCTGAGGCAAGGCCTTCCTGCTTCATCCTCTCCATCAGCAGCCAACACAAGAGAAAATAAAGGAAGCAACCAGACCTGAAACAATCATCATCCTCCATTTATCCATTTTCAAAAGTCTCTAAAGGTTGATGGCTCTACCTTTAACAATGTTTCTGTATTTTTCTTAATGCTCTGTTTACACATATTTCTCATTTATATTTTTGCCTCTATTTTTTTGCCCTTAACAGCTTCAAAAACATTAATTGCACACTGTATGTTTAAAGAGAAATCTGGTTTCCTTTTCCCAGTTTTATCTCCTTTTTCCCCAGTTCGAAATTTAATTTTTTCTTGTCTTCTTGACCACCTAGGGTGGGCAAATGTGACAACAGAAGCACAGGCCTTTAAAAAACAACATTCACAACACTGAATCAGAATGACTCATCTAATTCACAAAGATATTTTCATAATTCATTATCCATATTCACAGACATGAGGTACTGGAATGCCCAGTTTCACTTCACTGAATTCACCAAACATTTTTATGAAATGCTTTGAAGTGTAAAGCCTAACACAGAATTCAAGTATAAATAAGCATCATCTAAACTTTTTTTTTTTTAAGGAAAAAAGGAATTCCATATATTAAATTGATGCCTGATATTAAAAAAAACCCAAATCTCAATAATGGCAATAAGTTAATGCCTACCTTAGTAGTAGTAAAGAAGTAAATTAATAGTATTAAAGTACTAAATTAGTAAAAGAGATGAAGTCTGGGACCTAAACAAAATATTCTTTTTACTTCAAATAAAAAGCAAGCAGAGATGTTGACACACTCTGACAAACATTGTTAAAACTAAAGATTGTTAATGGTTTGTAGCCCTCCCCAAAAAATTGAGGCTCAGGTGTGGAATAATCACATAAAAAGAAAACAGCTTTCCATCTGTCTCTGTGGTTGAGTAGAAAGATGAAAAAATGGGTCAGTTAAGAGGAACAAAGAAAAACATCTACCAGCATTATTGAGGCAGAGGTGCTGTTATCAAAGATAATCAAATATTACCTCCTGACTGCCTGCAAAGAGGGTGCTCTTGTCCACAGACATTTTACAATAACTGAGTGCACTATGAAACCACAAAACCATTTAAAGAATGCTGAACAAGCCAGCTGGGAGTCTGTGGCAGAGCACTTTAAGTTATGCTCATGTTTGTCCCCTCAGCAAACTCATGCATTGTACCTCAATGGAGCGAGGATTGTCCTACCTGGTACAGAAATCTGATGGACTGAACAGCACTGAAACATTTTATTTACATACCACCAGCATAACCTTGTCTTTAAAAAGAATTATAACTCTGCATGCAGCTTCATCTACTGATGGATGTGTAGTCCCATGGAAATTGTAATTAAATGGGCACCACAACTGGAGAGGCAGCATAGGATGTGTCACAAGTTCTGTAAGCTCCTTCCAAGGATATGAAACCTCCCCCTGTATCAGAGTGGAAAGTATGATAATAAAATCAAGAAGAAACTCCCTTGTAAATAATTTTTACTGTAATAAAAGACACAATTTCATTGAGGGCAAGTCTCTAAAGCTACCCCAGTGTGATGAGAACTGTTATTTTGTGAGTTCTGAGATAACAAGAACAAAATGAAAATTAAAGAAAAAGGAAAATTAAAAAAAAGAACCTGTAAGACAGGAAAAAAAAAAATCAAAACACTCCTGTTCCTTTAACAGTTTCTAATGCTGTTGGCTACTCACTAATGCAGTGCACAAATATTTTCTTCAGGTCAAGGGAAGGGGTAAAATGTTCACACTGACCTCAGCTCTACGTTATTTATATTCACTCTATCTTTCCTTACTACTCCTTAAGAACATGTTGGGAAAGAATTGGGCAATCTCTGTTAAAAATAAAGATATTTTTCTTTTAAAACTAATCCTGTTTCACAGAATTCTGGAATAATTCAAGCTTAAATGTATCTTTGGAAATCACCTTGCCAACCCCTCCTGCTCTATACCTAATTCAGATGAGAGAGTTTAGGACTTTCTGCCATGTGTGTTAAGGGATTCTTTGGAATATTTTAATCCAGATTAAGACAGGGAAAAACATTTTTGTGTATGTGTCAGACAGAGTCAGATAGACAACGTTAGTGCCTATGGAGTTGTTAAAATTTAGCAAATTCACAAAAGTATCATTTTAATCTGTTCCTCACCATTGTTCTCTCCAAGCAAATCACAAAAGAGAAATCTTAAGAAATCATGTTCTCACTTACATTTCTGACTAAGCTGTGGGACAAAAATATCTCCCTTGGACTTCTGAACAAAACCTAGCTGGAGGTTACACTGACAGTAACTCAGCAATTAATTGCAATCATTATGGAATCAATGTCAGCGCTCTGCCTCAGAGTGATGTGCACAGACACACAAACTAAACACTGCTTTGTGAAGAGAAATACTGAGATTAGCAAGGACAAAATAAAAAATCCTTGCTCCTCAAGCTTTTTTTTTCAGGAAACAGAACCACCTCAAGCAGGGCTATTTTCACCTTTTTGCCCAGAGTGTCTCTGCTACTCTCACACTGCTCAGTTCCAAACAGCTCAATGTCTAATGCACATACATTCAAAATCCCTTCATCATATCTGTGTATATTTATTTATGTCTGCCACCATCCTAATGAAGTGTCATGGAAAACTCCAGCAATGAGCAATAATCTCAGACAAGAAAGTAAAGTGCTCGTGTTAGAGCTTTCAGGTGACACTTTCCATACTGCTCATTAATCTGTCAAAAGCCCCAAGTTGTTTAGTGAATTAAAATAATTCCTCATTCATGACAGTAATTATGTCAAAAGAAATATTTATATTTGAAGTCTTGATTGATTTTGTGCTAAGAGCAGCACCTATTAATATATTTATTCTGAGAAATTACGCCACCACCACCAGCAATGAAAATGACCTTGCAGGGAAAAAAGTGAGACTCAAGTACCTTCTCTCTTCTATATATAACATACATTATCACAACAGAAGTTAAATATAATTTCCTTAATGGAAAAAGGATGTCCTTAATTGCTTTATATAAAAATCAATTTAAATAGCAGAAGATGGAAAATGTCAAACCCTTAAAAACTTACTAATTATATTACCAGCTATGATTTACCATTTACAGTTCTGTTATTGACAGACTTAGAAGGTAGAGATAATTTTGTGAGTCCAGGAGGAACATTAGCAATATGTGTGACAAAACATATAAATGGTCTATAATAGCTTTATATTTTAAGAGATACCACAGCCCAATGTCTGAACTCTGGCATTTGCCAATGCTCCATAAAACTTTTCCCACTTAAAAGATACTTTAAGGCTGGATGAAGCTCACTGTGCAGTGAGCTACTCACAGATTTTGATGACCAGATCAGAATATAAAATGATCTGGTTTTGCTATGCAGTTCTGTGGGTTGTAATCTATACATGCATATTTGGAAAAACAAACACACATCACTATTAATGCTGACAGATTGATAGAGGATGTCATGCAACTTTGAAACCCTACCACAGAAATACTGAGCAGAGAATCCTTTCAGCATCACTTTAGTAGTCTCCAGATTGAAATAAATGAATGTTTTATATTTAACTGTAGACACCACTGGTGAGGTATATGACCTCGGTGGCTTGGATGAGAGTTCTCTTTCAAAAGGAAAATACATCATTCTGCCTATTTCTATTAAAATGGCTTCTTGTTTTCCTGTACCTTTTCCAACAGCTTCCATAAAAAAGTCATTCTGCCTAAAACATAGGAAGACTAAATCACTTTACAACACAGCAATCAGCAATATTAAATTCACAGATCAAATATCCTGCTTTGATAAGCAAATGTAAAAAAAAAATGAAATGTGATAAAGCTTGAATTCAGACAAATTAGGTCACATTATACATGAGGGTAAATTCAGTCAGACCATCTTGAGTTCCTGGCAAGAGTTGAAATAGGGCTTTAAATTTGACTTTTTCCTGTGTAAAAGTAGATATGTGACATAATGAACTCAAATAAGGTGCTTTTGGATCAGGCATGGCCAAAACAGAACTTAATATTGAAGAACAAATCTCCTCTATTGTTTAGTTCTCTGCCTGCTGGGAGCTCCTTCCACAATTAATCTCCCCCAAAACACCCCACACATCACCCCATTCATCCTGTATGCATAAAAAGTCCTCTGAGGGCTGAAGAAATGCAATGTAAAGAGCAAAGGGGTTGAGCCTGTTCCCCATCAGAGAGCAATTCCAGTGGGAAATTCAAAGGAATTAAGAATATAATGCACCTAAGAGTAAAATAAAAGTATGTTTTACACAGACAGCAGGAATTCCACTCTGCCCTTGATCAGAGCTGGGAGGGAGCTCATTCACCTGAACTGCTTGTTGAAACAACAATTGACTCTCAAATTTACTATTAAAACAGACATTGAGCATTGAGCATCCCAAGAGGTTTGGATTTTTATTTTTTCATACTCAGTTACCCTTTTGCCTTCCAGTCCAGCTGGATTCTGCCTCTTCTGGAGCATGCTAAGGATGCCTACTGACCATCGTGTGTGACTGCAGAGCTCTTCCTCCCTCAGCTTGATTGATGTCTGCCCACTTTGTTCTCAATTCTCACAAGTCTGAAGCTAAAACAAGACCAGTGTTACCTCTGTCCCCCTTTTAAATCTGTTTCAGAGCCAGGGAGAAAATACTATTGCTCAGTCAAAGATGGAGGAAGAAGAACAACATCAAATTTCAATTAGAAAATCCCGGTGTAGTCAACTTTTCTCTTACCTCAGCCCTGCTGACTAAAAGAGTTTTTTCTCTGACTTATTGTAGGGGAGACGAGGCTCACAATATATTTCATGGGAATGACTAAGCAAGGAGGCTGAAATCAGTTGTAAATCTTCTCTGGAACAAGTGTGAGAGCAGGCCCAGGGTACTGAGGCTGAAACATTATTCTTTTAACTTGATTGGTTTTGTGCTTTAAAAGCTTTTGGGTGAGGGTTGTTGTGCTCTTGCTTTACTAGATGCTCTTCCATAACCCAGACATGTCATTACATCCTTTGTTCCCTGCAGCCATTTTATACCGTGCTTCAGTTCAAACACAAAAATTCTTTCCCTTCCTCCTGATTAAGTTCTTTACAGCTGTTGATGGAAAGAGCTGTCCAGCCAGTGATACCCTGAAGGTGGCAAGGCACTTCATAACCCTGCCAGTCATCCTGTCACACCCTGCAATTAGAAAAAAAATAAAATAAATTTAAAAAAAAACTCCTTTCACTTCTGCCACTAACTGGTTTCCTCTTAACTTCTTGCCACAATGATTTTTCCTCAGGTCATTCTTGTTAAATTCGATTCCACAACTGATGAATTTAATGTCTGAGGAGCCTTTTCTTTAGTCAAAGAACACTCTCATGTTTTCACCTTTACATAAAATCTCTGGTCAGGTATTTTCTGCCATATGGATTGGAAATAAATATGTCAAAAAAAGGTGGCAGAACCACAGCACAGGAAAATATGGGGAACTCATCCATTCTCAGAAAGTTCTGTTCCCTGCCTCACATGGACTGATTTAAACACAGAAACTTTTTGTGTGAACTCTAGTTATTATTTTTATCTTATTTACTTTAAAGACAGAAACGTGAGGCTTTTGTGTGAACTCTGGTTATTATTTTTATCTTATAACTTTAAACACTGATGAGTTCCTCCCAGATGAAATCCATTTTCTCTCTGATTCAGTTTCTGTCTATGAATTTCTAGAGGAACATGAAGAGACTCACTGAACATTGAATTGACAAGAAATCTACCTTCTTAAAATAATATATTTGCCTGTATCTCTATTTTATCATCATTTTCAGCTTTCCTTATTAGCCATCTTTTGATTGACACACAGTCAAGAAATGTCCCCTTTGAAATTAATAAAGTTGAATGAAAAAGCAGCAGAAGGTTTGCAAATCACAGCCCTTTACCCCTATGCTTGAAAAATGTCACATTATGCCTTGAAATGTCAGACTTGTTGCTTAAGATAAAACTCTCCCCAAGAGGAATGCTCTGAGAAGTAGATTTGTTTTCCAGGCTATTCTTTTTCTGGCTTGTTAGAAATGAAAATGAAATTTCTCGGGACTGTGTAAAATAAACTTCTAAACCCTGTTATATAAAAATTAATGTTTGCTTAGAATTTCAAAATGGTAAATTTAAGTTATCAAAAAATTGGACTGTGTGAAGCTTACACAGACATTTTATACTATCACTTTTACCAGACAACAGTATTTGAACATAAATAAAATTATAGATAGAAATATACAGCTAAAAGTAACAAAAAAAATTTACCAAACCAAAGGAAATTAAAAAATTGATAAATTACATAACATGAAAACAGCAGAGCTGATATTTATGAAGAAAACTTATCATCTTGAAGAACCAATAGTGTCACCAATGCTTTTGAAGCAAAGCAGCACATCACACTGAACAATGTCACATGTCAAGAAAGACCAGGAACAGTTAAAGTCAAAGCAATTCCTACTAAATAATATTTTGAATTACTTTGATGGAATTAGATGAGTGATTAGATTGCAAAATGAACCTAAACATCTAAAAATTACCTGTTCTTGTTTTCCCTTATGCAATATTTTTTCCCTCAAGGAGGAACAGACTTGAAAAATGCTCAAGTATAGACTTACAAAAAATTTACTGGCCCTTCTAACACAAGTGCTGAAGTGCATTCGTGAAGTCAGTGGGGAGCTTTGAGCAACAGGAACATATTAATTTACAGAATGTGAAAGATTGTGAAACTTTACAGAATATTTTGGGTACAGCCTTGGCAGCAGTGACCATGAAATTGGAACTGGCACTGTTTGACACCTTGGTTGGTGCTGTGGGCAGTGGGGCACATCTGCCAACACCACCCAGGACTGTGGTGCAGTCCCACAGGGAGGGAAGGGATGACATCCAGAGGGACTGGGCAGGTCTGGGAGGTGGCATCTCCTCATCAGCAAACTTTGCCTTTCCGTACTGTCTTGGTTTGCAATGAAAGGTGTCTGCTAGAGAAAAGCCAGAGCTTCCCTTGGAATGGAGAATGTAAATCCCCTCCCTCTGAATTATTATAATTTTGAAATTAAGGGGCTTTCAGGCAAAGATATGGGAATAAGAATAACAGTTCTTTACTAGGAATTTTAAAAATAAAAATGTAGTAGTACATAAAAGCAAACACACATAAAAGAAAAAAAACCCTGACAGAGTCAGAACACAACCTGACACTCTGTTGGTCAGGGTGTTGGGAGCAGCCCAAATAAATCCTCCTGCAGTGACAGATGTGGCTCTGTTGGAGCAATGATCCTGTACAAGGGTGGAGTTTCCCTCTGAAGCTCCAGTGGTGTGAGATGGGTCCGGTCTCCCTCTGGGAATGCAGTGCACACAGGCTGTGCTGCTGTTCTGAATCCCAGGGTTTATCCAGGTAGGAATGCTGGGCTCCTCCCCCTGGGTGGAGCATCTCCCATGGGATGATGTCATTGTATCAGCCCTGCAGTGAGCCTGGATGGCCCATGGACAGCAGAGATCCCCTGGAGGGAGGGTGGGTCCTGGAAGGGATTAAAAAAACCCAAAAAAACCCCAACAGATTCAAAAGATGGGAATAGAATACATCTTGCATGGAACCCAAGACAAGTAGAGTTGTTATGGTGGCATCTCCTCGTCAGCAAGCATGACCTTCCAGTGCAGTTGTTATTTCTGTGCAGTTTCACTACAGGAAGTTCAGTTGAAGCAGGATGCACATTAAATCCACCTCCTTAGCAAGCCCCTGTGCAGAAGTTCTTGCAGGCTCTGCAGATATGGACAGCAGCGTTTTTAGTTAATCTCACACTTGCTTTACCAATTTTCTGTGGAGAAATCCAAGGCACAGAAAACGGAAAGCATATTGTTTGTGAAAGCTTCCATATGCTGGGAGTAACTCATTTCTTAGAGCAAGTGGCAAAACAGTTGGACCATTTTTCTTAAAGATGTGACAGCCAAATGCTGAGACTGAACAAAGACAGCAATTAAAATAAAAATGACATAGTGAGTGGGGATGGATATGCTCTGTCATTACAAACTAGATTCACGCTGAGACTGGCAGGTAACAGACCAGGTTCTCTGTACATTAAATTATTTTGGATAAGTGCATGCCAATTAATTTTCTTTTCATACTACTGATACAATCACAGCTGCAGCACTGCAGCCAAGTGTTGAAATTAAAACATGCCTATTTCTCTTTATTGCAACCAAACTATGCCTTCACTGTTTGGACATGTGCAGAGTTAGGAAAAAGTCCTGTTTTTCTTATTTTTCCTTCTCCTCCTGCACCTTTCCACCCCATGATTTCAAACTCTGGATTTATGCTTTAAAATAGAAAATCACAATCTCTATTGCCATTAGCAGGCAGCATCTGTTTATATCTCCTGTGATGGTTACAATGTGTAATTGCAGTGTTCTGACTTGTTGTATCACCAGACAAAGACTCAGAGGGTTAGTGGCCCTAAAGTAAAATGCTAATTTCAGCTCTGACTCAGTTAATATTTTCTTTCCAAGTTAATTGCAATTTTCTTACTGGTCAAAATTAAAATTTAGATAAAGCTATTTGATATTAAAATAATGAAGAAATTAAAAAGCCTTTATGCTAAAATAGTAAAGTGCAAGAAGTCAGGACAGGTTCTCAAAACTGAAAGCCACAGCTCATTGTGATACTGACCAATGATGTCTCTCAATGCCTTTAATTCAAAAATTGCAAAATAAATGCAACACAAACATTAACTGACCATGTTTACTACCATGGAAACAGCACTTCTTGTCTTTAAATAGCTTTGCACCACTAATTAGTCTTCAAAATATCTGGGGAGACAGGAAACCCCTGCATCTCTGAGCATCTGAGTCAAAGCAAGGAAATAACTGAGAAAGGTGATTACATTCCTAATAACTGCAGCCAGTACAGAATTTCCTCTGGAACAGTGAAGTGAACTGCATTACACCACTAACACACACAATAGGACACACCAGGCTTGAAAACTTACATCTCAAGTACATATGACAATATTTGGAATAACTTCTAGGCACTGGAATAAAACCTGATTTATATTTTGATTTGTGGTATAATTATAGCTCTAAAGTGCTGCCTCACTCTGCTATCCAACACAAATGTTCAATTACTTGCCTTAGTTTAGCTACATATTTTTGAATGCAATTTAATGTAACACCCCAATAATTTGGCTTTCTCAGCATTAATAAATGGTGCTTGGTGAGGTGGCCACTGCTGGGTTAGAGGCTGGGCTTGATGAACTCAAAGGTCTTTTTCAACTTAAACCTTTTCCAGTCTCTGAGCCTATAAATAGCATAGAATCAGCATGGAAATATATACTTTTAAGAGCACAGC
Source organism: Acrocephalus scirpaceus scirpaceus (assembly GCA_910950805.1). NCBI lineage: Eukaryota > Metazoa > Chordata > Aves > Passeriformes > Sylviidae > Acrocephalus > Acrocephalus scirpaceus. The sequence goes on from OU383792.1 coordinate 4,472,646, forward strand.
TGTGCTAGAAGACCAAAATTTTCCCTCAGTGTTGTGTCTAACAATGTCAGTTCAGAGAAACTCAAAAGATGCATGAAGAAAGTGGTCCTTAATTTCAGATGATGTCTCAGCTGACAAATTTTAGGGACATCTGCAGCTGGAGGTTGTACCTGGCCTAACTTAGTTTGTAGTTTCTCCACTCCTCTGTCTCATCTCTTGCTTTGAAATGATAATTTTGGCTTCTAAGGCTTCCCATGGCAATGCTTTCCATATGAAAGTTGAGAGTTATGTAAAGAAGCCTCTCCTGTCTGAAAATTTTAGAGGCAACCAATTAAATGCCTGTATGTGACAACTGTGCTCCCCATTCACTTTCCTCCCAGAGTTCATTGAAGTCTGCTGCATCTCCCTGTTGCATCTTTAATGCAGCTCTGGCTGGAAGCACAGTCAGAGATAACACTTCACAGGAGAACAGAAGACACAATTTTAAGTCCTAGATCATTGGTAATACGACTCCAGTAATGTTTACCACTGCCTTGGGAGCCTTTTCAGCCTTTCCCAGCAGAGCAGACTGCATTGGTTGCTCAGAGAAGAGGGAGCTGATTTGCATAATGCCATGTATTGATATGAAAGGTTTTGCAGTTCACTGAAAATCTGCTATTAGCATAAAAGCTCTTTGGGGTGTTTTGGTTTTGTGTTTTGGTGGCCAACGTCTCCTTCCTGTGCATGCAGCGGAGATGCTGCATCCTTCATCCTCCATCCCATCCTGCTCAGAACCCTTGGACACTTTTGTAGACAATTTTATAAAACTTTCATTTTCTAACACGCAAAAATTACACAACCCCAAAACTTTTTGATTCAAGATTCATGTTTATGCAGCAGTGATGAAAATGAGCCAACTAACAAAAAACACATTCTGCTTCTGTCAGTGGAATAAAAGAGTTTTAGTTTCATCCCCATTTAATCTCACTTTTATAGATTTCCCTTAGGAAATTCTGTTTAAGAACACAAATTTTGAAGTCAGACCAGGCAGGAAATTCAGTGCTTCAGTTTTGGAAGAAGGGCCAGGAAAGAATAAAAAGATTTTATGAAGTCATTTCCAGTTCCTAGAAAGCCACAACCCTGTGTCCAGGAAGTTGGTGTTAAGGAAATGAAAAATTCCCTTTCCAAATGAAAATTATAATTTGTGGCAGGGAGAACAGCACAGTACAGAATTTTTACGTGAAATGCCACAATATTCTTTTTTTAATATATACCATGAAAAAATATCTATTTATAAGTAAATAAATATTTATTTTATGTGGAAATAAAATTTGTTCCTCAGATGAAAACATATCCTGACAACACAAATAAGTCCCCCTTTGTTTGGTTTAGCATGTGAGACTTGGCTTACTGCCTCAGTGCTTCTCCCTGTGGTCAGTCTGGTCAATGCATATCAAAAACTTTTTTTTAACAAAATCTCCCATCTTTGGGCCCAGTTAATATCATTATAATGTTGCTATGTGTCCATCTGTACTAGACAGGCAAAACACAGTTAATAATTTACTTTCATTTAGTTATTAGAACACCACTAACTCATTGTACTGGGTTTTGTTGAAGAATCTGTAAGGATGGTTGTGCAGTGTTTTCCTTGGCCACGCTACAAAAACTCGTTAAATTACAATTCTGGTCCCTAATGGCTTGCTTGTGATCGGAGTCATGCCAGGAATTTCAGTATGTTCAAAAGTCTCTTTGTATCCCTATTTACACTGCTTCTCAAGACCCTAATTTATGTATTTTGTTTTGCCTTTTTTTTAATAAATGTTGTGCTCGGAAATGCTGGGGTAGATAAATAACCAGATTTCACCCAGATGCTTGTTCCCAATCACATAATTCTGAGTTCAGTATATGAGAGACTCATGCACTCAGAAACAAAACTGACTGCAAGTGTTTTCCCAAAGCAAGCCCTTAAAATCTACTCCAGAAATCTGCACAGTCCTCCCAGCAGGGTCTCCCCACCAAAGCCAACATTATCCCAATTTCAATCCCTCATATCATCTTTTTTATTTTTTTGCAACTTTCTATCTCACTGCTGACCCTCATGGATCGGTTATAGAACACACACAACTATTTTTACCCAGAAAATATACACTGTCAGAATTTTATACAAATATTTATAAGGACGTGTTGCAATCAACTGAAATGTAGGAGCTCAGCCTGCAAATCTAGATTTGTGAGAACAGTTTTGCCAAGTTAGCTGCTTTTACTGCTTAATCAGCCTTGTGGGCCAGCTCAGAGCACTGGTCCTTATGTAGGAGCATGAACAAAGATATTTACAAAGAGGCAATACAAGAAGTGATTTTATGTATGTATATACACACATAAACAAATACACACACTCAGATATTTTTACAAGTGCAAATTAAAGCAAACCAAATTTTCTCTTCAGAACTGAACTCCTAATACACAGAAATTTATGGCAAGGGATATACAGCAATGAAGAAAACATATTAGCTTTGACATGTTAGTTATGTGGCAATTTTAGACTTTATCTAAAGGATTACTTTGCGTGTAACCTTACAGTGTTAATTCTGAATCTAAGAACTGTTCTCAGATTCATAATCTGTCTGCAAATATGCTGTGGTTTTTAATTTAGAGAAGTTTCTCATGCTTGAGTTCCTCAATGAGGTTACTAATTAATGCACAATTACTGCTGGGAGTCAGATTCCAAACTTCACAAAAACAAAGCTAACTTTAAAGGAGATTGCTGGGTGCTCTACAGAGCCGTGCCCTGTCTCTGGAATAGGAAACTGCATTGCTAAAAGATGTCAAATGTTTGGAAAGTAACACGAGGAAGCCAATTTTTCTTAAAAATGTTTGTCTTATACCCATATTCAGATCTTCCAACAAGCCTGCACATTTACCATTTGCCAGTGAAAACAGATCTAATTGCAGAAGTAGGGTGGTAATCAGCAGCTTACAGTGTCCTGAAATTAGGAAGTTGAAAGCCCAGACATAAAGCTGTATGTACTTTCCTCCAAAGAACTCATAGGTACTGTGGGCCTGATATTTCTGAGCCTGAGAGAATTTTTTAGCTTGCCAACAATTGCTAACTCTGTCCCAAGGGAAACTTCTCAACAAAGTCTTCTTCTCAAAACAATTTTGTAAAAACAACATTTCTTTCTCATAACATCCTTTTGCCAGGTGGTGTATTCTATTTCTGAGGTGTCATTCCTGCTCACTAATCATGTTAACTCTGTATCAGAATACCTTATAAAATAAGAAGAATTAGGAAATGAAGCTTCTGTTCTTTGCCTTCTTAGAATCTTAAAATCTTTAGTCTTTATTTCGTGTCTGACAGTGACAAGGTATCTTGAAGATTTTTGTCCTTTTACCCACTATCACACAGGTCAATTTATTCCTCCCAATTACAATGTTAAAAAAGATTTCAAACAGCTACTTTTGGTGCTGAAATCACTGTCTCATCCTGAGTCTCATAATATTGCTCTTTTCCACCTGATGCTATAAGTGATCAATAGGGTTTTTATCCTTTTAAAGCCAGGATGTTGCCATCAGAGAGAGCTGCAGTTTAAGGCAACACATTCAAATCCAATACAGTGACTCAAAGGAACAAATGTAAGCAAGTGAATACACACTCACAAGATTAGGCTCTACTCATTTTTACACTAGGGGGCCAAAAAATCCATTAGAAATTTGGTATTGATAAAACTTTCTGTATATTTGTATGCTTAAATCTAATTTTTCCCTACATGAATAATTTTGCTACATATACATACCCCTGAAATTGGTGCTTTTGAGGGGTTTAAAATAGCTAAAAGTATATTCACTGCTTGGTGTATTGTCAATTTGTTATTTGGTGAGGATATGACAGATACTTATTATTGCCATAATGTGGCTCTTGAAGGCATGGGCTTCTTCACTCAATAAAAAGACCCAAGTCAAGAAATCAATACATGATTCATACTAGCAACATTCTATTTAATATAATGATACTGAATTGCTATCAGAAAACAGGGCTTTATGATGTGAAATACTAAAGGTAATAAATAAAATCTATATTTTATTTTATATGAAAAATTTCTTCACTTGTTTATAATGGTTGTTGCTTGAATAAAAAACAGAAGTCAGCGTGCAGCTGTTTTGTTACCAAATCACACAAACCTGCCAGGGAAATGTCTAAAAATTGAGTTAATGTATTTCAAATTTTGCTTTGCTAAAAAACGATTTTAAATTCCAGCACCTTCCAGTAAGACTGGAAATTTTGTCGTCACTTATGATTACACACTGAGCCTGCATATTTCTGTAGCCATTCAGAGATGCCAGCACGAACATTTTTTGACTCCTGCACAGGAATTTGATGTTTTGTGGTAATGGAAAATGAACAGGAAGAGATTGTACTGGCAGCCCTTCCAATGGGAATAATGGGAATGATGGCACAGCCCACTTGGTCATGGCCTTGACAGGCTGGGGAAGGACACTGAAATAAAGGACAAAGAGTACAGAGAGGAAACCAGACAGAGACATCCATTACAACACCATAACCACGACCTCAAAGGGTTAAATTTTAGTAGCATAAGGATAAAATGTTTCTAAAATCATGGGAATTGTAGATTCAGGGGGTGGAAAGAAAGGTTGAACCTGGGTAAACTTGGGAAAGGGAACCAGGCCCTGGGAACGAAGGTTGAGCTTTGTCTTTACCAGATCGTGTGAAACTGCACCTGCATAATCATCATATGATAAATGATATGATTGTTAAATGTAATGATTGTTGGGTAATTGAATATGATTATTGTTTAATCGTAATAAGAATCATGAGAAACAGTGTAATCATAACAAGAATCATGAGAAACGATGTTTGGGGTGCCTGATGGAAACTGCAAGAATTCATGCTTGGTTAAGATCAATGTAGACAATAGAACAATATGGGTTTAATAATTAATGTATAGTTATATAACAAAAAGAGTATAAAACATGTCTATCTCGAATCCATGTCAGAGTCAGATTTGGGTCTGCACCCCTGATTCCAGAGCTCTTCAATAAAATCACCTGCATATAATCATTCTGTGATTGTGTTTCAATGCTAACAACCATGCAATATCGAAAAGAATGGTAACCAACACTTTAAAAGTGCCACAAAGGTCTGTGCTCCAGTAATATCTCTGCAGAGCCAGCACAATGCAGCGTTAGCCTCACCTTTCTAAATATGCCACTTCTCTAACTCAATTTCAAAAATCTTGCAAGCATGGAGATGCTCTAAAATGTCTTGGGCTAAGGCAGAGCAACTGACCAGACTTTTTCCTTATTTGTTTCATAGGATTCAGCACGACAAGGATGTGTACAACTGCAAACTACTTAAATATTCCCCACAGATCTATTTTAAGCACTCATATTTCAATCAATGGCTCAGAAGGAAGCTGCAGTATAAACACATTCCATTCAACCAGATTTGCATATTGATGTCAGTAGTTTGAATCAAACCAATTAGACCATGTAGTTATCTATGGAAAACATATGGCAGACTGATAAAACCCCAGTTCTATGTTTAAAATCTACAGTATTTCATTAGCATAGCAAAAAAGCAGCTGAAGGAGGATGCTATTCTTCATGGACTAGACAAACTGATACAAAGAGGACTTGGGCTGGACCCTCAGCTGGTAAAAAATCACTCTGGTGACTTGAAATGGAGCTAGTGAGTCTGAAAGCAAGCACATGCTCATGTAGACACTGAATCAAGCACTGATTTCTCTTTGTTCTCAGTTCCTTATCTGTGAAATGGGTCTGTCTCATTTTCTCACCCATTCTTATTTCAATTAAAGAACAAGTTCTTCAGAAAGGGCATTGTCTGTTACTTTGCTTAAAAAAAACCCCAAAATCGCAGAAGGCCCATCTATGCTGAGCTGCTGGGCTACCGTGAGTAATGGCAGTGGCACCTCCACCTTTTTATCTCCAAGTTTTCCCTTTCATGATGGCCTAAAAGCTTTTCTTAGCTCATGTTTATCTTCAGCAATAAATCATGTTTTCATTGCATCTCTGCCTCATTGAGGTGCAAATAACAGAACAAGACAAATTAAACTGTAAAACAGTTTAGAAGAAGAAATGAAGAAGGACAGATAAATGAATTCATGTAGCAAAGAGAACATTGATCCCAAACACCATCTTCTACTGCTGCTGCTCCTCATATTAAATAGAAAACAAAAAAAAATCAACTCCTTTGAGCAGGCAGTGATTTAGCTATAAAAATATCTGGTCTGCAATCATCTCATCAGCACCGTGCTCAGATCTCAGTTCTCCTGGCAATAAATATATGCTAGAGCATTTAAGCCCATCCTAATAATGTGTCCATGGCTCCTAGGCTGCTCTTTTACTGAATGAAGCACCCACATGATTTGTTAGGTGACATCATTTACAAACAATGGCATTGCTGTCTAGCATGAATATCAATTTAGGGAAAAAAAAAAATGAGTACACTATCATCTATTTGAAATTCAGGCTTAGCACTGTACAAAGTAACAATATATGCTAATTTCTCCCCCCTCCTACACATTCTTCAGCAAGTAAGTCACATTCTTCAGCAAGTCAGTCAGTTCACTGCAGATAATTTATTCCACAACTACTGAATCATGAAATGCCAGGAGACATGACCATAGATTAGGACAATATAGTAATTTTTTTATTATTATTATTTTCCTACACTCCCCATACATATGTATGCTTTTTAAAAAAGGAAGATCTTGGTATCAAAATAATCCACATCTAGACAGCAGTCAGAGTTCAAGGAGAAAGCAAAATGTTGTCCTTTTCTCATTGGTATTCATATAGCAAATGCTGAGGCAAGAAAATTCTGCTAAGTGTTGTCCTGTCTGTGAACCCTGAAATAGCTTCAGTCCCTCGTGAAGATTTTACTAAGTTTATATGAATTATATTCAAAAGCTGAGTTAGTAATAAAAATAAGTTTTGGAAGTATTAAAACACTTCAGTTAAATTAAAACCTACCACTTAAATGCTGAAATTAATTAAAAACCACAGAAATCTCTGCTGATACCCCAGAAAAGAATGTCTCCTTCTGCATATTCAAATCAAATACTCAGATCAGGCAGTTACCTTTAGAAATCAGAATAAATTTAGAAATGGAATCATTTCTGTTGGAAAAGTCCCTTCCAGAACATTGAGTTCAACCCTTAACCAAGCACTGTCAAGTCACTCCTGAACCGTGTCCCCAGATGCCACAGCCACATATTATTTAAATATCTCCAGAGATGGTGACTCAAGCGCTTCCCTGGACAGCATATCCAATGTTTGAGAGTTCTTTCAATGAAAATGTTTTCCCTAATGTGCAACTTAAATCTCCCCTGCCAAAGCTGAAGTAGTTTGGTAGAGTCTCCAAAGGATGGAAACTCCTGAGTTGGGCCAGGAACTTCTCTAGTTCAGTTTGTTCTCTGAAAGCCACCAAGGAGCAGAGTGACCCATTGAACAGACAATTCAATGTACGGAGCTGACAGTGCTGTGCACAGAGGAGTCAAAATCCTGTATGGAATGTTCTCTCCATGTGGCTCAAGTGTAGGTGTCTGCTTAACAGCTTCCAAAAACACCCAAACCTGGATGCTTATTCAAGGTTGTTTTAACCTCTTCAATCTCAATAAATTGGTGCTCAGCTAGAAAAGTGTTAAATCCTTTGCTTCTGAGAAAAACAGAATAGCAAATTTTATCCCAGGTGCTCTATTCAATCCCATAGATTGAATACTTACATGATTACTTTGTTTTGGTGTTGGTGTATAATGTCTACTGAATTTAAAATTCACTTAACACCGAATGAACTGAGAGCAGAAAAAGTTACCTAATCAGGAATGAGCCATGATTGAGGATGGATATATTGGGGTTCTGGGAGTGACCCACATCTCTTTTGGGCTATTTAATATCTTTGAAAGTAGCAGAGTGTAGAAGAACAATAAAAAATTGTTGCAAAAATTAGCATGGATCAGTGGTTAGGCTGTGACCATTCTAATTTGGCTAGATGGAATGGTACACAGTTGGAAAAAGGGAAAGCAATTCATGAAACGTAGACTGAATTTGGAAAACAGTAAATCCAGAAGGGAGATTTGGAAGCTGAATCTCAATAAATTTAAGTTATATTAGTATAAAAGTTCAAGTGGGTTGTGTCTTCAAATTTGAAACTGTTTTCTAGTAAAAGCTGTAAATTCTTTCCTGGGCACTGTAAAATCAGGATGGGCTCTATTTGGTATTTGTGCTTTAGTCCTGTACAAAGTAATAAACCTGGTAAAGGAACAACCAGTGATTCAGACAGGAGTTTTGCCCCAGCTCTTTGTGTTTTCCTACCCTGGGTGAAGGATTGCATCCCTCCCATCTCTGACTGTCTCTGCACTCTGAAACACGTGGCTTAAGGAGTTCAAGTGTTTGTCAGAACTCCCATCTCATCAAATTATCAACACCCGTGCTCAGTAAGAACACAGCTTCCCACTTCAAAATCTCTCCCATATTTGAAGGCAACTATGCACTCTTCCATTAAAAAGCAAAGCTAGAATATTACTACTTCTACTAAAGATGTAAAGAGAAAACATAATTAAATTTAAACATATAAGCAGGCAGCTATTCACATGGAATTATTTTAAACGTGTACACGGAACAAAGAGAGGCACCAGTTTGGTATTTTTTTCTGGAATAAAGTGAATATCAAGATCAAATACAATTATTAATATGAAATCCTTCTTTCATAATTTGTGACCAAGAAAACAAGAAAGCAAAAAGGAAAAAAGAAATACAAGAAGTTTGTTATTTTTTTCACTGCACACTTTATCAAATACACCTTCCTTAAACCTTGTAAACCTCAAAGCAATAGCACTTGTTTACTCTGGGTGTTAGTATATAAAAACTTGCAGCAAAAGTGAATTTATTTGAGGCTAATATTTACAAGGCCATGTACTGTCCTTGTTCTCTAGAAGAAGAATTTGATGTCAATAGAAGTTAAATTGAAGGTCACTGATGTCTCAAATTGCTGCTGATGCTATATTTCAGGCATTCACTTCTACATGGTTGACCTTTGCTTTCAAAGCCCTATTTCTTCACCATAAAAAAAAAATCAAAGTAAACCAAACAAAAAAAAAGATTCAAGGCTGTTATTTTGAAATGTAGTGTACAAGGTGTTAAGCAATAGAAGTTATTCTTCATTAATGAAATGGGGAAGGAGGGGGAGAAGGAAACAAACAAAAACCCCTCAACACCACTAAGCGAGTCTCAAATGTCATTGGCTCATATAAAAAAAGGCAATGGCTTTAATTTTGTGTTCAGACCCAGATAATGAGCAATAAAATTCCCTAAATTTACACAACAGCTCATACTTTGTCCCAGTTATGGCCAAGTCTGTCATACTGAAGCCCCTCCTTGCCTCACATTCCATGGATTCCTGGGCACAGTGTGATGTCACCCTTAACATGCAATTAGGTTTTGTTGCACAGTGTGTGCCACAGTTTTAACCATCTGCTGCATTCAAACACGCGTGGCAAAACCTAAAAATGAAATTCACCAACAGCAACTGGAATCTTATATACTTTGTCACCTATTATTATTTTAATGATAATAGTGGTTATAAATTTACTGATGTCTATTGCGTTATTTCTATAGAATTTGAGAATGCTGAAATGGATGGCAATAATAACCTCATTATCTAGAAGGCATGAGATAATATTGAAAAATTTCCTAAATTTCCAAATTCCTAAACCAGCTAATGGTTTTAGGACGTGTTATCTAAGATGTCTGATATCCATGATGAAACAAGATTGGACAGAGATAAGGCAGAAGTTGCTTTCCCCCCGTCATGGCAAAAATCAAGTGTAGCAAACATTAGAAAACTTCCTAGAAACATCTTGTTTTTAACAGCATGTGCATGAATTCCTCCCTGCCCTGGGTGGATGTGAGAAAAACCGTGCATATATGGTGAGTGTAACACAGACAACTAAAAGCCTCTGTGTACTCACATCTTGGTGCACTTTTTAAGCATCTGGGCCTTTAAAACCAGCAGAAACATCTATTTTCCCTCTTGATGTTTTATTTTGGAATTGGCAAGAGATGATGAAAACAGTGAAACAGCTGTGGCTCAAGCTAATGAATATTAATTTTCCAATACAATCACTTGTCCATGCACACATTCATGCTTTTGCTTGCACTGCTTTATGCACTGTTCTAAAATTGCTTGAATAAGGCAATGTCTAAAGCAGAATGTGCAGACAGAATGGGAAACATCTCTAAAGTCCCAGAGATGCCTTGGGAAGGCTGAGCTGGAACAGAGACTGGACAGAGCCAGAGAATAAAGCAGGGATTTATTGAAAAGCCTTTAGGGGACACCTTGGGCAGGACAGGGCCTGGCCAGGGCTACACCCAGGGTGGGCCCAAAATGGACACAAAATGGACACAAAATGGACACAAAATGGACAAACGCTCACCAGGTCTCACACTTTGAGTTTTGGTCCATTTGTATTTGGGGTTTCATTGTCCAACCCCAGCTCCAGGCTGTGAGCTCCCATCCTTCTTGTTCCTCCCTCCAGCCACCCTTGTTTGTGCTGTTGGGCTGAAAGTTGTCCTTGGTGTGCAGCAGGACAAGGATTTGTTTTGTGTCCCTGCTGTGTGCAGAGAGCTGAGTGACCCTGACTGTGAGCTCAGAGCTGCACCCCTGGGCAGCACCAAATGTGAAAATATGAAAGCTCAAACTTGAGGCATCACCAGACTGAGATACAGGACAGGAACACAGCAAGGAAATCAAGGAGAGCCCCTCTCTGTTGTGCAGGTACTGTTAATTACTCAGCACACGTGGAGGCACTAATGGCACTCCCAGGCCAGCAGGGCACCATTCACAGCCCTGCTGCTCTCCTGACACCAAGCAATGTGCCATAACCAAAAATAATGCACAAAATTCTGTTTGAGCAGAGAACAGCAAGAAAAATCAGCTCTACCCAACAGGCACTTCTTACCCAAAAGTGTCTGAGGTTACAAACACTGAAATGTCCCTTGGCATTTTGGGGTGTGCAGATGTACCTGTGAGCACGTGTGAGCAGAAACCAGCTCCAGGCCGTGTGCTGGACTTCAAAAATCTGCACTGATTTTTATCTTTCACACCTACCTACCACCATATAACCACCTCAGATTTAAAGCAATGTATTCACAGACACTTTGGATAACTAAAAGGAACCTAATAGCATATTTTGACTTTGAGGAAATAAGTATATATATATGTAAAAGCCAACTGACATGCATAAATATCACTTCTAGCAAAAAATAAAATACATTTAAAAGTGAATGTTCTATACATCTAACAGACTTGTAGAAATATTTTTTCATTGCTTACCATAGTTGTGCACTTTCCCATGACCATTCTAAAATTGGCCAGATCCCTAAAAAGTCCAGTAATTTAGCAGCAATTGCTAATTATTTTTAAGTCAAATCTCTGTAACTGCCCTGTCTTTTAACACCTTAATTAGAGAATCCCAGCTGATGAGCAAGTTTTACTTAAATAAGAAATGTAATTAATTTAGCTGCGAGTCAACACAGAATTTGTGTGAGGTTTTTATCTTTGCTTGCTTTTATGTAATCCTCTGTGATAGGCTGTGCTCTCAGTGAAGAGGTTACAGGGAAAGCTTTGTGTTTAATGCACTAGTGTGAATAAAATGGGAAACATCTGGTGAAAGGACACCTGACTGAACACATGCAGCAAGAGTGAAGTCTTGCCTGAGGAAAACACTCTGTGAGGAGGAATTCTCTCCACGCTGTATCCCCATCAAACAGCACCGATGGAGCCAAACTGCTTTCAATATTCATGGCAGCTTTTAATGGCAGGGTTTTGCCAAATCAAAATATTTGAATATGGTCGGCCCTCAAACAATTAAATACAGCTGGCATTGTGCTGTTGGGTAAAATTTCCACTTTTCTTCTTGCATTTACCCCCTGAATACACAGGATTCCAGTGGCCAAAGAGGCAAATGTTGTAATCTATGCTATTTAAAAGAGGGGAGAAATCTGGTCTCTCCACCAGCAAGTTCTTGTCATACTTCTCTCTTCTCCCCTGGATTTCTTTTTATGTTACCCATTCCCCCCCTAAGTTGCATTGTTTCCCAGATATATTATTTATTAGACTCTCTACAGGTCACTGAACTCCATTGGGCTGCTACGCTACCTCTTCTGCAGTTCATTGATGAAAATATTAACTAATACTGAAAGCATTTACAGATCATTTGATCCCCACTTTCTGGGGCCTGTATGTCAGATTTTCTCACAGTATATCAGGAATATGTCCTGGAAAAAAGATATTTCTGCCTTGGTAACCACAGCATCAATAGTTGGAGGTCTTCCTTCAGTAGGAATATGCCACAGCATATGTTCAGTTTGATCATCACTGCTTTGACCTTATTCTGCTGTATCTCATTATTAACTCAAAGTGCAGTATCCTCCAGCATATGGTGCACCAGGGCTTGCAGCAGAGAGGGAGAATTCAGGATTGTCTCAAATGCAGCAGCACGTTTGTGATGTCTGAGGGCACAGCAATGAATCTCATTGTCCTCCAACAGCAATGCAACGTGGACCTGCCATCAGTGCACGACAATGGACTGGAATACTGAAATCTCCCTCTGGAACCAGCTGCAGCAGGCAGGGAAGGGCTGGAAGGGTTTGTGTGCATTGCTGCAGCTGCTTGGAGCAGAGGATGGACGTTGGGCAGTGCTACAGGATAATGCAGCTCTTGTCTTTATCTAATTTTCTGTCTACTGATGACAATAGGGATAAAGGGGGAAAAAAAATCCCCTGAAACAAACAAATACCCCCCAACCACCCCTTTCACTCAGCTCTAAAAATAACACTTGCAATGAATAGAGGCATTTGTTCATTAACTTCCTCTTCATCTGGTACAATCTTCTCCCTTTGATATTGAAATGTGGATGAGTTTATCATTGCTAACATAGTTTTAAAGAACAGAAGAAATAGTAAAATATATTCTGATGGTTATCTTGCTGTAAATACAAAGGTGATCACTAAGGTGTCACTGATGCCTTTTGGCCGTTTCATGTTTTGAGAGAAGACCATATAAAACAGAAAAGTAATTAATTTCCAAGCTCTATCAGTCCTCACTTGTCAAATTTCCACAGAGACAACACAGAGTGGTGCTGGTAGTTATGACATGAATCTCTTCCACTAGTAACTGTACTGAGAGAACAAACTTATTTCACACAAGCCATCAATCAGTCTTTAGAGAGCAAAACCTCACAGTTACTGCTTTGCCAGTCTGGCCTGTAAGCAGTGATTTAAGGAAAAGATGTGGAATAACATTACCAGCTCCCCAGGCCAGCCAAACCTCCCTTCAAAACAAGCAGGAAATATTTCCTATGAAAAAGCATTGATCAAGGATTCAGCAGAGTTAGTTCTCTCATGCCTGTCAGTTAGCCACACAGTAATTCTTATTTATCTTATCCATTAACAGGAGCAGCCATTCACACATTTCTATCAGCAGCAGCACTACAAGATATAAGTGCACCAAGCCCAATATTTTCCAGAGGATGAGGGGAACAGAAGGTTGTTTACTAGACTTTGGTATCGATAAAGATATATTCCCAATATTCTATTTTAGTCTTATGGGATGCTTAACCATCTGTCGAAGCACAAGCTCATGCAACACAAGTGATTAAAAAAAAAAATCCTATTTGCAGCATCAGAAGCTTTAACAAGGTTTTGGATCACTGCATTTCCCTCACACTGTAAATCCTGTGTTTCTGTAATGAGGAAGGCCATTGGCAGGACTGAACAATGCACAAATCCATGCAAGCAGATGGGGTGCAGCTGAAGGGCCCAAGGAACAAGACTTTCATAGGGTGTGGTGCTCAGGGACTTCCCTATGGCTGGAGAAAGGCAAATAACCCATTTTGAAGAAAAAAGGCGAAGTTATAGGGAAATTATGGGAAGATCATGCAGCAAGTCTTCCTCAAAGCCATTTCTAACAAGAAGAGAAACAAGAAAAGTGATGGTGAACAGACAAATTCCAGTTGGTGGCACCTCTCAGGGGATGACACTTCAACACCAGGCTCAATATTTCTCAATTTCTTTTAATTAACAACCTGCATGGAGAGCGAGGGAACACCCAGTCTGCAGATGGCACAGGAATGGGAGTAGTGGCTGATATACTGAGGGTTATTACCCTGCTTGGCACTTGTGAGACTTCAGCTGGAATATTTTGTCCAGAGCTGAGCTGGCTGGACAGTGACACAACGGAATGAGTGCAGCACAGCCAGGATGGTCAGGGGTCTGGAGCACAGAGGATGGGTTTGTTTAAATTTTAGGAAAACATGGGAATGGAAATACTCACACCTGGCAGCACTTGTCCCAGTGCTTCAGCTTTCAGAGTGTGTTTTCATTATTAAAACTAATAATATCTGGTTTGGAGCTATTTGAATATCCACAGCAGCATTCTGCCCATTGAGAGAAATGGGAGGAAGAGGAGGAAGAGTCACATTCTGAGGGCAAGTGCTCACAACAGTAAGAAAAGGTCATCCTTGTACTAACTGCACCAAGAATATACCTCTTATTGCAACTGATAGTAGAGGAATAGTCTCTAAATATCTTAAATTTTAATAGATTAGTAAAATGCTGTTCAGCAAATCAAGCATGTTGCATGTCAGTCTTCACAGTTTCTAATAAAAGTGGACAGTATCAGGAACAGACATTATTGCTTTTTAAGTAGGACTGTGCATAACATTGTTTAACAGACACAGGATGATGATTATTATGGGTTGGGCAGGCCAAGCTAAATCTCAGTTCCTGCTGCTTCCATTTTTTTTAGACCTCTTACTGCAAGAGCTTTAACAAAAATACCACAAAATCAGCAAAGACTTTGTTTCACCCAAAGAGATCCACTGGAGCACGAAGCTGTTGCAAGTGTGTTGTTGGGACAGCCACGACACAGAGTAACACCACAAAAATTCAGAAGGTTTCTTTATCATGGCCTCATGCTGTCTTTTATACAGTTTTTACAAACCTCGAGGGCAACTTCTGATTGGTTAATAGCTTCAATTATTCTATTGGTTAGTAAAAGGTATTTTACTTGTCCCCCATCTTGCTACAACCAAAGCTGTAGAGAGGAATAAATCTCCCCTGAGCCTTCTTTTCTTGGTACTGAACAACCATACCCTGAGTCCTGTGCTGCAGGTGAGGGCAGCTGTACCTGGGGCTTGGGCAGGGCTGTCCAGCAGAGCTGCTCCCTTGTCACAGTGCTGTCCCCTCCCTGGTGGCACCAGTGACCAGGACACCCTGCACAGAGCAGGGCTGACCCCTGTGTGCCCCAGAGCCCCGGGTATTGCCCTGCAGCTGGTCTGTGAACACGGTGGTGAATGCCATCATCACTGATGGATTCAAGGGAAATCCTCTCCTCCATCCTCTAGGGATCACATCAGCAGCACAGGAGAGAGAAAGAGGAGCAGAGAATTCCCCCATGAATTTGATTTCTATCTCCAGGATAAGAGCCAGTGCTGTATGAGTTGTGGGGGAGCACAGCAGGGAAGAAAGGAAGCATACCCTGAGATTCAGCTGAAAGACACTGGCACAAAAAAGATTGTATTTTATCTTATCTTATTGACACTGGAGTTCTGTCCTGATTTCATTTTCCTTTTACCTTGGGAAGAAGCTGCTCTTGCCTATTGCAAAGTGAACATGGAGTGAACATTTGCTTCCTTGCCCTCCCAGCACATGAAGATTTCTCGCATCTCTTCCTTTTTGGAAAACATTTTAAAGCAGGAGCTCTATAGCATGGCAAGGCTCCTCCCAAGAGACACAGCTCTCCTTTGTTAGAGTACGTGCTGGGTATTTTTTCCAAGGGTAGTGAGTGGAATGTAACCTACAACATCTGCTAATGGCTGGAAACCCACTGTGCCTCTGAATTAGATTCCTGTGGCAGGCGAGATGTGCCTGCCAGGAAAGAGGCAAGTGTTAAAATGCTCCAGCTATTATTTTTTTTTTTAATTTACAGAGGTAGCATGCACAGTTTTCTTCAGGTATATTCTGGTAATTTTTTTCTGGAAAGAGGTGGGACTGACACAGAGAGGATGAAAGGGGTGCTCGTGACTATTTCAGGATCTACTGTCACTGTCACACCCTAGCAGGATCTACAAAAATAATCTGTCTGTACAAGTTCAGTCCCTGCCCCTTGGACACCTCTGTCTCCTTTGGTGGGCTCTGAATACTGAATTTCTCTGTTCAGCCTTCAAGGTTACTCCCGATTTTCAAACCCATTCATTCAGCAAAGTAGAAAAAAAAATTAAAGTAATTTTGTCCAACAGTTTCTGGGCTTTCTAGGAGCCCCCCAACCTGCTTTGGTTCATAGTGCAGGCAGAGGATACTTTTGCTTTGAAAATTTTTATACTCTCATTTATATTATACACTGGGGAATTTCCACCAAACAAACTCCACCATAAACCCCCCAGAAAACTTGAATTCTAAACAAAATAGAGCCCCATAATATGCACATTGCATTTTTGAGGAAGGCAACAGAATTTTCTGAGATTTTGAAAAACCCAAACAAACAACAAATAAACAGCAAAACAAACCACAGAAACAACTTCCCTCCCTGCCCCTCCAGAAACAAACAAGTTCCTAAAGCTTGGTACCCATACCCCATCAACCTCAGCCATAAATAAGAACTGAGTGAGGGACAGACACGACCCATACCAAAAAAATACCCACATTCCAAAAATTTTACATAAGAGATCACCAGCTGCCCTACACTTGCATACTGTGGATTTAAGACTGATTTTCGAGGAATTTTCTATCTTTAATTTAGAGAAACACTCAGAATCATGCACTACCACTTCAAGTCTTCCTGATTTTCCAGCCTTGTCCCCCCCAGGCTCAACCCTCTCTGGTAGGATTGTGCCAAGGTGCAGCAATCAGATATTCTGACTGAGTACAAATATGAGATTAAATATACAAATACAAAGGGATGAATCCTGTGCTCATTTTCATTCCCAGCTCCCCAGTTTGCACCAGCAAAGTGTGCTTGCAATTTCCACTTGTTCCATTAATTCAGATTTCTATAATAAGCAGAAGATAAGGCATATAAATTAAGTATTTGAAACTATGGGTTGCAAAGTTTGATTATTTTCAGCTGAAGTAAGCATTTCCATGCACAGCTGTTTGGCCTCCAAATATCTTAATTAAAACCTTTTGGGAGGATAATAACATTTGCCATTCAATCAAACACTGGAGGATTTTAGAGCTGATACCAAATGTTATATGATAAACTTGGAGCTGAGTTTCAGAGCATCACTGGCAGTAATGACTGTGAGACAGGGTTGATCTAAAACTCTCAAGCAATAAGTTTCTCTTGCACTCATTACTGAGGGGGAAATATTTTTATAAATCAGTGTGGGACTTTTTCCAGTGTCAGTATAAAAGCTAATTCATGTGCAGTCTAGCTGAAATTTAGTGAGACCTGGGCATTAAACTCTGCATGAGCAAGTCTGTGCATGTGCTATGGAAAACTTTTTTTTTTAAATTGCATTCTGAAATCAATCAAACCTCACTAGCTTTAAAAATAAAACCCAAACCAACACCAAAAAAATCCTCCTAGCATCCCCAACCAACCAACAATCAACCCCCAAACTCCCCCAAAACAACCACAAATTCATCCCAAAAAAACAAACAACCAAAAACCAAAAGAAAACCATCAATGAAAAGGTAGTTTTTAAAAAGCTCAAACTCTCTGCCATACCCAGATAATGCAACAATTTAAGGATAAAATCCTCCATTAGTGTGCTTACTTCACAACAAACCCTGAAAAAATGAAACAATCATTTACTCACGATACAATTTTCATAACACCCATCCAAGCTTTTTAAAACTTGAACACTATGAAGCTTAAGAGGCGAACCAGTGAAATTAAAACTTGGCTTTCAAAATGTCCTTTGGGATAATTGATTTATCCTGCACCCTTGGAGCAGTCCCACCACCTTCACCCAGCCCCAACAGAGGAGGAATCCAGCAGGGCTGTCCCACTGTGAGGCAGACCCTGGAAAATGCCCTTCTGTTGTGGATAAAAAGATGATTGAATTTCCTGCCTGTTGCCTTTCCCTACACCAAGGCAAAGCTAAAAGGAACATTTCAGAGGTTTATGGGTTCTTTGAATCCCTCTGCACCAGGCTGGAGCAGCAGAAGTCTCCCAACACTTGGGTTGGTGTCTCAGGTGTAACCCCAGCAGTGAGGGGGTTTATTTGTTTATTTGTTGGGGGTTTTGTTTGCTTTAATTTTTTGGTCCTTTCCATATTTAACTATCTATCCTGTATTATTATGCAGGATAGATAATATAATTATTATTAGATCTTTTGTACTCCCTTTTATTTCTGGTGGTAGGTACTTAGTCATCTAACACAAAAGAGAAATTAGCTTTCAATGTGAAGAAGAAAGACTATTTTATTTTTAGTTTGTTAGCTTTTTTTTTTGTTAATGATTGCAGATGATTTAAAACCTAGATTAAATTGCTACCTAGTGCAACAGAAAAACAGTTAACGTAAAACTACAGCCGTTAATTATTTCTGTGAATAAATGAATGACTCAATACTTCAAAGTCCTATGAGTAACTTTCCTTTAGCCCAGCTCTTATTGGCAAGAAATAAAGAAAAATTTACTGTTGCTGTTTTGGAAATGAGATCATGGGGAAATTCATTAGATGGACAGAAATTCTCAAGCCCTGGATGCTGCAATTAGATGCAGGATATTGCAGGACTGCGTGTCTGGAGAATCCTGGTACTTTAAAATAGGGTTTCCATTGACTGCCACAGGATACCAGGCCAGTGTGGAGGGTCTGCCTCCATCCACACTAATGAACAGGACACATTTGAATCACTGTAATTTGCAAAATTTTCTATCCAGTTTGAGTCAAGCAAACACGCTGTCTTTCAATTTCTGCCACAAAGAAGTGTTGGGGATTTTTTAATGAATGGGAAAAATGAAGATGCACCCTAATTCCTTGCTCTGCAATAAGGGTTTTTTTTCACCTTTTGCATACTAATTTCTTACCTTTTAAAATTAAATTATCTTTTCCTAGAAGGAAAACAAAACAAAGCCCAGCCAGCCCTTCACACTTTTTCTGCCCTGTATATAACATATCCTCTGAACATCATCACCTTGGGGAGCCCAGGGAAGGGGCTGCTCCTCCCCAGAGTGATCCTGCTCAGGATCATGAGCCCAAGGACAACAAGAGAATTCCCACACACCATAGAGACATGAATCATCTGCCATGTATCAGAGTATCTCATGGAAGGGACCTGCAAAGATCATTGGCTCCAAGTCCCTGGCCCCCTACCTAAATCTAAACTAAATCTAAACTAAATCTAAACTAAATCTAAACTAAATCTAAACTAAATCTAAACTAAATCTAAACTAAATCTAAACTAAATCTAAACTAAATCTAAACTAAATCTAAACTAAATCTAAACTAAATTTCCCTGAGGAGCTTGTTCCAGTGACCAGGCACTCTCTGGGTGAAGAAATTTTCCTAATATGCAACCTGAACCTCTCCTGACACAACCTCATCCAAGTTTTTTTTGTGTCCTATCACTGGTCACCACGAGGTCCAGGTAGTAGAAATAATTAACAGTAATTTGAATTTTTTAGGATCTCCTCTTTGCCCATGGTGTAGCCACAGAGATCATTTCTATGCTCAGGAGAGCCTCTGAGTCTCTCAAGGGTGAAAACCTCCCTTCCCCTTTTTTAATTTCACAGGCTGGAGAGATAAAGGGTGATGTTGCTTGCACATTTTAAGGATGCAAGGCTGAGGCAAGGAGTGCTAAGTGTTTATTGGCTTTGAAATAATCAATAGCTCGAGCTGCATAAGATACCTTTGCCAGGAAAAAAAATAAATAAAAGAGAAAGATGGGATTTTTGTGCTGTCTTTTAGGAAAATGCAGACAGAGCCAGGGTGAGCTGGTGAGGTTTGGTGTCTGCCAGCAGCCCTGGTGCAGAGGTGCTGAGCTACCTTCAAGGGAGATGCTTTAACAGGTACAGCACAGAGTTAATTTCAGAATTAATTTGTTCTGAAAATGAGAGTTATGGACAGCCTACACACAGGACTGCACTGAACAAGGCCATCCTAGCACAGAAGGGAAACCTGCTGAGGAAGGAGAAAGAAAAAACTCTGTATGATTTTATTATCTTAATCACAGGACTCCCCTTTCTTCCTTCTACAATCCCTACTGCATGCACAATCTATCTTCTGCTTCCTGCAGATATTTTTTTTAATACTAAAAAATCCCATCCTAAAACCCAAGGCCTGGCAAGAAAACATAAACTAAGCAAGAAAAAATACTGAGAGGAAAAATCTTGCAGGATTGTTTGGTTTTTTTTTTTTTAACAAAGATTAGCTACCTGGAAAATGCAATTAATCTTTCCCTAATTGTTTTGTTTTGACGTTCATAGCAGCTCTTTTTTAACTGAAGCCCAGCATGTCTGTGTCCTCTATGGAACAACAGGTTGCTTTGCAGGCATTTTCTTAGAAAAACGATGCCAGCTAACATAAAAAGAAAAGGATTTTGCACTCTTCCATTTCCCAGACAATTGGAAGGAGACCACAAACACCTTAATTGCTGGCTAAGGGAATAAAGTATTATTTTTAATTTAAAAGGGAATTATTCTGGGCTTTCAAAAATCAGCTTCAGAAGGAGATATAAATTAAAATAAAGTAAAAAGGAGGCATCAAACAGCGCTTTTTGAGAAAGAGATTGATGCTGAATTTGAAGAGATTAAATTCAGATTACTATAGGTACACATGCTAATTATGAAGGTCAGATAAACTATAAAATCCCCAAACTACCAGACTTCTTTATTCCAAATCCCTGTCCCCTAAATTATCTGATTCAGGCTTTATAAATAATCTCACCTTGCTAATTCTAGTTAATGAAAAGAGTTTTGTTGGCTGCACTGGGAGAAACAAAAGGATCAGAGATTGACTGACAATATCCCAGAAACCAGGCTGGGAGGGGGCAAAGGGAAAACATGAGAAGGAGATCCTGGTCCTTGAGAATCTCATGCATCAGGCCAGAGGGATGCTCTGCTGCAAGGATTCTCTCAGGGAAAACACAAACCTGAAAAAATAAAGCTCCCCTCAAAATCTGGCCCAGGGAAGCCTATTACTACATTTGAATAAAAGGGTGTGTGTGACTAAAGTTAATTCCTTCACAGAGGTTAATTTTCCCACTAAAATCATGTTGGAGATAGAATATATGTAAAATAAATGCTATTAAATATATACGTAAAATTAAGACATTACAATATATATAGTATATATATTATAGTAAAAAATTATGTAATTATATAATAAAATATATTAAGATATATATTGTATGTTTTTATTTATTTTATATTATATTATATATAAAATAATTATTTATCATAAATATAATAAAATATATTATATATTACTTATATATAGTTTAATATTATAAATGAAATACATTAATATATATGTTAAGTAATAATGATGATATGTTAATGATGATATGTTAATGATGATATGTTAATGATGATATGTTAATGATGATATGTTAATGATGATATGTTAATGATGATATGTTAATGATGATATGTTAATGATGATATGTTAATGATGATATGTTAATGATGATATGTTAATGATGATATGTTAATGATGATATGTTAATGATGATATGTTAATGATGATATGTTAATGATGATATGTTAATGATGATATGTTAATGATGATATGTTAATGATGATATGTTAATGATGATATGTTAATGATGATATGTTAATGATGATATGTTAATGATGATATGTTAATGATGATATGTTAATGATGATATGTTAATGATGATATGTTAATGATGATATGTTAATGATGATATGTTAATGATGATATGTTAATGATGATATGTTAATGATGATATGTTAATGATGATATGTTAATGATGATATGTTAATGATGATATGTTAATGATGATATTATTATATAAAATAGCTGAATTATAGTAAAACAAATAAATTCCATCCTTCTGCTCACATGCCTCACAGCCTTACTTTATTCCAGTTAATACAGAGCCTTACTGGGAGCTTTATTCATTTAGGACAAACAAGAAACTCCCCTAAATAACATGAAAAGGGGTAAAATAGATTTTTGTCCTTCAAAAGAGAGCCAGGAGGAGCTGGGCAGCGTGTGGGTCAGCAGAGTACAGCAGATGAATACAGAGCAGTCCCTGTGCTTGAGGGAATAACCAAGGCAGGAGACCTTGAGAGCAGAATATTCCCACCTCATTTAGATTCCAGAGCAGAGAGTTAAAGCCACTTCTCAGCCAGCAGGTAAACTTCTGTCTCCTTAGAAAAATGCAGAAGAATCCAACCCTCTCCTCCATTATTCTCCAATTACAGGTCATACACAATCCCATGGGATTTTCTTTTTCCAAGATTATGATTTACTTAACCACAAGCTGTCATACTTTCCCTTCTCCTCTATCCATCACGGACATTAATTTTAATTACCTCTTTGAGAATTAATTTTTTGAGCCCCTGCTTAGTTGTGTTCAGTGACAAAGGAATACAAACACCACCAATTTCCCCCCATGACAGCACATTTCAGAGGCTGTTAATGAAAGCAGTCAGGTGGACCTTGTGCAGCTCAGTCCCTTCTTGAAACAGAAGTTTTCTTTATTTTTCCTTGATTTCTGGACATATTCACAAAACTGTAGGGGTTTTTCTTCCCCCATCTAAACTCCTGATAAAATACTGAGTTTTTAAGAGGTTTCTTTCCATAAAAGAGGCATTACAAAAGTCTAGGGATGCTTTGGAACTTGTGTCACTGGGCATTACTGTGGTTCCAGTTTTATTTTGTCTTGCACAAGCTGGTCTGTTCCCCCTTCCAGTCAGGGATTCCCATTCACATCTGCCAAGCAAGCCCAAACCCCTAATGGAAGAGTGAATCTAATCAAGTAATCCAGGGTTGGAAAGGAGAAAAGAGATATTCCATAATTTACACAAGTCCCGAATCTACAGTGGGGTCCTTCAACAAGGGAGATTCTGAGCATCAGCAGGTCTATTTTACAGAAGAAACAATATAACTAGGAAAATCTCATCTCATATCACAAGTAATTTCATTTTAAGGTACTCCTAGCCTCACTACAAAATCCCTTCTTAAAGCACCAGGAAAATTTGTTGTTGCCAGTAGGGGCCAAAATACAATAAAATTCCTTCCTGTTCCCAAGACAGCCAGAACAGCCTAAAGATCTGAGCACAGTGACCTGTGCAAGGGTGGGAGGAACAAGCACAAACATTCATGTGGTGTTTTAAAGAGGAACTAGGAGAGAAAAGCAAAGGATTTAAACAAGAAATACATTAGACTACTGAACATAAATAATATTTCACTGTATTGAACTAGTGAACCCACTAGAGGCTGTGGTCTTGCTGCATTGAAGCAGGGCACTATAGCTAATGCCTTGTGAAGAAACTATTTATAGACAACTTAGAATTGTCATTCCAAATTTATTTAGCCACTGAAAAATTTTGACTTTTTCAGTTTATGAATATTTTTTAAAAATATCTGCAGGAGCAAGACAAAGACAAATATATTAGTAGCAGAGATTAGCTGTAAAATAAAAATTATATTTATCTTATATTTCAGTTTCCCTGTTATGAAATTTGCACACCATCCTCTGCATCTAATCATACACCAGGGTGGAAAAAATCTAAGCAACAGCAACATGCTGAAAGAGAATTATTCCTCCAAATAAAAGTAGAATAAATGCAGCCACCTTCACTCAGCCTACAGTAAAATCCTTTTATTGACCACAAGCCTGACTTGCACTGATGTGTGCTTTGAACTGGGGCAGTAAGTGCAATTAGTAACCCACAGATTCCTGTAAATTCCAGGAATTCAGTACTGGTCAGGAAAATGCTGAATAGGTTTGGCTTAGCATTTGTTAAACCTGATGAAATAAAGAGTCAAATGCAGGGAAAAGATTTCATGAGCTGCAGCTCAGCTTCAGGGAGGCCATGCCCAGCTGAGCAGCTCACCCACCTCCTCCTCTCCCAGGCCACAGCTCTCCCTTGGAGCCCTTCTGGGGGAAACCACTGCCCAGACTAAGCCTACAAATTGCTTTCAAGCTCTGTCCTCCCTCTGGAGTCATTAACTGCTAATTAATACCTGGGCCATTTATCATCTTGTCTCCTCTTCCCCCAGACAATCTATTTCTCCCAAAAGGCTGTGCCCTAGCCCAGGATGGCAAACCCTGCTCCTCTCCAGGAGGTGCAGCCTTAGTGGCTGTGGATGGTCCCAATGTCAGCAGATGTCATTTAAGAACAAATACTCCAGAAACTGCAGGGATTTTGGATCTGCAGACAGAAAATACACAGCTCAGAGTAAGGAACAGCCAGCCCCCTCCCAGCACCTCTGCTAAAATTTCAGGTTCATCAGCTTGCAGATGGAACCCACAAGAGACAACTTTTAAATAGTTTAATACAGAAAAGAAGTTAATTGCTATCAATACTCCCTTACAAGTGTAAAAAATAAAATTTTAAATTGAACTGTTGACAGAATCTTTTTTCATCTGGTGTCACAGCAGGATTATCAGACAGTAGTTGAAATGCTGATATTGAAAAAATAAACCTCTGAAATATCAATAGGGGAAATCCTCCCTATCCTAAGGTAATGCCATGGGTTAACCCCTGCAGGCAGCTGCTCCCTCACTCCCTGCTGTGGGATGGGGAACAAAACCAGAAGGGTAAATAACAAAAATCACAGGCTGAGATAAATCAGTTTAACAGCTAAAGCAAGAACCTTGCACACAAGCAAAGCAAAACAAGGAATTCCTTCCCCATTTCCTGTGAGGGGCCGGGTGCTCAGCCATCCCCAGGACAGCTGGGATCCATCCTGCCGGTGGTGATGGGGAACAGCAAACACCATCACTCCAAATCACCCCTTCAGCCCTTATTGCCCAGGGGTTTTGTTAAACATGAAATAATTTGATCTGGGACTTTCCTCAGATCACCTGGGGTCAGCTGTCCTTGTTATGTCACCCCCCAGTCATTCAATTGAAACTTTAGATAGTTATATTTAATATTTTTATAGAAAAATAGAGAGTGTGCAAAGCATGCACCTCCAGCCTCCTCCCTGGTGAGGAGCAGAAAAGGCCTTGGCTCTGGGCAAACATTGCTCTGATGAAACAGAAACACCCCTTTATTATTAAAGTAATTTTTCAGCATGAATCCAAAATATATCCCCATCCCAGCATTTCAGGTGTTAAAGGAAACGAGAAGTCCTGATGCCCATTACCAGACAGACACCCTTTATATCATCCTTACTTTGCCACTTCTCCTCCTTTCTGTACCCTGCCTCTGCCTCAACGGCGCAGGTTGGAGAGTAAAATGGTGCTCCTTGAAGGGAGAACAGAAAGCTTTTGTCTGGTCTATTATGCTGTACTGTACTTTAATTCAGGCTTTTGAGGCACTGCATGACTGAGAAGGCAGTGTGGGAAAGGCTCTGGAGCCAATGGCTCTGGAGTTTTGCTGACAGGGTTTGCCAGCGAGGATATCTGTGAATTGATGGCTTCACTCTGGCTGCCCTTAGAAGTTAACTAATATTTATTTGAGTGGAGCAAATGAGATACAGCTGTACACAACACTGACATGCTAGGAAAGCAAATTATTGGGCAATCCAGTTATTAAACTCACTAATCATCCTCAACTAAAACACTTCCACAACAAGTTGGGTAAGTGCTCCCTAGTCTATCATGTTGCCAGACTGGTTCAAGCTACTCCAATTATTTCCAGAAAGATTTCATATTTTGAATAAATATTTTCTTTGAGGATTTCTGGGACGTATAGCTGAAATCCCTTCACAGGTTGAACTCTCAGGCTTTTCTCTTCAAACAGCAATTGGAGACCCAGGCAGGGCTCACTGGCAGAAGCAGATGTCAGCTCGCAGCTATTAGCAACGAGGGCAGTTTGAAGATGAACATATGTTTGCATATTAAAGATGTTACAGCACACTTTTTATTGGCAGCAAGATCCTGCTTTCGCAAATCCCACTGACAGAAGAAACATCTACTGACCCAGCAAGGATCCCATGAACATTATTCCATATGCCAGTGGAATGACGTCCAAATTGAGGGAAGATTTACATATTGCCATTAAGAGAAAATTGGCGACAACCAAAGGTTAATGAAATAACACAATCACTTCGTTTTGCAGCTTCTCCTTAGAGTTAACAAGGTTTTATTTCAGAAGAAAAAGAGAAAGAAACGTGCACGTTCCTCCCTCTGCCTTTCACTGTAAAATTTACTTTGGAAAGATTGAACAATACTTACACTGATGAGGTTTTATTAGACACTGTTAGAGAGAACCTGAAGCACCAGTAACAATTTATGTCCTTTCTAACTTCCTATCCTCTTTTTTAAATAGAATAATGGGCAAAAAAAAAGTCAATAGGAGACTATTTCATTTAGGCTAGTCTATGCTGAACATTTAGGAGTAATCTGAATAGCTCCAGAAGAAAAGTTGATTATTTGACAGACATGGACAGAGCCCAAACCAAGATCATATCATGCCATGAGCTGTACCATCCTAGAGTGAGATAAAAGTGTCTTTGGTCAAAGAGTTTATTGGCTACATTTGGGCTATAATCTGGCACATCTTTGGATATTTTAAAAAAGGAAACTTTTTAACCTTTTTTACCAAACCTAACTGGTTGCAACAGAACTTCTCTGCCGTGCCTCGTGTTACCCCTAAAATCTTCACTCCCTGTAAAGAGTGGGTGAGCCTTTCTTACCCAGCACTTGATTTGAGCAGGTGAGCCAGCTTTGCTGTCCTTTTTCTGAGGCCAGGCTGGTGCTTACAGGGACACCAGGCTGTCACGTCACCTACTCCTGTTTTCTTGCTCAAAACATCCCTCAACATTCTACTGACAACCCCCAGAAACAAGGCAATTGTTGGATTAATATTTTCAAGCTGAACTTAGAAGTACAGCCAACTTCATTTCACATGCAGAGAACTACAATCACAGAATAAATACATCTGATGTGATGGAAAATTATCCCAGGCTTCACCTCAGGGGCTGGAGATTGCCACTCTGCACAGCCTCCAGAAGGAGGGTGTGGGCTTGATGGTTTTGTCTGAGAGATTTTAACCTGCCAGCAGCTGCTAACTTTTCCCAAGGGAAAACTTCTCAAGAAAGCTTCTTCTCAAAACAATCTTGGCAAACAACTCTCCTTTCTCCAAACAATGTTCTCCAGGGGGTGTTTTGCTGTTTCTCCAGTTTAACCAGTGGGATCAGAGGGGTGTCGTTCCTATTCACCAATCATGTTCTGTATCAGAACAACTTATAAAAGGTAGTAAGAATTAGACAATAAAGCTTTTTCTATGCTCTTTGCCTTCTCAAATATTTGGAGTCTTTCATATTTCTTTCATGTCCTACAATGACAGGAGGGACCTCTCAGCTCTGCTGTGCCAGGGGCTGGCAGCAGCTTCACCCCTTTCTGTGCATTCCCCACCTGCTCCCAGACTCCTCTGAGCAGAGATGCACCAGGACAGGATGGGGTAAGAGGTTACCAGAGCTTGCAAGTGAAGGAACATCTCTTTTAATTCCAAGCAAAAGATGTTTTTGTAAAATTACCTCTAAATGTGCTTGAGGTGACATTTTGGTCCTCATTTAAAGCAGCCCAGATTTCTGTCAGCTTGGGTAGAGAGGGAACTTCAGCCACAGTAAAATCCACTACAGTTCCTTCAGCACTGATGCTTGAGTAGAAGAAATTTTTAAAACTACATCATGAGGTCTACTTTCAGTTACATACATCATCTTCCTGACATTATTGCTCTGAGCAGAGCTCCTCAAATGGAAATTGAGAACACTTTTAAAATGTGATCCTTTGTTAAGGAATAGCAGAGCATTAAAGCAAATTTGAGTGTTGTAAAAGTTATTTAAACCCCAGTATATTTTACAGAACATTTTCACCCGTAATTCAGCATTCAAATCTCATTTTCAATATTGATGAATGAAACTGGTGATTTTTTTTAAAATTTATCATAGCTGCTGGTGTCTGAGGTAGCTCAGTGTTGTGATACTCACATTTGCTGAGCAGAGCATGAAACAGCTCACGAAGACACAAAGTTTGCCTTGTGCTCTCAACAGCTCCACTAGATAGATGTGCAGATTTTAAAATAGGGTAAACTCTTTAAAATAAGGTAAAATTTTTAAAGAATTTTTAGGGAGCTCTTCATAGTTCTGATTTTTGCTGGCAAGGTGTGTATATATATATATAAAAATATGTATAAATATATAGAGATATAGATAAGATATTATCTAGCTATAGATAACAAATATTATCTATTATATATATAAAAATATGTATATATAGATAAGATATTATCTAGATATAGATAACAAATATTATCTATTATATTTATATATTTTTTTATATTTATGTATATATCTCCATCTGTTCTTGGGCTCTGCTCCTTAGCAAGGGCTCTCAAAGGCCGTGGTTCACTATCCAACCTGAAATTATCTTAACACATCAGAACTAAGAGTTTGTCTGGTGACAGCCACTGGATTAATGAAAAATCTGCACTGAATGCTCCTCAGATTTCAAAAGGTGAATGACAGGGAGTTAAAGAACCTGGATCATCCCCAGCAGGGTCACCATATATAGGGACATATCCAAGTCTCCAAATGGTGAATCAGGTTGTCTTTTCAGCCACATGTTGGCCTGGGATTGCAGGAGTACACCATATTTCTTTTAAAAGAATGAAAATTACTGAACTGTATATAATTCTGATGAAATTAAGCTGCTGCTTATGAAGTTGATTTGACCTACTGTGTAGATAAAACTCTAAAACCAATGAATACGATCACAATGCATTAAAGAAGACTACATTAGAGTAGTTTGGGATTTGTTTGGGTTTTAGGTATTCCATCCTCTAAAAAATATTGGGCAGGGTTTTTCCACTCAAAGAAAACAGGAGAAGACTTATCAAGTGCACAGTCTATTTTGTAAGGAATATTTTAAAAGCAAATTACTCAATATCCGTCACTCTAAATCCATCTAGCATCAAGACCTTCTAAAAAATTCTATGAGTAATTTAATAAATGTATGACATTTTTCTGCAGCTTAGTTACCCAGGTGAAAACATCCAAAACCTGTAATCAAAGGCAAGTTATAAAATGTGTTCCCATGTGCCTTTTGAGCATGAGACAATTAGAATAAACGACAGGAAAATGCTTGCCTCATTTATCACTGAGAGCATTCTGTTGCTACAATAAACATGAAACCATTTAGAAGATTATGTGAGAAAAAGTCCTGTAAACTCGGTGCAATAAAAAAAAATTAATTGAAAAGTCATACATGAGAATGTTTTACCTTGAAAAAGCAGTCTCCTGAGACCTTATTAAGGCTAGAAAAGCCAGGTATCTGCATGAAGCCAGCAAGCAAATCCTGTTATATTTTATCACAATCACACTGGTAAGAGTTACTGCTGAAATTTTGTACAACAAAATAAAGAGCTATGGGTCCTTAAGGGTCCAAGGGAAAAATCGAAATATAATTAGTTTGGAAGATTGTCACAGTATTTTGTTCTTTTTCTTGATGGAAAGTGTCTTACAGAAATAATGTTCCTAGGAGTTCTCTCACATTCATGTTCCTAAATAATAAAAGAAACTAGTTTTTTAAAGATATTTTTTAAAATAAAAATATTTCTGCTCTCTTGGAAATTTTTTCCTCTTCCCAACTGGTGCCTTTATCATTTGCCCATTCATCATAAAACAATATTCTAAAACTCGAATATGTGAATAAATAAATGCTAACAATAGACAGCTTCAACAGCAGAAGTGTGGCTGGCAGCGTGTCTTAGACACATTACATTTGTGCAGGAATTTTAGATTTATTTTCTTTTTCCCTTGATATTCACCTGGGATTTGGTAAACAAAAGTCTAAGGGTGTTCAGGATCTCAAAGAAATCTATGGAAGCACAATGTGGTTTTTTAACAGAGTAGGAGTGGATGGAGCTGAGTGAATGGGAAAGAATATTCATGGTACAATGGGTGTACCCATTATACCATGAAGAAAAAGGTCAGCCAGGGCTGACTCTTTCTTCTAAAGCATTCAGAGCTCTGTCTGGCTTGAGAAATGGCAGCCAACAGGCTTGAACTTCAAAGAACTTTCATTTTTCCACTATATCAGGCCCTTAGACCTCATGGCTACATTGGGTTAAGACTTCCTGTACCTCAGGTCAAGAATGGTCTCCATAAACTGAATTAGGTTCTGAAGTCCCTCCAATCCACAACATTTCTTTTTCCCCCCACAGAAAAGTATTCATGCACTGAATAGCATGAAAAAAAACCCAAACCAAAACAAAACCCAAGCTGTTGAAAGCAACCACCCCACTTCTCTCAGCTGTGTACATCCCAGCACCAGCAGCTGTCACATTTTCTTTTCTAACTGCATCTCTGGTGGTTCAAATACTTTTTGGAAATCTGCCCTTAATTACTATTCCCCTTTTGTTTTCCAAAGTTATTTCTTCTCAACTTTTCTCTGTCAAAGTTTCTTGGGACAAAACAACAACAACTGCAATGCCTCCTGAAGGACTTCTTTTGGGTGTCAGATACAAAAATAACAAATAAGCAAGTCAATTCCTTCCAGATCAATGGTTAAGCAAAGCCATTAATTAAATTATTAAATTATTAATATTAAAATGAACAGCTGGACCCTAGAACTGTACATGTCTCTCATCATGCAGATCCCTCTGATCCTGTTTTCAGAACTGCCACATTTCAGAGGAGGCACCAAAGTTCATCTTTGCTTGTGGTTACTGTTGGGTCAGTTATCCCATCTCTAAGTCAGTAGAACAAAACTATTCAGTGTGAAGAGAAACAAACACCACATTTTGGGCATTAAATAGTTCTTCACCTCTACCCTTGTGTTACCAACTTATCTGAAGCAATGGCACCAAAAATAAAAAAACCAACCCAAAAAACCTCCCCAGTTCTGAACTGGCAGAACTATTTTGCTCACAAATGTTCAACTATGCTTGATATTTTCCTAAGCAAAACCCCAAACTGCATGGGAGTGGGAACTGCTGCCAGAGTGTGCTGCACTGAGTCTATTGAAATGAGACATCAGGGGGTTTGTATTAGCAAAATTACTCTTATCTCCAAGATTCACCTTCAGAATAGAGAGGAGTATTTTTAGTTCTAATTCTCAGCCTGTGGCTGTCACTCTCTCACTTTTATTGTGTTGAGAAGACATTCAGTTTATTCTTCCTCTCTTTTGTCTTGCTCCTTGCAAAACACTGACAAGCTGTGTGGGAAGCAGCAGCGAGAAAGGGAGGGGGGAAAAGCCTACAACAAAAAACTCACTATAAAAAAAGCCAAACTCACAGAAACCCCACAAGGTAGACAACATTTTGGCCATGATTTAAACTCTTGGGAGACAAAAAACCCACCACAAAAACCAAACTCCTAAAAACCCCACAAGGTAGATAACATTTTGGCCCAGACTTAAACTCTTGGGGGCAATGGAACAGGTTTGCCTTGGTGAAACTCCCTGTGAGATCTTAGTCAAACAAAAAAAGCAGTTGAGTTTATATCAAGATTTAAATCAGGCAGTCTCTCCAGTCTTTTCATTGGAAGGGAAATAGTTCTGCATGCAAAAGCAGCCAAACAAAACCTCTAAGTTCACAGGTGAAGGTGTTGTCTCAAGCACAGAGGCTCTGCAGCAGTCAGGGCCCATCTTTGCCCCGAACTCAGACCTAGCAGGCAGAACAAAATTTGGTTTTTGTTATCCTACCAGAGCCTTAGGGAATGAAACAGGTTCTTTCCAAGTGTATTACCACTGACTTCAGAGGAGCAAAAAAAGGAAGGATAAATCTGACTGATCACCACCAGTTATGGTGGGGATGGTGCCATTCTCACCTGCAGCACCTGAGTCACAGCCCATCTCAGGCTTTCCATCTCCTGGAGCAGCAGGAGGTGATTCTCCTGACAAAGCACTGGCTCATGTCTCCCTACTGCCCATGTCCTGAGATGGAAGTGATCAGTCAGGGTAAAGGACCATAACCAGAAAGTGAGGAGTTCTAAATACAGAAAACAGATTGACAGGCTAATAAATAAAATAACTCTATATCCTAAACCTCTATCAGCCAGAAGGATATAAAAACCCCTTCTTACTTTGGTTTTCCTTCCCCTCTTTTTTTTTTTAATCTCTCTGCAACAGAAAAAAAAGTATCAACATCAACATAACCACAGCAGCAAATCTTTGTGGGAAAAAAAGAAAAGGAGATCCCAGACTCTTGCAAGTTTCTTGCTGGTTACCAGCACTGTGATGGTTGCAATTTTAAATTCCCACAAGTGCAATAATGAATATGGGGACATTGCATTTCTATCTGTGTGCTGTTCCCTGTAAAGCAGATGCAGAGTGTCTGATGTGCCTGGTACTGTCCCCTCTGTGCACAGGCTGCTCCTTCAGCACTGTCAGATCCACTGTGATCATGACAGGCTCCTCATGGATTGCCTAAACCTCCTTCAGATTGGAAAAAATAAAAAAAAAAAAACATGGAATTGTAATCCAAAATCTGTTGCAGAGTGACTCCTGGTGTGAGAGAGAGTTTGCTTTAGGATATGGCTGAACTCTGCACTCACACCTAATTTAATGCCCAACTTGTGTGTCTGTAAATAACTCATTATCAGGACCATGGAAAGGCAGCCCAGCAATACTAGGAGGAAAAAAAAAAAAAACAAACAACCAAACTAACAATCACAATGAAAAGTCTTAAAACTCACTCTCATTGAAAAAGTTCTATTTTGGGAAAAGGACAGTTATATTTAAAAATTCAAGATAACAAACATACATATTAAAACACATTTGAAAAGATTATTAAACCTACAGCATTTACCAGCAGCTGCCACACTGTGGCATCCTATGATAACACAGTATTTGACTGTGCAGTCAAAAGAAATTAACATCCAAAAGAACAGAAAGAGTCCTGATAAACTACTGCAAGATATGTGGATAAATTCTGACCTTTTAATAGCAACAAACCTGAGATGGTAGATTTTGTCTCTCTCTGAAGTCTGGTTAAATTGTCTTTTAATTCAGAACATTTAATCTGCAACCTTTGCAGTTATCTATAAAATTTTTCAAAGTTGCCAAAAAAACAACAAAAAAAACCCCTCAACAGTCCAGGGTATTGGCAATGAAGAAATTCCCAGTTAGAAGGAAATAGAAAATTACTATCCATGTGAAGTTCATTTGGATATACAGTTATTACAATCTTTCAGTGGTATATTATTCATGCTACTGTCTAGAGTTTTATTCTGAACTAATAAGCAGCATTTTGTTTTATAAAAAGAGAGCTAATTTTATAATCAGAGCAGAAATATTACTGCATCTTCTCTATGCAGAGGTCACCAACATAAGCTCAGATACTTTATGGTGGATGTTGAATGGTAGTAGAATAAATTGAAAATCTCCCCAAATTATGCAGCACAGCTCCATTAATACATAAAGATTTTATCATGATTAATGGTACTTTAATGCATACCCAAGGAATGAAAAATAATTTGTCTCACAAAATGGGTTAGCACCTTGTCAGTGCAGGAGACTCAATTTTGCTGTGACCTTCCAATAAACTCAAGTGAGTCACAGGTTCATTAGCCACATTCCTTGCACAGCCTAGAAAAATACAAAGGAACTCAGATCTTCCAGTCCATCACTGGTCTGCTACAAAACCTTCTTCAGTTTCTGGGCTGAATGAAATCATGGAATGAATAAATATTGGAACAGGGCATTGATCAGCAAGAACCACCCAGTTCAGCCTTCTGGCTTTTCAGTCAGGTACCAGAACATCAGTTGTTCCAGATCATTCATTTTGGAGAACATTATTCCTCACTACATTATCTTATAACACATTATTCTCTATAAAGAGACAGATATGTGCACTTCCATTTTTTAATGGAATGGTTTTTACTTTACAGACAGAATGCTCTTCCTGTGATGCTTTCAGAGGAGTTGGGCTGTGTAGAATCCCCCTTACACCTCAACACAGCAGGGCTAAGCAAGCCACAACCTGAGCCTTTTGTTGCAGGTGAAGGTTTGAAGCCTGGATAATTCCTGTCAGGTGGGGGGTATTGTTATCTCAAGTGCTGCAGATGGTTATCACCGACCTACGGATTTGTTATCACAGCTGGAGGAAAATCACTTTTTGTGAAATGGCTGGACTGAGCTCTCACACCTAATGCAGTGTGGGCTCAGACAGGGAGGGCTGAGTGGGCTGGAGGAGGAGCACAGCCAGGTGTGCCACCAGGAGGTTGGGAATGTGACGTGACACGTTGTGCATTGCTGCAGGTGGCACCATGGTGAGCTGGAGAGCCTGGAGAGCAGGAGCCTCTCTCCCTGAGGCCTGCTTGACATCACCTCATGAATAGCTGTTAAATTGCTTGTAGGTTTGTTCAGTGCACTCAGCAGGTACACAACAGAAAGGATAAAAGATGATGTGCCAAAAGAGACTCAGTGATCCTTCTCCCAGTGTGCAAATGATGGCTGAAACTTGCTCTGATGGAATATGAGGTCACTGAAAACCACCCCAGCCAGCTCAAACAGAAAATGAGGTTCAAAACTGTGCAGCTGTAATGGTGAGATGCTCTGCCCAGACCAACAAAATTCCTCACTATCACTTCAGTGCCTTCCATACAGCTGCAGTGACCCACACCTCAGCCTCCAGGGGCTGGCAATTTCCTCATGGATCCTGATTTCAGTACATTGCTTTGAACCAAAAGCAAAATCCCACCTAAACACCCCACCCTCAGCCCTCAAAAAAAAAAAAAAAAAAAAAGAGTTTGAGTGCATGAGAAAGACCTTTTTGGTAGGCACAAAACAAATGCTGCAAAACCCCACAGAGCACTGGGGAAAGTTAACTCAAGTACCTGCCTACACCATAAACTTGTGTGTGATTTTGGGGTTTTTGTGCCAGCTGGGGTAACCAGAGCCACAAAGATGCAGAAACCTGGGAGCAGATCTCACACTGACAATCTGGACAAGCTTCAGTGTCTTAATCCACTTGGATTGCTAAAGTTCATGCAAGCCAAAATCCCTCTCTGTTCTCCATGTAGTCAATAAAATATCTCGAGGCAGGATATATCCATCAGCACCTTTTGCCCTCACACAGAGGAAGTGGCTCCTGGCAAGTTTTCCTCTCCTTGATTACTGTACTCAATATTCCTCAGTCAATGAGGGCTGGGTTTTTCAAAGACATTCAAAGATCCATAAAACCTAGGACA
The DNA here is from genome assembly GCA_910950805.1 of Acrocephalus scirpaceus scirpaceus. Lineage (NCBI taxonomy): Eukaryota > Metazoa > Chordata > Aves > Passeriformes > Sylviidae > Acrocephalus > Acrocephalus scirpaceus. Next base: position 4,507,927 of record OU383792.1, read on the forward strand.
GATTTTAAAGAACTCCTCAAAGTGAGGTGTCTTCCCAAAATTGGATCATTTTTCTGTGAGGTCTTTTATTTTCTTCCTCTTTACCTTCTCTTATTCCTTTCTTTCTTTCTGTTTCAAAAGTTTGCCACACTCACTTAACTGCTGTATATCCTCTAAATGCATCCCAAAAATTCAAAGGGGGAAAAAAAATTAGCCACCTCAAATCTTTACCTTAGAAAAAACCTCAAAGATCTAAAAATCAAATAAAAAGCTTGAGAGAAGACTTTCTGCCATCAGGTCATATGGCCACATTCTCCTACTCATGCTTAGTGAAAATTGCCTTTAAATGATGTCATTGTTTAAAAAACTCTAAAATATCATCAAGAAGAAATAGATTCAGGCAGCAGGAGATACCTCTGAACTCAGACACTTTGCCCCAACCACCAGGCCATTCCTTTTTTTAACTTGACTGTTGGTTTTGTTTTGTTTTGAACAGCAATCATCTTCGTTTATAAGTCTGAATTTTAGTCCATGCATAAAAATATTAATTGTAGTCAGAGACACAGGAACTTCACTTCCATGTGCTCCCCATTTATCTATTATTATATATTTGAAAAATCCCACAATATCATAACCACAGATAATATGGTTACACCAGTCAATGTTGAGAAATTTGGAAAAAACCAAGACCAAAGAGGTCCAAGATACGATTTCTCTATCAGGAGGAGGGATCTGAAAAGAATCAAAACTGCATTAGGAAGGGTGACATGTTCGGTAAATCAGAGGCAAGACAATTCCTGTAAATCATGTTCTATTAAATTTAAACCTATCCAGGACATAGACAACAGACTTTCCTAGCTGGGCTCTTTAGATTGACATCAATTAAGACTGTGTATTTGTTTTCCCCTCCTGCTCCTACAATATGTCATGTCTTTCCACTTTCAAGTTGGTTTTTTTCCAGCTGGGGAGAGAGAAACAATCAATGAATACATCAAGAAGAAACATTCTACCTTGGTCAGAACTGCACTTCAAAGAGAGTAGTTCTTTAGGTAGTCTCAAAATTCTCTATTTTGCTGACTTCATCTCACAGGAAGGAAATAAAATGTCACAGGAAGTAAATAAAATTTAGCAAACCAGTGAAAATTTTAAGCTAAACTTTAATTTTAAGCTTAAAGTTTTAAGCTTAAGCTTTAATTTTAAGCTTAAAGTTTTAAGCTTAAGCTTTAATTTTAAGCTTAAAGTTTTAAGATCAAAGTGACCTCCCAGTGCTTATTGCCAGGGAAAATTAAGTATCCATAAAGGAACAAAGACTTTCTTGTGGCTGAGGTGAAACAAACAGGTTCTACAGCAGTCAGAGAAATCTGTCTTCTCCTTGGGTTAACATAGCCAATTCCACTGGCAGCATGGAGGGAACACAGACGTGCCAGATGAGCTTTTGTTTCCTTTAAGGGAGCTGAAGACAGAGACACTGCCTAAATGTTCATTTTGGTTTGGTATAACCCCCTACACCAAGTCAGTAATTATTTTTTGTCAGGATCTGGTCACTAATAGACAAAATAAAGTGTTGGATAAAATTCTTACTGCAGCCCAAGTGACACAACAGCAAGGGTGCCTGTGCAGAGATCCCTGCTCAGGCACTTTTATTGGGGGAAAATGGGAAAAAAAAAATCCAATGACCCTTGCACTGCCTTCCTAAATCATTCAAGACCAGGCATGATTTTACCTGAATGAGAGAGTTTTGCAGCTTTCCCTCAGTCAGTCCTGGGCAGTAGGAACAGTCAGTAACACAAGCAGAGCACAGGAAATTCTCTAAACCATCTCAAGCTACCTGCAGGCTGGCAGGAAAGGCAGGAACGCCTCTGGGCTTCCCTGAGGGACTCGGGGTGTTTAGGGTAAGAGCACAGGATGGTGACAAAATGAAAAACTCTTGTCCTGCTTGTCGGAACCCAGGACATCCCTCTGGGTGCCCTGGGTGATCCAAGACCCTGGCAAGGGCTCCAGAGACAATGCACGAGAGTTTGATTAGGATAGTGTTAATTTATCACCGGGTGTAGATGTAGAATTTTGGGGTTTAATGGGGGTTCAAGGAGGCAAGATGGAGGAATCTGGGCATGTCCCTGTCCTTCTGCTTCTTTTTCTTGTCTTCCATCTTCTGCTGGAGTGGTGGCACTTTTGGATTGGTTTAGCATAGATGTGCAGTGTCTAACACAGGTGATGGGTGTTGGTATTTATCTGTGAACATGGAACACGTAGTACGGAGTATAAAGAGTTAAGACCACCCTAGTCAGGGTCAGTCAGCAATGACCAGCACTGCAGCAGCACCCAAGCCAGGTGAGAACAAAATGTACCAGATAAAAAATAATAAACAACCTTGAGAACCTGAACCGACACATCCCAACTCTCTCTTCTGTCACTGGGATTGGGAGAAGGACTTTTAACAAACATCTTGGGGGGCCATCAGCCCAAAGAAACAAGAACTGAGACTGCTGACCCTGGATCTCATTGAGGGGTCACCCCAGCATCACCATCCCATAACCCAGCAGCACCTTATTTAAACCTGGGACAGACTGGGTGGGCAAAGCCAGAGATTACTGAACCTGGCAGACCACAGAAGACCACTTGAAAACTTAAAAGGATTACTGAGACAAAAGAAAAGTTTTTTAATTGGATCTAAGAGTCTTTTCTTGCTTGCTTAAGTCAAATTATGGCTTCATTCAACTAATCCCATTTCTGGGGTTCCAGCCCAGTCACCCAACTCCACTCCATCCAGGAAAGATTTTTTTTTTTTTAATATATACTCCTACCCTTTATTTCTGACATTGTGCCTATTTTCAGTTGTTCTTTAGTTGCCTCCTGCATCACCACATTTCTTGATATAAACAACTTAAAAATTTATAAAGGAGTGTAGTAATAGCCCCACTCACATTTTCAATGATTTAAAAATGAGTTACAATAGTGAGTATTGTTGTGAGCAACAAATCCAGATTCTATTGCATCATCTTGGGAAATTCATAGTAAACGTTATTTCAAAGTCATTGCCTGTAGAGAATACAAGTTTTTTTATTCAGTTCAGGTATGATATGATTTAGTGGAGAAAAAATAAATTACCAAGGTTTGTGCTATTATTAATCACTTTAATATTAAAATATGAATGGAAAGACAAAAGGAAAATTAGGAGATATCTCTACATGGATGTCATTGATTTTCCTATTGACAACTTTTTTCAATATTCCTAGAAGAGAACAATACTAAAGCCTTCATCTGAAACAATAATGGACAGATACAAAGCTAAGAAGCCAGCACAGGATTTCATTATGTCCTAGCTGCTCATTTCAGATCCACTCACACCAATCACTAAAACTGCCAGGAGAAATAAGATAGTTCAATAAGAAAAAAAACGAGCCAAATATTTGCAGATTCAACCCTTCAAACTAAACAAAAAATTCTGAAAAATATATTTCCTATTTTACATTAAAAAAAACCAAACAAGACCAAACTAAGTTCATCTTGCGGCTAAAATTAAGTTCTATGAAATATAAACCAAGATAGAGCTTTGTGGTAAGGTATAATCCTCTGAAGACATTGTTTAGTAATCATACATCTTTAACTGCATTAGTGTTAGCTTGTGCATCTATGGATGCCTGTTGCTACTTAATTTTAAAAGGTTTGTAATCTTGTAATGAAAGTGTATTTTTGACCAGCCACAAAGCAGAATCTGATTTGTGCATTATAATGTAATTAATCATGGGTTTTAGTGTCTCATTTGAAATAATTTATTCAGATTTGAAAAATACACTGCATGTCTGTGATTGCATTACATAAAAAGCAAATAAACTACATAATTGAAAATTAACCACATGGATTATTTGTCATAAAATGGAATTACTTGGAGTTCAGAGGTTGGTCCTGAACTGGTTGCAGTTTGACTCCTGTTTGGTCACTTGCAGCTGTGCAACAAGACACAAACTCTGTGGCTTGGTTTTTATTCACTTTAGCACTGCAGGAAAGGTGATTGGAAAATTTGGATCTGTGGCATTTGGATTAAAAATATCACATTTGGTGGGCAAACACCAATATTACAGTGCAACCTGTATTTATAGGAGCCTTTGGAGATTGATAAAGGAACTGAGAAAAAGAAAAGGAAAAGACAGGAATTGTATGGCCCTTGGAGATGCACAGTACAGAACACAATTATTCTGATTTCCACCCACAGGTTTTGCATTTTCAGGTATCACCCCAAGCCTGAAGGGTATCTGGAGCAGCAATGTTTGGTGAATTGTTTCTGAAAGCACTCTCCTTGTTACCCACCCACATCTGTAATAGCACCTGTCATTAGGGGATGTGATAGGAAATTCTCAAGTTACGACCCAGAGTGCTCACAGGAAAACTGGAACCTTGTGTGTTCCCTGACTGCTCTGGTACCTGCAGTGGGATCAGAGCTGCCTGGGGCTCACCTGATGCTGCACCTGAGCAAAGGTGAACAAGCACAGCTCGTGGGTGTGGAAAGCACACAACAGAGCTGGATGAGAGCAGAGGAACAGCAAGGCACCAGGCTATGGATAAAGGAAAAAATGTAGCTCAGAGTAAGGAGGAATCTGAGACCATGCTGAGACTGAGCTCACACTGCATTACCTCTGCTGGTGGAGCTTCTGACTAAAAAAAAGAGACAGTTCTTCTGCTTCCCTTCCTGTCTTTGTTTACACTGGAAAACGAGTGAAAAACTGGGAAATCCAGGCACAGAAAACTCTCAGCACCTTGTGCCTACAGGCCCAAACTTAGAAGTGAATACAGAGTTTGATGTAAGACTTTGGAAGAGATTTCCAGGTTTAGAGACCTGAAGCAAGAATGTGGATTTGTAGTTTAGGCACAAACATGTGAAATAGCCAGTGGAAGTTATAAAAGTTTTAAAGTTTAGCAGTAGTGCTTGTTACAGAGTTAGTAAGAAGTTATAAGGTGCAGTACTGTAGGTTTGTGTGGAATTATATGATTGGTTAAGATCCATACTGCAGCAAAAAGACAAAACAATTAATGATTGGTGTAAAAGACATTAACGAACTTTGTGGCAGCAGCTTATTGGCTAAGAAATCTAAGGCATTGTAACTGCAGATACTACAACTTCTGATGTGAAGATATTCTCACCCTCTTGTGAGACTGATAAGAGCAATAAATCATTATTTATATAAATAATCCCTAATCCAATAAACATATAAATAAGAATCCCAAAACCATATTAATATTATTTATTTATATTTTATAATTTATTTATTAATATGTTAACATATTAACATATTAATAAATAACATTAATTATTATATAACAAACTATAAAATATTCTTCATTATATAACATTTTATATACATATTTATAATATAAATAATAACCATATAATAATAAATAACTTTTCAATCCAATAAACATATAAATGATAGTATAAATATATAAACATATAAATATAATAACCCAATAAAAACCAGTTGTTTGGTGGGCACCCAGTGTTCAACCCACCACAGTCCTTTTTCTTGCCCATTTCTTCTGCCTCATCCTTTAATGTCTATCTCCTTTCTTACTTCCCTGGCACATATTTTGACCTCTAAAATTCATAGGTAAAATAACATTTTTTTAATCCCAAATAATTCACTGTGAAACCTTGCTCTATTTATGAGGAAGGAGCTAGGCTACCCACATCAATATTTGATAATGTGTTCTGCCAAATTAGTCAGAGACAAATTAGTCATGACACTCTACAGAAAAAGCCTATTTGGGTTTCTATGAAACCATTTATCAGGCATGGTATTATGATGAACAATACATCAAAACGTGGTGCCAGAGGACCAACTGCAGCAAGAGTTCTATCTTTTCATTTTTTTGTGTAATTCCACGCTGCATAAAGATAATTTGCCCCCTCAGGAGAACAACATACTCATGCAAGCTTGTGCACTGAAATCATCTTGCCAGATTATTCCCCCAAACTAGGACTAAGCAGATTTTATGTATTATTAGTTTGTTTTCAACTCCCACCAACTTTTTCACCACTGTGTCAGTCAGCAGAAAACCACAGAAATTACTGGATATGTTAGATTTTAATAGGGATCTCCCCCATGCTACCTGTTCTTGGCCCACTGCATCTGCTCTCTGCTTGAATTCATTTTCTGCCTACGACCTTATAAATTTGTATCCCCTCCAAGTATACAGAGCAGCTCATTGTCTTAGTTTACACCTGTAGCATCTGCAGCTTGCTAAATGGAGAAAAATGATTAAAATGTACATACTGCAGCTGTCTTGAATGTCTGAACAACAAAGATAATTCCGTGACTGGCATCATTTTTTAACAACTCTCCTACTGGTTTGTGTGTCTTTGTGTGCTCATTTTCAGGCGTTATTAAAGATTTGATTGCATGCCATTTGAAACCTCTGGGAGAGCTATTGTCCAGCATCTGACACTTCATCGCTCATCTAAGGAAAGGCTTCTAAAGCCATTCAATGCAATTGTGCTGCTGGGCTGATATGGACAATAAAATATTTCCTTGTAGACCAAATTCTCTTCCTGGAGCTCAATGAAATGCAAGGCAGAACTAACAGCAATATGCTTAAGAAAAACATCCATAAAATGTGCAAGTCTGAACAATCAATTCCTTTCAAAAAATATATATATTCAGTGAAAGGCCTGAAAGGAAGGTCTTATGAAGGTAAATTAAATGCATTACCTGCCACTACTTTGTTTCTATTCTATGTGGAATAAAATATTAGTAGGTATAGAATATATCTACTAAAGTTGAAAGTCAAAGTGAACTCTAATGATATTTGGATGCTCATGAGCTCAAAATTTTTTTTCCATCTCTTCTGATCCTGCCTGATGTTGAATGATCTGAGTGAACAGAATAGAACAAGTGCTTCTCAGAAGTACTTGCAGCTTTGTATATTTAGTATTTTCTATACGACCTTTGGCTTTGGTAACAGATTCAAATTCTGGTAGGGGATGAGAAGAAATGAGGGAATGATTAAAAGCACCAGAACAATTCCAATTTGCATCTGGAGAGGCCAAGTCATGACTACTGAGGTCTACAGGTCCTCTGTGAAATTTAAGGCATCAGAGAGTGAAGTGGCAGAAAGGTTTAGAACAACTTCAAAATTTAATGTCTGTATTTAATTACGTTTTATCCAATACATATTACAAAAAATAGAGGGAATGCCATTGAAAGGAAACTGGAGGAGAAGTGGAAGCTCTATGGCTCAGATCACTGTTATTAGGATTCACAAAAATCTACAGAAAGTAAGAGTATTTACAGTCTGCCTGCAGGCAGACTATGACAGCACTTAACATTGTCCTTTTACAAATCATCACAGAAAAATTCACAGTAAAGTTATTTTCCAGTTTCTGCGGGAGGAAAGGGGCACAAAGGAGCCATCCCTCCCATAAATAACCAATAAGAGCTAGAACTATTTGCTGGGAAACCAGCAATTTCTCACTTGAATGTCTGTACTTCTTTTCAACACGGGGTCTTCACAAAATGACTTTTTATTAACACAGAGATGGTGTTTGAGATTGTACTCACTGGTAGCATTCCTAAAGAGTAATCTATGATCAATAATAAGCTCCCCCAACTCAGATTTCAGAATATCCTGGCCTGTTGGAACCCTGGAGGCTGAGAACTTCAGGCTTTCTGTGCTAAAAGGCACTGACTCTCAGGCAGGCACTGCATTTGACCTGAGGCTGTGGAACAGATTTCCAAAATTGAGTGACAGCACTGGGGTTGTGGGTGTGTGGTTTGAATGGTATTGTGTGACCTCACAGGATGAAAAACTTGGAATTTGGGGTTTTATGGTCATATATATTGGGCAAATGGAGGATTTTGGGTGTTGGCTGAGTTCTTCTTTCACCTTCTTCTTGGTTTCGGGTATTTTTTTCTAATTGGGTGAAAAGGTCCACACTGCAAACCTTGGGTGATCATTATTGGGTTAAAAGTATAAATAATACAGGTATCATTTCATTATTAGGTGATTATCACCTAAATAACCTTGGAAAGAGTTAGAGGCCTCCATTTTACCTCCATTTTCTAACTCCCTAGTTAAAGCTCACTACTCAAGAGACTGTAACAGATAAGAATTAATAAACACCAAGTCTGTAGATGTGTGTTAATCCCAGCTCTAACACAAAGAAAAGAAACCAACACTGGCCAAAGGAGGCTGCATTAGCCCTCCCAAAGGAGTCATGAGCATTGTTACCAACCACAGAAGCTGGAGGCACTGTGAATGCACTGCTTTGAATGGGCAAAGCTTGACAAGTTCTTTCCCACATGAAATGGTACCATGAGCACAATGTGGGACTGAGCATAAGAATTGCAATAAAATGCCTTGGCTTGTGAAAAGAGTAATTTGTTTCAAATTATTTCTAGAACAATATTCCTAAGTCAGATTTATGCAGCTGGTATTTGAGGGAGCATTCCCTCTATTAAGACAGTGCTGGAGAGATCGGAATTGCTTTTCTTCATAATTATTACAGTTATTTACAGATTCATAGATTATTAAATTCCACATCTCCTACAGGAATCAAAATACTGATTGCATTCCAGAACTCCTTCAGAAATTTCCATTGAAAGGAAAGAAATCAAAGCATCACATTCACTTCTCTTGACTTCCATCAATAATGGAAGGCATGATCTTAGAAACTTTTCAGGCTATGGAAACCAGATGAAAACAATCAGGTAATTCTTTTCCATCAAACTAGTCTGAGACTCTTCATGACACTGAGAGAATTCATAATTTCTGAAGCCATTCTCTGCACTCATTCCTTCTAAGAAAAAGGAAAAACTCTGCTAACACAGTTCTAGAGCAAATTCCATAAACAAGTAACCTAGAGGACTTAATCACCACAATAATTTACAGCTCTCCCTGTAAAATCTGTCATAAGGGGAGAAAAAAAAATGAAAATCTTTATTCAAGCTTTTTTCTACAAATCTCATCTTTGAGATATTCATAAATACCACATTCCCCTTCTTTTTAGAAATCTGTGCATTTGTGCCACTGCCACACACCTCAGGAAGAAAGAGCTCAGCTATAAAAAAAAAAAAGGAAAAATAATTTAAGCTCTAGAGATTTTAATGTCCCTCTAAGAGACAGGAAAATTCAACTTGACCTGAAAGCTCATGCTGCAACCTAATTGGTAGTCTTGTTACAACAAAAATCCTTACCCACTGTTTATGTTTTGACTAGATAATTTTCTGCGAGGATATAAACCAGACAAATCCACTTTTCCTTCAGGCTGGTTGTAAGAGAAGGTCAGGGGACCTTGTTCTGATGCATTTAGATAAAATACTGTCACATCCACAGCTGCCATAAATCACCATCGTTCCACACACCTTAAGAAGCTACAAGGACTAAACTGTCTGAACAGCTGGACTGTTCTCCTTATATGTGCAAAAATCTTACAATTTAATATATCCACAATAAATTTCAAGACGTGAAATAAAAAATTGACCACAGTTTCCCTCCTCTGACTTCATGATTTGGCTAAGCAGTATTTTGAAATACTGTCAGAACCATTCTTACAAGACGAACCCTTGGCAAGCCTTCAACATTTGTCAAACGTTGATTTAATTATTTTTGGTTCATGCGAGTTATTAAATTTTTAATATGCTAAAATGTGGCCATTTCAAAATAAGCACAGTAAGTAGTTTACAATTCAAATAGATTCAGTTAATTTCATTTAAGAATGGAAACGAAGCTTTTAGTTCCCCACAAGTCATAAGCATACTTTTACTTACAAAGTAAGTTAGAAGAATTAGAACATTAAACGTTCCTGAGAACAATTAATTTACAATTTTAGCCAGGGGCATTTGTAGCCACCATTTGCAAGACAATAAAATGAACGGAAACAAAAAACATTTGTATTCAATTCCAAATTATCAATTTCCTACCATTAAGATTTCGCATTGACATAATTCTTGCCTTCTGGCTCTTTTCTGAGTCAATTATATAATCTGCATTTGACAGAAATAAGATTTGACTTAGATACTGCAATTTCATCAACATAAAGATGAAATTATGTCTTGGTGAAAACAAAAACAACTAAGGTTGGTAAGACAGCTCAAGTTTTGCAGTGACTTGTCTCCTGTGCTTCTTTCCCTTCCCAGTACATTGATGACCTTCCCAATGTTTGATTATTTAACACACTGCTGTGGTTTAGGCTTTTTCTGCTCTCTCATCCCCCTTTATTACACAGCTAAATGAATATATTCCTTACAAATGTGCAATGTGGGGTTGTGCTTCGTGTCAGGTAGAAAAAGATGGCCTTTGTAGTTATGGTTGTGAAATGTGTAGAAAAGGCCATAAGATAATTATAAAAACATCTGTTTAATGAACAAAACGGAAAAAGCATGGAAAGGGGCTTTGGAAGTAATATTTTGCTTGTTTATAAGTGACTCATGTGAGCCTATAAGGTTTTTAATAGAAGGTTTGAACTACAGCTTTAGCATATATATAGAAAGGATTGTAATCACCCAAATAGAAGGAAGTGAGCTATTCCAAACTAAAATTAAGGGTCCTGGGAAGAGGAGATGGACCAGCACCTGGAAGCTGGACCTCACCAACAAAACTGATTTATAGACTTGAAGAGGAAGACCAAATCTCTCATCTTTGGTGTTTTTCTTCAGAAAAAGGAAATCTGGATGCCACCACCACTAATTTATGTCCTGGGAACCTCATCATCACAAGATGTTATTTCTGACCTCACTGATTTCACACCTTTTGAACTATAGAAAATTTAACATCACCAATAGAAATTGATCACAATGGGTATAGAAATTATATTTCAAAAATAGAAATTAGGAGGAAACTAGAAAAAAAGGTTGCTGAGAAGTGCTTATGGAAAATCTCAATAAATACCAGCAGAAAATCAACAGTCGGTGTGCTGTTCCAACAGTTGGAGGGGAAACCCCCACTGTACCCAGCACTGCTTTGCTCACACTTTACCATTCTGTATTAATTAATAAATTGATGGCTGCTTGATATATTGGCCGAGTCAAGCTCTTTATTTATAACACAAATATTTCATGAAGTTCTTCCTAACCAGTTCCTCCTTAGGTGCCTTAGTTCACATTCAGTTACAAATCAGTGAGTAATTTCTACTTCTCTGTAGAAGAGAAAAATCTATTTTTCAGCACTTGTTCTAGTGTCTTACCAAAATAAATAAAAAAACCAACAACAACCACAACCACCACTGCTTTTTTGTTATTAATGATGTTTCCTAACTGTGACTTCATAGATGAAAAGCTGCCGAGCCATGGAAGAATGGACAACCACCAAACTTGATCAGAGTGCAAAAATACTCCAACATCCAATCTACAAAAAAATGACCTCGTAGAGAACAATAGGAGCTATTTTCTTTGGTGTTTGCTTTTCCTTTGAAATCATGAAAATTCTCTAAACACATAATAAACCAGTTTCAGACACTTTTAAGTCACCAGCACCATTAAAAGAATAAATCAGAAAAGACTCCCCTGACAGAGAATCTGCCTCAGTGGGAGGCCTCCAGCAGCTAAACAGTATTAATGGTTTGAAAATTCCAACGCAGACTCTCAAGGAGAACACATCCTTTGGACCACCTAGCAGTGATTCTGTGTGATTAATAATCAAGGAACGTTAGGAACACCTTCTAATAGGAGTCATTCTTTACATGGCAGCAATTACAATGAATATGATTGAAAAAATATTAGGAAAAATAACCCTTTTGTGCTTCTTAGGTTTTAAGCAATTGTTCCCCATCAGAATATTTTTGCCTATTATACGCTTCAGTAATTCAGTCTGCTTCATAGAATTCTCCAACTTTTTGCACTGAGATACAAAACCCCTCAAAGATCCTCATTTTGCTTCCCCAAAATAAGCCTAAAAACCCTGTCTAGATTTAAAATGTTTATCAGTTACATGGCAAATAAATGCAATTAAAACCTAACAGATTTCCTTTTCTATTTTCTCCTAATTAAAAAGTGTCTAAGACAGACTTTATAAGTTGTAGTTCCACAAAAGATCACAATACTCAATTTTTTTTTGCATATTTCAAAGACCAAGTTGGGTGCAAAGAATGGAAGAAGTAGGTGCAATCACAAGCTGACAACAGAAGAAGCAACAAAAGCAAGAATTGTTCACTTATCTACAAAAATGACATTTCAGCACTTGACAAATAAAATTCCATCACTTAAAAAATATCTTTAAGGGTAATAATGAATGGTGAATATTGTCAAAGCATGATGGGCTTGCCCTATTTCAGAATCTGTACTTTTAGGTGTTTTTTTCCTAAAGTGGATTTTAACCATAACTGGGGAGTCTGAATCAGAAGTAGGACACTAAGGAGAAGTTTAAATAATGTTAAATACATAAATGCACACTTAGGGTCACTTTTTAATGCAGAGAAGCCATGCAGAGCATTCAGCCTTTTTCACAGCTAATTCATCTCAGAGCAGACACTTTAAAGTGACAAAAAAACCCCACATAAATTCTAGTAAAACCACCTTTTTAGAGTTTTTTGTGTCACGCATTTAAGATTTTACAAGGCATGTATCCACGAGAAGTTACTTTTTTATCTTTTTAGCATATTTGCTCTTGAACACACAATAAACCTCAGAGAAGAAATGGCTCCTGTGCACTGTGCTGAAGGGAGCTTTGAAAATATCAGCAGTGTAAGACAACTTTAAAATGCAAGGCTGGAAATTTACTTCAGAAGTGTTGTCTTGTATTACCTAACTTATCAATCATCAGATGATGCCTTAAACAGGCAGCGTCAAAACACATCAAATAATATCCTCTAAGTCATTTATATTTTACTCACCAGGAGGGAGCACTGAGGACTGTGAGGATCCACACAAATTACTGTCTTTAACTTGCAATAAAAGAGGTCTGAGATGGTTTATCTCTTCTGCATATCCTATTTCCAGGAGACAGGTTTAATGTTTGAAATACTGACTCATTTCTCTTATTCTAAGAGAAGTACAGCCAGGAGCAACAAAAAGCACTATACAATACAAAAAAAAAAAAAACCCCAAAACCAAAAAAACCCTAAAAAAACCCCAAAACAAAACCCAACAAAACAAAACCAAACCAGCAACAGAAACAAGCTTCTGCACCCACACTTCTCAAATTTAAGGAGAAATGGTCTCTTTTAAGGAACTTAATTGGAGGCTCCTCCCACAAACTCAGGTGAATTTCTTTGCTCCCAAATCTGATCAAGAATTGCTGGCACCTGATCCTGCAGAGTTTTCTGTCAGATATTCCTTTAAGACCATTTTAGAGACATTTAATCTGAAAGTTCACAGGCTTTATTTCAGTAGGCTTACAGTCAAATATAAACTCCATATAGTTCTATATTAACTTCGTAAAATGATATTTCAGGATAATGCGTTTCATTATTTTTTGTTTGAATACAATATTCAAAACTGAACACTGGAGTACAGTGTTCAAATAAAAATATTCAAAACCAGGAAATGGAAAAAATATTTATTAATGATTCAGTTCTTTCAGACTGGTTTTTCTCATTTCACGGAAAACTCAAAATCTAATTTTATGTGTAAACAAACACACGTCAAAAATTTCCATGGGCAATCTTCAAAATTTTAAGAACTGAGGCAAATATAAGTACTTTGAAGCTGAGGACTCCTAAATCTTTTAAAGAGAAAAGCATAAAAAATAAAGCATATAAGAAAACAATAATGAAAATGATCCCATTTAGATTAGAACATTCTAGGTCTGTTCTTTACAATTATGTTCTCAGTTAAAATTCAAATTATCTCCTTCCTCTTCCTCTCATCTGCCTTCCAGTCTGTAGCAATGTCATCACCTTCAGAAATTCATTTCCTTCAGACATTGTCAATATGGATAAAAATTATGTATCTCTTTTACCAACACAGGGAAAATAACCCCAAGCACTGTAGCAATTAGTTATCTTGGAAGCTTTAAAATAACAATAATGAAAAAAAATATTAAAAGCTGTTATTCTTGTATCACAATGCCCTTCAGTAGCAAAGGAAGGCCATCACCCAGGAAGCCTCCATTTCCATCAGATCTACCCACTGAAAACTGCAACTTTGACTTTAAACTTTAAATTTAATTGAATTTGCTGCTGCAACTGCATGAAGCATATCCACATTATTTCTTATTTAATTTACTCTGATGATGATTTGAGTCCCTGAGTCCTACACCAGTCCCTGCAAAGCTGGTCTTGGCCAACAAGGGATATCTTTATATTTACTGTATCACTTTGCTCATCACTCTCTCCTAACATGAATTGTACAATGTTACTGATTTACCAGTTAACTCTCTGGCTGTCCCTTGCCAATAGAGAATTTTTGCAGTGAAAAATACCTGAATTTAATTGAATCTTGGACCATTTCCACTCTCCTTGACTGTATTATCCACCTTCACCTTGGCTTCTACATATTTTCAATCTAAACACTTAAATATGCAAAACAGGGACTGTAAATTCTGCATTTTATTTTATGAAGCAAAAAATCTCCTTGCTAAAATCAATGTTTATTCTGTATGGAGTAAAAGGACATTCCTACAACTTTAATTGCAGGCATAAAATGACACTCAGATTTTTATATTGGCCGTGCTGCCTGTATTAAGCAACAAAAACCTCAGAACTTCAGAGGACAAAATGGATAATATAAGGTCAGCTTCAATTAATATGATGAGAATTAAATTATTACATGAATTGCAACCATTGAACTGTTTGATTTTTACAGGCATAACTTTAAAACAAAATATCACTCTGCAGACTGGGAGAAAGAATTTCATTTTGACATATCCTATTTATGAACTGATTTCCCCAAACTGTGCAGGATGGTGACAGAATTAAACACCTCCAGTAGGCCTGGTGGAGACTCCACTACCTTGATGTGTATCAGCAAAACAATTTCATGAAGTACCTACAGTGTTTACATGGATATTTTCATCTACTCTGGATCTCGAAAAAGCACTTTAAATGAAATGTTTTTTAGCTGCCTTATCACCTGGTTGTTAATTGCAGCTCTGCACAGAAAAGTAGAATTTGATCCATAACAAGGATGTTCTTAATTTAATCTATTGTCAGGTTTCAAACTGGGATACTGTTCAGCGATGTAAATGCATGCACTTATTTTCATTGCCTAAATTAATCCTGAAAATCTGCACTTCAGGCTTCAATACCCATAAATGGATTTGCTGTAAGGATGACAAACAGTGGTGAACACACTGTCTGTGTGCCTTTAAAATGAGGGCACACAGGTAAGCAGAAACAACACTTCAAAAAGCCCAACATGAATAAATTAACATGAATATAACATGAGTGTTCATGCATTTATCCCAGCAATATCCCACAGTGCCCACATGCAGCTCAGTAAGATCAAACATGTGCTACACATGGAGAGTATTCACAGTTCAAGGAAAGAACAATTGTATTCTGTTAGAGAACATGGTTTCACCACTTAAGTGAAAGAAAAAGGAGCAAATGGCTTAGCAAGACAACTCCATTCATCTTCCCTGACCCTCTGAGGCCCCGGGGCTGGGGAAGTGAAGCAGGTTAGATCCTGTCCTGTGCCAGGGAGCTCCTGCAGAGCAGCAGGATCACACAGCATCCTTCCATGCTGGCAGGGCTGCAGGGCACTGCATCCTCAGAGCCCCAATTAAAAACATTTGTTCTGTGTTTAGCCAGAGAGCTCCTCATAGCAGACATGGATACAGAGATGGGGAAGAAAACCATGGAAAAATTCATGTTGTCAAGGAGAGATCATGAAGCAAACCCGTGCAGGAAAAGGCATCAAAGCTGTTCCTGTCTGGCTGTCACTGGGCTGACCTGTAACCGCTGAGATCTCCTTTTCTTCTAAAGCAAAATATCATCCCTGCCCTGCTGAAATAAGTCAGCCAAGACTCCATCATCTTCATGCAGGAAAAGCCAATTCTTTATTTTCACAACTCCTTTTATACAGTTTTTATAGACCTCGTGTGGACCTTTATTTGGTTAATGGCTTTCCTGCCAATTACTCCATTGGTTAGCAAAAGGTATTTCACTTGTCCATCAAATCTCTCTATTCTTGGGTTGTTTACATATTTTCTTTACTGATTTTCATGGGACAAATCCCTTGTTATTGCAGGTGCATTTGTTTTTCAACCCAGGAATAAGTTGTTATGTTAACAAGTTTCCATACCAAGATTGCTTTCACATGGGTACTTTCAAATTGCTTCAGTACTCTTAGAAGAGATGACACTTAATTTATTATATAATCAATATTATTTAGATCTATAAATATATATAATGTTAAAACATAACTGTTATATTATTACACAATATATAATTAATATACAATTACTATTATAATTATTATATATCAATATATAACTTATTATTTTATATCAGCCATAATTTAATGGAGCAGGCCTGATTTTCTGAAGCCTTTCTTTTATGGTTCTTCTACCTGTCACAGCACTCCCCCACAAGTCCCAGAGTCCCTGACACGTCCTCATCACCATTCCTGGGAAGAGGAGGAAGGGACAGGAGATGTGGGGCCTCCTCCTGGAATTACTGCTAAGGGGATGGAGGGTGGAGAATCCCAACCTCTGAGTGGGATTCTGGAGTGACATCCAGCACCTGCTTGGGTATCCTGGTTTTGATGGGATTTTAGCTGTGAGGTCATGGACTCCATGTGCTGTGTTTTGGTATGATATAAATAGACTTAACAGTTTATGAAACAAAATGGTGAAGAGTATAATCACACAGACACATTTAAATATATCTTAAATGAATAAATAAAGAAAGAAAATCCCAAACCAAAACAAACAAAAAACCCCAATAAAACCCCATAAAACCAAACCCACAAAACCCTGGGAGAAACCCAAATCCCAAAACTTCTCAGCATTAAAAGATCATGAGTTTAGAAAACTCCAGGTTTAACATAAACTGATTTAATTGTTCTGGATTGTGCTGGTAAACACGAATCAAATCTTTCATGTTCGCTTAAACACTGAGAGCTGATCTAGTCACAAAGAATAATTCTGAAGGACTTTCTTTTTTTTTTTTTTTAATGTGTACAAATAATACCTTGAAAAAAATTCATCAGAATTCATACTATGTTTTTTTAATCAACTTAAATAAGCCATTCTTGACTTACTCCCAAGCTGAGGCTCTGTGATCCATCTTTTTTTTGCCTGGAGGATTTTTTGCAGTGAAGTCACAGGCTCTTGAAAATAAAGTATTCTAATGAAAACTCTGTGAGAACCTGAAATATAGCAGCAGGAATAGTGCCCTTGAGTATTAAGAAAAAGTTCATTTGGCTACTTTAAAAGCAGAGTAATGGCCAAACAAATGACATCAAACCTAAAACACAACCTCATTTTAACAGAAGAGAATAAATTCATCATCCTGGCAGTCAGTAATTTCATAAAAGCTCCTGTTCTCATTATGCCTGTTAGTGTTTTAACTACAGATGAAAAATAGAAACAATTTTAGGCTATTCCTGGCAGGCTGAAGTAGGTCTAAGGGTAGCTAACCAGATGGAAGAGGTTTACTTTTAAAGCACTATATTTTACCTTCCGTTCCCCCTGGCACTGAGAGAGAGAGGAGAGCACTTCTGAAAATTCCAGGCTCTGCTTGGAGAGGCAGTAATTTATGTTCAGCTAAAATGATTTTAAATAGGCTGCGGTTGCTGCTGAATTTACTACAATAAAAACAACTGGGACACGTTTCGTGTGGCACAAGAAATGGCTGGGAAAACAAATGGGAAGTTTTGAAGAAAATTAGTTCAGGTTTGTGCAGGGAAAGAAATCGTGGCTTGAGAACATGCATGGGTTCTGTACTGAAATACTGAAACACTGAAATACTGAAATACTGAAATCCTGAAGCACTGAAAAAATACTGAAATACTGAAACACTGAAATACTGAAATACTGAAACACTGAAAAAATACTGAAATACTGAGATAATACTGAAATACTGAAATAATACTGAAATAGTGAAATACTGAAATAGTGAAACACTGAAATACTGAAATAATACGGAAATACTGAAATAATACGGAAATACTGAAATAATACGGAAATACTGAAATACTGGAATACTGAAATACTGAAACACTGAAATACTGAAACACTGAAATACTGAAATCCTGAAATCTGAAATACTGAAACACTGAAGCACTGAAATACTGAAATCTGAAATACTGAAATACTGAAAGACTGGAAGACTGAAATTCTGAAATTCTGAAACACTTAAATACTGAAATACTGAAACACTGAAATCCTGAAATCCTGAAATCTGAAATACTGAAATACTGAAACACTGAAATACTGAAACACCAAAACACTGAAATACTGAAATTCCAAAATTCTGAAACACTGAAATACTGAAACACTGAAATAATACTGAAATACTGAAATACTGAAACACTGAAATACTGAAACACTGAAACACTGAAATACTGAAATACTGAAACACTGAAATACTGAAATACTGAAACACCGAAACTCTGAAATTCTGAAATACTGAAACACGAGGCCATGGGGCAGGGCAGGATTATATGGAACATTTAGTTATTTAAATCTGCTGGCAGGAAAACCCCTACTTGTGGAGTAGTGATGAAATTGTTGTTCTCTTGGGCTGTGGTTTGAATCCTACCTGAAGTACTTGAAAATCAATCTTGCCTTCTGAGCATCCAGTACAGAGCTGTTATTCTCAGCCCTAGCACCTGCTGGGCCATTAATGAATGATGTGCAGTATAGGGTGTGAAACATTCATTCAGCAAAAATCTCTGTCCATTTAGGAGGCCACAGCCAACAGGACCCAGCTGACCCTTCCTGCTCCATCCCTCTGATAAAAAACCCCTGACAATATTAACTGGATCCAGTTCTGATCACACTGATACCAGTATAAATAGTATAAATTCAGTGAGGGTGAGAAAAGCAGAATTCTCCCTATCCAAAGAAAGTTCATCACAAAAACTGCAGATTTGTCAATCACTTTATCTTGAAATTGTCATTAAAACCTCTTTCAGGCATTTAGTAATAAAATTATACTTAGGAAAATGCCTCGTGTTTCAGTATTTCAGTATTTCAGTATTTCAGAATTTCAGAATCTTTTACCATGCAAAAAAAAAAGTTTAATATTTGGATTTTTTTTTCTTTTTTTTTTTCTTTTTTTTTTGTGGCTCCCAACATGAGATACTTGACAAGAAAAAAAATGTTTTTAGCTTGACTGTTAGGGACCTAATAATAAGTTTCTAAATTTTCCACCAAACTTATGCGAAGTGTCTAAAATAAATTGCAATAAAACCTAAGAGAAGACATCGAGGAAATCTAGCAAAGAAGTTATGATTATCCAATAAATCAGAAGTTTTATTGCCCAGAGTGTTAAAGGATGCAGTTATCAGCATTCTGCAATTGAAACTTGCAGAAATGACATATTTGAGCCCGTAGCTTTTCTCTTTTTGTACTTGCACTGCCTTGGTTTAAAGGAGCTGAGTGAAATCCACGGGGGAAGATTTTCCTTCTGATATCCTGCCCAGCACCAAGAGCTGGGCTCTGATAACTTCCTGATATGGCCACTTGCCTGGAAGGCATCTTGGTCTTTTTCATTTATATCAAACTGAATAGAAGTTCCTTTGATATCCAAGTTTTTAAGGGATAAAGATCAAACTTACATCTTTAGAGTGAAAAAAAAAAAAAAATAAGCAAAGCTAGATGAGGGTTCCAAGAAGATGGAAAACTGAACAAGAAACTGAAACTGGGAATGAAGATTCTGGAAAAGAAAACAGAAACATCCAACCATGCACAAACCTAAAGGTTTGACAAAGACAAAATGTGCAGATAAGCAGCAGGAATTTGTCTTATACAAATTTATTTTAGGCTAACAGTTCTGATAGTTTTCCTTCCATACAGACAGACCAGTGGCTTTGCACAGTTCACTGACTATGACACTCTGCCCTTACACAGTTTTAGAATTTTATGACTTTTACCTTATTTTTAGATAGTTGCTTTAGTTTTGTGATGCAGTGACTACCAGAGTGCTTTCTTATTTCTGCCACTTATAGCTGTGGAAATGTATCTGCATTTTACTGCAAATAGTCCAGCATGAATAAACAGGGAGGTTAAGCAGATATTCTGATATTATTTTCATTGCACAATTTTAGCAATAATGCTCCTGGGACTTGTCCATCTACTGCAGGGACTATATCACCTATTTGTACTTATTTTGAGCAATGACCTCTTAAATATTTGTGCATTTCTGTGCCCATGCGGTTCAGTCTGTAGGGCACACAGAAATGGAGGTAAAGATCAGGGCAGGGGTCAATAGTTGAGACTGAAGAGGTGCAAGAAAGATTCTAAAAATACAGTTACAACTTGTAGTCCTTCCCATACATCTTCTCATTATGAAAACAAACAAACAAACAACCAAACAATCTAAAAAACAGCCAGCAAAAACCCATAGAAATAAACTCAACAACTTTATTGACCACTTGTCTGGGAGGTTAAGCAGATATTCTGATTTTATTTTTGTTGCACAATTTTAACAATAATGTCCTGGGACTTGTCCCTCTACTGCAGGGACTATATCACCTATTTACACTTATTTTGAGCAATGACCTCTTAAATATCTGCTCATTTCTGTGCCCATGTGTTTCAGTCTGTAGGGCACACAAAAATGGAGGTAAATATCAGGGCAGGGGTCAATAGTTGAGACTGAAGAGGTGCAAGAAAGATTCTAAAAATACAGTTACAACTTGTAGTCCTTCCCACACATCTTCTCATTATCAAAACAAACAAACAAACAAACAAACAAACAATCTAAAAAACAGCCAGCAAAAACCCATAGAAATAAACTCAACAACTTTATTGACCACTTGTCTGGGAGGTTAAGCAGATATTCTGATTTTATTTTTGTTACACAATTTTAACAATAATGCTCCTGGGACTTGTTCCTCTACTGCAGGGACTATATCACCTTTTTATACTTATTTTGAGCAATGACCTCTTAAATATTTGTGCATTTCAGTGCCCATGTGGTTCAGTCTGTAGGGCACACAGAAATGGAGGTAAATATCAGGGCAGGGGTCAATAGTTGAGACTGAAGAGGTGCAAGAAAGATTCTAAAAATACAGTTACAACTTGTAGTCCTTCCCACACATCTTCTCATTATGAAAACAAACAAACAAACAACCAAACAATCTAAAAACAGCCAGCAAAAACCCATGGAAATAAACTCAACAACTTTATTGACCACTTGTTTGGGAGGTTAAGCAGATATTCTGATTTTATTTTCATTGCACAATTTTAGCAATAATGTCCTGGGACTTGTTCCTTTACTGCAGGGACTATATCACCTATTTATACTTATTTTGAGCAATGATCTCTTAAATATTTGTGCATTTCAGTGCCCACGTGGTTCAGTCTGCAGGGCACACAAAAATGGAGGTAAATATCAGGCAGGGGTCAATAGTTGAGAAGAGGTGCAAAAGGATTCTAAAAATATAATTACAACGTGTAGTCCTTCCCACACATCTTCTCATTATCAAAACAAACAAAAAACCCCAAACAAACTAAAAAACAGCCACCAAAACCCCATAGTAATAAACTCAACAACTTTATTGACCACTTGTTTGACTTTCATGAGTGCTGGCTGTACTGAAGTTTCTCACAGGAGTCATTAACAGTATTTCATCCTTGCCACGTAAGCTGCAGTTGTGTAATCCAGCTAATTAGGATGGAGTGCAGATGATGTTTCACTCAGCAGCAAATGATGCTCCTGAATCCAGTATTTCATCCCTAGTTTATGATTTAAAATACCAACACCAAATTATTAACATAACACAACACTTACCAGCTAATAACACTCACTCATCCTGGGCATTGCACATTTGGGTTTTACAACATGCAAGTAACAGTTGTCAGGTCGTGTTCATCTCAGGGCAACTCAGCTCTCTGGGCAAGACAAAGTTTTACTTCTCCAAAGATAAAAGGAGACAGACTAAGAAATTAATCTAGTAGCTGTAAAAGGAAGCCAGGGGAGCAGTAATGGAGCCAGGGGGAGACCCTTGAAGATGTGGCTGGTAATTGCTGCTGACACCAGAGAGTCCCAGTGATTCCAGAGTGCTGCTAATTCCAGCTGCTGCAGCCCCCTGCAGGCTCCTTTGTCCATCAGAGATGATGTGGCCACAGCCAGCTCGCTGCCCAGTGCTCTGAGGTGTGCAAAGCACCCAGAGTTTGGGCCATTTGTCCCATGGCAGTGCAAGTTGTGCAATGCAAGATCCGGTATCGCACAACTGGAAGTCAGAACCCCTAAATTAGGGAGCTCTGCTGGCTTGTCTAAGGCAGGTAGGTCCTGGAATTTTCTTTCTGAGAATCCCATAATTAGGGGCTTTTTCCTCACAAAGTCCTGTACCAGGGTTTGAAAAGTGAACAGAACTTGCAGCCTCACTTTTTAAAGATGTTTATTCAGTTTTTATCTCAAGGTCTGCCCATCACCAGACACCAGGCTTAATGTGCTGAAAAACACAGCTGGCAAGAACCTCAGACAGAGGATTCAAGGTGGTTTTTAAAGATTTCTGACCCAATTAACTCTTAAAACGTGCTATATTTATAGTTTTGTGCCAATAATCACTACCTATTCTAGTTAACTTCCTAAAGACTAAATTATCAGTTATTACTTCTGGTCGTTTAATTTCTGAGAACATATTTTAATGTTATCACTGGCAAGTTCCATTAAAAAACCTCCCAAGGGTTTAGTGCGATAATGTCGCTTTTAAAACCTATTTGTTTGGTATCCAGAAGAAAAACCCCTCTCTTGGTGAGACAAATGGCCTGCAAACACCTGTAAATTAGAGCAGGATATAGAACAAGGTGGCATTTATCAGTAATGCTTTATCCTGCACTACTGAGCACGTTGGCCTCAGACCAGCCAAACAACTAATGGGCTTTTCACTGTACAGTGATTAATTCATGCATAAATTCTTTAGGTTGTTAGAGAGAGCTCCAGCAGAGAGATTTTATAGGAAGCATGTCAGGAAATGCACAGTGGGCTTGCAACTTTGCCCTAAAGTGTGGACAAATGAGGTGAAATGAGGTGAAATTCACACATTCATGAATGAATTCATACAGAAACTAGGTGAAATTCATATGTTCATTCATTATTTCATACAGAAATGAGGTGGCATTCATATGTTCATGAATTAATTTATACAGGAATGAGGTGAAATTCATATGTCCATTAATGAATTCATACAGAAATGAGGTGGCATTCATATGTTCATGAATTAATTCATACAGAAATGAGGTGATATTCATATGTTCATGAATTAATTCATACAGGAATGAGATGAAATTCGTACGTCCATCAATGAATTCATACAGGAATGAGATGAAATTCATATGTTCATGAATTAATTCATACAGGAATGACGTGAAATTCGTATGTTCATTCATTAATTCATACAGGAAACAGACAAAATGCCAGCATGGTTCAATGGAGCATCACAGAAACACTCAGGCTGGACCATGAGCTCATGCAGTGTCTTACCTGAACTCCTCCTCCTCCTCAGGACACACTGGGATGTGTTTCCCTGAGAAGTGTGGACATGATTTTCTGAGTCTGAGATAATTTTTAGCTTGCTAACCATTGCTAGCTCTTTCCCAAGGGAAACCTTTCAGCAGTTTTCTCTTCCCAAAACAACTTTGTGTAAATAAATAATTATCTTTTCTCATAATGTTCTAAGTAAAAAATATTCCTTTTCTCATAACAACCTCTCTGCAGGTGTTGTTTGCTATTTCTGTAACTTAACCAATAGAGAGAGGTCTCAATCCCATGCACCAATAATGTGCCTTTTAGTGCAGCATGTTATAAAAGAGCTGAATGAATTGTAAATAAAGCTTTCTATTTCTCTTTTGCCTTCTGAAGAATTACTGGAGTCAATCATCTTTATTTTGTGTCCAACAATGACAGGGTAGTGCACATATATCTGAGATTTAAACCCAGAAACTCAGGCTTGGTGAAGCTTCAAATAGATAATCAGCAAGGGAGAGGATAATGAAAACAAACAAGCCAAGCACCATTATTGATTATGTGGGTTTCGTTAGTGAGGGCTGTATTTCTTTTAAAGGGCCTTTTCCCAGCTCAGCACATTGACCTCGACAATTGAATGTGAACAAAGTCCATGGCTTGGAGAGGATTGTAGCAATAACCCCACGCACCTCCTCAGTATTCATCTCTGACTCTTGGCTGCTTCATAAAACACAAATTCGAAGGCTGCAGTTAGCTGCTGTGCTACCAGGTGAAAACATAGAATAAATACACTGCAGTCATAAGGTTTTGTTCCTTGATTAACAATTAAGAGAAATTTAACCCAAAGGATCTCGACTGAATGATGCCAGAGTGCCTTTCTAGATCTGTGTGTGTTTGCACCATGTGCTGCATACAGGTGAGGGTGTGGGCCTGATATTTCTGTGTCTGAGAAAACTTTTAGTCTTCTAACAGTTGCTGTTTTCCCAAGAGAAAACTTCTCAACAAGGTTTTCTTCTCAAAAAAAATCTTGTAAAAACAACTATTCTTTCTCAAAACATTTGTCCCCAGGTGGTGTTTTTCTGTTTCTCCAGTTTAACCATTGGGATTAGAGAGGTGTCGTTCCTATTCACCAACCATGTTAAGTCTGTACCAGAACAACTTATAAAATAGTAGGAAGAGTTGGAAAATAAAAGGAAAATAAAGCTTTTATCTTCTTTGCCTTCTGAAAATAGTCCTGGAGTCCTTTGTCTTTCCTTCGTGTCCTACAGCGATATAAGGAGATCTCAGATGTACTTCTGTAAATTCTCTTTTTTGCTCTGCCAAGTTTGCTGATTAATCTTCTTTTTATCATTTTCTGCCACCCACAAGGCAGAACGAGCATTGGCTTGGACATGGGGTCCCAGTTTCCTTCATTATATCTGTGCCCATGCTGACCAAGTCAAACACCTCTGCTCCGTGGGGAAGGTGTAATGTTTTACCCTGGAAAACAGCAAAATTCTGATGTTTTACCCTGGAAAACAACAAAATTGTGAGTTTTGCCCTGGAAAACAACAAAGATGTGATGTTTTACCCTGGAAAATAGCAAATCTTGCAAATGAGAGATTTCATTATTCCTAGACAAGCCTACAGAGCTGTCTAGATTATATTTATTTGTATATATATGTAGAAAAACATGAAGCTCTGATGTGATACAGTTTTAAACATGAGGAGAACAAACCTTTAAATCACAGGCTTTAAGTTTTAGCAATTTCTTTTCTTTTTTTTTTTTTTAAATTTATTTTGCTCATTGCATTCACAATTTCACAAAAGTACTGAAACCTAACAAGAGCCCCCAAAACATGAGTTACTCACAAAAAAGTTACTTTTGAACTACAGCAAACCAGTATTTCTCCTCACAACAACCCTACACAGAAAATCACTCAGAACTCCAAATCTTCCAGGGCTTCAGTGCTAAAATACAGGGAGGCTGTCTGCGTGCCAGTCACTTGGAATCGACTCAAAAACTCTAAAATAACTGGGCGTTTCTATTTTTTACAAAATAGTCCTAACCGAAGGTGGCAGCTCTGTGCAGGAATGGGCTGTGCTGGGCTCGCTCTGAGTTTTTCCACGTTCCTGCTCTGCCCTCTCCTGGGGCTGCCAGCTCACTGCTGAGCCAGCCCACAGCAGGACAGACAGCCCAGAAAAACGGACTGCAAACCCGCTGGCAATCACTGCAACTTTCTGAATATCAAATTGAAGAGCTAAAAAAAAAACCCCAAACAAACAAACAATAAAAAAAGCCACCCAACTCCTTCTCCCTCAAAAAACCCTAAAACCCCCAACAAACCAAACCACACCAAACAAACACCCCCAAACCCCCCCAAACCCCCAAAACAAAGAAACAACAAAAAACCCCACCCCCAAACCCCCCCAAAAACCCAAACAAAAACAAACAACCCCCCCAAAACCCCACAAAAACCC
Organism: Acrocephalus scirpaceus scirpaceus; assembly: GCA_910950805.1. Classification (NCBI taxonomy): domain Eukaryota; kingdom Metazoa; phylum Chordata; class Aves; order Passeriformes; family Sylviidae; genus Acrocephalus; species Acrocephalus scirpaceus. Next base: position 4,533,875 of record OU383792.1, read on the forward strand.
AAAAAAAACCAACAAAAAACCCCACCCAACCCCCCCCAAAAACCCTAACAAAACAAAACAAACAAGCAAACAAAACCCCCCAAAACATCCAAAAACACACAAAAAAAAAACAAAACAAAAAAGAAGCTTAAAATGGTGTTACCATGAAATTTTTACTTTCATTTGAGAAAAAAAAGCACTTTTCTTCTAAATGTTTTAATTACAATATAACAGTAAACAACAGACCTGTGCCCAAATTGGTTTTAGCTTGTTAGCTCTTCGTTTTTTCTTCTTTCAATTTTACACTTTTCTTTTTTGTTGTTTTTTTCTTGTTTTTTGTTATATTACCTGAGTGTTCTCTTTCAAATTTGAGCTTCATGAAATAAGTGGAATCTAGTTTGTTTGTATTTATGTGGATTCGTAAACAAATCTTTTATTTTTAAAGCCAAAACTGTGTGCTGATTATATGGGTTTGTTTTAAATGGTATACTGTTTTTTAAAAATTTATTTATCAATGGAAAGAGGCATTTCTAGGTAATTTCTGTTTAATCACTGATTGCTGGCCCTCATTACATGTAATAGCTGAAGAACACTAAGGATGAGCTTTGTAAAGTGAAAATGTTTAAAAATAAAGCCTGAAATAGAATTTGGGAACCTGAAATAATCCTTTGTTTCCAAAGCTGATTAATTTTTCCATATTGTTTTGGGGCAAAACAATTCTAAACCACTTCAAATCCCATTCCAACCAGAACTGGAGCATTTCCAAAAATGGGGCACCCACAGCTTCTCTGGACACCCTGTTCCAGTGCCTCCCCAGCCTCACAGCAAAGCATTTCTTCCTAATCTAAACCTGCCCCCTGTCAGTCTGAAACCATCCCCCCTTGTCCTGTCACTACACACTCATGTAAAAAGTTTCTCTTCATCTTTCTTGTAGGCTCCCTTTAGACCTGGAAGGGTTGGATGGGTGGCAGAGTCCAATAGGATGAATTTAACAAGTCCAAGTTCCAGGTCCTGCGTTTTGGCCACAAAAAAACCCTGATGCTATAAGTTGGGGACAGTGTGGCTGGACAGGCAGAAAGAGACCTGGGGGCACTGGTGACAGCAGGTGGACAGGAGCCAGCAGTGTGCCCTGGTGGCCAACAAGGCCAAGGCACTTGGCCTGGATCAGGAGTGGTGTGGCCAGCAGGAGCAGGGAGGTCATTCTGCCCCTGGACTGGGCACTGGTGAGACCACACCTAGAGTGCTGTGTCCAGTTTAGGATGGACACTGAGTGCTGTGTCCAGCTCTGTCCCTCAGTTCAGGATGGACACTGAGTGCTGTGTCCAGCTCTGTCCCTCAGTTTAGGATGGACACTCAGTGCTGTGTCCAGCTCTGTCCCTCAGTTCAGGGTGGACGTTGAGACGCTCGAGCGCGTCCAGAGGAGGCAGCGAGGCTGGAGAGGGGCTGGGAACACAAACCCTGTGAGGAACGGCTGAGGGAGCTGGGCTGGTTCAGCCTGGAGAAAAGGAGACTCAGGGGTGCCCTCATCACTCCCCACAGCTCCCTGAAAGGTGCCTGTGCTCAGCTGGGCTTGGGCTCTTTCTCCAGGCAGCACTGACAGAACCAGAGGACACAGCCTCAAGCTGTGCCAAGGGAAATACAGGCTGGATATCAGGGAAAAGTTTTTACAGAAAGGGTGATAAAGGACTGGAATGGTCTGCCCGGGGAGGTGGTGGAGTCACCATCCCTGGATGTGTTTAAACAAAGCCTGGATGTGGCACTGGGTGCCAGGGTTTAGTTGAGGTGTTGGGGCTGGGTTGGACTCGATGATCCTGGAGTTCTCTCCCAACCTGGTGATTCTGTGATTCTGTGATACAGAAACTTCTCCAGGCTGAACAATTCCAGCTCACCCAGTCTTTCCTTGCAGCAGAGGTGCTCCAGCCCTTTAATCATCTTTGTGGCCTGTGGGTGCCCTAATTGGACACTGTCAGTTTTCCAGCATTTGTAAAAACTTTTATCAAATTGAGAAATAAAGTTGGAAGGTCACATAAGTACAGTTTGTTTTTTTAAACAGTGATGGCTTTTTTCTGATAACTGCTTTCTGATGGGGCAGGCAGCCTTTCGATCTGTTCTTTTTACAAGTTAAAAAGCATTCTCTTAATAATGCTTGACTGAGTAACTGTCACTTTACAGCAACCAATATCCATCAGACAAAACGTGTACATCTACTTCAATTACAGGCATACAGGAATGAGAGTTGCAAAAATAAAGCATTTAAGAGAAAACATGCCATCTTCATTTCCATGATCTTTGTTATAGACTATACACTCCCCAGGTGAGGCAGATCTCTTGTCTTGATGAATTTTGATCTGCACTGTTTAGAAAGCAGAGGCCAAAACTTAGACAAAAACTCATCAGCAATTCACCAAGGCACAGTATAAAGTGCTCTCCATGAGTTGTTCCTCTGCCATTTAGTTAATGCAGTGACCTGTTGTTCTGAGGATAAGTTATTAAGTAATGAAATAGGATGATTGGATTAAGCTAATTACTTGCTTTGAAATGACATTTGTACACAGATTCTTTGGCCTTGCCAGGATGAATTATACAACCTAAATGGTGGGGTTCTTTCATTCCATTTCACAGCTTTCAAAGCCACATTTTACCTGATAGATGGGATCACTAAAACTGTGATTAAAAAACCAAGTCACATAATACATTACTGCATTATGTGAATCTGTACCTGGAATCACACGCTAATCAATCTAGTCTAAGGTACATATTAATAAGTATAATTATAATAATAGGTCTGATCAGATTATTTAACAGAACTAATATTCTATGCAGAGGGAAACAGAACATAGGACTGCAGAGTTTTGTGTAAGAAATCCTACTGCCCAAAAGGCTGCGGTATGGAAAAGTGATTTTTTACTTCTGTTTGATTTTAGTGGTAAAAACACAGCTCAGAAAGTGAGAGAAGGCTTTACTGCAACCTGTCTGCTGGGGGCTCTTGGTGAACAGGCTGGAAATTCCCACTGATCATGCTCCTCATCTCCTATTTTCACTCTGTTTGCATGAGGAGAACAGTTAGTGGCTTTCTGGGTAGGAGAATATAAACCTGGTGGGTGTTTCAAATTTAATTCCTCAGCAGACTCAACTAAATGAGAAAATATTTCTGCGGTACCTCTTTACCTGTATTGTATCTCCCATTATCTTATTCCACCCTGGCTTCATCTTCATCCACTGCTTCTGACAGGAATTCTGACAGGAATAAAGGATCCATGATCAGTGCTCAGCTCTATCATTGCAGCCTCTGGCACAAATTACAGAGTGGCATCAGGGTCAAGAGGGGCAGAACATGTTGAAAGGGTGAAAAGAAGAGGAGGAGAAGAGATCTCACAGTGTAGAGGAAGAGAAAGGAATAAAACAAATGGAAGGAGCTGAAAAAAAAAGACCAAGATGTGCCAGGAGCAGCAGATCCTTGCCATGGGTCATGAATGGAGTGGCTCTGTGCACTTGTAGGAGAGAAATATCAATATACTCATCCCAGGTGAAATTTGGGCCTGTGTGCACCCACCAGGCAGCTAAGGACTGCTGTTTCTTGCATCAAAACCTTGGCCTCTTTTCCTCTTAAAAAATAAAGTAATTTCAGTTTTATCTGTCTTATTTTCATCTATTTTAGTTTGTAATTATTTCCTGAAGGAGAACTCAGTTCCTACAGAATGACTTGCTCTTTCCTTTTGTGTTGACTGCAAATTGAGTGTCACCCCAGACATTTATCTTGTTCCACGCTGAGATGTGCACTGCATCTCAGCTCTGATATATATGTTCTGGAAAGACCCCTACAAGAAATCAAATGTTCTGCTTCCCCTGTAAGATGTTGGGCTGTATCCTGGCTAATGTGAAAGCAATTCATCAAATTTGGCAGAGGGGTTTCTGCTATACCCCGGCAAGAATCAATCTTCAATGAAATGATGATCTAGTAGTGGAAAACACATAAACTCCGTGAAAATGGCTATAAAATAGGATCCTGCAGAGCTCAGTTAGAAAGGTGGAAATAGCAAAGCAATGAAGTTTGACAGAGCTAAAACACTGAAGGGTTTTTTTTTTTTGACTGTCAGCTTGCTGGAGTGAATTTCACCTAACCGAAAAAGGGCTCTCTTCTGTAAATATTATCTTTGCAATCCTAGTGAAATCTTGAACTGTGAACAAGAAGTGAGCACGCTTTTTTCTCGCTGTTCCTAATTATTTTTTATAGCACAGTACCACCTAGAGGCTCTCTTGCCCTCTGTGCTTGTTTCTGTGAGAAGTGAGAAGCAAAACTTTTGGAGTTTTTACCACTTCCATGGATAAGACAGGCACAGCATGAGAAAAAAGGATGGGAAGGATGGAATTCCTGCAGGAGAAATAAAGGCTCCAAAAGAGAATAGGAGCCAAATTTCCTCTGTCATTACATTTCTCCAGTACAAAATAAATAGCTACTCAAATTGATGCAAAGAAAATCTGAACCAGATTTGACTTGCAGCCCTTTTTATGTGTCTCACAGTTTGTGGAACTATTTCCTACCCCGACCACATCATGGAGTAGGTGCTGATTTATCCCTCTGGCAGAGTTGTATCCTCCCTCACTCTCATCCTCACAATCATTTCCAATCCAGAAATAAAAACTGTGATCACTTCTACAACAAAATTTCACTTTAATTATACCAGCTAGAATTTTCCTTTCTGAATCACTTAGTGTAACTATTGACATCTGCCACGCAGAATACTCAATCTAAAGATAATCGTGCTGTCTTATTCACTGAGAGTCTAATTCATTGCACAGGCACCAAAAATGAGCAGAGTAAAAAAAAACCCAAAAACCTCTTTTGCAGCATAATATTCTGTGTTTCATATGTATCACACAGCACACTGCCTGATCGTTTTGGATGCCTGCAGCTTGTGAATTTCCTGGAAATTACAGAAAAAATGTAAATAGGCCCAGAGTGATGTTGTTTAGCAGTCACTGCAGATAATCCAGGAGGAAGGGCCTCAGAGCACTGATGCCTCCTTTAAAAGGAGGTAGGGCCAGTATTTTTTGCCTCCTCACTTGCAAGAATTCCACCCTTGCCCCTTATCTTCCCTCTGAAATGAGAAAGAACATTATCCATGTTAATAGAAGTTCTGAGTGCATCCTTTCAGAGAGAAAAGGATCTCGGTGGAATTAAGCATAATCCTTTCACCTCTTTAAAAGAGTACACACCAAGTAACTCACCCAGTAATCTTTCCTGTGATTATGTATTTTATGGTGGTATGTGATGAATACATTAAAGATAATTTCTAAAGTGATAGGAAATTCCCCCCATGAATTTCAAATAAGGAGCTATGTGTCTTTCAAATTGTCTCTTCATAACCAGAAGCCAGAATTGTATTTATTGGTAATTGGTAGTTAGTTAACAGGTTGTCAGGAACATAAAATAGAAGAATTACTTAACTTGTTACATTTTCCCAATTTTTTGTTAGAATTCCTTATTTCAGTTCAGCAGTCTGTGTGTCAGGCTCTTTTCAACACTTTGCAGAGAGAGAATCATGTGCATAGAGCAATTTCCATGAACAGGAGACTGCATAAGTAGGTCTTTAATTTAGACAAATAGAGTTCTTGTGATTGCAGATTGCTTCAAGGCTGGGATTTTCAAAACCAGCCATTAACTCTCCTCCTCCCCAGTCTCATCTGGGGCTTGACACTGCATTTTTCCTATCTGAATAGCTCTTGTACTACAGCAGAGACACTATTTGCAGGAATTTCACAAGGATTTCTGGATCCTTACCCTCCAAACTGCCAAGGGGTCTGAAGGGAGGTTGATTATCCCACTCAACCATTGTCACTTACAGGACATTTTCTGTGATTCAATGTCACCTGTTTGAAAGTGTGAAATTCACAGCCCACCCACTCAAAGTCTCATAAAAGGATGGTATAATCTGTTCATAAAAAAAAAAAGAAATCACTACAGAAAGAAGCAAGCAACTCTTTGATGTTATTTCATCAAACTTTTAGCTCACAGAATACAAAATAGTTTCTTTGGTTCTTATCAGGTTTATCTGGGTTTATAAAAAGTGGATTTCTATATATGTGAGCATCTATGAGTGCCCATATTTAATTTACTCCTTTCTATTCAAACAATGGGAATGTAGAACTACAATTTTAGAAGTTGTCTCAATGAAAAATTTTCATGCATGGTAATTTTCCCTGCCAAACAAGTTTTATTTATTTGTTTTCAACTCTCCTTTATGTTAGAGTAAAATGTTGATGGATATTGGTTTGCACAGATTTCACAAGAAGTTGAAGAGATGATTTAATACTTTCTGTTTGTTAAGGAGGAAAAGGCTTTAAGAACCTTTCTTAAAAGGTTTTAGGAAAACCTGTCAGCATTTGAGATGTTTTGCCATTTCTAGACTGAATATCATCACAGTCTGATGTGTTGGTTTGTTGCTTTTCTTTATTTTCAAGTTTTGCTCTTTTTTTGTATGACCAGGGTTAAATTCAAAAATAAAAAATTAAGCTGAAACCTCATTAACATAGACAAGATGTTATTTCAGAAGGGAAATTTCAAATCAGTAAAAACTGAACTAGTTCTGGTCTGCAGTACAGTCACATTTCTACCCTTCTCCACTCGGGTTGTTGTCATCATCCAGTTTATCTGTAGAGGGCAATACCTAACAAGAAATCCTCATCTCTCATTTTCTATAAAAAACTTTCAGAAAAGCTGCAAGGAACTGATTTAACTAAATCAAGAAGTCCAGTACTTGAATTGCAGCCCTTTGTCGTGTATTTTTTAGTGTGTAAACCAACAGTTATCTGCTATAATCTAAAAATCTGAGTAGGTGTTTGTCCTGATTTTCAGCTGTCCAGATCTCCCTATTTGAACATTTCCTTTTGTACTTTTGGGGACTGCACAGTTTTCTGCCTTGCCTAACACGGTGATGCACGGCAGGCACACACTCACACAGTGAGTTCTTCACCAAAAGAAGCAAAGCCAGGTGTAGCCCTGATTTCATGCCTGAGATGTTTTGGTTTCCAAAATTCTCTTCCCAGGTGAATTTCTGCAAACAAAAGAAATGTTTTTGTAACTGTACCTGTGTTATTCATTCTTTCTCACAGGAGGGGCTTCTTCTTGGTGTCCCTCTGGTTTGACCAATGTGATTGAAGAGGTTTGCCTTTGTTTCACCAATCAAACTGGTCTGTGTAAAACAGTATAAAAGGGAGACACATCCCTAAAATAAAGAGTCATTTTTAACTTTCTGAATCTCAGAGTCTTGTGATGTTGTGGTGTAAAACAGCATCAGCTAGGGGCACACTGGAGGGAGCAATAAGTAATTGGGGTAAAAACAATAAGGGGTAAAATAAGTAATAAGGGGTAAAAATCACTTACCACTTCATTTCCCAGACAGAAAACTCTACATAAAACCAGAACACTTCTTTCAAAAGAAACAAGCCCTAAGATCAGGCAGCTGGTGTGTAACTGTTGGCTCTCCTAAGTATTCTGCAAGGACTGGCTCACCTGTGTGTGCCTCTCAGAAAAGGAAACCCTGTGAACGAGAGGAAAAAGATGATGAAGGGGAATTTTCTTGAAATAGGATGTCAGAAAAATGCTTGCACCTCACCTTGGCTTTGTCAGAGCTGGTGAAACTAATGGAATATGCTGAAGAGAGTTTAAGTGAAGTAATAGTAGCAGGCATCACGTTGAATAAGAGCAGAATGGAAACATATTCAGGAAGGGTAGAGCAGGGAAATCTTCACTTTCCCCACAAAGAATTTGTTGAGCATTCTGCTATTCAAATATGATATCAGAGGCCTTAAGAAACTTAATACCTGTGCTCCTAATCCAGGCATTCTGACAGATAACTGTCATCTGAGTCATTAACATATTTAGACCAGAAATAAAGCTGAAACCTCCATGATAACGTACCCAGGAGAGTTCTCTGCTACTGCCTCGCTCAGTAAAAGAGCTGTAAAATCTCTTTGATAAGGCTTTGAAGCAGGCAGAGCTTTGCAGTGGATCTGCCCAGACCTTCTCCTCTAAGTCTAGGCAAAGGAACTCCCCAGAGGTCAGAAAGCTTTTGCATTAAAAAGAAAACACCAACAGGTTTTTTTTTTTTAATTCAAATATAAAACCGAATAATTAACTTTCTTAATCAGACAACAGATGATTACTGGGGAAGACAGAACATAAATAAAAAAATAGTTATATAAAACTGTTTTTCTGCCTACACATCTGTGCAATGCAGATGCTTCAGCCAGCTCAGCAACTGCAGCTCTGAGCTGCAGCAAACTGGCTCATCCCTCTGGCCACTGCTGCCACCCCTCTGGCCTGCTCTCTCCTCCTTCCTCCTGCACTACCCCAGTGCCAACATCATTTTCCTAAGCACAGAACTCACTAAACAGCTCCTCTGCTCTTTGCAGTCCTGCCTGGTTTTCCCCTTGATCAGCAAAATTGCCTGTAACCTTTTTTTTTTTTTTAATTAACAACAGCAGTATGGAGACATTTTTTGTATTGGAACAGCATTTGACACAATTTGAAGCAGACTTCCTGCCAAAAAGCCATGCTACTGCATTCTTAACTTTGCCCTTCTCTATGACCCAAGCAGAATCCCATGAACTGAATCTTCCTTGATCTTTCTTTAAGTCTCACTGCACATAGCCAAGAGGATTTAATGCTCACGCATGGCATGAAACATGAATATTAATGGGAGAGAAAAGGAAATTTAATTCAGATACAAGATTTTTCTTTTTGCTTTTGATTGTTTCAAGTGAGGATACAAAACGCAAATATGCAGCTACTACAAACAATAACCAATAAAAGATAAAAGTCTATTACCAGATCGTGGTAGCAAAAAAGATCTCAGCTGCATACATGAATTGAAGCTTTAGAAGTGACTTCAATTCCCATTCAAGCAGAATCCTGTCCTCTAGCATAGAAACCAAAAAAAAAAAAGTAAACTAAACTTACAGATTGAAATAGTTGTGCATTGGTGTCAAGAATATATTTAGAATGCAGTATTCCTTAGAGGCTACTTTTTGTGTCACACAGTATCAGATTCCAGTGTGTTACAGGGGAAGGAATATTTCTCTGCAGGGTTTCTGATGCTGGGATGCTCCTCAGTGGTTTATTAACATAATTCCTTGCTCTTCCCTAAATTCAGTCTTTAGTAGTTTTTCTATCAGGGATTCTTTGTCACCATCCATGTCTCTGCGTATGTGTTGTCTCCAATGTCCTTTTAAAATCCTATTCCTGTGTGAATGAGATGTGATCATTAAATTCTACATAATCAAACAGCATCACTTTAAGTCACCAGAAGGCAAATCCATTGAATGCTCTGTACTGTTGGTTTCCTGAAGGAAAAGGAAGACACAAGTGCTTATCTTCTTCAAGAAACAGTTATAATCTGTTTTGAGCTACTTCTCAAATATGTTTTGAATTAAAAACGAGTGGGCACTCCTTGAGGAATCCTGGAAGTCTTTAGACAATTTAATTGCACCCTACAACAAATAAAGCACATTGTTATTTAAAGTAAGACTGACTAGTGCTTAAGGGCTATCACTGGGCACTGGGACGCTTTTTGGTGTGTTGCAGTTGCTTTGTTCAGCTTTGCTCACCTTGGCTTTCCAGGAGAAGTTAAATCTGTGACCTGTGCAGTGTCTGGGGGGGATAACTCATGGGCAGCTGAGCTTGGGTACCTCAGCAGTGAGGCCCACACGAGCATCCTACAGATGGATACTTCAGCAACAGGCTGGCTGTTTTCAGAGAAAATGTTCCTAACATCCCAGCAGGTTTGGGTCACACTTAAAATTGCTTTTAAGTGTAAGTGCTTTTAAGTGCAAATTAGAAATGATTAAGAGCAATTGATTTTCAGCACTGCCAAAACAGCAAAAGTAGAAGGAGATTTTTCCATACATTTAATTTGGAAAATAATTCATATAAGTTATTAAAAGCTTTGGTGATTGCTGAAAGGTCTCACATTTTCCTCAAATTGCTTTAAACCTGTTATTGATAAACAAGTTTTTGAGGAACACATTATTTTTAAACTCTTTAGAAAAAAAAAAAAGATTATAAGCCTCAGATGAAGGGGCAGGCAGTTTCTTAATCACTACACAAGAAACTTGTTAAGCTCCTGTGTGACAGCCAGTGGATCTATTTGGGTCACTCTATCACTAATGAAATGCACTTGCCTCCAGAAAGCAGCACTGCAACTGTTCTGCCATATCTGTAACAAAATCAGAAGAGTTTAGCATAAAATCTCAACTAATACCCTGTGAAGTTTGAACAAGAAGAGAAGAGCATGAAAATTTGGAAGACAGAATATGATGGCCTAGAAATTCAGCTTTCCCTCTATTACAAAAGGGACATAAATAATTCTTCAAGTACCTCACCTGAGGGGTGGCTTTCAGGCCAGCAGGGTGGCCAATGGAATCCTGCTGCATTATTGATTCATCCCAGATAAAGAGGGAGAGAGGCACATACTGCACTCACCAAAGCTGCTTCCCAGGGAAGAGATCAGAGCACATTTTTTGGTGCTGCTTTGGGCAGAGGACATTTTTTTAGAGATGAAATAACTCCTCTTTGCTGCTGTGTAGCCTGTGTGACTTTCAGGGCAGTTGCTCCATCATGGCTCTATTAGGCTGCCACAAGCTCCCCCATCATGAACCCTCCCACTTCATGCCCAGCTGCTCCTACCTCCCGTTTAGGTTCAGAGGCAGCTGGGTAAATTTAGAATTATGGTGTACCTGGGAAGCAGCAAGTTTCCAGCCCTGATGGAGGAGCAGGAGTGCTGTGAGGTCAGGGCAAGCAGCACACTCTGCAGTGATCAGTCAAAGGCCTGAGCTGCACACAATTGCTCCTTGCAATTTCCCCTCTTGACTGCAATCCCGTGAGGGATCATGTGGGCACTCCTAATGTCACTCAAGTTTTATGAAATCAAATGATTGCACCGTGTTTTGATCAACTGTGGCAGCTTGCACTCCTCGGAGCAAAAAGAGTGTGTTGTCAGAAGCAGAAATGCAATCCTAGAGGTTTAACCTGGAGGTGATGTGATCTTTAAAAACAACGTGTTTTTAAAGAACATAAGATGTTGAGATGTGATTGCAATAGAATATGAGGAGGCACAAAGCACCAGGGAGCTGCAGCTGGCAAAGAACTGCTCACTGTAGGTGTTGTGAGAGGGAGGCTGTAAAACCACACCAGTGACATTCCAGAGTGCCACAGAGCAGGGGCAGCAGGGTGTCCTAGGTTACACTGTAAGTCTGTATTCCATCCCCATCCCCAGGAGCTGCTGCAACCAGCTGGGGCAGTGTTTCCCTTCTCTCCTGTCCATGGCCCAGCAATGCCGTGCCCATGGCTCATGGGGAACTCCCTGCGGGAGCTGTCTCTGGTTCATGGGCCAGCAAGGAGCCACTGCAGGGCTCAGAGAATGAGATCAGCCCAGGGGGAGATGCTCCGCCCAGGGGGAGGAGCCAAGCATTCCCACCTGGATAGAATCTGGGATTTGGGACAGCACAGGGGTCCTTACCCACTGGACTCCCAGAGGACAAGAGCTGCCAGACCTTTCTACAGGATCACTGCTTGGACAAGAGCATTTCATCTGCACTGCTGCCACCACCCTGACTAACAGGGGGTCAGGTTGTGTTCTGACTCTGTCAGTGGTCTTTTGTACTATTGCATTTATTCTATTTTACTTTATTTTACTTTCTTTTCTTTCTTTTCTTTTCCTCTTATTAAATTGTATTTCTGACTTGGAATCTCTCACTGGTTTTGTTTTCAAACCAGCACACAGGGTTACCGTTCCTTCAGGACAGATTACACCTTTGGGCTCTCAGGTCCTGCTAAGCAGCAAACTCTGAAAAGTGGGAAATAGAGATCTTATCATTCATAGAAATGAAATGCTCCCACTGGCTTCCCTCTCTTTGGTACAGCTGCCTCTCACAGATGAAAGCTCACATCCTCTCTTCCACTCCCCTGACTTCAAGAAGTGAATTTAAGTTCCTGCTTCAGGAGCATGCACAGAAATGTTATCCTGAAGATTTCCCAGGAGGCTGCAGACCCTGATCCCCTGTTGCTCATATTTCCTGACACAACAGGGGTGGCCTGGTTTAACCACACATTTCCATTCCTAATGTATAAAGCAGCATCAGCAGAGTAGCCCAGAGCCTGTCCAAAATTCCCCATTCAGCTGCTTTTTATTGCACTAAAGGAGGATGTCTTTCCCTCTTTCTCTTGTTTTTTGTTGTTTTGTTTTTTAAATGTACAGTAGATGTGAAGCATTGGTTCTAATTTGAGGATGAAGGTTGATTGCAAGCCAGTGATGATGCACCTTCACTGCCATCCCCAGCAGCACAGTGAGAACAGCTCTGCTGTGACTTTGATCCACACTGGGGAATGTCACTGACACGTCACTGCTTAAACAGGACTTAAAAATCCTCTTGTGCTCAGTAATGTTCTTCACATTTCTCCTACGTCTTCTACACAATTTCCCTAAGAAAGCCTTCTTCCATCATGAATAATTTTTAGTCCTTGACATTTATCAGTAAACATTGAAATTGGAAAAGGTGTATTCTTGGTTCTAAACCATAGAAAACATATCAGAAAATTATATTTGATATCATTGAATATTAGAGAATATTTTATCTCAGACTTCTGAAGTGATAATGTTTTAATGAAATGCACTCTTAATTCCCCATTGGGATTCTCATTGTATTAACAAAGTGTAATTGCAAATGAGATAGACACTAACCTGTTCTCTGTTTTCATCTGTTATCTCCACTAGGCAAGTTTTAAAAATGTGAAAGCCCAAGTTTTTGAGGAGCAGTGACTAATAATCCTAAAAATCATTCTTGCTTTAAATTCTGCTCCACTTAATTTAGGAATATTAAGGTTACCACATATGTGGGCTTTTAACTCTGCTTTTCTCTCCAGAAACGGTGCCAGATGGAATTGGAAGACCTTGGTCATTTGCCCAAGATTCCTGAATTATCACAAGTGTGCAGTTCTGATGGGACTGCAGATGTCTAGAAATCCCAGAAAAATGGCCAATGATAGCAGGAAGACCAAAACCATATTGCACTAATTAAAAACATTCCCATGACATTTCAATACTATGCTACACCATACACAGTCTTTTATTATTCTGATCTTAAAATTAAAAAAGAAAAAAAATCCAACATACACCCTGTGAAATAGAAAAAAATTTTTAAAAATGACAGGAACCTGGGAGTAGCAAAGACTTTGCATCAAGGATCACCATACTCTGGGCCTGGCTGTTCAGTCAGTTTTTATTCCTTCTCAATGAAAAATCCCAGTTATGAGGTACTGATAATACTGAATATTTATAGAATATCCCATGATTTCCTATAGTATGTTGCAGTAATTATGATCAACCTAATTTTGCTGTTGTCTGTTATGAATGAACACAGATAATTCAGAAATTAATAACTTATTATTAAAAGGCTTGTATCAGGCTTGGCAATTCCTTTTTGGACTAAAAAGTGAATGTATCAGTCTAAAAAGGAACAAGCCAAAATACACTCAATGCTGTAGAATGCACTTTCCACTTGTTTTCTCCTAGTAAAAATGACCTCGGACTGTCCAATAACCCATAAATTCTCTTACCTGGATTCTCAGCTCGTGTCGAGTGCATGAGAGCAATTATAAAGTGATTTCTCTCAGCAGGTTATCTCCTATCAAACTGTGAACGTCAGAGGTAATTTCTGAGTACATTCTGAATTTCCCACCCTTGAATGTGCCCTTTTTCAGGGCAGGGATGTGAGGGTGGGTGAGGCAGATTCACTGCCCAGTGACCCCGTGAGTGGCTGCAGTTCAGTGATGTGTGCAGGGACCCTGCTGTAAAATCTGCTCCAGCAGCGTGGAGCACACAGGTGACCTGAGGGGTCATTCCTATTTCCCGTGCCCAGAGCTGTGTTACAGAGTCAGTAAATCAGAGCAGGATCCTTTACAAGGGAGATGTTAGAGATGTAAATGTTATTTATTATACAGGAGTCTGCAATTTATTTGTAGAACTTAAGGAAGTACTTCTGCCTGTTGCTAGATGTGCTTAAATGCCAGTATTTTCATTTGCTGCAAAGTATAATCTGAATTGCTAATCCAATGGCTTTCAAATGAATGTGTTGTTCATTTAACTGAAGGTGTAGAAGGCAGTGGCAGGAGCTGAGGGTTGTAATTTCATCACCCTTTATTGAGTGGTTTAGATAATGGTCAGTTTTGCACTGTAGGTGTACCTGAAGGATATCATTGTGTTTTTATTTCCCTGGGCTCTGGCACAGTGCATTGCTGTGTCCACTTCTGCTGAGCCATTTCCCTTCCTGTGACTCAGAAGACCATCACAGAATATGATGCTTTGCCATTTTTAACAGGAGAGGACCTGGGACTTGTTGCCCAATTGCCAGGGGCAAAGGAAGTTCAAAAACCTGTTTTCACTCTGTTCTTCTGTGTATTACAGCATGGTAGTACAAGAGACAAAGACAGAAAACTCCTCTCTTCCATTTGCTACATTCCCATAAGGAACAAATCACTACCAAAAACAAAAAAAAATACTCCTAACAAAACCACTGTTTTCTGTTTTGAAATCTAAGAAGCAAAGATCAGAACAGGGTGGTTGTGGCTGGCATGTGTTTATGGAAGAGGGATAATGATGATATTCTGTAAAAAAGGCTGCTGCTGCTCTGAAGCTGTGGGTCAGTCACACACCGAGTTGTTCCCTCGTGCATGTGATAAAAATTGTTTGCTATTTTCATGTGCAGCTGAAGGAAGTGGCAAACACAAACTAATCCTCACCCTGCAATGAAGGAGCATAAATAAAACAGGAAAGTGGCATGAGTGTTCAGCTTTAGCCACAGCACTCCAATGTGATTTTCTGCATCCTCTTCCAAACCACTGCAGCCACCCCAAGGGCCTCAGGGTGCAGATGGCCACAACCAGGGCCATGTTTAGAAAATTCATTAACATAATCTAGCCAGAGGAAGAAAAATGACCCATCTCCACACTAAAGAGCCAAGTCATGCAAAGATGTGAATGTCACTCTCTGTCACAATAATAGAAAAGTTTTGGGAAGTGACCAGAGGGTGTTCCAGTGCACAGAGGGCCCTCACAAATAGAAATTAATTCTTGGGTCAGAGTAAGCACTAGATTGGTCTGAAGGAGGTATTAACTCACCTGTACCATCACCTGGGACATCTGCTTGCCAAAAATACCAAGGAGAGTGACAACTGCCTTCAATAGAGAGAGCTCCACTTTCAACCTACACTGAGTTATTATTAATATTAAATAATAGCATTTTCCATTGATATATCAACTGTAGTATGCCTACACACGATTTCATCTGTATCAGCTGCAGAGGTGAAATGTGATAATTATTTCCCAGACTATAGCAATGTTTTCCTAATAGTTCAGGGCAGGGTTTTCAACCTGCAAACTCTGTGGTGCTTTTGAGACCCTCTGAAAAGTTATTGGGTGTTGGTGGGAGAAGTTAATCATCTGAACATCATGAGTTAGGACCAAGAGAGCATCCAAAGATTCAGGAGTTTAGGAAGGTAGCACACAGAAAAGCTTGGTGTAAATTTGTATGATCTTACTGCGTGTTAATTTCCACAGATACATAAACCCTCCAACTCCAGCCAGCAGAGTTTAACAGGTGTTTGTCTCCTGATCCCTCAGGTAAGAAAGTGCTTCAGCAAAAATCCATCTGGATTTACAGTGTTGTACAAGTGCAGGTGGGCAATCCTCCCCAGCAGCTCACATTCCCCATTGTGGTGACAACAGAGGATTCCAGGTGAACTCATTGATTTTTACTGCTCAAAAGCACACTGAACATCTCCAATTGCAGCAATGAGTTTGTGAATTGTAGTGATTTTGGAGCAGCTTTGGGAGCTGGTAATGCTCTTGGAAGGACACTGAGCAGGAA
Source organism: Acrocephalus scirpaceus scirpaceus (assembly GCA_910950805.1). Classification (NCBI taxonomy): domain Eukaryota; kingdom Metazoa; phylum Chordata; class Aves; order Passeriformes; family Sylviidae; genus Acrocephalus; species Acrocephalus scirpaceus. The sequence continues at coordinate 4,549,777 of OU383792.1, forward strand.
TTCATTGCAAAACTCCCCCTGACATTTACTGCAACCACGTGGCTGTTTATGTCCTCAGGGGGGGACGAGGGAAGGGAATCCCTATGAAATATCCTCTCCAGTACTGCTATTGTCCATAGCAGGCCTTGATTAAAACTATTGGGAAAATACATAAAAATACATACAAATACAAATAAATGCATATAAATACATATAAATACATATAAATACATATAAATACATAGGTGTATTGCCTCACTTTTTAATGAGGGAAAATCCCAATCTTTTTCAAGGCATGATTATTATTTCACCATGGCTCTTAGCTTACATTACCTAAACTAAGCAGTAAATAAAGGATAACTTTAATTCTGACTTTGGGTAGCAGGTAAAGATAGAATCCTGGTGCTGGTCTGTTGCAAAATGTGAACAGCAAATCATAACCCTTGATTAAAAAAAGAAAAAATCACACACAATTTGATTCATCCCTTCATTCCAGTAATATCCACAGGAAGATTTAGGAATGTAACTGCCTTTTGAAGAAATCTTATTCTTCAAACTTGGAGCAGTTGCCCATAAATGCAACCAAACATCTCCTCTGGCTATTAAGGAAGAGTAAACTTTGGGCATTCAGAGCCTCTGTCTCTGCCTCAGATACAGGACAAACCATTTACACTATTCCACAAAAATCTACATTATAAACTCCATGGCAGAAATCACAGTGTCCCACACCTATCACAACATAACTGTGTCAAGAATCAGGAGTTTAATCCTATGTTATGGAACATTAAGAAGTTATTTAATTATTTTCTAGCATTATTCATGGCTTTCCAAAACTATATTCCTCTTTAACACCTTGAACTCTGAAATGAGAGTAAAATTTCTATTAAGAGAGTGCTGTGATTTTCTGGTTTATGCCACATTTTACTACCTCATTACTCCTCCCAGTAGAGAGTGGTTTGGGAAATTTTCTTTGCCTCTTCAGCAGAAACATTTGTCTGCTTGACAGGTATTCCCAACAGTTTTTTTTATCAGCTGGAGTGATTTTCTTGAGTTTGACTTTTCTGTATGGATAGCTGCATGGATAGAGAAATAGATAGATTCATATGTATGAATAAACTCACCTCCCCATTGAAAGCAATTATAAATATACATTCCTTGAAATTGAAAATTCCTATTGATTTTAGCATATTTTCATCCTATGTTATATTATCCCTTCTCTGTAAATGACTAATTGCTTTCCCTTTAGTCTCATGAGTCAATTCCTGCATCCCTTCACTCTTGACTGATCTCGGTATATATTTTACTTTGATAAGAACTCTGATATCTCTCAATCTGCAGAAATCTTTATTACTGGAGGTACAGAACTCTCCTTGTGCTAAACAGGAACCACATAAACTCATAAAATTCATATTGAATACATTTCATTTCCACTCACCACACTTTAAATTAATGTTATATTATTGCTCTTCCAATCATTGCTATTTTTCATTTCTTTCTTTGCCTATAACTTCTCTCTCACAGCGAGTGGAATTTCATTTTCAAATCCAGTTTTGCTAATCCCATCATGCACCATATTTTCAATTAATCCACTGAAGACTGATTTAAAGTTAAATAAACTTATTACTCATAGCAACTACATCAAAGTTTCTATAATTCTTTGCTATCCAGCTCAGGAGAAGGTGACATTCTGAAAGTAATTTTTACTTCTTGTGGGATATTTACCTATTTACCTATATTTTCTTCCCATTACAATTCAAATTCTCAGTCTTCCAAAGTATAACAGTGAGACTGTGGCAGAATGAGGAGTTAAATTATTTCTTCCATGTAAGGTTCACAAACATTTTTTTTTCCCACAGCATGTTGCTTTAGTAGAATTCTAATTTTAGGAAAAAGAAGAGGAACTGTACAGACACATGCACTTATTGTTTCCCAGTTCCTAATCCTTTAAATCTCGATTTCCCCTTGTTTCTATTTATTTTGTTTGTTGCCTCACACTGCATTCAAGCAGAGATTAACTTCATGTGGATGTGCACAGCCCCCAGCACAAAGGATGCCATTCCCAATCAGAGCCTCTGGGCTCTCCTGTAATACAAATAATAAACATTACCAGAAATTCCCATCCCTTTGACTCGCTGCCATATTCAAGCAGGGGCTTGATGTGAGTTGAACAAATTTGTGGCATTGGCTGCATCCTGGCACTTTATAAATCTGTCAACCCTTCAAATTCCTTAGGACATAAAACTTAAAAAAAATTTACCAAAGGAGCTGTTTTCAGTCTAATGGATGCCCTGTCTGAGCTGCCACAGTTGGAAGACAATTGTCATTTTCTTGGGGAAATGTCCAAGCAGCCTTTGGTCTCCAGTGCTCAACACACAGCACTTGGTGTTTTGTTTCTGTGTGGGTTGAGAAGAAACATGAATTTACATCATGGGTCACTTGTACATCCAGCACAGGCAAAAAAATCTTATCTCTGTAAAACCATAGGAATATCCAAACTGAGTCTGCCCATTTTGTACAAATTTGAGAAATCACAAAAAAATCAACAGTACCACAATTCCTTCCAGTCTGTTTGAAAATAAACTAAAATAGTTTAGTTCTGAGTAACTAAACTCAGAAAAAATGTTATTAAGGGTCTTTCCACAACACTTATTAACCATGATTTATTAGAAGAATAGCTATGATTTAATAATAAAATTTAATAATTGAAAGACCCCCTGAGCATTGAAACTGTACATGCATTGTTGTGTTTTGTTTGTTAGCAGCAATAAGGTTTTTTGGGGGTTATTTTGCATGTTGACCACATTGAAAAAAGATTAAAAAGTCGTGATATAAAATTAATCTCACAGTTGGGCCTCAATCACAGTTGAGAGTCCAGAACCTGGCCTGTAATTAGGACAAAACTGTCGTAGCAAGAAGAAACTCAGAAGATTATTGTGTTGCTTTAGGGATGCAAACTATGAACAAGCAGGTGAAAATATCAAAGGACTGAGATTTTTTTTCTGTGATTTCAGACAAAAATTTCAGTGTTTCAACTCTGTCAGAGTTTGGTTTTATCACTGATGTGGTCAGAGTGCTCCACATCTCACATGTAAGGATCTGAATCCCTCAGAATTCCACTCCTGTACCTGGATTGTAATTGTGCTGTGTGAATTTGAACCTGTGCACACACAAACACAGACACAAATACACTTCTAAAACATTTGTTTTCAATGAGTGAGAAAATGACACCCACTCAGTTCAGTTTTACTTGCAATGTTCACACCTATAACTTTATAAATCCTGAAATTGTGCCACATGGATGGAACACACAGCTGCCCTCAAACTCAGCAGAAAGGCAGCTCCACACAAAGATGATAAAACAACATGAAATCCCCTTCCCACCGTCCAGGAAAGGAACACAAGAGTAGGCAATAATATCAATGAAAACTAATTTTTGCAGTTTTATATATCATTACTTCTACACATTAATAAACTACCCTCAAATATAGCATGGTTTTGAGGAACCAAATATTTGTGTAAGAAGTACCTGTGGAATCACATTCTGAAGTTCTTTGTCCCTTTCGACCACAATTTTCAACCACAAATCAACCACAGATTTTGATAATAAAAGAAATGTACAGCATTGCTAAAGTCTTCTGAGATAGTCTGGTCAATGTAGGAAATGTTGATTTTAAGAATTATTCCCCTCTTATTAAAAATATTTTTGAAGGTGTGTAAGAAGAAGCAGGTTTTTTTGAAGGGTTTTTTTTCTGAGGTGTTTTTTAAGGACAATTTGTGATACATCTTTTATATCACAATATGGGTTTGGGGGATTTCTGGGGTTGGTTTGTTTGGGGTGGGTTTTTTTCCTTTTCTTGGGGTTTGTTGGTTGGGGTTTTTTCGTTGGTTTTTTTTTGGTTTTTTTTGGGGGGGGGGGTTGGTTGGTTTTGGGGGGGTGATGTTGTTGGGGGTTTTTTTTGTTTGTTTGTTTGTTTGTTTGTTTTTGTCTCCCAGAATCTAAAGTGAAATCTTAAAAGGAACTTGCCTGGCTGTTATGTTGTTCCTGGTTCATAACAATCAAATTCCCAAAGTTCCTTGGAAAGAAGGATTCTGCCATGCTGCTCATTCAGTGATTCCAGTGGCACAGTGATGTCAATACCAAGTGGTTTTTGCATCATGGCAAGTGTTCCAGAAGAGCATCAGAATGAAACTGAGCCCTCAGGGCAGTGTGGGCACAGAATGCAAAGGAATTTCCTCACCCAGGGGATGGAATCCATCTCCCCATGCTGGGAATGCTGATCACGCCCTGTGCCAAGCCCCGCACTCAGTGCGGACCTGAGAACACCAAACTGAGACAATTCAAGAAATCAATTACAATGGTAATTAATTTATTCCATGGCAGAGCTGGCTGTTAGGCAGTTTGATTTCCCCACGCAGGCTATTCTTTTGGAAGGTGAGAACAGGAGATAAGCAAGCTTTCTCAGAAGAAAAGTCAAGGCAGTAATTAATAACGTGTTACCAGGTACCACTGTTGTGAATGGCTGGCCTTTATCAGAGATTTTCATTTCAATTAATAACGTGTTACCAGGTACCACTATTGTGAATGGCTGGTCTTTATCAGAGATTTTCATTTCAATTAATAACACGTTACCAGGTACCACTGTTGTGAATGGCTGGCCTTTATCAGAGATTTTCAGGACGCCACCACTCAGCAGGTATGGAACTGTGCTGGATCAGGAATTCAGCTCCTCTGCTGTTGCAGAACTGAGCCTGAAACTGCTTTGTACAAGACTTAAACAACAAGTCTCATAAAACTTAAAAATACAGAGGAAAACTTTCACAGCTACATTGCCTTACAGTGTCTAAGTGCCTGCTTACTCTGCAGCACCTGCAGGAGTGAAAATGGAAACACGTTCAAACTTCACAGAGATCCCCAACAGCCGTGCCAGAGCACCAGGGACCTCTGCAAGGTAAATATTTGCTGAGATAGCAGGAACAAAATGCTTCAGCAAATTAATCAGAAAGGTTTTGGCAAGTTCTCACGGGCACAAGGTGCTTTAAGATTTGTAGTTCCAACACACCATTTGGCAAATACTTTCCTTGTGATTGCTTTTCAGAACAGGCTCAGCATCAAAAACAGCTCAGCCTTCCAACCTGCAAATGTCAGAAAGCTTTTCCAGGAGCAAAATCACACTTTGAAGGCTCTGCCATCTATGACAGCAATGCTAGCATGCAGTAGAAATGGTTGTTTAAAAGAAGTAAAAATTAAAAAGGAGTAAAGGAAATAAGATGTAAAAAATAACAGTTTAAAAGAGCACAGTGAATGAAACTCTTAAACAGATCCTGTTCTTGTAACCTCTTGAGAATCTATGAAAATAATTCTTAGGATTTTAGCAACAACAAAAATAAAGTTTTTAAAGCTTCTGAATCCCTTCAGTCAGTAGAGCATATTGAGATACGTAACTAAACACATTTGTTATACTGCAACAAATTAAAGATTGTTCCCTGTTGAATATATTTTAAAAAATCCATGGATAGACGTCAAGAAGGAGAAATTCAGTGAGTAAATTTGCAGGTTAGGTAAATTCACAAGGAACAGTCTCCTATTCTGATTTATACCTGGTGGAAACATGGTTGCAAATCTTAAGATGTATAAGAAGGACAAAGTGCTTAGAGATGGAAATAAACAACACCCAGGCATATGTCATAAATAAACCTCAGTCAATGAGAACAGCCAAGATTGCCACTGTTTCATACTGTCACTAAGCAAAAAAAGATCCAAAAAAGTAGTTCAAAATATTAATTTTTTTGTTAGTCTTTATGTTTAAAAAGTGTTAATATTCTATTCAAAACAAAAATGCTAATTTTTTTCAATTCTGTGTATGCACCAGACCTAGAATACCAAAAATACATGGCATCCTTTTAAGACCTTTGTGTCTCTTTTTTTAAATTTAATGACAAATTACATCACCTAAGAAGAAATGTGATGTTTGCAGGAAAATGAGGAGTCAGCACTTTGAACATATTGAATTTTTATGGTAGACAAAACCTCAATTATTCATTCTGCCACTGTTTTACCTGAACCAGATGCACGGAGGTGTGTGTAACTCTATTAATAATTTTGACATAGCTGTAGGTTTGGTTTTTCCATATATTCAACTAATAAACCTGGCACTGTAAACTGTCCCTGACTTTATTTTTTGTTGGAAAATACTGCAAGACAACATTTTCCAGATGGCAATAATTATTATTATAATTATTAAATATTCAGATTGGTGAGCTCCAAACCAGTCCTGGATTGAAGAAAAATTTTTTTTCAAATCCCATACTTGATCACAAGCTTCAGAATGTACAACTAAGCCAGAAACTAAGTTCCTGATTAGGTTTTTGTTTAATCAAAATTCTTTTTACTGTTGCTCTAAACATCACTTGAAAGGTCTGATTTGCCAAAGTGGTAGAACTCTCTGAAGTGCATTTAAAAATACCAACAGTGAAACTGTTAACAACAGATAGAGATTTCTGGTTACCTCTGAACACTCATCTCAGAGTTAACCACAGAGCTGGTGCCATAGGAGCACAAAGTCTGCAATCATTAGTGCCAATCCTGCAATTTCTTCTTTCATAAGGCTTCAAATAAGAGAGATTCTGCACTTAAACTCAGCTACACTAAGCAAAAATGGAGAACTGGTATCCAAGAATTTCTTAGCTTCTCAATATCATGAAAGAAACTCTCATATTTACAAGCAACTCTCAGCAGGCTACAGCATCACTGGAACAAGATTTTTCCTGGTTTTGCATTAGTCTGTAAGTTCTCTTTACTGATTATTAGCATTTTAGCCACATACTGCTATATTTAATCAAATTTTAGATTAATTTGTTCCTATTTTATAGCCAAAACCAACAAAATTTTGATTCAAAAATTCCAATTTTTCTCTTTTTTTGGTATTCTCTTTTGTATGAGTCAGAATTTAGCGTGGCTGGAATCCTCCTCTGCTGTGTCCTCACAGAATGAGCTGAGCTGGAAGGGACCAAAAGGATCAGCGAGTCCAACCCTTGGCCCTGCCCAGGACATCCCCAGGGCTCAGTCACACCTTGTGCACTGAGTGTTGTCCAAAGGCTCCTTGAACTCAGATTGTTCAAGAATAAAAAAAGGATTTACATCCTTTTACACTCCTGCCTGCCTTATCTCAGCTGAGGTCGGGATTGCAGACTCAGGACACGTAAAATTGAGTTTGTTCTTGGTTGTTTATTATCTCTTACCTATTTACAGCCTCACAAGAAGTGAGCTCCTACTTACAAGTTAGAGAAACAAGACAAAATGGAGCACATCTACATCTTACCAAGGCTATTTAAGAGATAATTACCCAATACCAAGGTGACACTTATATCATTTATACTTTTGACTCAATAACGACCACCAAAGGTCTGCAATGTGGACCCTTTTCACTCAATTAGAGATACCATGCAAATCTGTGAAGAAGAAGGAAAAAAGCTAAGAAATAGAGCTCAGACAATGTCCTGAATCCTCCATCTTGGCTCACACACATTACTATTTACCATAACCCCAAATCTAAGTTTTCACCGTGTGAGATCACACACCACCACTGCAATTACACTCCCACACCCCCTGTGCTATCACACAATCTCAGGAGCCTGTCCCAAGGCCTCAGGTTAAATGCAGTGTTTATGTGAGGGTCAGCACCCCACAGCTCAGAAAGGCTGACATTTTCAGCCTCCAGGGTTCCAACAACACCTGAATTCCGATGGGTCCATTCCATGGACCACTGGACCTGTACAACTCTGCTGGATGTGTGGCAGAACCTCTGAGTGAAGGGATAACCATCCCTGGGAGCTGCAGCTCATCCCTGGAGACACCCACAGCTCCTCTGGAGGGGCCGTGGGCAGTGGGACGGGTTCTCAGTGTCCCTGTGCAGCTGGAGCCCTGGAGAGGCTGGCACAACTGACAAGGGACAAGTTCTTCCTAAACAAGTCTGACAGAGCAAATATTCCTCATGAATTAACAACTTTCCAAGACATTCCAAATCCATTCCTGACAGAATCTCAGACCACAAACTAGAGCTCATCTCTCTGTCTCTACTAGAACATTTTCTAAGAGACTCTGCAAAAATTAAAACTTTTAAGTGACTATGAAAGTTACTTTTTACTTGCTTTCTGCCCCGGAAATTAATATGATCCATTTAGTTCTTGTTTCTTGAAATCTGTAAAAAATCCTGGCTATATTCTGCAAAATTAAGAAATAAACACTAAAATCTTTCACAGAATAAAAGCCACAGAGAATGAGAGCTCTGGCAGAGCAATGGAAGCTGCCCAGTCTCAGCACAGCTCTGCTCCTACAGCAGATGTTTGCTCATGTTTGTGTCTTCCACCTAAGCACTTGTATTTCAGTGACATCAAACCACATCTAGCTTTTTCAGATAGTCATGAGATAAAGTGAACTTACCATTAAAAAATAAAGCAATGCCATTTATAATGCACTGCTCTCAGACGAGCTATCTTAAATCAAGGTGTTTGAAAACAATTACAGTAAGTCATGGCCAAAGCTGCTTTAAATTCAGCTGATTTAACTTTTTTATCATCAAAGAGGCACCGCAGTTCTCCACATGAAAGACCACAAGAAAGATGGTGTTTAAATTTCATCAGTCCTGGTCATGAAAATATTTCAAAAAATTTTGTGGAGGAATAAGTGGAGGAATAATAGCCTTGTCTTTCTTAATAGTTGTATCAAGTTACCGATTCAGCTTAAGACAAGGACTTAAATGAAAATAAAATACAAATAAATGCTTTGACAAATTTGGTAGAGGAAAGACAATGGAGTTTTTAAAAATAGAAAAATAGATCTGTCACCAAAATGAACTTCTACTGACTTTGCTTTTATCTGAGAAATTTATTGTTCCACAAGTTTCAGAAAAACAATGAAAAGCATAAAGTAATAATGATGGTAGCAAGAGATTTTTATAGAAAATGTACATTGTGTGAAGCTTTAGAAATTAATCTAGGTATTTGTAAATGCAGAATTTTTCTCTGTTACCTCTGCAGTGTTGGACTGGGGAGGCATTAAACAGTAAATAAGGTACATTGCAGCCACTGCTATTCTGCTCACAGCATCCTCAAAGAGAATCTGTTCATCCATTTGTCCATGGAAAAGTGTCACTCCTGTGTCTAAAGAGCACTTTAAAGATCACAGTAACAAGAAAAGGATTGTTTCTGTTTAAAATTGACTTCTATTTCTGTGGAATCACACCCAGAGGTGCATCCCCTGCTTTGCAAGACCTACTGCGAGATGAGGAGACAAATTTTGGCAACTTTAGAAACCTTGAAAAATTGGCACTGCCCACAGCACTCCAGAGATGTCTGGATGAACTCAACAAGCACCACTTGGAGTTGATCTGCCCAGCACACAAGAATTTGGAATAAAAAATATTTGGAGAGGAAGAATATTTTCTAAGAGAGTTTACAGAAACCGTAGAAATCCTAACAAAAACAACTCCCAGTCAGAGACAATGGTCAGTTGGTAACTGGCTGTTAGTGATATCCTCTAATAAGTAACATTATCTCATGTGAAGTCCTTAATTCATGCCTTAATTCAGGCCTTAATTCATGTCCTAATTCATGTCCTAATTCATGCCTTAATTCATGCCTTTTTAGCTGGGTACAAAGTACGGGGTACCCCATGGCTTTGGTGCCATGGCACTTGTTCTGGCAGATTGCTTTTCATCCTTTTTTGTGTGTTTTGGTGTTTGTGTATTTATTCCTCTGCATAACATAACCCACTGTTTGCACTGTGTGTGTTATCAGGCACCTAAAGCATTCCTTACGTGCACAGAACTTTTAGAAGTTTAATAAAAAACCAAACTGAGCTTTCCCAGCTGGTCGTGCAGCAGTAATTAAGTCAAAACTGCAATTCCCAAGGTGTGTGCTCATTTCTGCTAATGCCATCAGTACTGCTGCTGCATGCTCAAGCAGGTTAACAAAGAGAATCACGCCAGCTTTTGTTCTTGCACAACAGCAGGGCTAAATCTTCATTAGGTATAAAATAATGAGGGAATGAGGAAGAAGAATGGAATGAGATGGGTTTATGTCAGTTGAACACCCGGTCTCTACAATTATAAGGAAAAAAAATAAATAAAAAGGAAAAAAAAAAAAACAGATAAGATTGGCTAAAGAAATTTTAAAAAGTCAATCTATCTAGCTCTGCAGTCAGTTAGATATGAGTGCCACTGGTATGACATCAAAGGATTGTGTGAGTGATACTTGTAAAAGTAAGAGCAGAATTAACTCTCTGGTTGTAAACCAAGTGTGTTTCCTGAGATGGGAGAAGAAATAAAAGGAACAGATGTTGTTCCACATCTAGAATGTGAAGAAATTAATTGGAAAACTTCAGGAATCAGAGAACTGTGATATTTTTAAGTCTATGGGGGGACTGAGGGACAAAAGGATGACTACTGATGTCTAGTATAGAGTGGGAATGCTTCTTGAAAGAATTATATTTACTATATAAAGTCTTTTTTTTTTTTTTACTTTTTAAAGCAATGTCAGATCAACAATCATTTTTGAATGTCATTCAGCCACTGAAAGGACGTTTCAAACCTGCATAATGATTTTCTACTTCATGCACACAGATAAGCACACCTACATCAGGTACATTTATCCCAGCACAGCTTCTATGTAAGAGACAATAAAATGCTGCAACCTTCTAATTATCACAGAGCCTAATTCTTAAAGAAACAGGATCTTTGTGAAGCCCTAACACAGTTCTGCCACAGCTTTATGCACAGAGATTCCTTCTGACACCCTCACTTATCAAAGTGCATTACCTGTCACCCAGCTTGTTCTGCTGTTACCTACTCATGTATTTGTCTGCTTTCAGCAAATGTCTCTGCAGTGATGCATTTGCAAAAAGACTTTGGAAAGAGTTCCAGCTCCTCTATTGAAATTCCAAGCTTTAAAATAGAGCATTTTCTCCTAAACTGCAGCTCTCTACTTGTAAAAGCCTTACCCAGAGCCTCTTGGCCAGATTTCCCTTTTGACATGAAATGTTCTCCTGAAACCTCTGAGCTCTGTGGTTTACACCTGACTGTGTGTCTCAAAATACAACCATAAGTCCTTTGGGGAGATTTACATAGATTTTTGCTTATCAGAAGGTATTTTATTTGCATTTATTAACATATAAAAAATGCTAATTTCCTCCCATTTCTGTTTTCCTTTTCCAGCCTCTGAAACCATTTCCCTGAGACCAACCTGGAGCGTTTTTCCAATCACACCTCTTCAGTAAGGCCTTTGTAGAACAGACTCGCTGGCCTCTGGAGGAACATTTTTCCCACTGCTGCCTCACCTTGCTGGCCTCAGGAGGGACATTTTTTCCACTGTTGCCAGCACTGCTTGTGTTTTATGGGAACGAGGGCTGGGAGGAGATGTACACAAACACTCCACAATGAAGCATCTTGACAAACAGCCCTTGTGCTGCTGCAATTACCATATCTCTTGATTGTCAGGAAATAGGCACTTGATAAACGTGTGGTTTCATTGTTTCCCCACGTTTGTTTTCAATTAAAGCCAGACTCCTGTAAGGTGCATTAGAACACTGCAAATCTTGGTTTGAGAAGAGGCAGGTAATTAATGGCCAGACATTGCATCTATTTATTTAAGGCAATCTCTGGAGACTTCAGGGACAGGTTAATCCAAGATAACAAGCTTGTTAGAAGGCTGGAGGAAGAGCAGTTTCTTCAGGTATTTTCCTTCCTGTCCAATCCTTGCACTTTAGGTACCTTTTTTTAATATTATTATTTTATATTTTATAATATTATATTATTATTATATATATAAATAATATACTATTATTTATGTTATTATTTTGACTAAGCATCCTAGAGATGCCCAGGCAAGCACAGCTCTTCTCTGCACTCTGTATCATGAGAAATAGAAGATACAGAGCTGAGCAAATGAGTCTCTAAACTGTTCCACTGTAATCATTTTTACTTAGCTGCTAGGCTGATCACTGTTGAATTTTGCCAGGCTATCACTTGGCAGCTCCTCTCAACCCACAAGTTTTCTTCATCGTGTGTTTGTTTCAGTTAAAAAAAGGTTACTCAGAAATGTGTATGACAGATACACATTCACACCACGTATATAATATATTTGAAATAATATATTATATGTAATATAATATATACAAAATATATTTGAAAATAAGCCATAATTTTCATATTAGTACATGGCTAAGCACTCGTGTTTCCTGTATACAGAACAAAGCAGATCAGTTATTTACATCGTTTAAAGATCAAAGTCACATTTCAAGATCCTTTGTGTCTCTGTGCATTGTAAAACACAAGGTCCCTTTTTGCACTAATGTGACTCATTTTTGTTTTGAAGTTGCTCATTCATTTGCATAAGTGGAAGTTGTGCCTGTGTGCCTGAGGAAGATAAGTTCTTTATATTATATATATAATATAAATTATAATATATAATAACACATATTATATTATATTGTATTATATTATATTATATTGTATTATATTATATTATATTATATTATATTATATTATATTATATTACATATTTATATATAGTATATATATTATATATATTATATATGAAGAGTATTTCATGTTTTCATAGTCTAAAGTATGTGGTCATTATTCCTAAAAGACAAAAAGTTTCTTATTAAAGAGGCCAAAGAAATAGCAGCCTTTGAAACACCCTAATTGCAGCCTAGATTGGTTCTTTTATTGAAATAAAAAGACAGTATCATAACATGTATGTAATTTAATAGAGTGATTCACTGAACTTCTAGAATCATATGGCTGGCAGACAATAATGTAATGCTGTTCAGCCACATCTGTTGACATTAATTTAACTCCCCCTGAATTAAATGGAAGCACATCCCCTCAATTGCACTGGCTGAGCTGATTGCAGCAGGAGCTGGGCTTTGTCCTTAGCCACAGGCACAGCAGAATTTGAGACCAGGATTTACTTCCAAAGTTTGAGAATGGGAATTTGTCTCCCACTTGGTCATAATTATAATGCAGGAGATGAAATTGTGTTTAAATGGTGCCTTTCTACAGAAGAACATGAAATGCAAGTGGTTGATTTTGTGATTTGGAACAGCTCACTGGTGTCACTCTGTTACATGTATAGACACGTTGATTTTCATCCCTTGATGAAGTAGGCCTTAATGAGGCACATGGATTCTTTGAAATCATGTTTAGATAGGAAATGTAAATCTGAAATATTTTTGATGCATAAGAATTTACAAAGTGTTTTTTTTAAGTAAATGTGCATCCATTGACTTCTTTTGTCTGTCTCAACGCTGACATTAACTTTGGTAATATTGCAATGTGCACTTATTTATTACAAAAAGGCCAATTTTATCTATTAAAACCATACTAGAAAGTTTTGGCAGACCACTTGTTTTCAATGCAATGTAGGAGCTGACCTGCAACAACATAACAATGCTTAGAGGGAATTTCCCAAAACTTTTGTGGCAGACAAAAAAATTAAAGGCATTAAAACTTCAGAGGAAGATGTCAGTGGGTTAGGGACCCAAACACATAGTGATGGATTTAAATACTGAGAGGAAGGAGATTTACTGACCTTTAATGCAAATAAAATGCTTCACTGGGGCGTGCCCTGCTGAGAGTTTGGCAGTTTTCAGGTGAGGACACCAGGGCATTTGTGCTCTATGGCAGCTGCACGACCCCATAGGGATGCACCAGAGAGTGACAGACACAAGTTCCTGTTTAATCAGAAAGAAATAAAACAGCCAGTCACTTTCTAAGTTTCTGCATTTAAGGAAATGTTTCTAATTTCACTTTGGACCACAAACTGCTATATCAGATGGACAGAAAAACTTTCCACTGCAAAGATAGTGCTGAATTCTTATACTTTTTGATACAATTGTGTGTAAGTATCTCAGCCATTATCAAAAAATCAAACAATTAAAATAAAGTACATGAAGTTGCCTTGAATTTGCTTCTTGTGTTCATTTCTCTCCACAAAGCACACACTCTGTCAAATACAGCCTGCATTTTGTTAGTGAGTGTGTTTATTTAATTTTTGAGTGGTATTTCAGAGAGAGATGAACTTTGATATTCTAGAATCACAGCTCCAACACCTTTCATTAGAACAGCATTATTTTGTGCAAAAATTCTGTCAGAAATCCTGCTGTCTACTCAACTGGTTTTCAGATTTTTATATTTCCATTTCCACAGAGTGCCCAATTTCATCAGCAAAGGAGGAGATAATCATCAGGAGCAGATAATTGTGGACAGCTCTGCATGTACTTTTAAAATGAGATAAACATAAATTTAAAGCAAAAGGAGAGGAAGAAAAATAATGTTAAAAGGAGATGGGCAATGGCAAAATAATAAATAAACACACATGCACAATTGTAAAGACAGAGGCAATAAGGATAATTCCAACTTCAGCTGAATTACAGGTTGATAACTACAGGTGAACAAGAAGCCAATTTTCCCTCTACTTTTTTGAGAGATGAGGAAATCCTAAATTTTTCCACAGCTCCTCCTCACTCAAACTCCCACCAGCTGGGGAGCCCCAGATTGTGCAAGATTCCACAATTCTGAGATGCAGATTTAGCCCATGAGGGATAGAAGGGATGGGATCATCTGGAATAAAATAAATGCACTTGCAAGCATATGTAATGTTGTAATGTCAGAGCATCAGTTAGAGAAACGACCCCTTTGGCTTTCCCCACCCTCTGCCAATTCTCCTTTTTTTACATCACCATACCACAGCTATTGGCACAGCCTGCTGTGCTGTTAAAGTGCACAGCCATGGTTACCAAAGGAATTTTAAGCAGATTTTAGAATATATTCCCAGAAAGGTGGTAATAAAATGAGTAACAGGCAGAATTTGTGCCAGAAAGCTAAATTATTCTAAATTATTAACAGTTACATCTATCGATCCACAGAGCAGAATATCAGTGTTTAATCTGGTAGAGATAAAACCCATTTTATACAAAATCCACTTGTAGAAAATTCCTGGCAAGCAGAAAACGGGCCAGGCAAGATTTTAATTTCAAAGCACCATACATGGCTGAATTATCATTCATTCATGTTAAATATACAATTGAGAAAGAACATTTATCCATTAGATGGTATAGGAAATGTTTACATTGTTATTTACACCGTTTGGAAAGCTATATTCAGAAACAATTTGGGGATGAAGCCAGCGGAAAACAGAGACCATATTGGCCATTATTGGCCATCCCATCTACTTTTAGTTATCTTGCAAAATTTTATTTTAAATTTAATTTAAATTATTTAAATAATTTAAATTATTTTAAATTATATCTCTGTGAATACCCATAAGACTTACAGTACTTAATAATTGAAGTACCTGGGTGGTTAAGCAATAGGTGATTAAGAGCAATATGTAACTGTAATGATTAAATTAATCATTATTTAGGATTAAATAATAAATAAGGAAGTTTTTATGACTAACATTCAATCATACTATCTTTCAAAACCCAGCATGTTCCAGTGCCATTGCCTGGTCTGGATAAATGGGACAAATGTTTCAATTTCTGCAAGCACTGGATGAAATCAGGACATATCAAATCCTTCCTTAGCAATGGTTCTCATTACACTCAGTTTTTGTTTATTTTCTTGTTTGTTTCTCTTCTCTGCCACATCACTGATTTAGGAACTTTCATGGAAGAGAGTTTTGAAGGTAAATAAATGAAACATGTTTCCTGGAAACAGGTATTCCAGTTATTACGGATTTTTTCACTCCTCAGAAATGCTGCATCCTGATTCTGCAAGTCTTTTATCATCCAATGTTTCAGAATTTGGAACAGGAGTTTTGTTGTCAACTGTACCACAAGAAATATATTTCCTCCCTATTTTGAAAAGGCAATTATGTAAACCCTTCTCACTCCTTAGCCTGAAGAAAAATGTCATTTTTTTCTTTTAAAAACTATTGGGTTGACTAATGCCCTGCTCCTGCAGTGCACGGATTGACTCTTCATTATTACCTGGCTTTCTTATTTTTCTCACTGTAAACAAAAGAACCAAACAAAACCAAAACAAAACACCTGCTGACTTAATTTCACTGCTTTCCAATTCTGGGAGACAATAAACCTTGGCAAATATAACCAAATATGTATAATCTAGAGTAAGAATTAGAAAACAATGAGGCAAATGAATAAATAGGTTAACAGGTATTTTAATTGACTGGAATTTAATAGAGTCTATTTGAATAAGCAAATATATCTGCCTGTAGGCTTGTGGGATTAGGACATGCATCTTTAATTGGATGGATTTTCTGTAGTTTTAGATATTTGCCCAGATCTTTTCACTCGGTTCAATTTCCCAGATTTCCATAAATGAGACCTGTCATTAGTAACTTACCCAATGTTTCTTCATAAATAAATTTTAGATCCAATGTCAAGTCGGCCTCCATTTAATGGGAGATTTTTTTATTATTAAGAGCATGCCCCTGGACTTTTCATATCTTTATTAAAGGCAGATGAATATTTCTAGAAGAAGGTGTTATTCACTATAAAAATCTAATTTCTGATTCTCATTTCAGTGGAAGACTGGACTGGAAGCAATTTTGTGAATCCAGTTTCAACACTGACATCCCGAGCATATCTTTATGAATAATTGCAAAGAAACATTTACATAATTAAAAAGTTTTTCCTGTAAGCAGACACCTTATCTGAAATGTATTCACGATTACTTCAATTTGTGCTACAGGTTTTTTGGGATTTTTTTTTGTTTGTTTGTTTTGGGGGGAGTTTTGGGGGGGGGGGTGTTGTTTTTTATGTTTGGTTTGGGGTTTTTTTGTTTGTTTTTTTTTGTTTGGTTTGGTTAGGGTTTTTTTTGTTTCGTTTGGTTTTTTGGGGTTTTTTGTTTTGTTTTGTTTTTTGGGTTTGTTTGTTGGTTTTTTTAATGAATCAAATAAGGAATTATTCCTAAGTGGATACCAGTTGATATTTAAAACAAAGTTATTTCTCTTTTCTCTGATTTTCCAGGTAAGGAACACGGTTGTATCAACTTCCTTGCTGGCAAATTACACAGACATGCTTTGCCACACTTGAAGCTGTAATTTAGAAATTAATTTTTCACAAACATCAGCGCCACCACAAATCTATTGTTCAGCTCTTGCCACAAAATGAAAAGGAATGAATCTTGTCAGGAGAAAATACCACGTGGAAAACACTCTCAGAAACACATTAGTGATGCTTACTTGGAATCAGTTTGATATAATGAACTCATTATATGTCTGTATCTGAAACCTTCGACAGATCAATAAAGCCAACATAGGCTTTATGCTCTTGTTATGAAAAACCCATTACCCTTTAGGGACAGCAGCATGTTCTGCAAGTTAGAAAAGTGGAATATATTCAACAAACTGAAAGGAAAGGCAGAAAAATTATCCCCACTTGTTTTCTTATCTTTCCTTGTGTCATGATGTGCTGCAAGGATTTTTTTTTAATGAATGAGCTTCAAAGGGCTTCCACTGGTTTTAGAATGGGTAGACATTACTGCAAATCCAGGTAATATTTGGATAAAAATAAACATAACACACCTTCAGCTTTTTGGATTGGCTGGAATTCTGAAGGGTAACTTGAAGTTTTTGGTCTTTGGCTCTTCCCTGGTGCCAGTGTGCTCTCAGAGACTAGACAAAGACAAAAATAAATATCTGTCTATATAAACACAAAAATAACTATGGTTCAACATCATCCATCAATGATCTCTTCTCCCCATGAAAATTATCTATGAGAAGCCTGTGAAATCTCACAACTACAATCTCATTGTAAGCTTGAAAATACATGACAAAAATATCTTTTCCATAGCATATCACCATATCTTTTTCTTTCATCAATTTCTGGGATGCAAAAGAAACTTCCTTTCTTTTTTTTAACTGAAAACATTGTTCTGTAATTTCAAAAGTTTCATCACACAGAGGATATATTTGATTTATATTTTCCTAGCAAGTCTTCAGGGTGCTTTAATACATCCTTGTACTCTGGGGCTAAATACTGAACTGGGAACCAGTGACTCCCAACATTTACAGACTCTGTTCCAACTTCAAACACAAATTCAGTGGCCAAACTATTCAGAACAATCTCTGACAAAGTCATGCAAAACCAAGAGCAAACAAACCCCAAATCAAACTCTTATTGATAACCTCACTTATTTTTTATATCTTCCCCACCACCTGTCTATGGAATAGGTTTGAATTTTTAGTTGCCTACAGATTTCAGTGGTGTTCAATTTGACTTTCAGATGTTTGGGACATCAGCATTTTGAGCATTAACACCTCTTTGTTTTCCTGATCCATTTATAAAGAGCATGAGGTGTTTCCTTCTCTCCTGTAGAGCTGAGAGCTAAATATGTAAGTCTTTTTGAACTATCAAGTTCTGCAGTGCTTGAGTAATGAGCAAATTATTGCATCAAAGCTATTTTCAATTTTTCTGGAAGCGGTCATTCAAAGACTGTCATTTAATTTTTTTTTTTTTCTTTTAAACAGTTTCCATCCTTCTACAGATGTCAAAACTAAATGATCAATAAATAAAAAGGGGTTTCCATCCTGATATTTTGCTTCTTTCTATTAATTCGACCCTAGAAGAGGCAGTGACGTGTCTAATGTTGAGAAACAATTAATGACAGTAAAAGCAGCCTGGCACCAACAAAAATGACTTTGATCATTTTCTCTTTGTCTGTACAGTGTCTGGCAGAAAATATAAATGGCAATTACATCGGGAAGGCTGTTAGAACTGACCTATTAATTTAGCTTTCAGACTATTTTAAAGCATGCCTTCCTCCAAAAATCGTTTTCTGCAGCCTCTGTTCAGCAAAATCTCAGCTGAGCTTCCCAAAGTAGAAACTCCATCCTGTTTGCTTTGCTTCAGGTGCTGGTGGTGTTTCACAGCAGTGGGAGACAGATTACAAAGCCATGGCAGTACCCTACATGAGTTTGGTGCATTTTTCCTACTTTGGCTTACGGTGTCAAGGAGAGAGAGGGAGAACCCCTCGCTCATGAGTGGTGAGATTTGCAGTGTTGCTCAAAAAGAAAAGAACTCAACTGTCGCTGTAGGACATGAAAGAAAGATGATAGACTCCGAAATTCAGAAGGCAAAGAAAATAAAAAGCTTTATTGTCTAATTCTTGCTACTCTTTTATGAACTGTTAGGATACAGAATTGACATGATTGGTGAATAGGAACGACACCTCTCTAATTCCAATTGGTTAAACTGGAGAAACAGCAAAACACCACCTGGACAAGATTTTTCTGAGAAAGAATTGTTGTTTGCCAAGATTGTTTTGGGAAGAAACCTTGTTGAGAAGATTTCCCTTGGGAAAGAAGTTAGCTGCTACCAGCAGGCTAAAAATTCTCTCAGACTCAGACATCAAGCCCCAACACTTTTTGACTCAGCTATTTAAACAAAGCTCTCGTGACAAACACTTTCAGTGTTGGTTGTGCTGGTCTGCATCAACCAATTTTTGGAGGGCCCCTCCTCACCCTCTTTTGGGGGGATTCAGTGATATTCAATAAAAAAACAACAACAAAAAAGATCCCTGTTCTTAAAGCATGAGCTTTAAGGACTACCTAACTCTCAAATTACTGAACATATTTTATAGTAACAAGTCACAAAATAACCCCAAATGTTTCAGCTGCTTCCAACCTTCAGATTATTCTAGAAAGGGAAGAAGTTCCAAGCACAGAGGAAGTGTTGAAAGCATTAATATGACATTAATTACCAGATTATACTTAGTCAAGCTGCAAGCCCAAATAAAAAGTATCTGTCTTATCTTCCACCTACTTGTGCATCAGCTGAATCATTGGCTGCTCTCTGAACCTCAGCACAGCAGAAGTTTTGCAAAAGAAAAGTGGTTCCAGATTGTAACAATTCATTCCATAGCACTGATGCCTTAAGTTTTAATTTTCCTGTATTTCAGGTTCTGTGCTGCCCAGGGTGCAGCTCTGAGCTCACAGTCAGGGTCACTCAGCTCTCTGCACACAGCAGGGACACAAAACAAATCCTTGTCCTGCTGCACACCAAGGACAACTTTCAGCCCAACAGCACAAACAAGGGTGGCTGGAGGGAGGAACAAGAAGGATGGGACCTCACAGCCTGGAGCTGGAATTGGACAATTCAACCCCAGTGTGCAAATGGACCAAAACTTATCAAAGTGTGAGACCTGGTGACCGTTTGTCCATTTTGTGCCCATTTTGGGTCCATTTTGTGGCCATTTTGGGTCCGCCTTGGGTGCAGCCCTGGCCAGGCCCTGCCCAAGGTGTCCCCTAAAGGCCTTTCAATAAATCTCTGCTTTATTCTCTGGCTCTGTCCAGTCTCTGTTCCAGGTCAGCCTTCCCAAGACACCAACAGGGTTTGCAATCCCTATCTGCACTTGGCTGGAAGTTTCAGTTTCCAGGTTCAGTTTCCAGCTCCTCTGCAGGGTTTGAGAGCCCTTTGGGGCAGAGATGAGAGTCTGCAGTCCTTGATTCCTCAGACATGAATTTCTGTAACTCAGATCCTGCTCAAAGGGAGACAGGAATGTGTTAGGAGAATATATTAAGACTGTGAAGAATTCAGACATTACAGTAGCAAAATAAGTAAAAATATCTTCAGCTGCAGAAGGCTGCTGGTCTTCTCATTGGCCAAGAATATTTCAGTTTACTCTTTATGCTACAATATTTCTTTAATGATACTGCAGTGGAGAAAATTAGTATGGGGAGTTGATTATACCGTATGGTGTTTTGTTTCTAAATGAAGATGTTTGGATTGCCAGCTCAAAGCACTGCAGTGCTGCTGAAATTCAACAGACAGCTCCAGAGGAGCATATGGAGAGGTCCTTTTACAAACTGAAAAAAAAAAGAGTTGATTATTTATTGTTATTATATCTCTGCCTTGGAGAACAAGTGATAGGTGAGAACCTTAATCAAAGGGGTGGTGCAGAAATACCAAATATCTTCCAAAATGAAACTGGTTCTAGGGAGCACTTCCCAGTACTGAGCACCAAGGGAATGGAAGGCAAGAACGATCATGAATTAGGTATCAAACCCCAGGTATCAATGCTAATAATGAAGGCCTCATTCTGAATTACAAATACCATATTGTACTGAGCAGTTTTGAATCAAGTCCTCATTACCAGGTCATCCAAGCCCTTTTTAGTTGTGTATTAAATAATATAATTAACATTTACCAAAAATAAGGAATTAAAAACAGTGCAACGTATCATTCATTTCCTTTAATTTGTGGGAGGAATGACATTTGAAAACCAGAAAATAACTATGGAGCCAAACGAGAAATATTTCTCTTCCTGCACTGGTCCCCACAAATATCATTCAAAATTAGAGCACTTGAATTCATATGAAACTTCTGCAGAAGGGCACAAGAAAAATTCATCTGCAGGTTGGATTCTTGAAGCACTAAAAAGAACTGTGAACCAATTTCTTCAGTCTTATGTGCAGATAACTTAGTTGCAAGAGCAGTCTACTGCTTCCCAGATAATTTCTATATTTGTACTGTTATATTTTATTAGTGTATATGGGATCCTCCTAGAATTAAACCAGAAATCCTCCCTAGAACATAAGCTATCATCGGTTTGGCAAATGGAGTTTTGATTTATTCAATTAAATGTATTAATAATGCCCAAATATATATAGGTTTTCTATTTAGTTCAGATATGATACCATAATTATCTGGAGTTATTTGTGTACCAATATAAAATAAAGAAGGATACAAAAGAGAAGGCACAGCAAGTTTGTGGGAAATGCAATCATTCCACAAGATAATTGGATTTGGATTTCCTCTTTCCAAGCAATTTTAATAATATCCTGTTTGAATGGGGACTGCAAGGCTAAATGCAGGAACAGAAAAGAGCAAAAGTCCTATTGACTCTGCAGGATCAAGACTTTGCTATAAAGAGAGAAATGTCACCCTTGCAAGATAACAAATCAGATTTATCCTGGACTGTCTCTGAGAAGATTAGATTGATCAATTCTGGTAAATACATTTATTTAAACTTTATAAGTACCACACAACCATTTTTTATTGACTACAAAATTTTGGATTTATGGTACCGTTTGATTTCTTTCATTTTGACCTTTATGCAAGTTTTACCAGAACAGTCATTTGAGGAGAAACTGCAGGAAAAATCTTCCAAAAAGTTTGTAAATACCCAAAGGTTTAAGCAAATAATAATTTCTCTTTCCATGAATTTTGCACCAGCTTGTCCATAACTCTCACTAAGGGCATATATCCTCATTTCAAACCCTTGCACAGCATAAATAAGAAAGATCTGTGTTTCTGATTTTGACATGACTGGCAAGAGACTCCAAGCTGGTCTTTAACATGATGAGATACCCAGAATTTCAGAAGGCTGAAAAACAAATTTACATGCCACAAACTCCAGGTACTCTGGGTGGGAGCTGACTAAATGTTGGTAGACTGAGGTTTTCAGTTTAGGTGCTACAAGAGATGTGGGCATTTATTTTGATATTTGGAAAGCCCATTAGATGAAAAGCCAAAAGGCAAATATGATGGGATTTAAGAAAATAAGCCTATTATATAGGATTATATAAAAATATAAAAAATATAATATTTCTATACGAATACAAAAAGAGTTAATCACCTTTTGTGTCCAGAGTTCCTAAAGGGGAGCCCATACACATCAAAGGGTGTTTCAGTTTTGAGCCAGACTAAAACTTCACGTTTAAACCTGACTCAGATGCAGATTCCCGTGTGGTTACAGTCACCAAGGACAGCTCCCAGCAGAGCACCAGGAGCTGCTGTGAAATCCCACTCTGCTCTGGGGTTTTGCCACTGCATTGCCATCAGTACATCAATCAGTGATTTTAAACCCTCTCATCATGATTTGTAGCACAGATTTGTGAGTCATTTTTGAAAAACAGTGCATCAACCTACCGAGATCTTATCACATGCTTTGTTTTTCAGAAGTTTCTCGTTGCAGCAGCCAAGGCTCTGGTAGCACATTCACAGCAAACAATCTGCTTTCATGGTAACTGTTCCCAGTTCTGTCCCTTAGCTGCACAATGAGCTGGAGCAGGATTGTGCTTTGGATTCTTTAGGCATAAAACCAGACTGGAATATTATTTCTTATGCCCCAGAGGTGCTCTAAGACCTATGAAAACTTTGCAAGCGTACACAAATGAATGTGTACAAAAATAGGTACTGGCAGTTCCTTTAATGCTCTTTTTAGTCCTTGGTCACTACAGAAACTGTTCTCACACACCAGTACCAGAAAAATTACATGAGGATGCTTTTATCCTCATATTTAGCTGATGATCTACAAATATAAACCACTAAAAATGACACAAGTGAGATATTTTTAATCCAGGTGCTGATGAGAGTGGGTGGGGAGTAGAGTTGGGATGGAAGCAATAAAAATCATGTGCATAAAGGAACATTTTACTGGTTGTTCACTAGAGAAACAGGGTTGAAATCTTTCACCGTGTGGTGCAGAGTTTATCAATGTGATGTTAGATATTGAAGCTCCTTCAGTCCTGCAGATGAATTCATGTTTCTAATTTCATGGAGGGAATGAAAATTGATCAGCAAAGATGAATTATGTACACTGAAACTGCAGCATAATTCAACATTTGTTATCATTTGTTATTTCAGGATCCCTATACACATTTCTATGGAAAGAGCTCCCTGTTACTATAGCGAGCCTTTGAACAGATGCAGAGTAATATTTAATAATAAATACTAAATATATTAGAACAGCCAAGCAGACATTCCTGCTAATTGCAGCTCCTGGTAATAAAATTATTATATTTAACTCAAGTTTAGCACATTTCATTAGGGAGTATATAAAGTTGTCACAACAAACAGCAAAACTCTTGCTCTAAGTTGACCAGATTGAGGCATTAGGCAATGACTGAGCTGCAAAAAAATCTTCTTGAGCCCACCTGGGCTCTGTCACCCAAACCCCCAGTAAGGCTCCAAAGGTAAAACCAAGTATCAGAATGGGGTAAGAACACTCAAATCTGGGCATTTATGGAGTACTAAAAATCAAGAGAATTAAGGTAATGGAGAAAAAACAGTGCAAGGAGAAAGGGAATTGCTTGGATGTGGTAAAGCAGATTGAAGAGTGAATGTAAATGATTAATCTTGCACATGATGAGGCTTAGGAAGCAATCCACTCACCATACAACCTAACTGTGCCACTAATGGTAATCACACCCCAAAGCCAAGCTATATATTGATTATTATATATTGTTCAGACATGCCACTGAGTAAGAGAGTCCCTGCCATCAAGGGATTGCAGCCAGAAGCAATGAAACACAGGCTACCCATAATATCCCACATAAATGAGATGAAAGGAGTCGTGTCAATGACAATGTGATGGCATCAGTGCATGCAGCAAGAATTCTGCATTCATTCTAACAGAAGTTATAGCCTCCCCCTGCAGATTTGGGCTCTATTTCTTTTTGTTTAGTGAGGAAAACATAAAACAAGTTTTTAGACTAGAGATGATTCTGTTCAAGCATTAACTTAGCTGGCACACTGTGAGAAAGGCACACAGGAAACTTGTTGTTTTTAACATAGTTTGGGTCAGCTTCTTTGATTAGAAAATGGGAAATATTCCAGAACTGCAGCAGCAAATCTGCCCCATCATCACTTTTCCCCAGCTCAGGCTAGCAATTATATTTTGGCATGCGAGTTCAACTCTAATTGATGACAGTTTGGTTGCCCCAGGAAAACAGAGGTAAAGATATTCCCTCTGGTAATTTTGGCTTCCACAGTAAATTTTAGAAGTGTTAATGACAGCAGGGTGAATTTTGCCTGTGTCCTTCACTTCAAGTGATCTTTGTCAGACTTTCCCTTCTGATTACTCAACCAGCCCATTTCAGGAATGTTTTATCTCATGTGAGACCTGTTCCTTCTGCTGATATTTATTCAGGATCTTCCACAAGTGCAAGTCCCGTTTCCACATTAACATTGTGATTCAGCAGAGCTGGCTGTGTCCAAGGAAGCATGCCAGGAGACATAAATCCAAAACCCTTTGGAAAGCACGTGGAAAAATAAAAATTCCAGCTGCTCAGGGAGAATTCTGACAGCTACTGCACGTCCTTCAGAGAAGGTAACTGGTGGTAACTACACTTCCCTGTCTCATTGCAACACCTCACTGGAGACACCTGAGACCTCACAGAGAGATCAATGGAGCATTAACCAATGTCCCCATCGAGCAGAGATTATTTGACATCACTGTAAATTTACTTGCTAAGGAAGAGCTTTAAGGAAATGCACAGAGGCACTGTTGCAGTGCACAGGCCAAAGCTAACCCAAAGAAATGCAGCTTAGAGAGGAATAAAATGGGAAAATCTCACTTCCCTTGTGCCCAGACACGCAAATACCACAGATAATTTAAAGAAATCTCATTTCAAGAGAGATGCACGATTGCTTCAGCAGGGGACAAGAACGGTCTATAAGGCTGTTCTGACCCCACTAAGCACAGTGCTCTTAAACTCAGAGGCTTTTAAAGTATCTAAAACCTAACTCAGAGTCACAGAATGTGTAACAGAAGGGAAGGGAAAGGAGGGAAGAAGGGAAGAAGAAAGATTGAGGCAGGGATAGAAAGGCAGGAAAAAAGTAAGAGAAGTTGTGCTGTATCACACACATTAAGAAATAAGAATAATTATGAAATTAAGAAATAGGAAATGCGAAAGAGAAGTGGTGCTCCAGGTGAAAATAAGAAATAGGAAATGCGAAAGAGAAGTGGTGTTACAGGTGAAAATAAGAAAGCAGAAAGTGATTCAAGGCCAGTCTGTAATTCAGACCCAAGTGTTCATATCCAGACAAGGGATCTTGCTCTGCAGCACCTCCAAGCACAGCCTGCAATCAGAACACAGCAAAGTTCTTTGGAACTCACTGCTGGGGTGTTTTTTAGGGAGAAAAGGCAGCTTTAGAGCAATAACCAAGAAATTACCTTCCCTTAGGACACGAGGGCAAAGTCAGGAGACTGAATAACCCAAAAGATCATCAGGAGTGTGAGTGCCAGGGACTCTGAGAGCCTCGGGCTGGAGGCTGCACCTTCAGTCACCTCAGTGAGGCCAGACAAAGTTGCTGCTCTTCCTAAATGGAGCAGAATAAGAGAAAAGGACCAATAACTCTCAGCAGCAAGAGAGAAGTGTAGCTTTTTAAATCAAATTTGAAAGAATTAGGCCCTTTGAATGCTATTTTTTTTTACTGTGTTACAGCAATTTCCCATCCTCATGGCTTGGAACCAGGGATTTGAATTTTGTTGGGTATTTCAGGCTCAATACAGCAGAAATTAATATAATTTATTTCTGCATCGTGCTGAAACAACTCTGCTCCTACAGCATTCTTCAACATTTCTTGACAGAAAACTATTCCAGTATAAGTGTAAACCTTCTTAAACATTTTCCATTCCTCTTTCAGTGTAAGAACTGAGAGAGGAATGTAAGAACTGAATGGTTGTTCTGAATAAGGCTGACAAGGCTCCTGTTGAATTTAATAAATGTTTTCCTAGACTACAACAAGTTCTCCTCTTGATATTTGCATAATCCTTGCTTTGCTCCTACACATTTGCTAAAAAGAGCCAAGCCATGGTCCTGCTCAGGCATATTTTAGAAACACAGATCTATGTTAAAAATCAGCTAGAATACTTGTTGGAGACTAGAGAGTTATGTCATATATTACAATGAAGGAATGCAAAAATAGTATTTGGTAATGGAAATCTTCAGCTTGAATTAATATCAGGAAAAAAGCAGAAGTCTCAGACACTGATTCTACAAATTATTCCACATAGAAGAGTTCAGTGGTCTCAATAAAGCTGTTGGGCTGTCCATATTTATTAGGTTACAGCAGGATTTGACTTATTATTCCCAAATAAATGAAATAAGATGCAGATTTCCTTCTCTTTTTATCTTAGTTTTCTGAAAACAAGATAAATCCAAGCCCTATAATTGTTTATCTTAAAGCAAAACCAGACCAATCTTCCTGAGATTGCTTCCACTCTTCCACTGCTTTTTCCCCATATAATTTAGATGTGAAAGAGATGTGACCCTTCCCTTCAAACTCTGTTATTTAACAAACACACATCAGCCAAAATGCACTGCACTTTCCTCTTATTTCAACATCGCATAATTTAATTTTTTCACACGTACAAAAAATCTTTCACATTTACAACAAAAAAAAGAATTATATCACCTGCTGCTGAAGAGGGTTGGCAAGTTCAGTCACAGAAGTTGGATACAAAACCAGTTGTTTTACCAGTGCTGCTGCTGAGATAAAAGATGTTGATGTTTGATATCATCTGACTTTCCAAACCACACTCCAAGCAGCATAATTCATGTCAGATGGTGCTGCCAGGCTACCAGCAACACGTGAAAAATATAAAATCAGCTCTTTCCGGGGTACTTTTGAATAAGATAAATGAGAACTCCTTTTCCAGTATTAATTGCTAATTGGAATTATATTTTATACAGAAAGTCCATGCAATCCATAAAAAAACATAAGAGATTCTTCCAGTGCTGCCCTCGCCTATAATTGATGAGACATCAGAGAAAATCAGAATATCCAGAATATTTGTTTCTTTACAATATCTGACCAACACTTTCACAGCTGTCATTTCTTTAAAATTCAGGGGTGGTTTCACAGACAAGAGAAGTTTTGGGGAGGAAAAAAACTCATTTTTCATGAAGACATGAAGCAACTCAAAGAAGCCCCTGATGAGTATGAAGCAGGAGGTTGCTGCTTGTTCCTTTAATTGCAATGAAACATACCTGAATATATTTGTTATGCTACTGGTTGACTAGAACTTCCAAAAGGAATAAAAAAGAGCCTTAAGAGTGCAAAAAAATCTTAAAAAACACTTAAAAAACACTTAAAACAGAAGCCAGCTGCTGAAGCTCCTACTAACTCATTTGGGCTCCATAAAAAATACAAAGCCAGTGTGGCAAACACCAATATCCTTACAGGAACTTGTGTAATATTTATCTTTTTTTTTTCCTCATGGCCTTTAGTGGAATTTGCAGAAAAATTGTTAGACAACCCATTTCTTTAAACTAAAAATCAAATTTCCAGTCTTCATAACGCTGGAAAAAAGGTTGAAAATTCTATACAAATATTACGTGAAGGCCCAGTGAATTTCTTAAGATCTCAGGATACACTGACAAATCAAGATTTTTTCTCTTTCTGTTTATCATTAAGAAAATTTTTCTTAACTCTAAAAATTTCTACTTACTGCTGTGCAGCTAAAAAAAAATACTGCTAACAATATTAATGCCATTAACCACGAAATATTTTTTCTGGCAGTGAACTACAACAATTTAAAGAATTAGAGATGGAAGACATTGCAATAACCCACTTAGATTTCTGATTTAGTTTGTTGGGGTTTTTTTATAAATTCATTCAGAAGGAAGCACATATTTAAAAGAAAAAAAATCCTGAGCAAAATGGTGATCTGTGTAGACAGAAGACAAAAAACCTGGAATTTTGTTGAAAATTTGAAAGGAGCTGAGATGTTTTGACCCAAACCTCTGTAACTGAGTTCAGGCTTTTGGAATCTAAAAGGCAACTCGCAGGTGAAAGGGCCAAGTGCATTTTTTCTCCTAATTAATCAAATATAGATTCTATCAAAATTATACGGCCACAAAGCAGGCTCTACACCCATATGTATTTTCTGAATCAGCCTAGAATTTAATGAGCCAGTAATTAGAAGCCAAGCTGAGTGATCTTTCATCTCCTGCTATTAGTGCTGTTTGCTTCCTTTTAGCAATGTTGTTCATTATCTTCTTCTGAATATCAAGTGGGTTTTATTTTTATTTTTTAATTCTCTCAGATAAATTACATGTGTCTAATCCACTTAGATAATTCAGAGCTAAGATTTTTCCACTGTTGACCTTTGCAAAGGTCTCTTTGCCATCTGTTTTTATATTTAATTAGCTTTTTTTTTTTTCTCCCCTTCTTGCAGCAATCTCTCAAAGAATGAAATAAATGACTATAATTATCACTATCAGTTTGCCCTTGTTTGATCTCCTGACCACAGAATCATATTCTGGTGATTACACAGTATTTCCACTGAGAACCAGACATTAGACATCATAGTTGTTATGTCTATTAAACTTGATTAAAATAATGGGAGATAGATTTTCCTCCTCTCCCCAGGAGAGGAGGAAACTCTTCATCCATAGTAGAAAAAAAAATATAGTCATTTTTTTCTTTTTTCTTTACATCTTTTTGTTAATGAAAACAATTTGGAGATGTTTAGATATTTATTGTTCTATTCATGTCCGCTGCTGGTGACACATCACTTCTGATAGCTAAACATGATCTAAAATAATGCAAACACAGACTTAATATCAGAGATTAGATTGGGCATCTCAGTCTTCAGCAGCTGACAGACAAAATGAAAATCTGCTCCTGGGAGGAATGTCCCCCTTTAGGGCAATTCTCTGCACAGCAGTCTAAGCATAATATATTCATTCTAAACAAAAAAATCCTCTCACTAGTTAATAACATGATTTCATGTATTTCAGGCAATGGGGTTTTTTTGTAGTTTGGTTTTTGGTTTTGGGATTTTTTCCCTGTTAAGACATATTCATTTCAGGACAAATTTCAAGACAAATTTGTCCATGCCTGGATTTCCAGGGCACCACTTTAACATGAGATAATTTGGGGTAATATATGACTGAGTAACAGTGTAAAAGTGGAGTGGAGTTGTCTGCCATTATAGAAACCATTCTTTTGTGATAGAAATAAAGTGGAGGAAGGACCAAAGGAAGGAATTTTTACATCCACACCCCCTGGGCAGCCTGTGCTCACTCACAGGGAGTGAGGAACATCTGGAACATCTCAGCTGGGGTTTGTGCAGGGTGCTGCCTCTCTTCCACATTGCCCAAGCTACCAATGAAAACTGGATCTCATTCCATCCATTTTTTTTACAGAAATCTCTGCATTAAGCCTGATTATTTGCTTGTAGCAAGATAGATTTAATTTTTTAGCACAAATCTCAAAAAAGATTGTATTATTTTAAAAAAGTGTTTAGTTTCCTTCCTAATTTTTTCAGATCATGCATGCAGAATTAATATTGCTCTAATTAACCAAGCATATAAACCTCTACTTCCTGAAACAAGATTTCCCAACTTTATATCAAATATTACCATCCCATAAGCTGAGATTCTCCATATTTTAATTTCCAGTGGATGCCTTTGGTCTCCATGGAAACTGATCCAAGGAGGTTTGAAATGTTACATATTATTTAATATATCTTCTATTCACATAAACTTTGCCAGAAGATCTGTCATATCTGCTCAAGTGTAAAGCACCAAGAGAGTTAAGAAAAGGAATACATTAAATTGAAACTCATTGTAGCCCATCACTGTTAACACCACTGGCCTTGAAAGATTTTCAATGAGGCTCCTGAGAACAGTCTTGAAAAATCAATAATCTCATCAGAAAATGCACCAATTATTACAGTCAACAAGCTCATAATAAATCATCACATTCTATAATCATGCCATTGAAGTTTGGGTAGATTTTAAACAATTAATGCTTCATTTGTCAGTCAAAATTAAAAAGTTTACCGGGATTAATGAGGCTATTCTTTGATTTCTAATGCAAGTTATACACTTAAAATCTATAAAGATACTTTGGTGATCAAAGAAGTAAAAGTACATGACAGCTGATACTCTTATTCCTTCAGTTTTCACAAAATAGAGCATTTCATAACCAGATTGCTAGTCACAAGTTGGTTTAAAGGAAAAATAACATTTTACAACTACATTTCAAATTATGCTAAAGATAATAATTGAAACTGTTCAAGGCATTTCAATGATTTTTTTTCTGGATTTAAAACTGCTTCTAGTGAGAACTTGGTGATTGTGGTACCAATTGTTACATCAGGGTTCGCTTGTGTGACAAAGTCATTTTATCATGAGAATTAGAGAGGTGAGCACGTGCAATGAATTGTTTGTGGCTGGTTTTGGACAGCTCCAGGTTCTGTGCCTTGTGGGCAGCACGTCCAGGAGCATCAGTGACCCCTGGCCAGGCACTGCCCTGCCCTGCCCGCCCCTCTGCAAACCTCCCTGTCAGCACTGAAGGGGAAAAATGGGAAAATCAGGGTCCTGTCACTGGATAACCCACGCCTTTCCTCAGCTGAGCTACATTTGGGTCAAACAAATTGTCAGGGGAAAGCCCACCCTGCTGTCAGTGTGAGGCTCAAAGGTGGTTCTGTCAAAGCCTTTAATGAAAGGCTGAGGAAATACAAAGCAGCTTCCTGTCACTGTAGCACAAGGAATGGCACAAATTGATCTTCTTTTCATGGAAATGGAAAAAGGCAAGTAAAGTGTTTTACCTGCCTCATTTTTTTTAATATTGACGCCAAAAAAAAATTTAAATATTGCACGGGCTTGTTTCAGGATTGCCTTTAAGAAGATTTCTTCCCAAAGAACCAGAGATGATATAAACATATTGCAGCTGAAATTGGTGGTTTAGTGGGGAGAGAGAAATGAAAGAATATCCCAAACAAAAGAGAAAGGTTTAAAGAAACGTAAAGAAATTTAAGGTTTAAAGAAGTGTCTAGTCAAGGAAGTGCCCACACACTGCTCAAACTCAATTTCAACTAGCACTGAAAAGAGCAGCAGAGCAGACACAGTGCTCTGAGCCTTGGATGTTCATGGAAGATCCTTGGCAGGTAATTGTGCTGAAGCTCCTTTCTCTCTGTTATGTGACTCTTCTCCTTGGCAATAAAACTCTGCCTGCACGCTCATCCAAAGTGAGAGCCTGCCTGCTGTACCTCATCACCTGCACCTCCTATCCCTGGCTCTGAACAGAGGGGTTTCTGTCCAACTGTCTGGGCACTGCCTGTGGCACTTTGGCCCCTTTATCCTCTAGCTGGGAAGTCCTGCTGCTGGCAGGGCTGTGTCCCAGGGCATTATGAGGGACACCTGCCTGCCATGCCTTTGGGAGAACATTCCTTGTGCCTGCAGGGACACAGGAGACGGCAAGGCAGGAGAGCATTTCTGCCATGCAGACACATGTCACTGCTGTATTAGGGACAGTGATTGTAACAACACAAGGCTCTCAGGCTTGGTAGCAAATGAGAGCAACTTTATTCTTCCAAACCATCTTTTATAGACAGCTCTGAGAGAGGAAAGTTTCACTGGCCAGCAAACCACCCCCAGACCATCACTGGACAGTCAGGAACAGCACCCCTCAACCTTTTCTGGCAAGTAAACAACAAGGAGACAAACAGCACCTGCAAAAGTTGTTTTTCTTCTCTGTTTGGGGTTCCTCCTTACAGTTCCCCAAGCCACACTTTCCCAGCCCAGTGTGAGGAAGTTCTGTGATTTCATTTCACACAGACCCTGTGCTGCTGCTGCCTGATTCTCTCTCATCCAGCATCCACAAACACAGACCCTCTCTGGTACTTTGCCCACATCCTCATCTTTGGGGAGAGACTCATTCGATGCAGTTTTCCTTAGAGCATGGACACTGCAAGTACTTCTCATGTTATCATTTAACACTCAAAACGTTTCTTTCCCTTTTACTGGCTAGTACTAGTGCTGCAGTGAGAACAAGATAATATTCAGTTTAATAATTGAATATTTAATAACATTCAATACTGCTTAATTACAGCAAGCCCTACAATAACAGAAGCACCCACTCAGGAGTCAATATACCTGTGAGATTGATTCTTTGCTTAAAACATTAACAGCAGTTCGAAATTCAGCAGAGAAAGCTTCTCTGGGATTAATGACTGACTGGGTTAATGGCCTGCAACTCAGTTGTTATTGCTTAATAATGATGCTTAACATTCATGTAGTTCCTTTCTTTAAAGGATCTTAAATATTAAGTATCAGTTTTCATTCAGTGCATTTATATCCCAAGTATCCCAAAGTGGCAGTAGAAAGCTGTGGGCAAGAGCAATGGTGCAGAGGTTTGAAAATGAGTTTAGCAGCACTGGTGAGAGATGCACTTTCTGCACAAGGACCGCTGCACTGGGGTCACAAACCCACGGATTTCTTTCACCAGCCCACTCAGAGGGGAGGACAAAGTAAACAACAGTCCAAGCACAGCAGAGTGCTGAAGATTCTTTTTCAATATTTCACTGCCCTTGCAAACACCTTTAAATAAAATTATGATTGCCTTAAGCAAGCTGTTGCAGGGATGACCAGATCCTCACCAACTAGAGTGCAGTCAGCTCTTTTGGCTGAGTAATAGATATCCTCAACCTCAGCCTTGTAATAAAAGGTTTGGCAAGAATAGTGAAAAATCATCTATTCACATCTTCGGACATCATTTGTGGCAATAAATCCTTTATCATTATCAGCAAAGATCAAATATTAATTATTCCATATTTTACACCATCTGTGGAATTAGAGTTACTACACCAAAGATACACCCCAGAAAAGTGGTTTGAGTTCACAGTAAACCCTGGTTGTGCAGGGCACAGCCAGATAAAGCAGGGCACAGCAGGGCACAGTCCTAAAGCTAAACTGGGAAATGAGGGAACTCAGTATGAGGAAAAAATAATTTAGTAATTTAATAAGGAAACAATCATTTGGATGAAAAGACTGGCTTTGATCATGGCCTAGGCCAAGTTTTTATTTTGTCTTTATACTTCTCTATGGATTATATTATATTTGCATTATTTTCACAGGTCAGGCATAAATGTGTTTAATACAGGTGCACTGTCAACATCCATCAATCAAATTTTCTGAAAATACTAGTGGGGCATTTAATCTTGGATTCAGTTTGAGACAAAAATCTTTGAAGCTGAAAATGCACAAAAATTTCTGGTGACTTCAGTGAGGCCTTTAGCACAGCCAAAGTTATTCATTTTCTCTCAACACTTCAGGCTAAGGATACATTTGGAGTTGCAGTATTGGAAAGGAGATTTGAATCTCCAGATCTTCCCAATATCAGGTTAGGAAAGAGAGCAGAGAAGAAAATCCCTTCTGCATGAAAAGCAATGCTGGTAAAAATGAATATTCTTGAAAGAAAACTTTAATGATCTGATTTTTAGGAGTGGGTTTCAGAACGTTGGTTTTTCTCAGTGGGAACTCTGTATGAACTAAAAGATGAAGCTTTACCAGGGAGGTTTGGGTTGGATATTAGGAAAAGCTTTTTCACCCAGAGCATGGTTGGGAACTGGAACAGCTGAGGTTCCTCATTTTTTCACTCTATAACTTTTACAGAAACACAAAAAAAAGCATTAAATAGCATTCTCTGAATTCTGCTGGAAAAAATTTTCCAGTGTCTTTAATGCAGAATGTTTCAGAAAGGTTTTGAAAAGGGAAAAACAGTTGGTCTCTCAAAAAAATTTGAAAAAACCCAAACCATTCTGCCTTTAAAAGTGTATTTTTGAAGGTAATAACTCCTAAGTGCAGCCAGTAAGATAGCTTTTTTTATATATAGGAAGATAACAAAGTTTTAAATAATCAATTGTAGAAATCTTCTGGGAAGATCTGATTTCAAAATGAAATTCTCCTAGCCTGGGCTCTGTAACTCACTATATATCACCACAGAGCCCAGCTTTATTGACTGAGATGGGAGGCCTGCAGGGCTTGTTAAAAATCTCTTGAAGAGTTTCAGCTTTAGCATTTGGTAGAAGCAACCTGACAACAGCCAACCTGAAGAATTTCATCTATGCAAATTAAAAAAAATTCAATGAAGGTCCGGAATTTCAGAAGGGGACTCAATTTTTTTTTTTAAACTTCTTGACCACAGCTTAAAATACAACATATCAACACATTTTCAGCATCTATTTTTTCCCTGAAAATTTACTCCATAACATTATCTGTTCAGTGGGGTAATTTTCAGAGTGGATAATCTTCATTTTTGCCAAACATCTCTACCCTGGACCTTCCCCAAAGGTTCACATTAGCAGGAACAGCTGCACTACCTGTCTAGGACAGGTTAGTAACAGATGCATCACAGTTTCCATTAATTACACAGAGTAAAAACAGTTTTATATTTTTGGGCTCTGGTTCAACATTTAAAAGTAAAACCCAAGATACTGCTGCATAAACACTCCCTTCCAGAAATGTTTAGATTATTTTGTCAGTTTCTGGTGTTTGGGTTTTTAGATATTTATTTATACCAAATATTGACAGAGTTTAGCACAGCTTGAGATGCCATATTTTTTGTTGATTCCAGAATATTTAGGCTGGCATAATGAAATCTAAGCAATCCAGGCTTTAGTCTCAAGTCCAAAAGCCCCTTCTGTAAACATTAAAAATGTGCAGGTCTCAAGAGCCCAGCAAGGATTCCCCTGGTAAACGGATTCCATATTACAGAAACTGCTTGGGCTCAGCCTGTGTATCCTGGGATTTTACTCATTCCAAAGGAAAGAATCAGGATCAGAATCAAGCACTTCAAAGGAACTTCAAGAACGTTCCTTTCCTTCTCATTGTTATTAACCACCCCAAGTTAGATCTACTTTTGAACATTGCCATCCAAGCCTTAGTTTCCTATTGATTTGTTGGAGGATTTCAACACGCAGTCCTATTTTGTGTTTTCTATCCCTCCTGCCCTCTGCCCCTGAATTTGGCCACAGACATAAAATCTGTGTCAGAATTAGGGTTCCATTCCTCCCTGTGTGAGTGAGAGCAAGAAAAAGAGAACAACAACTTGTGACCAATAGATGATGTTCAGCCATGAAAGTGTGTCTCAGTAGGACATGAAATAAAGACAGTTTGACTCCAGTTTTGACAAAGAGAACATTAAAAGGTTTTATTTACAATTTTTTTGCTTCCTATATAGCATGCTTCGCTAAAAACAGGATTCATTGGTCAATAGGACTGACACCTGTTTCCATTGGTTAATAGGAAACAACAGCTGGGGAGATTGTTATGAGAAAAAACCACTGCCCACTTAGAAATGTTTTGGGGAAAGGAGAAAAATGTTTTGGGAAAAGAAAACTGTTGAAAGTTTTCCCTTGAAAAAGGAGCTGGCAATGGTTAGCAAGCTGAAATTCTCTCAGGCTCAGAAATATGGAGCCCACAAAAGTCAATTGACCCCAAAGTTTTTGGAAAGCAATTGTTTTTGGAAGCCAAGAAATCCCACAGGACAGAATAAACACCAGCACTGCCCAAAGCACATGCTGACATGAGCCAGAGCTAACAGTAGCAGATTTTGGGTTCATTCACTGATCAGAGTAAGATTATTATTAGGGAAGAGGACTGAGAGAAGGACTAAATATAATGACTCCATGTATCTGGGAAGTTGATTAATGCTCCTGAACCAGCCCCTTTCACAGCACCAGAAGAAATAATGGAAAATGCAGGAGTATTTTTAGGAACAGAGGAATGATGATATAATATATGCAGAGAATGACTCTGATGTTGGTGTCAAACAGCTGCCTGGCTGTGCACACAGTTCTGAGGGTGCAGAACAGCCACTGGCAGCACATGTTTTATTTTGCAAATTGAATTCCAGGGGAGACACTTAAAGCTTTTTTTTCTTCCTCCTCTCCTGCTTCCAGAAAGACAGCCTGAGTGAAATGTAATTCAGCATGCAGGACTTCTGGACCCTTGTAATTATTTGGGGAGAAGGTATTCAGTGGCTGGGGGTTTGGAGTATGAACAGAAGCCAGGAAAGGGAAATAAGAAATGCTAGGAAAAGCAGCATAGCAAATAGAATGAAATCCTATTAAATACTCAGACTTGAAGAGGAAATAAGCATGAGAAATACACAGCTGGAATGGAGTAGAAAAACAGCTCCTTGCATATATTTCTCACAACTAATACTCCAATAGATTTCATGGGGTTTAGATCAGGCTTCCAAGAATGGAGGATATGAATGAGAAGTCAAATAAGAAGGAACTGGGAAAAGAAACCTAATAAAGAAGGAATAAACTCTCAATTTCATAAATTTTAATATTTAGGGAATACCTTATTCAGCCTAAACTCAATGTATATTGTACAATAATTTTCTGCAAAAATATGTTTGAAGCTTTGACTAGCCTGTGAGAGCACACAAAGAATTTATATTTCAGTTAAATATGAAAATTACTTGAATGGTGAATAAAATTAATTTTTTGAATTATATAAAAAACAACCTTAAAAAGTCAGTAATTCATATGTTAATATTAAAATAAAATAATAAACCCAACAAACTAAATAAAGCAAACACTGAAAAACCCCATCAACAAACGACAACCTAAACCTCAAAACCCAAAGCAAAGAAAAAATCCTTACCTGTTTTTTTACCTTCAAATATTTTCTGCTGTGAAAACACATCCCAATGGGGGCATTTTACCTTTATCTGCCTCCCTGCTGGAAGACAGGTGTTCCAAATAAGGGAGAAATTGATCTGATTTGCCTCCAAAGCTCATCATGTTTCCTCTGGTCTCTACACAGAATATTTTACCCAAGCAGATTTCTTCTCTTTCCTGTTGACATTTTGTCCCTTCTTATTTCTCCTTGGCTTTCCCTGATCTCACCTGTGTTTTACCCTTTGGGTTTTGTAACTACCAACACAGAAAGGAAAATATTTTCTTTTTTTCCCTTTATTTCTCAGCCCAAATCACACCATCTCTCAGAGCAGTGTGAATTAGTAGCACCATGGGGGGGGGAAAAAAAGACTTTTGATATTTTAGAACATGATGGGATTGCTGATGATGGCTGTGACTGATGATACAGGCTAAAAGATTGTTTTCAAAAAGTGTCCCGCTAAAAGTTGTTTGAACCCAGTTTTACTGGTGAGGAAGAAAATAAAAACCACTAATATCTGAGTACTTCTGACATAAATATAAGGAAAGAAACAGAACTGTTTAACTGAGGTTCCTTTTGATAAATATATTTGACTACACCCCAGGCAGAGTAGCAGAGACAATTACTTTTAGCATTGTTAATTAATTAGATTAACCAATTTCATCTCTGATGACTCATTTGGGGAAAAAAAATATATTGTTACATAAAATACAAAAAATGTTGTCATCTCCTGAATTTACACAGCTGCATTCTTCATTTTGACACAGGTAACCTTTAATGCCTCCTCCTTATCTGAGCACCCCAGGAATAAAACCAATTCCATCCTACCTGATCACTCAGAGTTTAACTAAACAGATTTATTAATAACTTGCTCTTTCTATTCCTTGGACAGGAACTTGGTTTAGATTCACTTCTTCTGCCAAATCTATTAAAATATATTTTTTTACTCTGAGCTGCTCTCTACTGAAACTTTATAAAAATGTAATTATTTATTTTTAAATGTTCCAATATATCAGAGGCTTTAAACTATTTGCTTTAAAATTTAAATAGCACACTTAATCCTTGCAAAGGTGCTGAGTTTTGTGAAACTCGGTGCCATTGTTTAAATTTTTGCTGAGAGGTTATAAAAAATAGCCAGATTTTACTAGGATGTGCAGACAGTATAAGAAGATTTCTGGTTAATATGCATTAAAAGTGGTATTGGCTCCAGGTTTGTAAATCCTCTGAGATAGTTACATTTCTACACAAGCATTCCTTTTGACCATTTGAAAGGTGGCAATACGGGGAAAAAATTATATTTGTATGATGCTTTAACAAAAATAAATAAATTCTATTACCAATTGCAATCAAAACAAAGCACTCAAGCTCACAAACCCCTAAGGACAAATAAATTTAATGTGAATTAATGGTTTTACTCATGTATTGAATGCAATTACTGTGTTTGAGCTGTTGTGTGTTTGGGGCTTTTAATCTGATGTTAATGTACACAAGTCTGTCACAAAGCTGAGTCAAACAATCTGATTTCTCAAACCATAAGGATTTAGACTCGTCATAACTGCAATTTAATAAAAAATCCTGTCAGCCAACATGGCAGCAAATGTCTGTTGAGCACTCAGGATGGACAGACTGACTCCTTCATACTTTAACCATTGTCAAAAATGAATTTTGAAGAACAAAAACAAAGGCAGAAATATTTAATTCAACTTCACGAGCTGGTGGAACCTGGGAAGATACAAAAGAGCCTGTGCTGAAATAAGTCAACCAAGACTCCATTATCTTCATGCAGGAAAAGCCAATTCTTTATTTTCACAACTCATTTTATACAATTTTTACAGACCTTGTGTGCAATTTTAATTGGTTAATGGCTTTCCTGCCAATTACTCTATTGGTTAGTAAAAGTTTTCTACTTGTCCATCAAATCTCTCTATTCTTGGATTTGTTAACATATTTTCTTTACTGATTCTCATGGGACAAATCCCTTGTTATTGCAGGTGAATTTGTTTTTCAAACCAGGAGTAGGTTTTTATGCTAACGAGTTCTCATAACCAAAATTTTTTTCATATGGGAACTTGCAAATTGTTAAACTACACTTAGAAGATATCAGAATTAATTTATTAATATATATTATATATATATTAATATATAACTTATTATTATATATAAGCTATTAATTTACTAGAGCAAGCCTGATTTTATGATTTTATGATTTTTTTTTAATAATTCTTCTACCTGTCTACCACAAGCCTGTATAGGTGCAGTCTTGACTAGAGTGATTGTTAAATTGGTGTTGCAAAAAGTAGAAGAAAGTTATCAGAAGAAAGAGGTGCCATTTGTCAGAAAATCTGACACAGGGACCAAGGTATTTAAATAAAGTAAAATTTAAAAAAAAAATTAAAAAGGAGAAGTTGAATACAACACACAGATATAAAATCACAGAAAAACATTTGCTCCTGAAGATACTCAGAGCAGCTTTATGTTCAGTCGAGATGGAACTCAGGAGGTGACCTTCCTTGGACAAATTGGTGTCTGAAAATATTTCCTGTAGGAGCGACCTTTTCACCCACAGTTAGAAGAAGCCAAGATTTCCAAGATGATGTGGTTCCTTATCATTCTCTTGGCTCCACTCAGGGAACTCTGAGACTCCCCGGGAAATTTATGTTCTCTGACAGCTTTTTAAGTGGTCAGAAGGAAGCCATCAGGTTCATGCATATTATGTTCAGCTGGTAGTTCAGAGAATTTAAAAATCCAGTTATTTATGGGGCACTTTTGTGGAACAACCTTTTTAGGGTAAAGTTTCTGTGCAGTAGAAATGTACTTACTGTGAAATTGCAAGAGATATCTTTCTAAAAGTTAAGGTATCTAAATACATCAATAATAAGTAAATAATAGAAGGATAATCAGAAGGATAATCAATATCAAGTGCCATTTCCCTAATCTTATCTTCTCTCTCCTTACTCAGAGATCTTCATATTCTTTATTGTTAATAAGTAATACATACAGTCTCAAAGCTGAAGCTGAAAGCTTCATTATATATTACCAGATTTTAGAATAAATTCTATTATTTTATGGTGATTCTTATTACTGTGCTACTAACTATATTTAATAAAAACGTAAAAGAGAGTAGCACAGAAATATTAGGGAGAAATCCACTTTTCGATGCATAAAGAGACAGCTTTTTATACACTTACACATATTGGTAGTAAATGAAGTTCTAAAAGCAACATCATAATTTTTCCTAGCCATGAGGGGCCATGGTAGCAGCTGCAGAAAAAATATCCAAACATTTTTAATTATGAAATAATAAAAAAGAAGTCTCTTAAGCATTTGAATACTCTGATAGAAGTGTCTTTGGGGTGAACTTGTAAAATCATTTTAATCTATCACATTTGGATCAAATTATCTTTCTCACTTGTCCCTCCCTGCCCTAAAGCTTGTTTAGTCTTTCTTGGAAAACCTGACTGGGATCTTCAGTATTTTAATGCTGCAATTCCATCGAGTTTCTGTTATTAATTAATAAATAATAAGCTAATTCTGTAATTAATTCTGTTATTAATGTGGATTCAAAAATTCTATTAAAGCAGTTAGCACTTCATTTGGTGACAGAAAGGCAGGCCTTCTGCTTGGGGATGTGCATTGAGTCAAGTGAAAGATGTAAAAACCAGTGTGGTAGCAGCAATAGCAGAGTATTTCTGCAATACTGCACAGATAAAAAGTGACTTGGTTTGAGACAGCGTTTCTAAAGACATCCTGAATACATTCAGCTAAAGTTTGTCATGCCTCAAGTTGTTTTGGATTTAGCACCAAGTATATGCTTGGCATTTGCTGACCCAAACACAAGCTGAAAGGCAAGAGAAGTTAAAGAAGTCGGCCCTGAAGTTACTTGGTTTTAAAATTTCTGCAGAAAAGTAGTAGCCATAAGACAAAAGAAAAATGAATGAGAATGCTATGTAGTTATAGTTTCATAAAATCTGAAATATTATTTTCAGTTAGGCTGAAAAGAATCTCCAAGAAATCTGTCTGCTGAAAAGAATAAAATCCACTTAGAGATGATCAGATTATCAAAGGAAATTTTAAGGCTCAGATGCTTTAACTGAGAAAGGCATCACTGCAGAAAGGAACACCAGTGTGAGCTGGGCTCAGTGTCAGGGGAACACACCTTGTGTTACCTGGTCCCTTACGTTTAACTGCACTCAGCAAAGGAAGGGCAGGGCTGACTGAACAAAGATCTTGTCCAGCACAGCCAGCACACGTGGTTATGGACAATCTGCTTTAGGTGACTTCTGGAGAGCCCCAAAGCATGGTAGATAAAATTAAATACTCTAAAAAAAAAAAAAAAATTAAAATAGCAGGTGTGGGCTCAGTATTTTTGAGCCTGAGAGAATTTCAGCTTGCTAACCATGCTAGCTCCTTTCCCAAGGGAAACTTTCAACAGTTTTCCTTTCCCAAAACATCTTTCTCCTTTTCCCAAAACATTTCTAAGTGGGCAGTGGTTTTTTCTCATAACAATCTCCCCCAGCTGTTGTTTCCTATTACTTAACCAATGGAAAGAGGTGTCAGTCCTACTGACCAATGAATCCCTTTTTTTAGTGAAGCATGCTATAAAAGAAGCAAAAAATTTGAAATAAAACCTTTCTGATGTTCTCATGGTAAAAACTGGAGTCAAACTGTCTTTATTTCATATCCTACTATGACAAGCAGGGATGATGGTTCCACTGTCAGAGCAATGCTGCAGCTAGAAGCTTCGAGAGGTGGAATAGAGCAGGGTTTGAGCAGCCTTAGAAATGAAGAATGCAATTTGCTTCTGGTGCACTGCAAAACTGGGAGTCAGCATCTGACCTGTGCTGCTTTCCAGACAGTGCCAAGCCTTGGGCCAGGTCTAATTGCATTTATTTCTCGTGAGGGTGAGCAATAGAAATTTTTCTGAGGATGATAAAAAATCATTTTAAGGAGAGGGTTCAAAGAAGTGGTAGTGAATCCTTAGCTCTGGAGGGTTCCTCGCAGTTGTGAGTTGAGAGATGTAAAATCTCCTCTGGGAAGAAAACAGAGAAGTCTTCAGAACCATCAGCTATCACACCCTATCCCAAACCCATCATTCATATCTCCCACATAACCTAGGGAAATTGTGGAGTACCTGCTGCTGGCAGTAAAGGATTTCAGTGTTCATGGCCAGTTTTATCATTTATTTAACGGAACAATTAATGATTTTCTACCTCTGTTTGGCATTTAGCTGTTGCACAAGGATTTAGCACAATTTTTCCAGTATGCACAACTTTTCTCCTGGCAGAGGATCTGTGTGCACCCTAATCTTAGTACCTATTTACTCATGTATTTCTAACAGTCTGACACCTCTCTTTCAATTTAGAAGGGAAAAAAAGAAGTTGTTTTTGTGTTTGGAGACACAAAAGGTTTTCAACACTCATGAGTGTTTGATGTTTGTGCTAATGACTTGATAATTCTGTGCCCTCCAATTAAGTAATGACCTTAATATATTTATACATGAAAGAGAAGAAAACAGAAGGTGATAAGCAATGTATGAATCTCAGCTTTACACCTCTTTTCTTTTCCCCATATAATCCATTCTTAAGTGGATTTGAGAGTTGCTCAAACTGATGGAAAAAATTACAGTAGTTAAGCATAATTTATACCACAAAGTCAAGGAGACCACTGCATTGCAGCACTTATCCCTGAAGCCTTTGGGGGAAAAAAATGAGATTTTATTCCTTACAGCTTGAACTTTATGTCAGTGATCCTGGAGATGTTAATAGTGTGTTATACCAGCAAAGTACTGCTAAGGTACTATGGTGGAATCAATACAGGATTCCTAAAAACTGTCTAGTTTTAACATAGAGAATCCTATAAATATTTCTTTAAAAGTATTCCCAAAGAAAAGCTATACATTTAAGTTAAAAAGTACCCATAGAAATAAAAAAAAAAAAGGGAAAAAACCCCAAAAAAAGCAAAACCAAAAAACCACAAACAAACAAAAAACCCCAAACCAAACAAACAAAAAAACCCA
The DNA here is from genome assembly GCA_910950805.1 of Acrocephalus scirpaceus scirpaceus. Taxonomy (NCBI): domain Eukaryota; kingdom Metazoa; phylum Chordata; class Aves; order Passeriformes; family Sylviidae; genus Acrocephalus; species Acrocephalus scirpaceus. The sequence continues at coordinate 4,592,951 of OU383792.1, forward strand.
AACAAACAAACAAAAAAACCCACCAAAACAAAAAAAAACCCAAACAAAACCTTGGCCATTTTGTAGGCATTTCATAATGTGTAGATGTTTCTTCCCCTATAGAAATATTTTAAAATACTATTCATAAGAATATGCTTTTTTTTTTTAATGTCAACAGGATTAACAAGATCAACAAGTCTGCTCCTGAAGGGACTTTGCCAGGCAATTATGTTTAGCAGATGTTTTCAATCTACACAACTACAATAAGAGTGTCTGTGACTTGGTGAGTTGTTTTCCCCATATTTTGCTACATGCACTCCATTTCTATGAAATTTTACATTGATTCAATGTGTCATGATATATTTAAAGAATATTTAATTAACCTTTCAAGAATGTTAATTACAATGCAAAAAGAAAGAATGATACTTCTGTAAAATCAACATTGCAAATCAATTAAATAAAAATATGTGAAACAGAGGAAAATATGACTTCTTCAGAACACTTGGACGCCGCAACCATCAGGGTCCAAACCTCCAAAAACTTATACACTGGTCACTAAAGAGCTCATTTACTGAACCAGGGTTAGTTACAATTGCACATTACTTGGTTTTTGTCACGTATTTAATGACATTAATTTGACATTCATCAAACAAGAGTGTTTGACAATCTAGAAAAAACCCCTTTTTTGCCCTTGCCACAGCCACATACTGTCCTTTCTCCTTCCTCTCCCCAATGGCACTCTTTGACTTTTACAACTTGCAAATATTTCTTGCTCGAGCACTTTAATGTAACCAAAGGTCATTCCTAAGACTTCTAAAAGCCTCATTAATTCCGTGACTCTGTGAAAAATAGCAAGGTACTGTTCCAGGTTCAAAGGTCCTCCTTCTGTTTTGCCATGCCAAAACTTGTTCTTCTTATCTTTGGGCACATCTAATGGCAGACAATTTTTTTTTTCTCTTATGTTTAAGTGGATTTCTGTGTCCTGTCCTGTCAGTGGGTACCACTAAGGGAAACTCTCTGTGACACCTAAGTTGAGGCACGCTAAGTTTTCTGAGCATGCTGTCAGATATTTCCTCACTCCCATTTTTTGGTGCTTGGAGAATATTGCTGCCTTTTCCACTGCCACAGAGGCATTTAATAAATATTCTGTTCATCTTTCAATCAGACTTTTGAACCCTAAATCACCCTGACTTCAAGGAATGAAACTTGCTGGATACAAAGATGTTCTTTTACTCCAGCCATGGCTGGTTTCTGCTCAGAATATTTATATTTCTTCTCCATTTCCCAAATCCCATTTTATTTGCTAAAAAACAATCCATCATCCATAATCCTTTGTGTGCATGTTGTTCTTTAACTATAAAACCCTGGATATTTCACTAACTCAATTTGCTCATTCATTTGGGATTTTGGTTGCAATCAGGCTATTAGACAAATTGAGTCTTTGCACACAGTTTTTACCTGTTCATTGAAAGTGTCCTGCTGCTGCCTACAAAACTTCAGCATTTCAGAGACAAAAATTTCACAGCCAGCAATTTCATAGATAATTGCTGTACAGCTTTCACCACTGAAGATGTTGAGTGTAGATAATCAGAAACCTGACCATTAACGAAGAAAAGAAACAAAAAATGTAAAATTCTTTGGTGGACTGACCACAGGCAGTGGTTCTGTTCCCCTGTGCACCTGGGGGGAGGAGGTAGAGAAATCAGAAGTAAACTCAAGGCTGGGAAGAAGGGAGGAGTGTGGGGAAGGTGCTTTAATATTAGAGTTTATTTCTCATTACTGTACGCTGATTTGATTGGTGAGAAATTCAATTAATTTACCCAAGTCAAATCGACTTTTCCCTGTTGAATGATCTCCCCCTGTCTTTACCTCAATCCAGGAGTTTCTCATTGTATTTTCTCTCTCTTGTCCTGTTGAAGAAGGGAGAAAGAAAGCAGCTTTGGTGGGCACAGGGTGTCCAGCAAAGGTCAACCCACTGCAAATTAAAAATGATTTCCTGTTAAGGATCTAACAGACATTTCCTTTTAGCACTCATGGAGAATTTAATTCAGGGAGGATATCTACTGCAATTGCTCCAATTTGCTGCAACACAATGTACTGAAATTTTATATATTTTTACATCTTTATAACCTCTATATACCCTAGCAAGAGTTTTATCTCTATGTGCCCTGTTTGGTAAGAATGTTTGCACTGTTTACTCCTAATTTTGCAGGGGCTTGTACAGATGGAACATGGGGAGGTTACTTGGGGCTTGATATTTCTGAGCCTGAGAGAATTTCGGCTTACTGACTTGCAAGCTCTTTTCTTAAGGGAAAACTTTCAACAGTTTTCCTTTCCCAAAACACCTTTTTCTTTTTCCCAAAACATTTCTAGGTGGGCATTGGTTTTTTTCTCATAACAATCTTCCCCAGCTGTTGTTTCCTATTACTTAACCAATGGAAAGAGGTGTCAGTGCTATTAACCAATAAATACATTTTTTAGTGAAGCATGCTATAAAAGAAGCAAGAAGATTATAAATAAAACCTTTCTGATGTTCTCTGTGTCAAAACTGGAGCCAAACTGTTTTTATTTCGTGTCCCACTGTGACAGTTACTCTGTGGGGTTCCCTCTCCCTGCTCCTGCCCCCACCAATGCACAAGCTGAACAGGCCATGACTGGGAATCTCTAAAGGAGGTTAAAGAGTGGCCGAGCAGCCTTGTGGATTTCCCCTCCAATTTTGTCATCACACTGCTGGCAGCTCACAAAAAGCAGAGAGTGAGGGCTCTGTGGTCATTGCTGTCCCAGAACTCTCGTACAAGCCAGCAGTGAGACTCCATCCTGCCATCGACCCTCCAGAGCAGGGTTGGCTGTGTTTCTGACAGCCTCTCTGATCACTTGGAGTGGTACAGAAGGGTTTTTGACAATGTTGAACGCTCAGACACCTCTATTGTCCCATCAGACTCTTTCACAAGAGTTAAAGGCTGTCTGCCCATCGTTCTCACCTCCCTGAGCTCTGTCTGAATGTGAGGCAGGGCAAACAGTTCTCTCTTTTAACAAGAGCTCTGTGTAAGGTGATCACTAAAACGCTTTAAACCTTTTAGGTATTAATATTAAGTGGATTTATATTGAATAGGTCTGTCTAATGAATCAGCTTATTGTATTCACTGACAAAGTCATGGGCATGAAGGAAATGCTATTATCTGTGCAGCATTCTCTGCCTTCTGTGAAGAGGAGCCCTTCTTAGCAGCCCTCTATTCTCTTGATGTCGATTATAAATCGTGAGTATTCTGACCTCTGCTGCATATTAGCACTAAGAACTTTATAATTCTTAGCTCATAATTATGCTTCTTCTTTGTTTTCCTTTTATTCTTCCTTAAAAGATAACATTATTTCAGATCTTCTAATTCCCCAGGTGGTCTGCGAGGACTTTGATGTGGGAAAATTAATTTAGGGGAAAAAAAAGGAAATTACATCTTTCTGTAGAGACTTTCTCCTTCTAAACACTGTCATCTCCACTGAAGTATCTTTCACTGTCTATTATCTAACTGATTTTAGACTGTCTCATTTAATTTGCACTGACTCAAAAAAAGTAAAAATTACAGATATTACAATAACTTGGTATTGTCTGACTTACTCTGTCTGATTTCTAGAAGCCAGGAGGTGCAGCTGAGGTCAGGTTCCTTTATTGGCAGGCCTGTCTCCAAGGCCATAAAGCCAATGAAAATTTCACCCCCAGCACTGTAGATATCAGTATTTCAACAGGCTGTAGGTTTCAAGAGCTTGGGATGTTCCCATAGCCACCTCCAATGATCATGTATTCAAGCAGGCTGATAATTTAATTTTGCTTTCTTCACTCATATTTCTCTGGAGTATCCACCAATATTCCTGTGCTTGAGGAGAGCATTATTATACACAAATAAAATATCCTTGGTTACCTTGGGCACAGACATTATCAAAACTGCAAAAGTATTGAGTGTAGAGAGCCCAACATCCTTCAGATGGGATAATTAAAGTTTCGTTGCCAGAACTCAAATCAGCTCAACAGATCTGCCCCCTTTAACCCATGAACCCGCTGGTAAATAATTTTGAAAATTAAACCACAACCACTGCTTATTCAGATCTGTATTTACACTGTGAACTGGGCTAGTGGAAAGATCTCTATTAAAGAGAAAACCTGGATTAAATAGCCAAAGTAAGGCATAGGTTCAGTATGTGCACAAGGCTGAGGAACACAGGGATAGTTTCAGGGATGGTGCTCGGGGTAAGGGCAGAACAGGCAATTTTTGTACACAGTTTGTCAGATGGAGTGGAAATACACATCCTGCCCTCCTGCCTCTCTTTCTGTGGCACAAATCATGCAGAAATAGTTTAAAACTGTATCCTAAAAAGGACCTGAATAAGGAGCCTGTGTACCTCCAGCAGATTTGATTCCCATTTTGAGAGATCATTTTCAGTTGACCTGCGAAGCTGAAAACCAACAGAATTCTTCATGTACAAAAAATGACTGCAGAAGGAAGCCAGCAACTATTTGATGTAAAATGCAGAAATAATCTGCAGGAATAGGTCTTGTTTAAAACATTCAGGCTCCAGTTCCATATTTTTTCTTACCACACAGAGATATGTCTAATAATTTAGTCACAAAAACTTCCAGACCTCCCTGTCAGATCTTTTTCATACATAGAGAGAAAGATGGAGTGATGGTGACTAGAACTGTGCTAAAATGGAATATTAATATTGGAGTTTTTTAGAAAAAAAAGTGGAGGTAGGAAATCCATCTCCTGTTCAGTTTTAAAACCAGCCCTTAAAAAAGACTTTAAATCCTTTCAGTCTCTTAAAGATCTCTTTGTTTGTAGGAACACAGATCCTTCTGAAGTATTTTAATGAAAACTTCAGGCAGAAAGTAATACTTGATGAAATGGCCCCAAACCTGCTGCTGATTGCATGTACTTTCAGCACAGAGGAAAATTGGCAGAAATTCCACACCTAGCACAAATCAAGCAGAGATATCCAACCCAAAACCTCTCACACTGAAGTGAGTCACTTTACCTCAAGAAGTGACTTTATTGTCCTGGCAAAATGAGAGAAATCAGTCCTCATTTGGGACTAAGAAATCTTTTCCCATTAAATTTTCATCAAACAAGACAGATACTGCCAAAAAGTTTCACTTCTGACAGCTCAGCTTTTACTGTCCCTCTGATCTTCTCTCTTAATGCCACCCCCCACAAAAAAAACCCCAACACAGCATATTCTCCATCATCTCTGTTGACTGTAATTTCCAAGTAGCTTCACATGAACTCCTACAGTAATGAACAGTAATTAACACATTCTCTTAACTCATCTTGGAGTTTAATGTTGAACTCAGGCAAGCAGCAAGGACTATTAACTTTTATGAGTGTATAATGACAGAACAAAACCTCCAAGTGTAAGTGACCTCCAAGACTTGTTTTGATTCCCAGACACTGAGAAATAAATAACTGGTGCATTATATCATGCAGGATATTTATTTGGGCAAATAAATCAGGTATGTTAATTAAAAGTAACAGCCCCACTTCTATAAAATTTGGCCTCAACTATTAACCAGTTTGTTTACTGTCAAACTGATGAAAAAAATTTCTGACCTCCCCAGGTCAGAATATCTCTCCTGGACTAATACCTTCTAACTTTGATATACACCTCATGGCATTTAGTTTTTCTAATATTAAAAAGAAATAGGTTATATTAGGACAGCAAAACTATTTAAACTTTTGCCTTCTAGCAATGAAGACACCACTGTAAATTCCTTCTTAAGTCAAAATAGAGAGCAATCATACCAAAAGTAATTTAATCTGGAAACAGGGAGGAAATGATTTCTCCTGTCTGTTGAGGGTTAGTTTTGTGCTGTGGCAGATCTCTGGATCAGTGAGATGGGCTGACCTTGGCTGGATGTCAGGTGCCCACCAAAGCCACTCTCACTCCCCTTCCTCAACTGGACAGGAGGAGAAAAAGCCACCAGAACCTCGTGGGCTGAGCCAAGGACAGGGAGATCACTCCTCAATCATCACCACAGAAAAAAACCATGGAGTTGACTCAGTGACATTAATTTAATTTATTACCAGCTAAATCAGCATATGATAATAAGAAATTAAAACAAAAAAATTTTCAAACACCTCACTCCCACCCCTCTCTTCTTTCTGGGCTTCACTCCCAATTCCTCACCCTCCTCTCCAGTGCTGCTGAGCTGTTGGGTTCTGCCCCACAGAGGGGCTGTCACTGAGATTTTCACCCTCGGTGGCTTCTGGGCTAATTTTATCACATGGAAGTAAAACTGTGCAGTGTGATTGCTGCACTGCACCAGGCAGATGTTTTCTATGTAAGGAAAAGGGTCTCAGTTTCATCCCAGGACCTTTTAAGGGAGGAACACCAGAAGTTTTTATGCCCTCCTGACTGCAATTTGCCTCAATGCCAAGACAAAAAAGCACTGATAGGTGTCTGTAGCTGTTCTTCAGAAATGTAGTTATTCTCTATTGTTATTATTGTTATTTTTATTATTGCATGCCAAAAAACCCACCCAAATCGTTCAATATTTAAGGAAGAGTGTGAGGCTTCTCAGTGCATCCTTGGGATGTTGCAGCAGGTATGTGACACCTGTCCCTACACTGTGAGCAGCTTTTGTTCCTTTGCTTTATTTTATTTTATTTTATTTTATTTTATTTTATTTTATTTTATTTTATTTTATTTTATTATTTTCTTCTTTTATTAAAACCTTTCTGTTTTTTCAAGACACACTCAATCATTCTGTCTCACTAATTATTTTGAGCCATTTTCTGTGAGGTGCTGGGCACCCTGAGAAGTATTGAACCCTTACAGAGCTGAATATATCTGGCTCTTGGAGAAATTCAATGTGCAATTAAATTTTCTTTGGTTTTGTTTGTTTGGGTTTGGGTTTTGTTTCTGTTTTGCTTTTTCGGTTTTTGCCTCTTTTTTTACCCATGTTATGTCAATTTTAGTTCATTCTATTGTATTCCTTAATGTGATTTTTACATCTCATCCTAAGTGTCTCTGATGACATGACATTCATGGGTTCTCCCCTGAGAATTCCATTTAGAGTGATAATTTTTACACTACAGATGCTTTGCTAATGGTAATAAATATAGTGTGATCTTTCTAGACCTTTTATGTTTTGACTGGTAATAATATCTGTGTGAGAGTTTATTGTGGAAAGGAGGTTCCTACCTCTTTTTTTCTGTCTTACCCCACCATTTTAGACACCATCTCTGAAATAACAGCTGATTTGATTGAAAGGTGTTTTGTGCACTGTGCATTTTTAAATCCTTCACTTCTACTTCCCACACAGCAATGCATCACACATTTTTTCCAGATGGGATAAAAAAAATCTCTGACCAGCTCTTGTTACTGGTTTTGCTCCAGTTCAGGTGAAATTTCTTGAAGTTAGTGGGAGATTTGCATGAGTAAGGACTGACTAAAATTAGGCAAGAGCCTGAGAGATTGACCTGTACTGAGACTGAAATAACTGTTCTTTAGCTGTTTCACTACCTTTATATAATTTCTACTTTTTGCTGCACTGCTCCCCAGCCATGGCAGTAATACCCTGGTATTAATGCCAGGCATTTACACAGAACCTGAGTAGCTCCAAAGCAATCTCACACCAAACCCACGTTATATCTTCTTTAATGTATTCCAGTCTAGTTCTGAGTAATCAAAATCTCCATTTGTATTTACTAAGGCTTCTCCTACATTTTATATTTTATTTGCTCACCCGTGTAACAGTGTAATTATTCCTTGCCTGGACACAGCTATGAATATTGAAGTAATTAGTTTATTCCTTGTAACTTTTCCAAGTTAAATGCAGTCAGTAACAATCACATCATATCCCTTTTTCTAAAGTCCATTTATGATGTGAAAAACCTTGTGCAAAGAGCAACTTCCATGGCCAACTCACCTGCAAATGTACTTGGTTATAATTACTAGAGCAGTGTAAAATGGCTAATAGAAAGAAATGGCTGAATGAAGCATAATTATACTTAACAAACTAACTTTAAGATTTAGTTTTCTCATTAAGGAATGCATTGAATTTCACTTCCACTCCACCTTCTTAGAGTTTTCTGGAAAATATCAAGTATAATCTTCTGAAATTACATGGGAAATGGTATTTTTTTCTCCTGCACAGAAATCAATTTTGGACCCCAAATCATTTCATGGTCTTTGACCTCAGAAGACTGCCCTGAACATGGATTTTTCCCATTAACTCTTTTACTGCAAATGGAAATATCATCCCCTTGCTGTCAGGCTGTTATTGCCAAGGGCTGCATCCTGGCTAGGGCTGCATGTGGGCAGCTCCTGGTGAGGGGAGATTTGCAAGTATAATTCTGTTTTGTCACCACCCAAACCACTGAGCACAATCCATCTAAGCAAACAGAACTCTTGGAAAGGAGAGGAGAAGTGAAAAACATCTATGGAACAGTGTGAGGAGCCCTCCCCCTGAGGAGGAAGCAGCAGCAGCACAGAAAACCTGGAGGGAACAGATTGCATCCCCCATTTCCTGTTCCCTGCGCCTCACGGGGGAAGGCAGGTGGAGAATCTGGGAATTAGTTCCAAAAAAAGGTGAATTCTCCCTTCCTGGAGAAGGGAGGAGTGGCTGTGAGGCCTTTTGGGATTTGGGCTTATTTCTCATTCCCTACCCTCATTTGACTGCTAATAAATTATACTGATTTCCCAAACTGAGTCTGTTTTACCTGTGACACTAACTGATAAGTGATCTCTCCCTGTCTTTATCTCAACATTCCTTTCATTATATTTTCTCTCCCTTTTCCAGCTGAGGAGGGGAGTGATAGAAAAGCTTAGGTGGGCACTTGGAATCCAGCCAGGGTCAACCGCCCTCACCAGTTTTTTTTTTTTTCAACAGTGTGCTTTACAACACAATTCCACAGAACCAAGATAAATAGTGACAACCCTGTAATTTGATACAGCTTTTTGCTGGTTTATTTGGCATGGTTAAAAACAGGTTATAAAAGATCCAAAAAAGCACAGCCATTCAGAAATATTTGAGGAGAATTCTCTTACCTGCTGCTTTCATTATCACCACGTTCCATGAGCAAACCCTGGTATTGGACCACTGGGGAATGTTCTTTATGCCTCTGTTCCAGCTGGGAATGGAGCACACAGCCTGGAGCAGGGCTGTGCCTCACTGCTGCCTTGGCCACACGTTGGTGTTCAGCTCCAGCATTTACACACAGGCTTTGGGAGAGATTTGTCACCTCCTTTGGGCCCAGGGTGTCTGCAGGTGCAGGAATTCACTCACTTATTAGGACTGGAGCTGTGCCACTCTGCAGGATGTGTGTTTTGAGTCTCCAGATTCCAAATTTCTAGAAGCAGATGGGCACTTGACAGTGGGGAATCTTGGCAGTGTGGCCCCACAATCATTAATAAATTCCTTCCTGTTGGCAGGACCTGGAATGCTGGTGATTCCCTCAAGCTTCCTGCTCCCCCGTGGCACCTGTGTGTTTTGGACATTCATTTTTTAGTTTCTTCCAAGGTGTTGAAAATTCTTTCTGCAAGGACATGTAGGTTTTGATCCTGCTAGATTATTGTTTTCTTTCAGGGATTGAAAAAGGACTGGGCTCCAAGTGGCTGCTTCCAACTGTCCATTCCTAACAGTGCAGATAGAACAAGAGCTGACTGTGTAATCAAGGATGTAAATTCTGAAATGTCTGCAAGTGACAGATTTTTTTTTTTTCAATCTTGTGCTCTCAAAACCTCCCGTTCATTTTTGTCAGCTAAATGGCTGTAGAAAAACTGAGGAAAAAAGCCAAATCCTTGGAACTTCATTTTTTTTTTCTCAAGAAAATGACATCCCACCTTTTAACAGTGGAGTGGAAAGAATTCTCAAAGGAATTTGTGAGCGATCTTATATTTTAGGAGCTGATATAATCACAGGAGACAGTTTACATTTTGAAAAGTCCTTTGGATTTGCATCAAACTGGCTTGGCCCAGATGTTGATATTCACAGCTGCAAAGGCAGCTTTAGGGGTTGGAGAAGAGGATGCAGGGATCCCTTTCCCATACACCTCTGGCATGGTGTCACCTCATCCTCTTGTACAGCTGCTCCTCTTTCCCTCATGGTCTGTTGCTGCAGCCTGGTGGGCCTAGCGGGCCTTCAGGTGCCGCGGCAGACCCTGGCCAGAAGCGCCTTTATCAAGGCACGCTATGTGCCAGGGGCACAGGCACACCACAGTGATACAGCTCAGTTGTGAGGGCTGCAGGAGCAGCCAAACAGAGCACAGGCACACCACAGTGATACAGCTCAGTTGTGAGGGCTGCACGAGCAGCCAAGCACCGGAGCTCTTCTCAGGCTGTTGCGGTGTGTTTTATGTGTCTATATTATGATGTTAATGTTTTAGATTTATATGTTGTTCTGGTACAGTCTGTAATGGTTCATTCCAAGTTTCCCCCTATTCCCCTCCCCAGTTGGTATGGTTCCCGCCTTGGAAATCCCCTAAGCTTGTTTACCCCAAATCAGTTTTATGTCAATCATTTGTTACTCCCTTCCCAGGGCCTGCCAGTCTCCAGGAGGCCTCTCCCTCTTTCTGGAAGGATCGGGGGAGGTCAGTCCTGACTGGGGCAGGCTTGGGAAATCCCCCACCTCTCATTTTTGATTTGATGTTGCGTGTGCCATCCCTCTCTTGTGATTGGGTTCTCTTCTTGTGACCACTCCTTCTGTCAGTCCCTTATAATCTCTTGCACTGCCCCTGCTGCTTGCTTCGCCTGGAGCAGTGGTAGGGTGACAATAAAGCCATCCTGTTGCACTCCCGCAAAGCCTCCTTCTCTCTCATTCCTCGTCATCGCCTCCTCACCAGCGCTCGCATTGCTGAACAGCCTAACCCACCGGGAGAGAGTTGCCGGTCCGTCCTGCGACTTCTCGACCGAGGCTGGGATGGTTCCCTGCCGGGTCAGCTGGGAAGCCATTCTCAGTGGGACAGGGAACACACTTCAACAGGCAACGCAGGATAGCAGGATGTGATCTTCCAGTATCAGGAGCTTCTTTATTAGAACAGGAACCGGCAACTGAAAGACCCTGAGGCCGCAGAAACACGGGGTTTTATAGGGTTTGGAGTGGGTGGGGCCAGCAACATGGACCAATGAGGGAAAGGATTGGGGAAACAACCAATCAGGGAAGGGACCCAAAATCGTCCAATCAGGGGAAGGCAAAACCAGGAACTAGGGTAGTTTGTAGTAGAACAAAGCATTAGCATACCTGCAAAGGCTCATGGGATTGTGACGTTGAAGTCCCTTAGAGACACTCCCTGAGGGGGAGTTGGAATCTCAGAAAGAGCTGACACGGTGTCAGCCCTCCAAGGGAGGGTGAGCTCCTCTGTGGCTGGCCCAGGGGCCACCACAGTCTGTCATGTCTGCAGGTTGGACAGGAACCACCAGTGGTGCCACCTTTATTTCACAAAGAATCTTCAGCTCAGTGGAGCCCCAAATGCCACTGTGGTTGTTGTTGGTTTCAAGGACAATAAGACAGGAAACAATACTAACTCGAAGACATTTATTGATTAAAAAAAGAGGAAAATCCCCCTCTCTTGATATAATCTTGTATTCTAGATTCTCTTTTCCCTCTCCAAAGTAATAGTTTTCAGCAGTAGGAAGGAACTTCATAATGATTTTGAGCTTGGTCTTGAAATTGAGATTGTCTGGTTCCAGGGACTGCTGCAAAGAATTCTCCCTTCTTTGTCATTATTACAAACCAGGGGATGCCAAAGCTGTAGCAGTAATAATGGCTCACAAGTGGGAGACTGAGCTCTTGGCAATCCTAAAAGTGTCTATCATATTTTCAGTCGTGACCCTGATACAATAGTAAAATGTTAATAGTGTTAGGAATAATTAAATCCTTACCTTATTACATATGGACTCATTTGAAAGCTCATTATTTATTTGGCAAGTACTTAGCATAACAAATTAATCTAAAGTGACATGTCAGAATAAAGTAGGTAACTCAAAATGAAATCCAAAATCAAGATTAAAGAGGGTAAGATCACGTGTATTCATATTAAATACACTAGTAAAATATTTTGATAAATGGAGGAGCTTTGAATGGCTGTAGAAAACTAAAGAAAAGAGAGATGATCGCAGATAAAGGTGGAGTTCATTGAGATTTTTAGTGGGAGAAGGCTACGATATCCAGGGGGTCCAGAGAATAGTTTTGTGTATGGCTGTTTTTTAGGGAAAGCTACCTGGGAACTTTTCTTTACCTGGCCAGATGTCCTAATTAGAGTGTTACAGCAGCATTTTCCTGTATGGTGATGTCTTGGGTTGCAATGTGTAACCAAAAATGTGTATTCTATTGCCATCTGTTGAAATTGGTTGAGAAAGTTTTTTATTTCTTTATCCCTTCCAGGACCCACCCTCCCTCCAGGGGATCTCTGCTGTCCATGGGCCATCCAGGCTCACTGCAGGGCTGATCCAATGACATCATCCCATGGGAGATGCTCCACCCAGGGGGAGGAGCCCAGCATTCCCACCTGGATAAACCTGGGATTCAGAACAGCAGCACAGCCTGTGTGCACTGCATTCCCAGAGGGAGACCGGACCCATCTCAGCACCACTGGATCCTTCTACAGGATCACCTCTGCTCCAACAGAACCACATCTGTCACTCCAGAAGGATTTATTTGTACTGGTCCCAACACCCTGAGCAACAGGGTGTCAGGTCATGTTCTGACTCTGTCGGGGTTTCTAGAATTTTTCTTTGTTTCCTTGTTTGTTTTGTTTTGTTTTGTTTTTTCACTACTACATTTTTATTTTTAATAATCCTAGCAAAGAACTGTTATTCCTGTTCCCATATCTTTGCCTGAAAGCCCCTTACTTTCAAAATTATAATAATTTGGAGGGAGGGGGTTTACATTCTCCATTCCAAGGGAAGCTCCAGCTTTCCCTGGCAGACACCTGTCTTTCCAAACCAAGACAGGTGATTGCCTTCTCTGAAGTGTGGCAAGGGGGCCAGGATGTTCTCAGGAGTTTCAGGGGGGAGCAGGTGCCCAAAGCAGAAGACAGAAATGCAGTGTGAGACACACAGATAGATACATGGCCTTGGGCAAGAGAGGGAAGGGAAATCTGATTTGTGTGCCCAGCTTCACCATCAGCATGAACAAATGGGAGTGCTCCTGCACCCAGAAGTGGTTGCAGCTTCTTGAAATGGGCTTTGGAATATTTACTGCATGAGGGAATTTTATGCTTCTTTTTTTTTCATTGCTTTTTCACTTTGTTCGGGTCGTAATTCAACAAAGCGTTTAAGCGTTTCAAACAGATGAATGCTTCCATTGAATTAAAAATTAGGCATGTCCTTAAGAACTTTGCTGGTTCAAGGCCTTCATCATAAAATGGCATAAATAAGGCACTGCAGAGTTGGTGTGAATCAGCAAGATTTACCTCTTTGAATCCCCTGAACATCAGGGCACGGGTTCCTTTCAAGGCCTTTGCCTTTATTATGAGATATAGTTCATTTCAGGGAAGTACAAAAACATAACTTCCTGCTCTGCAACCCACATTGTATGGATCCATAAATGTAAGACCAAGTAGCTGAGCACATGGAGAATAATTTAGGAGGATAAAGAATCCTTAATTGCTGTTAGGATTTTTTAGATACTAAAAAAAATATTCTATTTTTAGCTGAAGCAGCAGAAATTGAGAGAACAAGTAAGGAAACCTGCAATTTAAAGTAAATAAAAATGGAATGTGGGAGCATATAAACACAGAATAAAAAACTTGAAGGAGTCATTTTAAACACCTAAACAGCTAAAGGAATGTTATTTAATAGGTTCTAATTAGTTGTAGTATAGGTGGACCATTGTCATAATAGGGAAAATTAACAAAAGAGCACAACTTTATGTGATGACTCAAAGCAAACCCTCTTAACAGAACAGTCATTTTTCTGTGAACTATAATTAATAATTATGGGTATTTTATTTTTAAATGAAAGCATTCAGCCACAAGTAATTTTGGAAAGAATTTCATTCTTTAGGAAGAAAGTAAGAAAAAAAACCCCACATAAGACTCAGTTGCACACCTTCAAATGGACTTTGGGTTTGCAGGAGTTGAAAGGGTGAATTAGTGATGCTGGCATTCTAAAATGCAGAATTTCAGTCTTGTATTTCAAAGTTTAGGCTGTCCACTGGCCAAATCAAGATGATGCACAAGAATTTTCCTGTCCCTGCCAGAATGCAAAATGATACAGCTGCATAAGAGCACTGCATATGGAAGAAACAGATTTTTTGTTTTCCATCAGCGTGGTGTGTGATGTTCTGAGGTATTTTCAATGTGTGTGTTACTATGCAAATCATATACTTGTAAAGTAAAATCCATACAAAATATCCAAATTGCTAGTAACTCAGCAGATAAATAGAAAAAAACCCCAAAAAACCACAAAAAACTGTGGATCAAATTAAATATTATGATAAATTGTGACAATGAATTTTAAAGAAAAATCAGAACAGAGCATTTGTAGCAGAGACCCATACATTTAATGGAGTTCTGGTTTTCTTTACCTTTGAGTTGCCTGTGACAAAATCAGTGTGAGATTGTGAGCAGAATGACAAAGCAGTGAGAATATGACTGAATCCATCAGAAGTATATTTGATGGAACCAGGTAATGTATCCTTTATTGGCCACTGGAAGCTGGAAGGGATCTAATGAATATCCTGACCCTATTCCAGACTGAGGTGGGGCTGGATTAAATGCATATATTCCACAGCAGGTTTTAAAATATGTTTTGTTTAGTCTGTAATTCCTTTTCTTTATGTCAGAGTCAGGTAATAAACTACCTCTGTTGGAGCTCTGGGAATCCGGTTGCCTGGCCCTGTTATTTTTTGAGACACCAACATCCATCACCAGCTCCAATTGTGAAATGTGATGGAGGTGCTCAGTAGCCAGCGTGGTTTTCTGCTCCTTGCTGTGGTTTATGTTAGAAAAGCTGAAAAGTTAATCCTGCTTCCTGCTTGTTGCATGCAATCACCGGATATCATCCTGCAGGGACAGATGAAGCTCCTGGAGTTGGAGGAATCTCTGCTTCATCATTTCTATGAGTTCTGTTTTCATAAGTTATATGGCTGGTGTGGTAGTTAGTGGAGAAATTAAATGCTATAAACTCCTCTCAGCATGGGACCTTAGGGTGGCATTAAAGGAATAATTGTAGTAGCCAATTTTGAAATCCATAGCCATGGTAATCAAAATTTGTATTTTAATACTTGTAATATTTTAGGAGTGCCACATGCAGGACCATTGCAAAGTACATGTGTTTTGCATATTTAGGTTATAAGGCATAACTTAAACTTTCCTTTAACATTAAAAAAAAAGGAGGAAGACGTGGATAGAAAATCCTATAAAATCAAACCATTACATCTCTGTTTAGCATGCAATCACATAAGGAATAACCTCACTGGGAATGATCATGTCCCACATAGACAATGAGAGAATGGGGAAATCACAGCAATGCTGTACCTGGCTCCATGAGAACTGATTATATTTTGATATTTTTAATGAGGTCAATCAGTTGGGCTGAGTATTCAGGGAGTCAATTGAAAGGCAAAATGAAAAAGTGGAATTATAAAGAAAAAACAATATAGCCAAAGGAGGAGATGCCACCAAGGAGGGATAAGAGAGGCTTTGGATAAGTCAATTTTTATCTTAACGTTGGCAATTAAGAAGAGCTGCACTTCTCAATTGATCTTTGTGCAACTCTCCTGACATCTGTGAGGATTCACAATGGAAACGATGTAATTTTACTGTGTGTCATTCTATGGGGCTGCTGCCTGTGACCTGAAGGGCGACGTTCTGTGCTTCTTCTTCAGTCCTCACATCCTCATCCACACATCCTCATTGCCACAAAACTTCCTCGGGGTTTACTTGGGTTCCAGGCAGAGCTGTGCCATCACTGCAGCCCATTTGGATTCTCCTGGAGGTGCCAGTCCTCTGAAAATTTCTTGGCAGACAGAGCTGGCTGGAATTTGGCTGGATTTGCTTTCCTGTTAATTTAACAGAGACAAATGCCACCCCTTCAGCGGATTCTAGGAAAGAGTTTCCAGCAAGCTGCAGCTACTTTGCAAGGACAGGTTGCAGGGGGAATCAGTACAGTACATTTTGTAAAGGATGCCACGTTGGCTGAAATCCTCTGTGTCCCTGAGGAGCAAATCACACAGCAATAAAAGCATTTTTAAACTGCTTCAATACCATGCCTTCATTGTGTGCTGCTGGAAGAGATGGAAACATCCTGGCCAGTGGGAGGAAACGCTGCTGTCCCCAGCCAGGAGGGGAGAGGGTCCTCCAAGCTCTGCAGGATCCAGCAGTGATAGTTCATGCATCCAGGCAGTCTGCTGTAAAATGAGATTTCACATATTTTACTGCTAAATACTGTGTCCCGTAGAGAACGCGTGCAAGATGTCATTTATGTCACATTTTTATAGCTTTTGGTGGCTTCTCCTGGTGCTTGGAAGTCCAGACTGTCAGGTGTCCAGCAGTCACAGGCAGTAAATCACACACAGTGTCAGGATGCATCAGACATCGTGCACAACAAAGCTGGACTTATGCAAAATAACTCTGTTAGTGTATAATTTTGCTTGCTGGAGCCACAGAGTCCCCAATAAGTGTAAAATCTTCCAAAAATTACCTGATACAGAGTGGAAAGCTGCTCTTTTCCTTACTGCAGAAAGTTTCATGGTGCTTTTTTGCAGCTGTTTAGAGTTGCTCATGGGTTGGATAGGCAGGCCACAGAAGGATTCAGTTCCACTTTGAATTCAGTTCTGTTTTGAAATGTTTAATTTTAATGTCAAGAAACTGCTGAAATGTGTGTGGTCTGTTGGCAGATGCCGTGGAGGGATTAGGAACCACTTTTGTCAAGGTGTAATTCAAAACATTTCAACAAATTGACACATTTTCAGGACTTTGCCATATGTTCCATTCATCCCAGAAAGGGCCCTGGCAGTCCCTCAGAGGTGTGACATGCACACTTGGGGATGATTTGGGCTATTTCCCTATTTAGGCCCTGCCACTGATGGTCATATAGCTGCAGACAGAAATACCTGAAAAATTAAGCACACATACAAATATTTCAAATCTGTGTTTAAAGATATGGGACTTGCCCAACAGGTTTCTGCCATCTTTACCATGTCCCAGCTTCTATGTTATGCTGAGAATTCCTTTCATGAAGGCTGATGGCAATATACAATTTCTCTTTTGTCCATAATTGTGTCTTGTTTGCATCATTTTAAACCAGTTGTACATAGAAATCATTTCTCACAGATAAAAGATTTTACTCTTGACTACTTTGAAGGGTTTGTGTGAAACTAAAAACTCCCTTCAAACAAGAGGGGAGCAGAAAAACCTCTTTGAAAGTAGTTGATAACCTATCCCAGATAGAGTGATTTGGTATCAGATTAGAGGGAATCTGTACAACAATAAATTGAAAAAAATATGTGGAGTAGCAGTGCTTTTCATCATGCATTTGCTTAGCTGTGTTACACTTTTTGTGTCCAGCCTATTCTTCCTACTCTTCTTTCCTTCTGCTATCCTGACTGGTTAGGTTTATTGTGAATTTTTTTTGTGAAGGATAAAAAAATGGCTTAGAAGCCGTAATTAACACTTTGTCAGTCACTTGCCCTGATGTTCACCCAGAGAAGGAAGAGTTTTCAGGTAATTGTTTAACAACTAAGTCTGAGGTACATCTGAACTGTAGTTTAGTACAGAGCAGCATTAGAGCTCGCTGATGTCTAATTGATTAGTAAATTACTTCATTGACTCTCTTAATGGTTGAATGAACTCGAGGTCTGCACTTCCTTAATGAATGAAGGCATGGTCTTTATCCCATGGCACATTTAACTTCTGACTGATACCGCCACTGAAAATCTAAGCCAGTCTTATAAAGCACTTCTTTAGTAAAGTATGGGAATAAATAAGCGGTTTTTAAGAGTGTTCTTTTATTTTAAGCTGCCTATCATTTTCCTCTTTATGTCCCTGTGGCTCGGTGGAAGATCTGAGTCATCAGGGGGAGTAATGAGAGCAAAAAAAAACCTTGATTAGTAATTTTGCAAAGGTGATGCGTGACAGACGGAGCTGCATCAAACCTGGCATGCAGGGCTTGAAGAAGGGCAGGCATACAGGAAATAAAACTTCCCAAAAATATGGGTTCAGGCTTAATGGTGGAGGATTAATTTGTCAGGAAAAAATGTAGGCAGTAATCAGAACAAATTAAATCTGTGCACCTGTACATTTGCAGGTTTTAGTTGGTATGCTTAAAGCACACAGCTTAGTGGATAATTACAGTGATGTGGCCTGTGATTCTGTGAGGAGATCAGGTGGGGAAAGCAAAAAGGATCTTTTAGTATTGACTGGAATAGTCAATAATAATGTCTGTGAAAACAGTTCCCTAAGTTTTAATAGTCAGGAACTTCTCTCTGATATCTAAATAGAATTGAGTTTTTCTTACTGTGAGCTTGTGCTTAATTAGAGTGTCCAATCTGACCACTAATCCAATCAGTTTAGCATGAGCAGCACCTTCACTCCTGGCACAAGGAGACAGAACTATTCCTGGCAAATGTTCCACCAAACAACCTAAAGTTCCATAAAGCTCATCCTACATCACGGATCTCTACAGCTGTGAATCTCAGCTGCTCTGGAAGCTGCCACTGCTGGACAGCTCTCCATGAAATAACCAGGCTTCAGAATGAGCAGCTGCAGGCAAGGTAAATGAAAATGACAGAGTGAAGACTACAAAGGTCTTTTTAAAGTGTTTATTCGGTTGTTTTTTCAACAGATCCTCCAGCTTTTTTTCCACAGGTCAGCCCATCTCCCTGGAGGGGAGCAGCCCAACAGAGCTGGGATGTCACCTGCTGGCCTTGGGTTTGTCACAGCTCTCTGTGGCAATAACCGTTACAGCTGGGGCTGTAAAACTTCATGTTATATCTTCTCTCAGCCACACACTCATAAATTCCATTTTGAGCTGATATTTTACCTACCTGTCCTTTCCAGTGCACATTTTGAATACTCAAAGTGTGTTTTGAGTGCTCAGGGTAGTCACTGAGATGTGCATGATATATTTTTCCTGAAAAGAAAATAGAAGCGTGACAGTAACTTAATCTTGGGCATGATAAAATTTGTATGAAGATGAAAATTTGTGGACAGGGGTCAAGACTTTGGAACATGAAAGATTTCTGTATATGCACTATGACAACCTGGAGAAACACATCCAGGAGGTGAGGAATTGCCCCTTGTCATCTTTGTCAAATGTTCAGTTGAAATAAAATCTTCCTTGCTTTTCTTTGACCCCGTTGTTTATAGTACACTGCAAAATGTGTAGAAAACTCAGCTTCTCACAGCTTGAATTTTGATTTGCTTAATTAAAAAATCACTATTAATATGGTTGGGTAATAAAATATTTAAGGCACTGTATTTTGTGAGGCAAAATGATTTTGTTTCTCAGTAGTACTGACACAAAACTGTGGGGGTTTTTTATGAACACCTCATTCTATTTAAAATCATAATTTGAAACACTAAACAGAGTTTGCTTTAAGATGCTTGGCATGACTATGTACATTTTTAAAAAGTAGACACATTGCCTTCTAAACAGCAAAGTTCTATACTAAAGTTAGTATGTCTGATATGACGGATTAGTTCCTCTGATTGAAAGTTGAAGGTTTAATGTGGAAAATTCACCTGGAAAAGGTTACCAGATTTTATCAATTAAGCTGATATCCTTTCATGTGGTTATTTTTTTGAGCCCCTTTGTTAAGGGAAGTTAGGCAGGGATGTGAGTGTTAGGCAGCACTCATCAGCACGAGGAGGAACATTCCCCCAGTCCCTCACCCACCCCAGGGACAGCAGAAATTCCTCCTGCTGCTGTGTTATGGATGACCAAGTACACAGTACAAGAGGCAGAGCAGAGCCTGTCCTGTCACAGACTGCACAGGGCTGAGCAATTGGAACCCCTGGACATCCCTGATTGCATCATTTGCTCCACCTGAAAACACTTCACTCCCCACCGGGCCCCAATCTGGCCCAGCTGGCTGTTCCCAGGGTATATAAGGCAGCTTTACCACTTTCACAGTTAAGTGTGCTGGCATTTACTTCTCGTCCTTCCAGAGGCTCCCTGAGTGGTTAAGGTGAGTACATGATCTCTCAGGTTTATTTATATTGTATTCCCTGATATTGTACCACTAAGAGAAGAGGTGTGGGTTCTGTGTTTGAGTGACTTAATGATAACAGCAACAAAAATGCTGAAACAAAGTAGTTTTGCTGAAGCTCTTTTAAGATAACACATATCAGATGAAACATTGCAGACCATTTCCATTAAAGTGTATGTGTTGTGTAGGACAGCAACCTGATAGTTTAATAAGGTAACAGTATTGATTGAAATGCTTTGGGGTTTGCTCTCAATAAGTGAGAGCTTCGTGGAGGAGTTATTTTTCCTAAATAAGTTGGAATGATGTTTTAAGGAGTGATGAAATGTCCAGAGTTGGTGCTGCATGCACTCAGATGAGTGTGTGGTTGTTGCTGACTGGCACATGTTGTTTATCTGTATAATTTTCCCTGAAGATGAATACTGAGCCTTAGTGCTTCAGAGATGAACTTGCCGAGTTTAAACACATTTATGATATAGCTGTGAAAACAGAAAAGAGCTCTGTGATGAATGTTCATTTTTGTAATGTGCAGGTACTGTGTGTTGGCAAAGTTGATGGTTTCACAGCACAGTCCAAGGCCATTGCTGCTGCAAATTATTGTGTCAGGATTTTTTTTTTTTTAAACTTCAGTACTTGAATCATGTTTCCTTTGTTTTTGAAGCTGTAACTACTCTTTTCCCTGACTGCTGTTTCTAATTAATGGATTTGGTATGGTCTCATCTTTATTCTTGGTGCTTTTTCATAGAACTTTGATTTAGAATAATTAAGTAGTACAATGAAAGAAATAAATTTAATTACTGCATTATAATTTTGCTTTATTTTATTTCATCTAGTACATATTATGTGTTGTAACTGGAAGACTTTTGTAAAAGTGCTGAAGGAGAGAGGGAAGGCAGCTTGATTCAAGGGGAAATAGTGTGACAAGGCTTTTTTTGGTGGCTGTGCCATGAATCTGATGCTCCCCTGTGTTTTCCCTCTGCTTTGTGTTAGCTGTTGTGCAGACAGCCAGACTCAACGCTTCTGCAGATAAAAATTGTTGTTCCGTGCATGTAGAGTTGTGAAAATGGGGTTTTGCATTGTAGTTATACTTTTAAATGATGCTGTTTGCAGGTCGAATTTATATTCATTTCAAAGGTAAATCTGAAGAACCATCTGCTCACAAAAAAAGCAGCCAATGAAATTACATTTCTGCTTTGTACTCTATCAATCAGCTATCTAAACACGCAGGTGGGTGAAGGGGGGGAAACTACTCTGAACACATTTTCTGTACTTGTGTATTAGGAGTGTTAACACTGCAAAAAAATCTATTTGGAGCATAGTCTCAGAGATATTTGGCATATGTTGTATTTTAGTATGATTTCTCCCCAAACGGCAGACAAATTAATTGGTAGGAAAAAGAAATCACAACAAAATCTAATTTTGTCTTCACCTTAGAAGTGAAGGAATATTGGGTGGGTTTTTTTTGTTGTTTGGTTGACTATACTTGCAAAAGAAAATATAAATTAATTTCTTCCTCCATGTCCTCCCTTTTCAAATCCTCATTCAGATAGCCACAGTTTTTGAATAAACTTCACTCTAACTTCGGTATTCCAAGGACATAAATGTGAGGATACTGGCAAAGGGTGATAAAGCTCATGTAAAGCCTGAGTATTCAAAAGGTTAAGGATAAACAGGTATTCTGCATTACAGCTTGGATCCATATTCATGTCTCCACTAAATGCTTCTTTGAAAGTGGAATGAGAAATTAAAGAATACATGCATTGCCTGTTTGCTCTCTTGCAATAGCAGCTTAAATGATTGCTGCTGGAATACTGAAAAAAGTCTTTTCAATATTTATAATAGTGCCCCCCACCCTCAAGTGTAGAGGACTGAAACCATTTAAATGGTTTTGGGGATTTTTTTTTGCCTCTATTTATTCTGAGTCTCACCTTCAGAATATTTCGACTTGGGTGGAAAACTTTGGACAGGAAATGCTGGGTGTTTGTTTTTAAAGCAATTTTTTCACTTTTTTAAATGTTCAGTTTCCACTAGCTCTTTCCACATCATCCTGTTAGATTCTGCTCCAAGCAGTTTGGATTTAAACTGTACTGTAAATCCACGTTGCTGTTGTGCTATCCTATTGTTGATGATTTGATAATGGGTGTAATGGATTATTCAGCGTGTGTATACAAAAAAAGAGTGGAAATGAGATAAGGAGATGTTGCCTCTAACTGTTTTGAGGGTTTTTTCTCCTTTTATGCTGATGTGTGATTTAATGGTGTGCTAAGATGTGCACAGATTAAGGTTTCACAAGCAGAATTGATCTTTGTTAGAAATCTGTTCTGATCTTCCCTACGTGTCTTATCAGAAAGGATTTGCCTTAAACCCAGATATCAAGAAATGAAACTCCAGGGACCTGACCTTCATGGGCAGAGGCACAGAATGGATGGAGAGCAGGAATTTGGGGTGTTGCTGAAAGAGAGGCTGGACATGGCCCAGAAAGCCAAATATACCCCAGGCTGTCCCAAAAAGAGTGAGCAGAAGGTCAGGGAAGGGGTTTCTCCCCCCTGAACTCTGCTCCTGAGACACACAGCCCTCCTGGGGTACCCAACATAAGGGTAGGGCCTTGTTGGAGCAGTTCCATAAAGATGATCAATTGGCCAGGGAATTTCTCCTATGAAGACAGACTGAGAGAGTTGGGTTTGTTCCTCCTCGAGAAGGCCTCAGAGGTTTTATAGCATCTTCCAGTACCCAAAGGGGCACCAAGAGAGCTGGAGAGGGACATTTTATGACATCAGGGAGTGGTAAACAAGGGGGAATGCCTTCAGACTGAGATAAGGTAGGTTTAGATTGGA
The DNA here is from genome assembly GCA_910950805.1 of Acrocephalus scirpaceus scirpaceus. NCBI lineage: Eukaryota > Metazoa > Chordata > Aves > Passeriformes > Sylviidae > Acrocephalus > Acrocephalus scirpaceus. The sequence goes on from OU383792.1 coordinate 4,615,904, forward strand.
TATCAGAAAGAAATTCTTTGTAGTAAGGGTGGGGAGGCCCTGGAACTGGTTGCCTGGAAAAGCTGTGGGGATGGATGATCTATCTCTACCATGTGTCAAGCTCCAGCAAAGCTGAGCAGCTCACCAACAGCAAGGTGAGCTGAGGTGGTATTAATTGTCTTTAGAAAAGGTTCACAATAAATATCCCAGGCTGCCTCAAAAAGAGTGAGCAGAAGGTCAAGGGAAGGGGGTTCTCCCCTTGAACTCGGCTCCTGAGACACACAGCCCACCTGGGGTACCCAAGATAAGGATGTGGCCTTGTTGGAGCAGTTCCAGAGTGAGCCATGAAGATGATCAGTGGGCTGGGGAATATCTTGTATGAAGACAGACTGAGAGAGTTGGGTTTGTTCCTCCTGGAGAAGGCTCCAGGGAGACTTTATAGAATCTTCCAGTACCCAAAGGGGCACCAAGGGAGCTGGAGAGGGACATTTTATAATGGCAGGGAGTGATAAAGAAGGGGGAATGGCTCCAGACTGGAAGAAGGTAGGCTTAGGTTGGATATTGGGAAGAAATTCTTTATTGCAAGGGTGGGAAGGCCCTGGAATGGGCTGCCTGGAAAAGCTGTGCGGATGGATGATCTATCTCTACTATAAGTCAAGTTCCAGCAAAGCTGAGTAGCTCACCAACAGCAAGGTGAGCTGAGGTGGTGTTGTCTTTAGAAAAGGTTCACAATAAAGGCAGATGTCTTCATTCCACTTTCCTTATTTAAAGAAGGGTGTGCTAGCTCAAATTATGTCAGTGAGGCCTCATCAGAATAAGAGACAAATGAGGAGCCCTGCAATGTACGTTCAAGGATCATTGAGGGCCGTCAGCAGTCTCACTGAAGCTGATGAATATTTGCTGTTGACTCCAGGGGGGTAGGAAGAAAAGGGGGCCTGTGTAATTTATAGTGAGAGTCTTATTGGGAAAATTTCCTTTTCATCTCAGTGCAATTACATTGATCCAGACGTTTGATTGTGGTCTTTATTAATGACTGGATGACCTCAGCTAAGATTTTTAGCCCATTTTGACTTGAAAAATGTCTCTGCTGTTTTGTTCTCCTACAAATAATCTGGAGGATTAGAGAAATTGGTTACAGTGACCTTTCTGCCCTGTGTCTCTCATCTGCTTAGTACAATTGTATTTAGAAGGAAAGAAGATCTGCTACATATTTAGAAATTGAAATAGTGCTGTGTGTCTATTTTTCCATGAGATGTACTCTCATCCATCATTATGCAATCTCTGATAGATTTAATGGTTATGATAGCCTTTATTTATTTATACCTACAGATCCATCATAACTGCAATGTCCCAGACAAACCCTTCTATTCTGATTTGTTAATTGTTAGTTTTGTGCTATTGCTTTACTGAACTGACTGTATAGCAACAAAGGAAAATTTTGGCTTGTTAATAGGTAGTTTTCTTCTAAGCACATGTGTTTTAAAGCAGACTTTGTACAAGAAAGTAACTTTAAGTTTAAATTGTTAATTGGAAAGGTTTGTTTTGGATTATTGTTTCATTTTACAGAATATCAACTTAAATCTATTAGGCTGGCTAATGGCATAATGCTGGTATCTGCATGAGAGGTGAATTCTGGTCTTGCAAGCAGAAATTGTTTAAATTGTGAAAACTTCATTTGAAATATTAAATATTTTATCATACATCTTTAAAATAATCCTTTTAAGTAGCAAGCTTTTTTTTTCTGCTTTATGAAGGACCAGGAGTTTTAGTGCATATCTCTACAATATAATTGTAGGACATTTGGAGTTTTGACTGGAGAAGAAGGGATTCAGATTAAATCTGCAAGTGTAACATGATGCTCTTGGACAGAAACAAATCAATCTACCTGTGGCAATACATTCATCAGATAATAATGTAATTTTTTCCTTCTCCTTATTCATATTTAAATTAATCATAGTAGTTGAAAATATTAGATAATGGTATAATTTTAATGTCCTGCCTGACCTTCCACCCTTCCTGAGCCAGGACAGCCATTTGATTTTTTTTAATGAGCACTTTGAAGGAATAACACCTTTGGGATTAACAACTTGAAGGACATGTAAAGGGAGCATAGGGTAGACAGAATGGTGTTCATTGTTCAAAATAATGTTAAATGATACAAGAAGAATCCAAATTAAAATTACAATTAAATTGAATTAATTGAAATAGGTTATTTTAATGCCAGATATCCCTCTGAACACTTGGAAGCTGTGGTTAACATGGCCCATTATGAGCCATGTAGTAAATATGTTTTAAAATAGTTGGATGCTTGTCTGCTAGCTGACATATTTTTCTTCTGGGACAGGACTCTATTCTGTGGAATTTGTTTTCCCAAATTTGTTAATTTGGGAAGTTCTAACAGTGTCATGATCTCAAAACCAAAAAAAAAAAAAAGTGTGGCTGCCAGTGGCTCTGGATGCTCAGGAATTGAAGCACCCTTAATATTATGGCAATCCTGCTATAATTTAATGCTCAATTCTATATTCATAGTGGTTTTCCTTAAAAAGGAGAAGGCCTTTGGTCCACTGTACAGGGTAAAATATCTGCTGGAGATGAGTTTAATTACGCTCATATGGAATGCAGTTAAACAGCTGTGGTGAAGCTTGTTATTGCTGCCACATATTGATGTTTCCAGGCCTCCTCATATGGAAGAGCCAACTTTCAGCTGGAGTTATTGCATTCCAAATGTTTACTTAGCATAAAATCCACCCGTGTGAAGGATTGCTTGGGTGTGACAGATGGCATATTCTGTAATATGGAGAAACAGTTTGGGGCAGAATTAATTAATTTTTTAAATAAATTTAAACCCCACCTTTTTATCTTTTAAATGATTGGCAGATTTTTTTTTGTCTGCTTTTTTGTCCTTCAGAATTTTTAAGGCTTTAACACAGTTCTGTTTTTTTTCCCCCTTCTTGTCTGAAAATATTAATCCTTGCTATTTGCTGGGGTTTTTTTCCCCTGTTGTTGGGGGCAGTTGTGTTTGGCTTTTTTTTTTACTTAGGTTGTGGACAGTCTAAATAATTTCTTGGGCTGTATCTAAATTCAACACCAAATTAAACACACCAGACTGGAGTGCATGGGCACAAAACTTTAAAGCTAAATGAAAAATGAGAACTGGCTTTGGTTTGACTGGTTCATGTATCTGGTTAAACTAGCTGAGTGCACAGGCTGTGAAGCAGAAGGGACACTTGGGTGTGGAAAGGTATTTCAAGGTGTTCTCCTTCTCTAATGGGAAATAGAAGGAAAAGTAATTTTTTATTTGTGGAACATGGGAAAACTTACTGTGAAAAAGAGATGCTCAAATGGATCAAATTGTGGTTAAACTCAGCATTCATATTTTGAGCTTTAACTCCCAAGTTTATATTAAATGTGAAGGAGGAGCCAGGTGAGATTCAGTGATGTCTTTCAAAATCAGCAGTTAGTCAAAGCAAATAAGATTAGAAACTAGAACTCATATTTTAGTAGACTTTCACAGCTATGGTAACACTGTCTTTGAAAATATTCAGATTTTTTTCTATTTGAAGATGTATTTAATTTGCTTGTGGATCTAACACTTGCTTTGAAGAAAGTAAGCATTTATCCAGTGAGGTTTTTATTGCTAGTACATAATTCTAGATAATTTCACCTAAAAACTCGGCTCACTTGTTTATTTTTGACATTTAGGGCCTCCTGCAAAGCTTTGTGCCATGCTGAGGTCTCTGGTCACAAAGAATGTCCAGCACAGGCTCCCTTGGATCAAAAGTCTGTTTGTGGGTTTGGATTTGTCCAGCTACCCTGTAAGGCACTGGGTGCATTATTTCAGTGTATTATTTGTAGCTGCTCTGTTGCTAAACTGAGGGCTGACAAATCTCAGTAAATAATTGTGAGCCTTCAATGATATTGCAGTTCCAACATTAGACTCTTAAACAGGCAAATATATCTGCCATACCTTAAAATGAGGTGCTATTTGAAGTGTTTAATCTGTGATTAGGAGATATTAATAACAAATAGTATCTCCCAACAGAGAACACAGGTCATTAATTACATAAGCTGTGGCTGAAGTTTATTCTCATAAATCACTAATTCCTACAGCATTCCTTTTAAATGTATATGCAGTGTGCTATTCATTTAAAAGAAACAAGAATACTTAAAATATCTGTTCATCATCCAACCACTTATAAATGAACATTTAATTCAAAAGAAGCCTGATAAATCTTCCTTCGATGTTTTGTTCATTACACCATTATGACTTCTTTGTCTAACACCTCTTGCTGAGAGTTGTAGAGAAATGTTGCATGATTTGCCTCAGCCTGTTGCAGACCTGGGAATAAAATGACTGAGATCATTCTGTGGAGAGTGTTTTGCTGTTACTTTTATTATTTTTTTTTTTTTTTTGTAACTCATTCTTATTGGCTACGGGATGTATTTCTAGAATTGAAATGCCTTTAAGGAGGATATTTGGGGTTTTTTACTCAAGGAAAATATTTTGACTGAAACTAGACGGAATAAAAACTTTTATTATTAATACTAAAAATGGAATATTTTTGTCAACCAGGCCAAGTGCCAGGTTCTGTCCTGGGTCACAACAGCCCCCTGCAGCTCCAGGCTGGGGCAGAGGGGCTGGAAAGTGCCTGGTGGGAAAGGCCCTGGGGGCAACAGCAGCTGAACATGAGCCAGGTGTGCCCAGGTGGGCAGGAGGCCAATGGCACCTGGCCTGTCCCAGCCATGGTGTGGCCAGCAGGACCAGGACAGTGATGTCCCCCTGGCTGGGCACTGTGAGGCCACTCCTCAAATCCTGAGTCCAGCTCTGGGCCCCTCACAACAAGAAAGACACTGAGGGGCTGGAGCGTGTCCAGAGAAGGGAACGGAGCTGGGGAAGGGTCTGGAGCACAAGTCAGATAAGGAGCAGTTGATAGAGAAAAGAAGCTTCTAAATTATTGTTACTGATACCTTAGGTGATGTGATATATTAAATCTTACTAATCATAAAACAGAATATGGACAAAAAGAAAAAGGAAAGCATTTTGTTGTAGTTTGCAAAACTGTCTTATGCCATTCTGGGCTTTGTTTTCACTCAAATGGTCAAAAAATTCCATCTCTTTGTCATTGCTGAGTACTCTTGTACATTTAAATCCTAACCCCAAAATCTGCCAGTATTCAAAAATTCCTATTAACCAGAGCACAGTTTGAGAGATTGTACAACAATGTTAGCCATGCTCAAGATGATGTAAGATTACCCCATCCCCAGTGCAGAGCAGAGATAATGAAGCAGATTCTGTTTCTGCCCTGCAGTGATTCCCCAGCCTGAGTTCAGGGGTCGTGGTGTGGCAGGTCAAAGGGATGATTCCAAGTCAGCAAGGGGAAGTCCCAATTACTTCTAGCCCTTGAGATTAAAGCACTTGTTTCAGTGCTCAGTTTTTCCAAGACTGAGCTGAGGACAGCAGCTTTCTGCCTAAGGACTCTGGGCTGAGGTCCCACTCTGTTTTTGAAGGTGCTTCTTATAGATTGCCTTAAGTGCAAAGTATTAAGTGTAAGAGCTCTGTTCTGAGCGTTTATGAAATTCCTCTGCTGGCATATTGCTATCATCTGCATCCCAAAATAATCTCATTAGTATATAATGGACCATGTGCATGAATGATATTTCAATCTCCTGTCTTTTTTAGAGTGCAATGCATGCACATCACTGGATTTGTGCACACTCCACAGCGATACACTCATTTCTGAACAGCCTTTTTTGAATGATGTTCCCAGCAGAGCCTGCATAAACAGTGAGCTGAGAGTGGCCCTGGGGCAGAGTGCTGTGATATAATAGCAGTGTGCCCATGTTCAGGCATTCAGCCGGTGAGTCATGAGAGGTTTAAAGGCTTTTTGTATTTCCCTGCTGAAAGATTTGAGGAGGGGGGGAACTTCAGGCAACACAAGTTATGTTGCCCTGATCTCTGGGGAGCAGGGGAAACCTGCTCGTGGTAAATCTTTACTAGGAAAGGCTCAGGTTCCTTTCCCAGACCAGATGTTTGCTTGAGATATTAACAAAAAAGTCACTTTAGCTCTTTGTGCTCATATCCATCTTTGGAAATTAAGGACTCTGAGCCTTTGAAGAGTGCTGAAGGAGTGAGTTACACCCCCCAACAGAGCATGCAGACCTCATCATGAATTTTGGTGTTGCAAAGATCCTCCCAAAGATGCCCCATCCCAGGAAACACATCAGGGAGTGGATCTGGATCTCCTGTTTCTGTCTACCTGTGCTGAGCTGCCCTTTTTTTTTTGCTCAGTTAAATGTTAACAGGCAGGCTTATCCTGGGCTGGATCCCTGCTGTTTATGCAGGCCCCAGGTAGTGGGATGTGGGAAGAGAAAAAGCTGTGTGCTCCTCTGTCAGCCTCTTGCTAACAGTAAAATGAATTCTCGTCTCCCTTTCCCACAAAGGTCATGCAATAGTTGTTCTTTATTGTGGTGATCTGATCTGCATTGTGTGCAGCTTGGTCTGGCTGAGCAATATGACAGGGTAGCCAGTGCTTTTAGGTTGAAATCACCATCTCTCTTGTAATAAAAAGAAAAACCAAACAAAAAAAATCCCATTTTGTCATGATGACAATGACCAGAAGCTCTGCTGGTTTTCACTGTCATTTCAAGCCTTTATTCTCTTTGTAACTCCTGACTATAAATCATCTTCAATGCTTGCTGTACACAGCATTTGTCAGGACATATAAACTGCTGATTATTAAACTGTTTTCCCCAGTCCCATTCTCCATGAAAGGCTGCTGATGCCTCTGGTTTAGTAAAATATTTTCCTGTCAACAGGAAATTATTCCCCCTTTTGTATAAAGAGAAGATGAGATTACTTTGTCATATTCATGTAGCACTGTATTCTTCTGGGGCATTCTATAGCTCATTGAACTTTGTGCAGCACAATAATATTTTATCCAAAGAAAATAAATCAGCTTCAAGCTATTAGTCTAAGATAGCAATAAGAAGGGAGAGGGGAATTTCCTGCATTGTGCAAGGTATTGTTGTGTGGTTTGTTGCTGTAATGAGGATTAGAAACAAAAAACAACAGAGTTCAGCAGCAGGATTCCTGTCTTGCTCCTGTTGCATTCAATCCCAGAAGAGCTCTTCAACTACAAATGTGTGCAGGTATTGAACAGGAACTAGGTTGGAAACAACAAATCCTTCCATTTTCCCCACACTTTGTTTGTCATTTTTCCCTTTCTTCTTTTTCTCTACCCTACTCCTCATTACCAACTTATTTCCCTCATTTTCTCCAGACAAAATTCTTCACCTACACAGATTGACAGCCTCATCCATACTGTCCACACAGACTCTTGCTTGTATTTTATAAGAAAATTGGCAGAATATGGCCTGACTCACCTCTAACAATAAATGTAGATATTTTTATTTTCCTGCTGGGTCTCTCTGCTTGTATTTTGGACATTAGGTCAGTTACATTCATTTACTGTTGATTAAGCCTCAAAAATTTCAGCAGTGTTTGTTGGTTTCTTCAGAGTAGGAAGAGCTTCAGGATCAAGAGGTCCATCTTTATTTTCTGTCTGCCTCATGTGCCCCCCTGTGCTGCCAATAAAGTCAGAGGTCCAGTGGATATATGCTACACTTTGAAATCTTGAAGTGAGAATTTCTATCATTGAGACTTTTTTCTCAATATTGATGTTGTGAGTGTCTGCAGTGTTCTGCTTTTGCAGCAACTGGCAAATCCAAGTTCAGTGCAGAGCTCTGAAGGGGTGTTAGGGAATTATTCTTGGAGGTATTTATATGCCCTGGGCTTGATTTATCTCATTTGGACCTTTTTAACTGAGAATGACACTGACAGAGTGAGAAAAGAATCAGGCCAGAAGATGCTAATTTACATTTTCAGCTTCAGAGCAAAGCATGGATGTACTCTTCCAGGCAAATGTTAATAAGCTTTTGGTCTTTAAAAATGTAAATAATTTATTGAACTTCTACTGCATTTGCCATGATTCAGAAGAGCAAACATTAACAACTCTGCAACATGAAATAATTCCAAGGCAGTGGAAATGGATGCAACTGTGAATAAAATGAGTGTTTTGACCATAAAATGTTATAATTAATAATGATACTGACTGTAATTATTAAATGTAAATCAAAACATGAAGTTTTAGGTGTTTGGCACTCCAAGGGCAGCCAGGGCTCCAACCTGTACTACCTTGCATCTGGGAGAAATCCTGATCTGTTTGGAATTTTCGTGGAATTTTAAGTGGCAGAAGCCCAGTGCCAGGCAAAGGGAGTTAGGCATGAATGGTGTCCCTTTTCCCTTGGAAATTCAACTCAGCCCCCCAGGTTCCTGATGTCAGCTTGTAGCAGGCGTTTGGCACTCCAAATTTAATTTTTAAAAGGAAGGTGAAGGTGATAAACTTTGCTTACCTCTAACTTTCTGCTAAACCATGTCTTCAGTTGCCAAAATTATTGGAAGATACAGTGGCTGGCAGAATTTGGCCTATTATTATTTCTAGTGAAATGCCCTTGAACTAAACTCTCTACAACTGTATCTGCAATCATGAGCCTCTGTGGCATTTCAGTGTTTGATTATTATTATTATAACCCTATTAATTCTCTAGGTGTGATTCTGTTTAAAAGGCTGAAGGGAAGTGGTGGAAGCCAATCTCATTTCACTAATGTAGAAGCAAAATTTGTCTCCATAGCCCTGTGAAATCTGACTTGTAGCTGCTGTTGTGTGCCAAGATGAGTAAGGGTGGTGGGGAGCTCTGAGCTGTCTTTTCCAGCTCTCTCTAAAATGAAATTGAGTGCACCAAATGTTGCAACATTAAATCTCCCTCAACTTTGGCTTTTGGCTTTTGTTACCATTATATCCAGAACAGTTAGTGCATTATTTATAAATAACTTCTCATTTCAAGCATTCAATACAGAACTGACACTTCACTCATGTGTGTTTGTGTGCTGTTTTATTATGAAGATTTTCAGCACTTCTTTCTAGTGTCACATTTATGTAACATAAATTTGATGCTGTAGGGTGCAATTGCTCCTGTTTCATCTGTTTTCACCAGAATTGTTTGACCTTTCTCCTTTCCCATGCCCATCCCTTTGGCTTTCTAGTAGTAATCATCTGTAATTCTCATTGGTGTGTGATGCATCAGTACAGAAGCAAAGATTCCTGAAGGAATCCTGGACTAAAAGTGCAAAAACCCTGACTTCAGGTTCATTTGGGAAAACTGGCTTACTGTCCAGATGTAGACTATGAGTTCTGCATTATTCTCCTTTAAATTAAAGCTCTCATGTTTTTAGTTCTGTATAATCAGGCTTGTAATCTGAGGGTCCAGGGTTCATGTCCTTGTTTGGGCACCAACCTGCAAAAAGAAAAAGGGACACTACTCCATGATCAATATGATGGAAGTAAGCCATTTTAATAAACTTTCCAGTTTCTTTTATACAATTCTTAGCCCTAATCACGAGTTTCATGCTACTTTACAATTGGTTACCCCTAGAAGCACGTGTTAGCCTTTTAGTCCCTATTGGTTAATTTGTCTTACATACACAGCAAAATTATACATCCCATTTTTTTCTGGCTTTCTTCTGATTCCCACATTTCTGAAGTTGTTTACCATCTTTGTTCTTCTTCATTTGTGACTTTCTGCATCCTCTTCTTCCTGGTGTGTGACTCTTTCATCCTTGAAATGGTTACAGGCCTATCCTTTCACATGGGCTGGATTGCTCAAGTGCCCCCATTGATGAAGGAACTCATTCTCCACACCTGTAGGATTTTATGTACTGGAGACTTCTTCCTTTTCTCACTCATATCTCCTTATGGCCACAAAGGAAGAAGTGGAGGGGGGATAGTCAGCAGTGTAAGAAACAGAAGTAATTTAACTGAGTGTTGCTAAAAATCCTGCTGTCTCTTTAGAGTTTACCCACAGCCATGGTATATTACAGTTCAATCATTCTGTGCTAGGTATTTCTGAAGGAAACACTGCATCATAATAAATTTAGTATATAGAAAACATTTTCAGTATATCTGTGGCTTACAGTCTTACAGTACAAGTAATGAAAACCTTTCTGTTGTATCAAAACTTCCAGTTCTTCAAAATTGTGGGTTTGGTTTAATTTGCTTCCTCTTTGGCCAAGTCCTTTGCCAGGCTGTCAAGGCTGGGAAATACCAATCTTAAAAACCATTGTTTTCCTGGAAAAGGTGATCTGACCTTAAATTATATGCCTGGGACTTATATGATTTAAATTTAATTCTGGTTTCATTTTTGGGATTGCAAGACTTTTGTTCCAATTTGGAAGATATTTTCCTCTAGAAATTACTGCTTAATATACTTACATAAAGCTCTTGTTAGCAAATACTGTTTTCATGATTGTAGATGGAATTTAGATTTGGGTTTTTTGCAGTCAGATATTGTTAAATTATTCAGAGCAATATCTTCAAATAGAAATAAACCTTTGCAGGCTGATCTGTGCTGCTCAGCCAGGTATTTACTTGTATTTACTGTAGTTGATGCAATTGGTTTAATCTAAATGTGATATAATATTGATTATATCTGTAAACAGTTCTAGGAAAGAAAATGGGCATGTTGAGGAAGAGTTATCTTCCTCTTATAAGACTGTGCTGAAGAAAATTAATTATATTTCAACTGAGAAGTAATTCTAGCTGTTTTTTGAACCTATTTTCTTTCAAAGAATAAGAATTTGCTTGCACCTTTTTTGGAGAAATATCTATATTTCTAAATATATTCAATTTTTGTATGTGTGAATAAATATATTTTACAGTGTTTTTTCTTGCTTCCAACACCAATTCCTCTGTTAGTAACTTTCCCCTCGGGAAGAGCTTACAAGAGAAATAGTAAAGCATTATTTTACAAATGGAATACCTAGAGATGATATTTCATCTAAACTCTGACTACTGTAACTTAGCTTTGATCCTAATGTGCTACTGTAAAAGTAAATTTATTCCTGAGGAGAACTTAGTTTAACTGTAAGTAAATATGAATATACTTTTCTGAAGTATGCTGAATATAATGCAGCATATAAATTAGTTTAAAATGACAATTTAATAAGTTTTTTTCTGGTAGACTGCACATGTAGTCCCCACATAATTTGATTTAAAAATTTTATTCTACAACGGAAGATTAATATTTATGTATGTGTTCTTTGAAACTAGGGACCATATTTAAGCTGGATGTTGTGTCTCTGTAGGTCTAACACAAAAACTTGCTGTGAGTTTCTTGTTTTGTGCTTAGAAGGGGGTCCAGGTTTGTGTGGGTGTGTGATCAGTGCTGGGGGTGTCTGGAAAGGCAAAATTGGTGTTTCCACCCAGTTTTGAACTTAAACAATCACATTTCTTTTTTTGGTGATGTGATGAAAAGTGTGAGATAAGATTGACTGAGAGAATCTGAAGGCAAGAGCTACGTGATATGGGAGGTTCACAACTGCAGATTTTCCCCAGGCAGCTGCTTTTGTGAAAGTTAAAAGCTACAAGCAGACTGTTCTTTCTTGTGAAAAGTTACCACAACAAATCAGGAGAGACTTCTCTCTCTGAAAGGACTGATGGAATGTTTTGTGAGTGGTACTGACCCAGAGTTCCGAGTTTTGTTTTTATACATTGTCTGTGAGAAAGAAAAGAAGCTGGTGGGAGAGGGGGGAGTGTTTTGAAAGTTTCATTTTGATTCTCATTTTCTTTTAATGTGTGTTAATAAATCCATCTTTATACCTTTAAGTCTGGGCCTGCTTTGCTTTTCTCCTGATCCTATCTCACAGCAGAAAAGACCCTCAAACTATTACACAAATTGGTGTGTTGGGAGGGAAAGAAAATTTCTCAGTGCTGCTGTCACTGCAGAGGCACCTGCCCACACCTTCCTGTCCTCCAGCAGATAAACAGAACAGGTGTTTGAAAAAGAACAGTGACAGGGCAGCAATCCCTTTTAAAGAGGCCTAATTCCTTATTTTAGGGCTTTTCCTATCCTCTTCCCAAATTGTTTCCATAATACCTTGCAAGGGAGGATTTTGTCTCTGCAGTGTGCGGTGAGCAGCCAACATGAATATTTTAAAAATACCTCAGCTGATCCAGTGCCCTTCTGGAATATTTTAGAGAAGGTGGTAACCTTATTGAATTGTTTTTTCTAATGCATATCCCAAGTGAGACTCATACATTTATTCCTTTTGTTCTTTTGGTCTGGCAATTTTCCTCCTTCCCCCATCTGCAAACATTTACTGGAACAGGTGTAGCTGATCAAAGTTATTTAGGATTCTGTTGCTTCTGAGTATTATCACCTTCCTAACTTCTTGTTGATGCAGAATTATTTGTGTTCATGTCTAACAACAATGAGAAAATGTTGTCTCTGATTAGTTTGAGAATCTGAATGAAATACAGTAGACATGGGACAGAACAGCTTTTTTGGGAGTGGACATTAATCAAGCTCAGAAAAAAACAGTTTGAGAAAAGAAAATTAAAGATTTGTGTCTGTTCTATGAGAGGTCCCCCTCCCATTCTGCTGTCTCCCTAATGGTTGCATTGAGTGCAACAGAAATGTGATGAAATAAATGAGTTCTGTGGGGTGTTGGAAGAATCTAAGATTAGTAAAATCTCCCATCTTTGTCAAATTCTGGAGCTTGGTTTATTTGTGTCTGTTTTTAGCCATGTAACTTAATAGATATCCAGGGAAAGACTAATACCTGCTTCAGAGGTTTAGTTCACATTTAAGATGAATTTTTTGGTTGTTTTTAACTTGACTGCCTACAAGAAAGTTTGGGAGGGTTACTTAATTTTGACTTTGGTATAGACTGGGATGGCATGATCAAGTTTTATGAATAATGATATCAAGTTAATAGAAATCAATTAAGTTTTCATATGGGGAGAATAAATGATCTGCCTGATTCCTGACATCTCAGAGGAAGATTACCCAAATTTCATCTTGGTGAAATGTAAGACATTAATTCTGCCTAGGATCTGTTATGTTTGTAAAAGCATGCAGCAAAATTTGGCTTCAAGGGCCAATTTCCTTTTACAAAAAAAGTAGTCCTGAGGCTGAAAAATTAGGTGATATCCATTTCATGTAATTTTTCAAGTATTAGTCTTTATGCATTCAAAGCCAGTTAAATTTATCTTTTGAAATAAATATCCAAATATGTTGATTCTTCATATTTTTGAACCAAAAGAAAGATATCAGAATAATTAACAGCACAGTATCACTTAAAACTTCCTGGTGTAGAGACACTTCTTAAATAGTGTTGTTGTGAGGGAAGGAGGGATTAGGAATCAAAAATAATAATAGAATTTAGACAACAAGGTTGACTTCAACACCTCTGTACTTTTCATATATAAAGTCTGTGGTTATTTGACTTGTGATTCTTTTCTTCCTTAGTAAAATCTCTTTGGAGGCCTTTTGGATCATTCAATCTTGTAGCTTCACTCCAAATGTGTTTAAATAGTTGGGAGGAGAGAAAGTGATCTGATGCATAAGCATGCATGAAAAAACCAACGGAGACCTCCTCCTTACCAGGTGTTTAATTCAGTTTAAATGTGTTCTCTCACTGTGGGGAATGATCCAAGAGGTCCATTCTCATTTTGACTTGAAATACTGAGGATGTAGAGGAATTAAGATGCCTGTTTTTTCTTCTGTTTCTTGTTATTTTACATGTTGCTCTCTTTGGGCAAAAATAGGCATAATATCCCTCTCTGGTAAGACAGTGTGGAATGGGTTTTGACCTCTCACCGTCTGTCAACTAAGAAATGAGAGAACTTGCAAGTTTTTCTACTTTTCTTTGAAAATAAATGTTTTTTGGAGAGGAAATATCATATTAACTCTAGAAAATAAAGTAATAAATAAAAAGAATATACTATATTTGTATAGCAATGAAAGAGGAAAAAAAAACAGCTGAAAAGGTTTCTGGGGAGGAAGGAATATTACACCTATTAAACCCCACTGCCCCAACACCAAAAACAATCTTGTGTAGGAAGACAGACCAGTTTCAAGAAGTTTTTCTACATTACTACTTCTGGATTTATCTCCTGGTCGGAAATCTCCCCATGAACTCTACACCCAGTGAATGGGAGAGCCATGAATGGGATACAGCTCCTTGCAGGTGGAAAGCAGCAAAGAAAGAATATTTTTTTTTTTTAAATCTAGCAAACTCTGCTTTGAACAAGGTTCTCCACATACTAAACATCGATCTGAGAAAATTCAAATTTGAGTTACTTTTGAATGCTCATAGCTAAATACGCATTACCTCTGCCCAAATACTCTGTAGCCATTCCTATTTCTGCACGCTGCCTTTTGCTGAGGTGCAAATTGCCGTGTGGGTGAGCTGATGCAGAATTGTTTTTCAGATGGAACTGACACTGTTTTATGAGGAACACGATCTTGCTTTCCAGTGCCTCCTGCCTCTTTGCTGCCTCTTGTCTCTTAAGCCATTTAATGCTTTTAAAGAGTTGCTCTGTAACGCTGCCAAAGGCAGTGCTTGCGTGGATTGTCTGCATTACAATTCCCAGCCACAGAAAGCTGAAGTTGTTTGGGCTGCTGCTCTGGCACTTCACGTTTTAATTTCATTTTTAACTGCTTTGTCGGATTAACGAATAGTGATGAGACAAATGAATTCCTAAGTATTGGAGTGCTTTTGTGGCCCATTGCTTTCCCTGGTAGTGATGGGCTGGATTCCAGTTGGTGTCTCACTGGAGTGGAACGAGGTACAAGTTTTGTGATAACACAAAAAGACTCAGGAATTTTATGGCTCAGGGGGCAGGACAAGCAATGAGTGCGCTTGAAAAACCTTATGGGTTTTGGTTTCAGCTCTAAAGATCTGCTCTCAGAAGGCTGTAAAATGTGCCAGTCAGGTGGAGTCTGATTTTGGCATACATCTGAAAATACATCACCTGGCAGCCATAAGAATTTTGTTTGTTCCAGCAAATAAATGGGTTTTCTGGAAATGTCTTGATTTGTAACCTTTCTGTAAAGACCTATTTCCTCATCTCCATGGGCTGTTGCCCTTTTCATTAAATAGTCTGCTGTCTTTGCATATGTGAATACATATTTTAACATCAGAATTGGGAAGAAATTCTTTTAAAGCATTTTAGTGACTGCAGAATTTTGTGTTTTGCACCATTCAAGATTTCTGCTGAAATTTATGCCTCCTTGTGGTTTGAAGGCTTGGTAAATTCAGGCTGGGAAGTAAGGGAAAACCAGAAGATCTATTCCTTTTTTGTTCAGTTGTTTTTTTTTTTGTACAAGCAACAAGATTTATCTGGATTTCTGGAAGCTGCAAGTTATTTCATTTTTGTCTCATACCTTCTTTTATTGCATTAATGTGTGTAACTGTAAATATAGTTCCAGTTTCTGGTTCATGTGTGGATGGTTAGTGGTAATGGATATGTGGAGACAGGTGCTGGTTAACTCAAGATGTGTGGTTCAGAGAAATAACATTTTTTCCATTAAATGCACTCATTTACATCTGTAGCTGCCTCTTCTGGGCCCATGTTGCTATTTAGGTGAAAGAATTGGTACAGCATTCACATTCCTTACTGTAAATAAATGTAGTATTTATTTATTTATGTGTTTCAAATTCCTCTTTAATTTAAATCAGGCTTGACCAGCTGTTGAAGGCAGCTACCCTAACTTGGTGGTTGCCTGCAGACACAGGCCAATGAACTTCATGGTTTTTTCCAAGGTTAAATGTGGGTTTTATTTTTATATTTCATTAATTCTGTGCAGCCAGGACTATTGTAATGTGGTAGTTATCATGAAATAATAAACCAGATTTCCTGCACAGACTTATTCACTTACACAGCCTTCCTGATCTCTTACACTAATAATTTTTAAAGAAGTTGAGCAGCTGTACAAGGTTAACTGGATTCATTTAATGACTGAGTGATTTCTGCCCCCACAGTCTGGTCTTGGCTAAAAATATTTATCAAAAACATTCCTTCCATTGTCAACATTTAGTTGTGCAAAGCTTGATGAAAAGCAGAATGATTCAATGTAATAGATGTCTGTCAAAAATAGACTTCAGGAAAAATGCATGCATCAGTAACACTTAATTTTACTAGAAGCAGAAGATCTATTTTTCATGCAGCATATCTAAATGAGGAATCCTCTGCTATAACAAAGCAAGCATAAATGAGTGCATCATTCCATACATTCTTTAAATGCATTCTTTTGCACCTAAATGCTAAGTAATTCTGAGCTTAAAACTTGGACTTTTTTAATTCCATTATGAAATTTTTACCAGGTTGAAGGAAAAAGAAATTCCACAAATATAAATATGTTCTGCATCACTGCAAGGATGTGAAAGGCAAGAGTTGTTTCTGAAAACTGTTTTTCCAATTGCTTTATGAAATTCAGTGCAAGGAAATTAAACTAGATTGTCTAGAATCTGTTTTTGAAGGAGATTATTGTTCTGACTCCTTTATGATTCCTTGCCAGAGCTAAAGGTCCAACTCAGTCCAGGTTAGCAGGGAGCTGAGGAATGGCACCTTCTTTAGTACCGAGTACTCAATGGTATTTGGTGTGTGCCCAGAGTTTGGGTGTTGCTTTGAACTCTTTGTTCTGCTGCTCTGAGAGAGAAAACTGTAGATCTCCATCATTGTCAGGTGCGGATTGTTCTCAGTCAAAGACCTAATTACCGGGATACTGAGATGGTTCCTCTTTTGTGTCTTGATTCTTCATTCACTGTGTGAGTGGTTAAATACCTATTGTGCTAGAGAGAAGCAGAGAAGCACCGATTTTACAGTTCAGTAGTTAGTGTTCCTGTGAGCTGTGCAAAAACTGTTTGTCTCTGCTGCAATTAAAATTTCTTCACATGGAGCCAAGTCAGCCAGTGGAAGAGTTGGAGAGGAACCATTCCCAAAGCATCCAGTGGCTCATGAGGTGAAACCTGGCGAGTGCAAGGTTAACCTGGGCTGGGATCTGAACGTGGCTCTCCTTAATCAAATTACTGAAAGGATCCTGATGCCTTGGGCAGGCTGAGCTGGAACAGAGACTGGACAGAGCCAGAGAATAAAGTAGAGATTTATTGAAAGGCCTTTGGGGTACACCTTGGGCAGGACAGGGCCTGGCCAGGGCTACACCCAGGATGGACCCAAAATGGACACAAAATGGACAAACGGTCACCAGGTCTCACACTTTGATAAGTTTTGGTCCATTTGCACATTGGGGTTGAATTGTCCAATTCCAGCTCCAGGCTGTGAGCTCCCATCCTTCTTGTTCCTCCCTCCAGCCACCCTTGTTTGTGCTGTTGGGCTGAAAGTTGTCCTTGGTGTGCAGCAGGACAAGGATTTGTTTTGTGTCCCTGCTGTGTGCAGAGAGCTGAGTGACACTGACTGTGAGCTTCACCAGGGTGGGTCAATTTCCCTGTTACTTATCTTCAGGATCTGAATTCTTTGATGGAGCATTTTAGCACAGAACCAAATGAGGGTTTTGGGAAACTGCTGCTTTGGTAGTGTAAATAATGACGGTTCCTGGCTAATAAGATGATAATTTAAGGAAACTGTGGAAATGTGGTAATTCTCACATTCTTGTTAATGGTTTGGAACGTGATAAATATTGAGTCCTTTTTCTTTGTAAAGCTGAGAAATGTGAGATCAGCTTGAAATCTGGGTATTATTTTTTTTCAGTTTCTACCAAAGGAGCTACACTTTAAGTTTTATATTGTAGCTCATAGAGAATAAATGCCACAGCAGACAGTTTTAGGCTATTTATATATTCAGGGTCTTTTTTTTAGAGGTTTTTTTTCAGGCCTTCTTCGGTCCATGGAGTAATGCATGGTTGACTAGTCAAACGTGAGTGCAAAACTCATCAATGTATTTTTCACCCTTACCATAAAGAATTGGACAAACCCCATTATTCTGTTTTCTGCTTGTATGTGCCTGAAATCAGTTGTTCAGACAAAGCCATTGTATCTGTCATCTGGAAAAACATCTGTTTATGGAGTGTGGCACTGCACTCAGAGCACATCAATGCAGGTTGTCCTGTCTATCTTGGAACAGGGTGATGGTACCAATACGCAGCTTCCCCTTGCGGAATTTTCACTCTCTGATTTTGTTACCTTAGCCATGCTTTGCACAATGGATTTACTGAAGCAAGAGATGCAGCCATTAGACATGTAAGAGTACAAGGTTTTAAAGCTTGTTCTGGGTTGGAATATTTGTCTTTTATTTGCAGGAAGATGATTGTCATTTTTGCAAAGAAAATTCTGGTGTTCTTTGTTCACTTTGGCTGCTCTTGTTCACCTATCACCATAAGGATTAGTCATTTTAACTCCTATGATTAGATGAAAGTAATAATTAATATCCAGATAATACACATGAACTGACTATAGGCAATCTTTTCACAAGTTTTGTGGTTTTATGGGGAATTTTCAGTATTCAGCAGAATAACCTTTCCTGGTTGCTGTCCTTCATTAAACACAACCCTAGGTGTCCCCCTTTCTTCACTTCAGTCATCATTTCTGGCAGAAAGTTGAAAGGCAGCCTTTGCTATAGGTGACCATTGCAGCTTTTGGCCATCAGGGGAGAACCTGAAGTGTTTTAAATTAGAAGGAATGAGGCACTGATTTGACACCTGAGGATTCCAGCTGGAGCTGTGTTGATGTGTGTGACTTGTTTTGGACTCGTTATTGTATTGTGCTAAACATTTTCTCACACAAGTCTCTGAACAGGTTTTTAGGTGTTTCCCCACATCTCTTCCAAAACTTGAGTTGATTAAATTCTGCGCTGATAATTCTGTTTATCTTGATGTATCACAAATAGAGATTGAGCTTTGCTGCTTTTAGGGTTAACAAATTTTGATCTACATGATCAGGTCTGAGATTCCATCAAGCCATTTGCCAAAGCATTTAAGATGTTTCAGGAGTGTTTAGTACTTTCACAAGCAATTCTTTGACTACCAAGACATAATTTTGGAAGTGATATCAAAGCAGAGAAATCTTTGAAGCATCAGGAGCAAGAATGTAAATCTTTGTAGCCTGTTGTATACAAAGAAAGAACAAACTGTATTCCATAATTCCCTCTTAAAAAAAAAAAAAAGCCCACAGAAAAGACAAAACCAAAGAAAACCACAAAGCTAACTAAAAAAACCCACCCAAAAGACCCCAAACTCCACTGCAGTTATTCTTTGTACAGTTACTTGTGCAAAGAAATATTTGAAAGGTTGAAACTTAATTTTAGCTGGATCATGTCTTGAATTTCATGCCCTGCTTAATAATTTTCCACTGAAATCTATTTGAGGCCTTTTATTTCTTCTACTCTCAGGCATTGACTCCTATTTGGACTGGTAAATACATGAACAATCTGGCTCCTAATAGGTCATTAAATATACGAAATGAGTGCCCGTTGTGTGGGACTGAAGGATTGACTGATGCACTTCTTCATAAAAGGCTGGCACCACTCCTGGAACTGCTCAGTGATTGGAATGCATTCATTTGCAGAGCCAAGCACAATGAGACAGTCTAAAAAGTGTCCCCTTGGAAATGATCTTGGTCTGGGCTCTTCAGTGTATGGCCAGACAAAACCTCCAGAGAGCTGTGCAATATTTTCTTGTCTTCCACATATCCATGGTGGGTAACCCTTCTACAAATTTCCTCTCTCTACTGGTGCCTCATACTCTTAAATTGTATTTTTTATTTGTCATTCCCAAACACTACAGTCTTGTTTTACACAATTATTCAAACTCAAAGTAAAAAAAAATAAATCAAAAATGCTGCAGAATATTGGCTATACTGTAGAGCACATATACCATGTTATAAGGAGAATGGATATTTCTAAAATTGAATGTCAGTTCTTGATACAGACCCATCACTTCTCATCTTTGCTTCTGTTCAGAGCCCTTCCATAGAAATGAGGATGGATTTTCTGCACTGGGACAAGAATGCCTCATTCAGTGTATAATATCTGTGTCAAGTCGTTGTGCATGAGTTTGAGTGGACTTGGGTACATATTTGGGTTTGCTTCAGAATTGACTCACACTGAATTTATGTTAGCGTCATTGACTTTTTTCTTAATCACACAAACATCACTTTGCTGCAATAAAGATATATTTTTAAATAAAATTTAGCCTGTGATGGAGGAATTTTTCCTTTACAGGAACATCTCCTTGCTGTTCTTAACTGAACAGAGAAATTTCAAAAGTAAATGTGCATTTTTCACTGCGTGACAAGCAGCACAAATAGCTAATGTAAGGCAGGAAAATGACACTGCATTTCAGAGTTTGCTCAGGTAAATGCAGCAGTAGAAAGTTTAAATGCTGTTAGAATTGGCCATGATCGTGCCCGTGCCCACAGAAAAAAGCCCAGACTAAAGTTAGTCTACAGGTAATCCCGAGATGAAGCTGTTTGCCTCATTTTTTCTTTCTGTTTGCAACAGAGAAGATTTCAAAAACTCAGTAAGAAATAATAAGGAGATTATAGTTAAACTTCAGAGAAGTCATGCTGGCTGTTCACATGCTTCATCCTTTAATGACTGTATCTTCAAAGCAGCAGTGGCATCTTTGTCTTAGAAGAGGTTTTATGAAGTCACTTTTTAAGGAGTGCTGCCTGGGTTTGATATGCTGGTCAAGCAGTGATTCTAAATGCAGTCATTTAAGATTACAAGCCTCATATCAAACCACTTTCAAAGCCTTTGCATTGTCTTCAACGAGTTTTGGATTAAACCATTTATCAGAAATTCTTCATTCATCCTTGAATTGTATTCGTGATTCCTGCCTTTGAGGCTTTGCACTGTTGTGTTCCTATTTCTTTATCTTTCACTCCGTGTCTCTGTTCCTCACATGTTTGTGTCTGTCCTTCTGCCAGCCTCCTGCCACTGCAGGCACTTCCAGCTGAAGGAAGGCTCCTCTTTCCAGCATTCCCCTCTCATTTCAGAGAGCTCTGCCAGGCAGTGAACTTTCAGGGAGCTTGCCATCCAACTTTGGATCTGATCTCTCAGATACTGAGAAGTTGAAAAGCTGCCACATTGCTGCTGGATGTCCTGGTATTGAACTGGTGGCTCAGGCTTTGATCACACAAAAAGGAACCACGCAATTACAACATCTACAACACATCTTTAAACCAGAACTCTTAGGTATCAAATTCTTTTGCTTTCACTGCTCTTTCAGAGACCTCTGTTCCCTGCTTTCAACAGACAGTTAAAAAAAAAAACAACTGCTGTTTCCCTGGTGTGGAATGTTTTACAAGAAATCGATGTCATTAAGTGATTGCTGTCTTGGCACAGTGGTGCTTTCCTGGCGCTTTGCAAGACACAATGTCTGCAGTTATGCACATATGTGCTCGCTGTCTCAAACTCTTCAATGCAGACAGAGAACGCTGAGCTGTAAGAAAAACCAGACCTGTACTTGGTTTATAGCAGTAAGATTTCATACTAATTGTTTGTAACCTTAAAATTAACTCGATAGGACACTCCTTGCCTTATTAAAAAGGTATTGCCTCATTCCTGGATGTGTTCAAATCCAGCTTGGGTGGGCCCTGAGCATCCTGAACCAGTGAGTGGCATCCCTGCCCAGGCAGGGTGGTTGGACCTAGATAATTAAATTCCCCTCCAATCCTAACAATTCTACATTTCTGTGATAAAAATGAGCTTTTAAACTGTTTTATATGGTCTTGTAATTGCTTATTAGCACAGTTCCTGCTCTTGCAGTCACATAATGCATTAAATGTTCTTATGCATCTCATGCATTTGGTTTGTGCATTGTTTCCTTTTTGTTACTGTGTTATTTTCTTAGTGAACTTACAATTCAAACCCAAAGAAGCAGAATATTTGAAGTTAAATAAGGTCTAAATCTGCTTACTGTAATTTATTAAGAGAAAAATATTCTTAAAATAAAAAAATCCAAGCAACTGCTGTCATGGAATACAAGGAATAAGAGCCTGTAATTTCTATTTATAATTGAATCTGTAGTATGGTAATAGGTGGTAGCATACAAGTTGAAGTTGCCTTGAATGCAGCCATTATAAAGATAGGTTTGAGGTTTAAGAAACTGAACCTGCTGTGTTGATTAATTTATTATTACTTCTGATTAAAAGTTAGATATGGCTTATATGCAATTAAGGTGAATTGAATCAAAATCTTGAGATTTGAGTCAGGTTTTTGAGCAAGGAAAATAATCTCAAACGTTGTGTGAAAGTAAAATTATCTTTAAATTCCTTTAAATTTTGGTCATTAATAAAAATGGATTATCTTTTTTTTTTTCCCTCTTCTCCTTACAAACCGGTTCTTCCTGACAGCTTGGTTTTGGTTTCTTGCTGATTTTATTAATTTTGAGGAAATTTACAGACTGAAGACTCTGAAATGTGCATCTGGGAAGAGATTTTATTAGGTATTACACAAAACTATAAAAAGTGTCTATTCATAAACTGATTTATTCATGAAACTAGCAAATATATTTAAGAATGATAGTCTCCTAAAATATTCAGCCCTGGAACATTAGTGCAGGTAAACATCATAAATAATTATCTTAAATTGGTTACCAAGGCAGTGTGGCAGCGTTAAGTTGCTATGGAAATGTTTGGTTCCTGCTCGGAGATGCCAGCACAGCTCATGCAATCTCTTCCAGTTACATCACTCCAGCCAGGGAAAATCATGAGGGGGGAAATAACATCACTGATATGTGTGGGATACAAATCAGAATTCTTGGAAAAGGGGATGTGTAAGCCATAAAACTGATATGTTTTGAGTTGTCTCAAATGTCCATGCTTCATGTGCAGAGCGTTTCACAGAAAGGAAGAATTTTCTTCATCCTGACAATTAGAAAGACAAGAGTCACATCAAGCTGTGCATGGATTTTCCCTGTCCAAGCTGCCATGAATCAATTCACCTTGTTGTATTTAGCAAATCTCCAACTAAAATTTTTTGTGTATTGTTATGAATTATACAACTCTCTAGTTGAAGTTGTTCTGGATTATTGTCTGAAATACAGTCACAACATATTGAATAGTAAATAAGACAGCAAAAGATGATGTGCCACGGCAGCCTAAAACATGATATTTGCACTCTAGCTTCATAATGGACTTTCAATATCGTATGTTAAGAAAATAAAGGAGATATTGACAGTATGACAGCCATAGTTCCCACAAGTAGCATAAAAAGTCTGTAATCTCCGATTTACAGGACATTGTACTACTGAAGTGTTTATTTGGAAGTAGAACAGCCCATTCTTACTGCCTGATCAACTATCCCATCAGAATGAATTGCTGAAAGTTTCCACAATGGCTTTGTGCACTCAGAAACTTGCAGCAGATGTTATTTGTTGAGACAGTGAGTATTTTATTCTCTTCTTGCATAAACAAGAAGAAATGAAGGCTTTGAAGCAGATGTCAGGTGTAGAAATGGTGACTATTATATAGCTCATTCCCATTTCATTTGAAACCATTGTCTGCAGCTTTTAAGAGTGAAAGTGCTTTCTTAATTAGCTTGAAATTTGTCATTAGTTCAAAATTTCTGTAGCTTGACAACAGACTATTACTAGAAAATTTATTTCTTCTATACTTAAATGCTTATCTTGTATAAAAATGACAATTTCTAAACCCTCCTTCCAAAAAAAATATTAGCATGTGTTTTGCTTTTTTTCTTGGTCACAGGCAGTGAGTTAGTCCTGGCCAGACAAACCAGTTTTTGATGATCAAGTGTTCTTGAAAGGATGATCAGGACATGGAGATGAAATGGTTGAGTAATACATATATTAGTGGAGAAAATTCAAGAATATTTTCAATAATTTAACAGCTTAATGCTTGGCTTCTTCAGACTTTCAGGGGTTTGGCTTTGGAGTTCATGTGTGGACTCCAGAGAGTCCAAGATAATTTCACTGAGTGCATTATGAGTGTCAGTGCAGTGCTCCTGTCACCTCATGATTGCACTGCAGGTGGGGGCTCAGGGGAACAGAGGGGCAGAACCCCCTCCTTGGACCTGCTGCTTTTGATGGAATTGGCTGTTCTGGGCTGAGAGCTCAGTGTTGACTCATGTCCAGCCTCTCAGGCACCAGAATCCCCAAGTGTTTCATCTCAGGGCTGTTCTAAATCCATTCTCCACCCAGCCTGTACCTGGATTTGAATTTCCTGTTCTATTCCATGACTGAGTTCTGAGCCCTTTGATCACAACTCACTTTATAGAATTCTGCATCTGAGGGGAATAATATACATCTGAATTAGGGGCAGATATTCACCCACAGTATTTCTCTGGGTCCATGGAGGACCCAAATAGCCATGGATATTTGGCAAAACTTGCAAACTTCACAAGAGCTAGAACTTTTTCTGTTGGAAAACCTGGGCTGAATTGTTGCAGTAGAGACCTGTGAATTATTTTGAAGATTATACACACAGTTTATATAAACCATAGTGAAAATATAAATTAGTCATACTATGTACCCAAACTGTTGGGACCTTCCAAATCCAAATCAAAGTGATCCTAGCTGTCTTGGCAAGCAGAGCTTCCAGAAAAATATAATGACTTTCCTGGAACAATGCTGTAATTTCATGGGGGGGAAAAAAAGTGGATTTTGAATCTAGAGAGACAGCAAACTAAGCTTAAAAGGTGTTTCCTCTTCCCTCTCCTGCCTCTATGGATTTTGTCAAAAAAGTGAAATACTATAAAGTTTTAGCAGTATTCAAATGCTTTTTTGTAACTTGAAAAACTTTCTGCTACTTAATCATGGACTTGATAAGAACTGTGGTAGTGATTTAAAAAAAACCACAACTAAACTACTCCCTCCTTGGTGCAAAGGAACTACTTTTGGTGCAACTTTTGGAACTAGTTTGATGCAACTAAACTACTCCCTCCTCAGTCTGTTTCAGTGCTGTTTATTGCCTTGAAGTTGAGACAGTTTGTTGAAGGGGAAAGAGGAACATAATGGGAAAGTTTCTTTCTGTTCCTTCAACATCCAGAAGATTTGAAAGGAACTTCTGTTTCCGTGGATTGATGACACTTGGCCAGGGATATCAGGCACAGCTAAAAGTGCTCATTCTGTTCTCAGTCAGAGAAGGAGCCTGGGTGCCAGCACTGAAAAGCCATTTTTCTTCCTTGGCCTAAAGGAGTGGGTACGTGGCAATCTGTCAAGTGCAGTCCTGTGGAAATCAAGGAGCTTGGCTGACAGATGCCATCAGGAAAGTCGTTGCTTAAAGAAATGCACAGAGTTGTAAGAGTGAAGAATTGTCACACAACCCTCCTGGTGCTGGCAGATCATGTAGAACAGCCTGTGAGGTATCTGAGGCTGTAATAACAGCCAGAGAGGGTTTTATTCCCTCTCCTCAGTAGTAAATAGTCATTAAAGTCAGGCAATGCTGGTGGGTTTTGTTGGCTGCTCTTTGAATCAAACGTGAAGAGGAAGGCACTGGGAGGTCGCAAGAAGCAAAAGTTGTCTTCCCTGCAAGGTTTCCTAAAGCAGTTCAGAATAGGATGGAGATCTGTGAGATCTGAGGAAAGCTGATAGATGTGTTGATGTGGCAAAGGGAGGGCTCCATCAGGAGGATTTGAGGCTGAACTTACAAATTTCCTTGGTCCTTTCCATGACAAGTGTGTTTGTGTAGCAAATTCTCTACATTTTAACTTCCTTTTTTTTTTTCCTCAGCTGTTGCACCACACAAATTTTGCAATTTAATTAAGAAAAAAATCCTTACTCACATGAACTCGAGGGCATCTTGTGTTTCTGTGGGAAAATGGGCTGAGAAAATGGAATATTCTGTCCCCATGAGCCAGGTGGGAGCAGCAATGGGAAGGGATAAATAAATGGAGAAAGCTCAAGGTACAACAGGGTGTACTTTTATAAAATCCAACTCCATTGCCTGGTACCTGCTGCTCCCACACCTGTAATTCCAAAGGGATGCCAAGAAAGGACACTTGAAAGCTGGTATGTGGGAGACCTTTAAAGATTGTGACAGAAATATGAAAGTAAGAAGAGAAAATGAGAAACAACTTGACCCTAAAGTTGTCAGCCTATTACAAAGGAGCTGGGAAACATTTTGGTCTAGAAAAGAATTCACAAGTAGCAGCTGTTGTGCACTTAAAAGTAAAGGCAGAAGATAAGCTGTTTCAAGTGCTACTTTGACTTCCTTATTTTGTTAATACTAATGATTTTTATTTCTGAGAGCTGACAAAATTCAGGTCAAACTTGTAAAAAACATTGATTTTAAGAGAAGCTTTTGTAAGTAGAAATCTAAAATACCATTTTAAAGGGAAGGAAATTTTTTTCATGCATTCTCTCCCAATCTGTTGACTTCCAATGAATAATGAAAGCAAATTCAAAAAAGAAAACTGATTGTTTTAATAAATTTATTTGTTAATTAAAGTAGAGTCTTTTATTTCTGTTGTAAGGCCAGCAGGTCTTGCATCCTCTGTGGGATAATTAACTCTCTAATGCCTGGAATTAATATAACATTTTGCAAAGTATGCACTTACAAGAACAGATGGGGGTGATTAAAGGGTGGCTTATTATTCAGTCCCTTGACACCAAATACTGTTGTTTGATTTCCATTTAGCAATGTTGGAGTTTGTATGTGTTCAAATTTTAATTACAATCATTTCCCATGTCTGATATTTTCTTTCAGTTTTAATACATCTGATTAGGGCTTCAGGGCCTCCTACCTCCCTTTCACCATTTAAATGAGATTTAAAACCTTCAGGGGTTACAATATTCCTTTCTGGACTGCTGAGGGACTCGGCATTGTGTTTATTAGATTGTATTATTTTTATTCCTCTTTAGCAAGGATTCTTCTTGAAGGTGGTGGGAGCTGTGTGTGTTCAAAGCCAGTGCAGGATCACACAGCAGCTCCTCCAGAGCTCAGCTTTGGAAAATGCATCACCTTCAGTATCAGATGTGCTGACTCACGGGCTAATACTTGACTCATGTCTGATTTCTAAAGGTTACTATTCCGGGTTCTTCCCTTGAGATACTGAACTTAGGCTGCTTTGCAGGGTATATTGATTTTTTAAAAATCCATGACCTTTGAAAATCGAGCTGTGAGGTTGTAATCTTCAAGGGGATGTTTTGGAGTTCCACCTTCATAGGCTGGTGTATTAGGGGATATCAATCATTAATTAAACTCCAATGGAGTCAGTGTGTGGTGGCATCACCACCATGGTTTGGGGACATGCTGGAGCTCTGCAGCTTCCTATAAAACCTTTAACTGAGGGACAAAGGGACTGTCCAGGGGTTCATCTTTACAATTTCTAATTTTAACTGCATGAGTAAGACAGGGCAATTTGTCTCCTCACAAATTATTTGTCACCAATCATTTCAGAAAATCTCAAAGACATTGCTGGGCAAAGGACCTTATGGTTTACACTGCCAGGAGAAATTGAGGATTTGGGCAATTGTTTTCTCACCAGTCCTTGATACTCTGCACATTTCCCAAAGTTGCTCTGCATGGCTGTGGAGGGTTCCTGGTCCTGCTGCTTTAGGTCTTTGAAAACTGTCCAGTTGATCTCTAGGCCTTCCAAAATAGGGCTCTTGCAATATTTTTCTGCCTAATCCAACCAAAATCTGAGAACCAAAAACACCCTTCAAACACATCTTGTACACTGATGTACTAATCTGATAAAATAGATTCTAGCTAAATATCAAATGAGATTTTTTTTTTTAAATAAAAGCAGTTATACCTAAGCAAACTCATGGCATCAAATTTGAAAGTTTTAATTAAGGCTCACTTTTAGTTGTTCCAGTTAGGAGTAGTTGAGGAACCAAAAGCAGCAGCAGGCTGGTGAAATGGCCAACGTTTTGTAAATGAGCTTCATTTGAGCAATGCTACTTGGAATATATTTAGTATCAAAATTACAGAACAATGGTAATGAAATAAGGGTTGCTATGTTTGTATCCATGCAATTTGCATTTAATAAAATATTAAAATACTACTGTGTTGTTATGCCTGCACAGTTCTGTTTGTTTATACCTTTACATGATTATTTCTGTAATGAGCAATCATTAGTTTAATACAATTTCTGGATGTGAGCAAGTGTAATCTCCAGGCTACTTGACAGTGCATATTTTAACTTAAGTATGATCAAAGTATATTTCATTATCAGTTATAACCATTTCTAGAGAGAAAAGATTTAGAACAATTTGAATAAAATGGTTGAAAGGGGAACAAGTTTGGTTTTTCATCAGTAATGCTTGTCAACTTAATCCTCCCCTCTGAGGCCCCGTGTCCCATTATATAAATGGAAGCCATCTGGCAATAAAATAGGTAATGAAAACACTGTTCAGGAAGGGTTTACTCTGGAAAGCCAGAAAACCATTCCTACAGCTCTCCTTGTGGAAGCTGTCAGTTGCCATTGAATCAGGGAGATGTATCATGACCTGAAAAAAAAGTTCCTCTAGCACATATCTTATGGATTGAATTGGGGACACGCAAATGCCCTCTCTGTGCCACCTCTCACTGCAGAGCATGTCAGCAGCTGGAAAAATGCCAAGGTTGGGCAGCAATCCCAACCCCAAAGAATTGAATTTGGCAATAAAAAGCCACGTGGCCAGGTTATTATTATAAAGTAGGAATGTTCAGGATAGGGAGATGAAGGGAAAAAAGAAGCTTGATCAAATTAAGGCATTTTAGTTTCTTATGTCCCATTATTCAGCAACCTGAATTACATAATTCCCCTCATCTTGGTCCCTCTCCTGTTTTAACAGCTTATTTTGCACAGCCAAAGGTTTCCATTGTTCAATGACTTTTTGTCATGCTGTTATACTTTTATTTTTAATTTAGAATAACTTCAATGTTGAATCACATGCCATAAATTGTTTGCAGTCGCTATTGGTCAGAATTTTTTTAGTGCTGAATCACATGTCATAAATTGTTTGCAGTTGCTATTGGTCAGAATTTCTATCAGCATTTTTTACATTTTCCACTGGGGTTTTTCTGTGCTTATAGGTGGAGGGATCCTCTCAAACCAGAACCCCTGCCCTGGGTGAAAAAGCTGGGAAAACATGAACACCTCTTTCTGAGGCAGCAGGACTTGGCCTGATGAAGGGCCAGAAGAGAGATTCCTGTAAATCCCAAGTCCTGGAGTGAGAGGAGGGTGCATTGAAGGCAAGATCAAACTGCACAGGCCTGGGGTAGCTGCTGTAATATAACAGATAAACTCAGCTTGGTGTGGGCTCTGTCCCATTTGCTCCAAGTATGGGGTTGTTGACATTCTTTTTCTCAAGGGTGAGATTTTTTTAGGACCCTAAAGCTTAATGATTTAATTAAATGGCACCTAGAATTGGAATCAGAATTCCAGCATTCTTTAGAGAGAAAATTAAGGGGTCAAACTGTGTTCAAGACATCTGTGCTACGTCTCCTTCCCACTCTGAAAATGCTTGATGACAATAACCTGAGCCTACACCATAATCTGCCAATTTATTTAAGGGCTAAAATAAGAGCTGAACTGCTTTGAAAATCTGGCCCTAATACCACCACTGTGAGAGCTACTTATGTATTTAAAAAGTCTTAAATCTCTAAGAATAGAGAGTTGCCGATTCTTTTGAAGGAAAGTTGTGGCACCCACGATATTTGCCTTGTTGAGTGACGTGCTTAGCTTAGTTTTAAAGTAGGAAAATGATTTAGGCACTCCAGGGTTTGCGTGGTATCTGTGCAGTGTAGAGTTTCTTCCTGGACTTCTCTTCAGTGACTGGTGGAGAATTTTGGAATAATTCCTGTGCTACAGGAGGAATGTGTTTGTGCTCCGTACTGAGCACAGGGACATGAGTTATTTTCCTGTTGGCCTTGTCACAGTTGTTCAGGTTGCTCAGTGCTGCTGAGCTGTGAGTGTCTTATTGATCACACCTGCATATCTCCTGGGGGAATTGGGCTTTAACTTAACCTGGCAGGAATTGAAGAGGAATTATACAAAAATTTATTAGTGAAATGTATTTTAAGCGAGAAGCAGATCCAAGAGCTTTTAGCTGTCAAATATTTAGGCATACACCATTTTTTCTGAAACACTTAATTTAGAACATTTCATCCAGCTAATTTTTTTTAATACATATTTCTGTTGGTTAGCTCTGCTCATTTCAGCATGTTTGCTTCTAATTTGCAATGTTCTGAGAGGCAAATACAGGCCAGAAACTGCTGCAGCAGTCTCCTCTACACCTGCAGAAACAGTGACTACCTTCTGGATTGGCTCATGTTTAGGATGCCTCACAAAGCCTCTGGAGAAATCTGCAATTTAGTTAATGTTTTATTCATGTTTATTAATGTTTATTACAGCAAAGTAAAATAACTACTGGCTTGTAATCCCAGACAAATATGTTCTCTTTCACATCACTTCAAATGTGAATTTGTTGTGGGATCTCTTTGAACTTGAAGTGAATTGTGTGGGAAAGAGGAAACTCAGTAGTTTTGAAATATTTAACAAATTTCTATTAAAGTTTAAAAAAAAAAATACTAGGCAGAGTTGCCTGGAGAAAAGTAATTCTGTTTTGTGGAAGACTGTGTTTCCAAATGTATTTTCTTTGAGAGATCCCCAAGCGTTTTGAAACTCTCTGGGAAAGAAAAGGATGTTTTGGTGTGAAGCTGCTCACCTGGCAGGCTGCCTGGGAGCTGTCGATGTCAGGAGCTGCTGCTTAGTGTTCCAGGTCATCCACAGGCTTTCAGCCCACCAGGTGAGCTGCCAGCAGCTAAACAAGACACCAGGAGGAAGTGAAAAAGCTTTCCCACAGAAACATGGTTTGGCATGTGAATCTGGAAATGTTGCTTTGAATCCGTTAAACGCTGTCAAAATGAAATTATTTCATGTGACATTTCAATTTGAATAAGCCAGCAAATTCCTTAGACTAATATTTTTTTTTTCCTAGTCATCTCTCATTTCAGTTTCACCCTGGCCTGGCTATAGAAGTGATACAATAATTACAGCATTGATGCAGCTTAGGACAGAGGAGCTTTTGAGTTGTGGATTAGCTCTGCTTTAGGAGCAGTCCAGGGAGAGTGCTTGCCATTTACACACTGAACTTCTTCAGAACCTGCACAGAGGCACAGCAGCAAAATGAACTCCTCACTTGTGTTCCACCAAAGCCATTGGTGCACATACAGGGAGGTGGAATACAGGGAAGATCACCACGATTTTCTTTAGTCAGTGATGGCCAAGGTTTTACTAACTCAAAAGGAAAAGCTGAAACTTGGCACTGAGCTTGTGGAAGGCTGAAATAAGCTTTTATCTATTGTATGAGAGTTTCCTCTGGATGGATTCATAAACTTCCTCCTGTCCTCTAACAGACACACTGATAGCATGATGGAGAAAATGAGCATCAAAGATAAGTGAGCAAAAGGAAACCAATTGTACTGGTGATAATACTGAAAATTAATGAAACACTAACAGAACTGGGAATTTGCTCTTTTAAAACAGTCACTTTGTTTAAGACTTTGGGAGCAAGGAAAAAAGTGTCAGAGAATAAAACCACTGACTCAGTGTGATATGCAGCTGAGCAAGGAAGGAACTGATAAAGTTAAAATGTTTTCTCCTTAGCCCCTGTGATTAATCACTGACATAATTGTAAGAAATACACATATGTGTGTATTTTGCATTAAAATAGCTCATTAAGGAGTAGCCAGTTGACACAATGTGCATTTAGAGAGGTCAAAGGGACATTAACCATTTGCAATAAGATTGTAAATCCAAAAGATCTTTAATTCTTTGGAATTAAAACAATTTTATTTATCCTGCTGGGCAAACATTAAAACTGCAGGCCATGAAAAGACTGTGGTTAAGTATTCTCTATTCTGAAAAATAGAAGACCAATAGAGATTGAGTTTTTTGGGTTTTGTTTCTGCTTTTTTTTTGTCATCACAAAGACAATTTGGGGGGTTATAAAACATCAGTTTTTTAGGGGTTGAGTTGATGGTGACTACACTCAGTAAATAAAAAAAAGTAATTCCCTCAGCTGTCATTTCAGGACCTTCTGGTAATGCTAGACTATATTTACACATTTTGGGAAGATTAAAGCTATAAAAAGGAAGTTAATCAGTTTGCATTAATCATAGTCAGAGAACCTCCACTGACAATTGTAGGACTAAAAATACGCATCAGGAGCCATAATTGGTGTGGTTTAACTTACTTTGCAGAGTCGGCCTTTGATTTAATGTATCAGTTAATTAGGTAAAATAATTACAGTTTTGTGTTAAACAGATACTCTAGGCATATGGTAGATGTTAATGGGAAAATGTGAAGATGAGTAACCACGGTGCCAGCAGTTCTGCTCAGTGCTGATATGAGATGGAATGTTAGCCAGTTCCTTTACTGGACCCCAAAGTATTGTCATTACTTCATTTCTTTTCCTTTGAAGCCTGTAGAAATTTGGTCTCATCAAGTGTGGCAGTAAAAATGAATGTCTGAAACTCAGCTACAGCCAAGAGTATGAAAGGAGCAATTTTTTGTTGGTCTTGATACTATTATTTCATTAAAGAGAAGTGAGCTCTGGAGAAAAAAAAAGGCAGATACATTAACATCACCACATGGTGTGTGTGCTGGAATTCTGCTGGAAGGGAACAGAACTGAAAGCACCTCTTGCCTTTGAGCAGTACTTTGGAAAGCATAAAATTAGGGACTCTCATACCTTCAGGATCTAGGGTATTCTGACTTTCAAAAGGAGTATGTCTGCTTCTGGTGTCAAAATTCTGTGCTTTGTCAAAAAGGAAAGCTATAACTCCTTTTAATTCTTTCTTTATTGCTTGCCTAAGCCTCATTAAACAATCAGCTATTTGGATCCAATCTTCTCAGAATAAATTCCTGGCTCTGTTGGTCTTAATTTACAAGACAATCACCTTTTAGAAGGGCCAGTTGCTTCTTCCAAAATATCCAGCACCATTGAGATTAATGCATGATTTCTACAGCACTTGTAAAAGGCATTTCAATACCAGAAACTTTGGCTTCTGATCTTTGCATGGGTAGCACACAAAGAGTCAGGAAAACCTTCAAAGGAAGTATAATTTCAGGGGTAGCTGCTTTGCAAGGTGTGCAATCTCCACTCATTAATCTTTTTTTTCTTGTCTGGGACATGTTTCCCTTGCTGATCCTTTTGAATTTTAGCTGATTTCTCATCTCCTATCTCAGGGCAGAGATTTTGAATAAATTATTGCTGGTGGTTTCCTTCAGAGATCTTTTATGTGCAGAGGAAGGGGAGCTCTGTTTGGATGAAACAACCTTTAATACCTTAGTACTGACAAAACCTTATGCCCTGGTTTTGTATTAAATTGATTTTGGTGAAGAGGAGGAAAAGCCACCTGTGTGAATTTGGCAAGGGATGATGTGCCTGGTGAATGTACAAAATCCTTCCTGTGAGAATAAATGGTCACTTGGCTTACAGCTGTTGGACTGCTCTGTCTCTCAGTTTATTTTGTCAGTCTGCATGCTGGGGTCACACATTTGGCAAGATCTAACTCCAGAGGTTTTTTGTGTTTGTTTTTCTGCTAAGAAACACTCTCTGCAAAGAGCATTGAGATGAATTCTGTCTGTCAAAGCATTGTATTTCCCAATTCTGCAGATCTTACGAGTTCCCAGCCTGTCGAGTTCTTTGCAAGCACTTTGAATTTAAATCTGATAAGCACAGAATGTAACTCCAACTCTTCAGTACAGCTCAAAGTGTTTATTTCAAGAAAATATACAATTATACTGGCTTGTACTAACAGTGTAAGACATGCAGGCACACTGTATGGATTTACTAGCCCAGAGGTCAAGAGAATGGAGCTCTCAGGTGTGTTCAGGTGTCTAATGGAATAATCTTTACGTTTCTGCACAGATGTGCTCTGCATAGAACAGAAGGTCACTTCTTTTTACTGTACTCAGGTAAATGGAAGGTTTATTCTAATTCAGTTAAGAAAAAAAGGCACGTTCCTGGAGAATCTCTTCTAAGCTGGCAATAAAAATTATTTATTTCAATGGAGATGGTTCGTGAAATAGCTCAATATATGAGCAGGGTTTTTTAGTATCGGAAGTAATTGGAAGTGAAGCCTGGAAATGCCTGCTTTATTTCAGATATATCATCTCAAAGGAAGGAAGAAAACAAATCAATAACTGTCATAGCATAAAGGAGGTTGGGGAATTTTATTTAAATACAGATATCATACATATATATCTCAAAGAAGGAGGATTTTCTCTGTTGTCAGTATTTCATAAGGTTTCTTTTTGACTGGAGTTCTTTCCAATCTCTTTATCAGTGTAAGCTAAAAAAGGCTTAACATAATAACTTTTTAAAAGGTTTTTTCTTGTTGTGCAGTGATATCAGTGATAACTGCTTCCTATAAAGGTGATAACTGATCCAAAAATCAAGATAAACTTGTAAGAATTATTTTATTTTAAACATAATGGTTCACATTCCCAAGATTTTTTGCTGGAATTGTTTTTATGCTCGTGTCAAAATGCATCTTTACAGAGTCTAATTCTTCATGTACCAAGTTTCTCTTCTTTTTTCCCTCCTTCACTCTTTCCCAAGAATCAAGCAGCAAAATCCAGTTTTAGAAGGAATCTGTGGTGTTACTTTCCTGCTGTTTAGGCTATACTTGTTAGGACAGAGAAAAAATTATTGGGAAAAATGTAATTATTATTCATTTCAGAAACCAGTTAAAATATCCTCACTGCATTAATACCTGTTACTGGGACCTTCAGCCACTGATGTGATAAAATAAGTGTTCTTTCTTTAGATCAGATTTCTTAATCCTAAACAGAATGCAGGGTTTTGTTTGTTTGTTTGGGTTTTTTTGATCTCCATAAGCTTGATGTTACAAAGATTTCTTGCTGGATCCTGGTTCTTTATTTGGCTTTTTTCTTTCTCATGATGTGGTGTTGTTGTTATCTCAGCCCTTGTAAGTCTTTTGTAGAATGCATTTGTCTCATGACTCTTTGTTGGAAGGATTTTGCTGCTTTGCAATACCTGTTTTCCCAAGATTGATAAAACTCAGTTAATGATAAGATTATTTCTTGGTACATTTCAGATTTTAAATCGTAGATCTTAATAAACTCGTTCAATGTCTTATTTTTAGAGAAACCAGACTGGCTAAGCAAAAATATTTACAATTGTCAGCTGCATTGTTTTCCTAGGAATGTAAGATCTTTCTTCTCTAACAGAATTAAAACCAGTTCATCTCAGTCACTGTTAGTAATTTGAAATTAATGTGGTTTTCTATAGCTAAAATTTAAAATATTGTTTTTGGTTGAAATACTAGAGGGCCAAAGGTGTGAACTGCAGTTATATATGTACAATAGCAGATTAATGATGCTGTGGCTAATTTAAATGAGAATACAAGAAAGGAAGAATATAAGCCAAAATACTGGGGAATATAATTTAGAGTATAAAAATAGAGGAAAAAACCTCCTATGTTTGATATATAAACATTATATATATGGTTTGTCTCCTGCTTAGGGGAGCCTAGAAATTTACATTTTACACAGTCTGACATGAGATTTGAGAAGATCTGAGACGGGTAAAGCAGGGCTATAAAATAAATTAATTAGATTAGAGATTAAAGGGTGATCATACAGGGAGGCTAATGAGGAGCAGGGTTTGTAATTAGGCCAGGTAATCACTTGGGGGCTTTGGCTATGGACAAATTTTGCAGCTCAGTTGCCGTGAGTGAGGCTCAGGTACTCCAATAGTGTTGGGGCTGGTCCCTCACCTGGGACAGCTCTGATTCCAAGGTTATTTGGTTAAAAAATATAAAAATTGTAGGAGCTTGTCTGGGGACACATAAAACATTTCAGGTCTGTTTGATGTGCATAATGTCAATATAAACTACACCAGCAGTAACTTTGCAGTGTACCGAGCACAGTACTCTCCAAAACTTAATTTGAGGCATCTTTGGTTGAAGGTAACATCTGTCATGTCAATTTAATAATTATTTTAAAATGTTTGCTATTTTTTGGAGAGGATATTAGTTATTTTATTATGACATTGAGAAACTACAAGATATGAGCAAACTGAGGAGATGAAATTTTCTCTTTAGGCATACACGTATCTAGATCAGAATAAAATAACTAGGGAAAGACTGTTGTAACTCTTCATTCACTAAAATTATTTTAATTTGTCTGGAGCTTTCTGACGTCAAGTACTTAACCAAAACAAATTTAATAATGAGAAAAATAAATCTGGATGAGAAGAAAGTTAATGTGAATTGAAAGAATAGATTTTGGAGACACGCAAAACAAGCTAAGAGTAAAAATAATTGATTAAAAGGGAAATTTCCTGACCCAACCCTTAGAAGTGAAGCAATGTAGGTGTTCTAATATTGGTATGATCTTATTAAATAATTTGCATAAATTATTTTCTATTCCATCACCATCAGGATTTTACTTCTTTCTGGTGATAAATACAATACCATGGCAAATGGGATATGAGTCTTAAGTGGTTTCCATTATAGGATTTTTTTTTTAATCGTTATTTCTCTCTTGTCTATCTGGGAGCCCTTTGTTCCATGAAAATTAGGTCAGAAAAAATGAAATACCAAGTGAAATTAAAACAGTTGGCTGGAGGAAAGTGCATGAAAATGAACAAATGGTGGAAAGACAGTTACCATAAGAACCCAAGCAAAACCTACTGAGGCAGTTCTCTTGAAGGAAAGCAAGAGGAGATGTTTACATGAGGATTAAAATTGCCCATGAGTACAAGAGTTTTCTGCCATGGAATCAGTGGTGAAAGGAGGGCAGGGAGCTCTGTTTGGTATGCAATAACTGTTCAGGCAGACTTCTACATTAATCTTCTGTGTCAGGTGGTTTCCTGATACTGCATCTCCAGAGCAATCCTCTGCAGCATGAAGATATATGCTCAGAAGGAAAAGTACAACATGAGGAGGAGCAGAGGGAGGGGAAGCTTTAGAAAAAAAATAAAATCCCCAAAATACTCATTTGGTAAGAGTATATAAGGCCTAAATTAATGAAAGGGAAAATCATACCCATTTTAGGCTGATTTTCAAATATATATTCAATCATTATTTGCTAACTCATGCTGCAGAGCTTGAAGGAAGATTAAAAAAAGGATGTGAGATCAATATTTAATTTCACAGGAGCACATACATAGGTACATGAAATGTCCTGTTTGATAGATTTTTTTTTATTTTATTTTTTTTTTAAATATTTCTTTTCTGCTTCACAAACTACCATTGAAAGGCATATCTACATCTCTCATCCAGGAATTCTGTTATGCAGTTCTGCTTCCATTTGATTAAAAGACTTTGTGGTGAACTTGATTAACAAAACTGAAGTAAAACTTGGACCATTTTGCCTGCTCCAGGGGCAATCTGGCATGGCTGCATTTGTTTATGAAAGTATCCCTCACCTAGATACAGATAAGGTGGAATTTCTTTCAGTAGTTCTTGCTCAGAGAATGAAATATTTTCTTATTTTATTGTAAGATATGCAAATATTTTCCTTTGTTTTCAAAATCTCATGGGTAAGATCACTTTGCCATAGAGAAGGCAGAGTTTCTTCCTGAGACAAACAGCCCTGGAGTGATGCCTTGGGAAGGCTGAGCTGGAACAGAGACTGGACAGAGCTGGAGAATAAAGTAGAGATTTATTGAAAGGCCTTTAGGGTACAGCTTGGGCAGGACAGGGCCTGGCCAGGGCTACACCCAAGGTGGACCCAAAATGGACACAAAATGGTCACAAAATGGTCACAAAACGGACAAACAGTCACCAGGTCTCACACTTTGATCAGTTTTGGTCCATTTGCACATTGGGGTTTCATTGTCCAATCCCAGCTCCAGGCTGTGAGCTCCCATCCTTCTTGTTCCTCCCTCCAGCCACCCTTGTTTGTGCTGTTGGGCTGAAAGTTGTCCTTGGTGTGCAGCAGGACAAGGATTTGTTTTGTGTCCCTGCTGTGTGCAGAGAGCTGAGTGACCCTGACTGTGAGCTCAGAGCTGCACCCTGGGCACCACAGAACCTGAAATACAGGAAAGCTCAAACTTCAGGCATCAGGAGCAGGAATCCCAGCAGAGAGAGGGATCCTGGGGCACAAAAACTCATATAATGGCAAAACTTTACATTTAATATTCTCCATCTGGCAGCTGCCACTTGAGTCTTGCAGGACTGAGCATCACCTTAAACAGGATTAATACAAAAAATAAACCCCTACCTCTCATCCTTTGATTCCTTCTGAATCTGGAAAGAAAATCTTCTGTGGTTCTCAGCACTTTGCAGGACTTGGCCTTGAATGCAGCATGTGGCCCTGTGGTGTCTCACTGAAATAATGTAGAGTGGGAGTTTGATAAATGTGCTGGACTGGACTGTGTACCTACTGAGGCATATTTGGAATACTCCTCCCCAAAATGTCATGTATAAATAGAACTGCTTTAACATATTGTAGGCATTTGTGGAAGATCTTTGTGCCTCTCTGGTTTCTTCCATGTTAAAAAGTCAATTATTGCAAACTATCTCTGTAATTTTTGGATCATTACCCATTTATCCTAAAGCAGAAATATCCTTGCTCGGAGGTTGCTCAGTGTATAATCTGGTTACTCTAAATTTGTAATGCTCTAATGACATTTGAAGGATCTGTTAGTGTATCATTAATTGCTGTTATTATGTCATAAGTTTTTTATTCCTACAGACAATATCCCTATTTCTGTGTGAATAGGATTGGTTTGCTCTCTGGAATAAGAGCAGCTTTGGTATCTGGTGAATATATTAATGAGTCTTTGTCAGGATTTTACTGAAGAGGTCACTGAGCCTCTGTTGTATGGAGCTTTACAGGATATTCAGAAAATCCAGTGGTGATATGAGAATTCATGTAGAATAAAAATGTTCTGAGATCATGATGGGTTTAGACTTGACAGAAAAGTTCAGTGATACAGCAAAACTTTCTCACAGTGCTGAGTTTTCCCCTTGACCATTGCAAGATGGTCTCTGCAAGTGAACTACAATGATGCAATTAAAAATACAGCTGTTCTTTTGGGAAGAAAAGACCTGTTTCCTTCCCTAAAGAGGTAATTTCATAAACATGTTCCAGGATTTCATTTAGAAAATATTTCTTCTCCTGGACATGTAACTCTCAGTACAGGCACTGTCAAATGAAAAACCTCACTGAGAAGGATGGATGGATTGAGAGTTGAAGAGGCTCCCACTGCAGGTGAAATTCTTTTTGGAGTTTACTTTCAAAAGGGTTGGCAGTGTTTGCAATTGTGTAAACACAAATAGCGATTACTCATTTATTAAATAAAACAGAAATTTAATAAGCAATGCCAGCCAATATGTTTTGGCTGCAGAATTGTCTTGCAGGAGACATTTCTCTCAGATGTATTGATATGAGATGTGACATTGCAGCTCCTAAACCAACTTTGCAAAACGTTGATGTTTCAAATTGCCTCCTTCCACATCTGCCACCTCATATTACAGGTAGTGAACAATGCAATAAATTCTTTGGGTTTGTTTCTGTTTGGTTTGTCAGGCATTTTCCCCCATTTTTCAGCAGCAGATTATGGATGTGTTGATCTTCCTTTGGCTAATGTTTCCTACTTGCTCTTGAGCTTTAATTTTCACATTTTGAAGTTCTACCATTAATGAGATATAGGCACACATCTGAGGGGTATTTCACAAGGAAATAGCTTCTATTTTCTCTTTGTCTGTCTTAATTTCTGTATCTCAGCTTATCTCTTGGCCACATGGAAGCAAAATACATATTTTGGTTCTAAAATGGTTTATGAAACATTGCTGACCACTATTAGTGATTAAAATTAACAATCATTAAAAGAAGCAAGACATGTCAGAAACAGTTTTTGTATTTCTTTCTATGATTAGTACTGAAGGCTGAATTAGGGAATTTTTCTAAAATGGACAGTCAGCTCAAAAATGTCTAGAAGCTGTTTCCTCTCCTAAAGTTATTTGGTTTAAAGAGTGCTGCTACTTTTTCCACTCCTGTTCCCTCTAGCAATTTATAGTAGATATTAATTCTCAATTTGGGAGCTCCCTTCATTCACCCACATACTTCTGATATCTGCTCACTGCTAATGAATATGAATGAAATGAAAAGCAATACCTCATAACTTAAAATTATTATTGTAGAGTCTGATAGAAATGGGCAGATTTATATAAAATACTCTGAAGTATATTTTTTTAAGAACCATCCCTATAATTCTTTGAAGAACAGATGTCAAAATGTACTGTGATAATTTCTCTGAGAAAGAAAATTATATTAAATTAGAGGCAGAAAACTCACACAAGAGGCAAATACTTAAATTCCTAAATTAAATTTTATACAGTATTGTGCATATGAATAGAGCTGTTTGCATTATTCATTGTGCACAACTGATTGGTCAGATTTTAGCCTTTTATGTTGAGGCACATCATGCTTTTGATAGCTTTATTTTACTATTATTTACAGCACTTCAGTGAGGTCTTGGTAAGAATAAATGTACAGTGCATCTTCCACAGAAAATTACTTGGCCATAAGGATGATATAAAAATCTGATCTGTTTTAAAGGTCCTCTTACTTAAAAATAATATTAAAAAAATCTTTATGTATATCCTAATAAGTGATGGAAAAATTGCATAATGACCAAGAGCAAACTTACATCTGCTCTTGGTTTAAAACATTGACATTCAGGTGAATGAGGAGAGCAGATTTCAGGGCAGGCTGAAATGCACAGCATGTATGGACAGATGATTACCTGGCTTTGGAGAGGATGAGGTGACTGAATTCTCAGCAGCTGAAATTAGCAACAGGCTGAATTTGATGTCTTCTGTTTGAATTTTCCTTTTCTGCTTGAGAAAATCACTGTAGAACAATGAAGTGATGATGGTATATAGGAATGTGTAAGGCCAGTGTGAATGGAAACAGAAAATCTTTATTTAAAATGATGTCAACAATGTAAGAAGTTCATTAATGGTTTAGCTGACTCTGGTGAAGGCTGATGGAAAGTACAAATTCATTCCTTCTGATGGTAATTATGTACCTACAAGTGCAAATATCAGGTAAAATAATGAAAAGAGGCACCTTATTGGAGGTGCCTCCAAATGTGCCATACATAAAAAACTGCTAAATTATTTTCTTAGTCTGGTTACTTTATTTAATGACCTTGTGTACTGAGACATAATAGTAATTAGATTAGTTTTCTAAATTGCAGTCTCACATTCAAACTTAATATTTGGACTGAAGGAACAAAACAGATGTTCCAAAGGGTCCAGAAACAAAATAGTGAGGGACTAAACCATAAATGAATATTCTGGCACTACTGTACAATATTTCCACACACAATTTGTGGAGATGCTGCTGAGGACTGCAAGACTGTCCCAGTGTACTCTAACTGCATCAAAACAGAATGTGGATAGAGGACTTTTTAATTTAATTAATTGTGCAGGCATTAAAGCTTTAATATCAGTTTCAAACACCCTTTCAACAGTTATACACCTCGTTAGCAAATATTTTGTGGCTGCTGAGATATGAAACAGGCTTTGAGTTTTCTCTCTGAGAGGTGCTAAACTCAATTTTTATAGCAGAAGTGGAAGTCAGTAGTCTGAATGGTCACACTGAAAGAAGGAGTGTTGTCACCATGCTGATCCATCACCAGGACAGAAAGGATCCACTCAAGATCAGGTAACTGATCACTGCTCAGGGTGGCTGGAGCCAGGATTTTATCACAGCTCTGTTGATAGCCATGAAAATACCTTTGATTACTGCTGGAGAGTCAGCATTGCAGCAGCTCTGCTGGCTGGTTGGGAAACACCATTTCCTAAGCACAGAAAATCAACAGGAGCAGGAGTTATAGATGAGCAGTTAGTGATACATTCTCAGGTAGCAGTTATGTACAATAACTGATAACTCCAAACAGCCTTTGATGCAACAAGCACTGAGAGAAAGGAATTGTGTTGTGTGTCTGTCTTCAGTCTGCACAACATTGCCTCACCTAAAACACAGCATTCCTGGAGCTCAGACAGTTGCAGACTGGTTATCCTTGTGAGTGTAATTGAATTTAAATCCTTTTCCTCACAGCCATGAGGACAGAGCGTGTGTTCTGTACTGCTCTTAAATATAGACCTTGCTCATCTCTAGTGGGACTCTGCATTTATGCCACCAGCAGAAGTGGACAAACAGTGCAAGTCAGTGTTTGTCAGTGTTTGTTTTCCTGTTGCTGTTGTGGTCAGTGATCTTTCAAATAAATCTACTTTTATAAGGAGAAAATAGAAGCTGTTGTTGAGGGAGGCTGTGACTTGGCTCTTTGCAGTGACTGGCGTCCTGGTTTCTGGACTAAATTCAGGTTTTGCAGGTATAAATAAGGGTTGCTACCTGAGGGACTTAAATCTATGTGCCTTAAACAGGCAGTTGTACTTTATTTTTATATTACAATCAGATCTTGGCCAGCTTCACAAGGTTTTTCTGCTTCCCATTCTCCCAGAGGATTTGCAGTAGGCTTTTTTCCTACAGTAGTGAGGTACTTTAGGTTTGGCCCATTGCCTGGAAGCTGCAGCTTATCATTTCTGG
This sequence comes from Acrocephalus scirpaceus scirpaceus, assembly GCA_910950805.1. Lineage (NCBI taxonomy): Eukaryota > Metazoa > Chordata > Aves > Passeriformes > Sylviidae > Acrocephalus > Acrocephalus scirpaceus. Next base: position 4,658,229 of record OU383792.1, read on the forward strand.
TTTGTCTCAGTCCAGTTTTTGCTACTTTTCTATATCAGTATTGAGATCTCAGTTCTCTTTCTTGCTCCCTTCTCTCTTCCTCCCCGCCATGCTTTGCTCACCCGAGCTTTTGCTGGCTTTTTCCCTTTCCTAATTGTGAAAGCCTAGATCACAAGGATGTTTTAATCTAAAGTAAGATTTTATTTGAGTAAGGTTGGCCTGAATCAAACAGCTGCTGTGCTGCTGACCAGGCTAGACTATGCCAATAATTTGGTACTTGGAGCTCGTGCCAAATTTAACAAATTCTGGAATTGGGTCAACACAAAACATGGTTCCCTTCTTGTCTCTTGAAGTCCCAGAAATACTGTAGTTCTCCTGCATATTGGTTGAAAAATTTTATCTTTGGTTTTACAAGTAATCAACTTTCCCATCAGTGCATCATGAGCTGCAGTTTGCAGTGCCTCTGGTTTGTGAGGCCAAACCACACCAGCAAGTTTAGTGGCACCTTGGTTTTGTTGTAAAAAAGATGCCACAGCCCTGAGAAACCACAGTCATCCTCTGATTCTGGAAAGCTGAGCCAGGAACTGAAGAAATTGGATTTTGATTTTTTTTTTCTTTCAGTTAAAAAAGAAATAGTACTTGCCAGTTTTGCACTGTCTGTTTAGACCTCATAAGCTGAAAAACGTTCCTATAAAAATATCTTATTTAACATTCTCTGTGCCAAACTACCTTGAACACGTCAGTTTTTATGGGCTTAAAGAAGAAAAAAAGTTTGTAGGAGATGATTTATATTTAGTGAAGACATGAGTGGAACACTTCAAAATGGAATGGAAAATTATTTTGTAAGTTAACTCTTCTTTGTGTTAAATGTCATGTTAGTCAAGAACTTCTTAGAACCTTCAAGGTGGCAGACTCAGAAATGGGAGTTGATAAGTAGGAATATTCCATGGAAACAAAAAAAATTGATTCATCAAAAGGATTATGAGCTAAGATAAGTCTCAAACTAAGTGTTGCTGCTGTAATCCTATTTGAAAAGTGATAACTTCTGCTAATAAATATTCCTGAAGAAAACAAAAAAGCAGGACTTTAGGGAGTGTGTTGTTGGAGTTTTCAATATGGTGCTTGTTTATATTTTCTCCTTTTTTTGTGATTAATTTTATTATAAATACAGATTATTTTTGAGGGATGTTCTGATGTTGTTAAATACCATCTAATTGGTATTTAAAATTATAGCTAAAGCAAGAGAGTTACTGTAAATTTTATTAGCATGGAATTATTGCGGTGTTAAATCCAGGATAAATAATTTGCATATTTTAAGATAAGCACAGGATTAATTATTTTACACTGGAGTTTGTTATTTTACACTTAAGAGTAAATTAATTTGGTTCAGCTAATGCATATTGAATCTAGATCCTTGTGAAATATTGCCTAAAACCTTGTTTCAGTATTTCCAAGAGTATTGCTGGGAAACATAATTAGGTTATGTAACTGAATTAGAACCCACCCAAGGAATATTCACAGCTCTCCTCATCTTTTGACAGAGACTCCATCAGGAAGTAGAAATGGGAATTGTGGTTTTTCCCCATGAAAAATGATTTTAAAAAAAATTAAAATTGACATCCTTAACTGGATTCCTCTCTCAGGTGATGTGGACTTTACCATTAGAAAAAGAGGAAATGTTTGTCTGTGGTTGGTACTGCCAGGTTTGCTCTGTGGAATTGAGATCAGCATCTCTGGAATATTAAATTGCAAATGGAATGCAAGAGCAGGTACCTTTGTGAGAGTGTCTGTGTGCACACACTCCTGTAGGCAGGTGGTTTTACCAGCTCTGTGCATTTTGAAATGTTGGCCACTTCCTCTCAGTGACCTCATTCTCCTGAATTTTCTTTTAATACTCTGACGTTCAGAGCATTCTGAGGAAATCTCCTCCCTGCCTTTTCTTCTCTGTTTTCTTCAGCTGAGCCAGTGGGATCTGGCACTGTTAATTGAATGACTGCCCCTGTCTTTTAGAGTAGCAGATGCTGTGTGCTTTTTATTCTGGATCAAAGTTTTTATTCCAGAAAAGTCAGGGTTGGTGCATTACCTTTAATGGACCTCTCAGTGCTCTTGCAAGAGAAATAAACTTCCAGATGATTACAGGCCCCTGTTAATGAAAGTGTGATAAATGATCTGGTCTTTTGTTTGTCCTTTGGCATCGTGAACACATTTTTCTTTTTCAGTTTATGATTTCAGATATCTTTGAAGACACCAAACATAAAATAGCTAATAAAAGATCTCGGAGAAAAGAAAACAAATTGTAAAGGAAATCATCCAAAACTTTAAATGGGTAGCATCCTGTCTTCCAGGAGAGTTCAAGAATTACCAGGAAAAATCCATTTGTTTTCATCAGGTAGACTCACTGCAGCGAAACCAAATTTTAATTTTATTTTTCATATTTTTTCCTCTTGCTAATAACAAGAAATAGACTAGGTAGAATCCAAATAAATTATTTTTAAATCAATGATAGACATTTTCCAGTTCAAAGTGGTGCTTTAAAATGAAAAATGAATGCTAGGGATGATGTTTTGGTGAGTCACTTGGATGGTCAGCTAGAAATACTTCCTGGCTATTTCTACACCCTTGGCATGGGGACATCAATATTCTCCATCCCTCCTGTTTCCTGTCACATTTTGGCTCCTGTTGTTCCACTGCCTCTGAAGCTTTGGATGGGTACTTGAGTTGTTTTCAGACTTTGGTGGGATCACAGAGGTTTTTCAAACCTTCTGGGTGGTTGCATCTGCATAAAGGTGTAGAGAGCTACGTGGTGCTCACTCCCAGTCCACTGGGGTTATGGATAAATGTGGTGGTTTCGTGTTTGCTTATCTTTGTTTGCCAAATTTAGTGTAGTGCTTTAAGTATCTTTTCTGCTGTGAGATGTGAGATAGGATTAGGAGAAAAGGGCAAAATGGACCTTACAATAAAGGTAAACAGATATATAGGAGGTTTTATTAACACACGCTAAAAGAAGAAAAGAATTTAAAAAATGAAACTTCCAAAGCACTCCTCCTCCCACCACAAAGTGTTCGCTTTCTCACAAACAACATAAAGAGACAAAACCTGTGACTTTCAGTCAGTTTCACCATTTAAAAAACAACTTTTTGTCAGTTCTTTGGGAGAGGAGTCTCTCTTAAAACTTCCATGACAACACAGAACAGTTCTCTTGTGGGTCTCACCTCTCACAAAGACAGCACCTTTGTGAAGTCCTTCCCATTGCTGTTTCCACTTGAACCAAAAAGCAAACTGTGTTAACCCATGGCAATAAAATTCAGGGATTTATTTGTACCTGAGGATATTGCACCTCAGCTGCTGCTTGCCCTTGTGTCCCAGCAAGCGTTCAGGATCACACCCAACAAAAGCTGCTGGCCTGCAAGATCATATGTGAGCCTTGTAACTTTATCTTTGCAGGAATAAACCCTTTAAACTAAGACAAAATCAGACATCATACTCTGCTTATAAAGGCTTCAATCACTGTAGATGTGAGGTCAGGTAAAGTTCAGCTTGAGACAAACTTAAAAAAAAAAAAGATAAAATCAGCCCTGAGGAAGGGTCAGGGACTAAGCAGTTATTTGAAAAACAAGCACTTATCTGAAGAGCAGCACAGCTAATTCAGTTACCACAGTGGGGAGGAGGGGAAAGGCAGGGTGTGGGAGTGAGGGAAGATGCTTTACTATTGATACATCCTCTGTGGACAGACTGGTACAATTGTTCCATTAAGTGCAGGTATTTTTCTGTCTAAAGCCTCTGAAATCAATGCCAATAATCTCATAAACAAAGCCAGATTTGACTTTGAGGGAATTAATGCAGCCCAAATAAGGCTGTGTATAGATATAATGAAGACATAAATTTATATTATCCGTCTAAAAAGATTTGACAAACTAGTCTAAAAATAATAACATTCCAACCCGGAACAGGAGAAACTGGATTAATGTTAACAGGCTTTATTGAAACTCAATGCAATCCACAAGAGAGGTTTTGTTATGTCAGGATTATCACATGCAACTGGAAGCAGTTTAAAATTCAGATTTTTGAGACAAAGCCTTTGAGTAAGGGAAAGATGCTGTAAAGGGAAACGTAACAATTGAGGTCTGTAAATGAGTATCCTTGCAACTGAAGCAGAAGTGTTACTGTGAAAGGCAATTGTATGAATGAGTTTCAAAGTCCTTGTTGTCCTATATTTACATCAGAAGTTTTCCAAAGAGAGTCTTTAGTCCCCTGCTGTGTATTGTAAAACCTGATGTTCTGTTCTTTGGGAACAGGAGCAATTAGGATGTAGATCGTGCAAAACATTTCTGGTTGTACAGTCATTAAAAATTCTCTCTCTGGCCCTGTCATGGCACTGCTGGGAATGTTCAAGGACTGCTGCAGCAGCACCAGAAAACAAACCTAATGCTGCCCATCTCAGCCACTCCTTAAAGGCTTGCAGAGCAGTCCTGGTCTTTGCAAATTTTCTCCTTATAGAGAAGAGAAATATTCAATCTACTTCTTTAATTTATTTCAGATAATGTCTTTCATTACTTGAATTTTATTATACTCTCTCTCTTTTTGTTTCAGAAAATTAAGACATTTCAAAAAGAAAATTGTGGGACTTTTATGGCCTATTGCTTTAAAACATAATGAAGACCAAGTGGTTTTAATGCATTCTGACACCTATATATTTCACATGATTTACTGAGAAGCCTGCAGTCCTTATCTCTATAAATACAGCTCAAAGTGGTTTTACTTGAAGTCTTTTGAATGAAATAAAAAAAATTATTTCATTTTGTTGTTTGCTCATAGATTTGAGGCTCTATATGGAGCCTTTCCTTGCACTAGAGGTGGTCAGTAAGAGAAATATAAATGAAAGGCACTTTGCAACTGAAGCTCTATTTCCCACTTAGACTGGGAAACAACAGAGATCATAGAAACTCAGTTTGGTGGTTTCAAAGGTGCTTTACAGGAAAAAAAGTTGTGTTCCTTATAACAGAAGAAATGCTCGTTGTCATCTTGCTTTTCTTAGCATCCCTGCCTGACAGGAACCTGTCCCAGTAGGATGGGTGGTCACACAAGCAGATCTGAGACATCTATCATCTCCTAATTCCTACTGCAAAGATTTGTGTGCCAGATGTGCCCCTAGCTGATGTACCTAGATTAGAATTAAGTGTGCGTAAGCACAGTGTCCTGGTTTTGATCATATTGTTGAGTTTTATATAAATGAAGATTTTAATTTATGTTAAGAGATATTCAAAGGCTCCCAGAAGAGGAGTTGATGTATTTCATTTGATGCTGATGAAATAAAAAAGACAGGAAATAATAAGTTACGTGGTTATATTTAACATGCAGTGGTGCAGGGTTGAAAATTGCATTGCTATCTATGAAGTCAACAATTAATTCCAACTTCTAAAGGGCATGGAAAAGTTCTAGGATCAGTTCATCCAGCTTTAGGTTCCCTGAAGGTTGTTAGCAACATTTTTCATCTGTACACTTGGAATCACAATAGCACATTAACTCATTACCACTCTTAAAAAGACTTCATTCATTTCCTTCTGTGTTGTTGTCAAGTTTAGTTACCTGAATACAGAATCCCTTCTTCCCTACAGAGACCCTGCCATCCTGTGAGCACTGTCGTACATTCCTTCCCAGAAATGTTCTGGATGTAAAACACAAGATTGTCTGAGCACCAAACAATTGAGGATTAGCCCTCAGTTATATCCCAGTGTGATTCCTACAGGAGCTGACAGCCTGGGCTCAGCCCTCTGGGACAGCAGCCTGCCTTAGGCATGGAGAAACACGGATCTGCTCTTTGCTCATTGGTGTATTACAGACACTGCAAATGGTTTTTTATCTGGCTCGTGGTTCTCCCCTTGCTGGTTTCTCTTCAATTCCCTTCTCCAGTTTCCTCTCCTCATGAGTCAGCTGTGTTTTCCACAGGCATTCCTGAAACTTGAGCCACAGTACACTGTTGTTTTCTTTCCATCAATCAAATTATCTCAACTGCTGTAAAAGTTTCAATCCAGCATCCCTCCTTCCTCTTCTTTGAGTCCCCAGCATGTCCAACCATCACAAGTGTTTATTCTATAACTATTTTGGTTCAGATGTTCTTTCATCTTCAGTTTGGGTACTGATCCCTTTTTTACAACTTCAATTTTCTTGAAAACATCATCCCTCTCTGTTTGTCTCAAATTGCCCTTTACTGCTCTAATTCTGTCCAACACACCCATCAAGGTCATCTTATCAAGCTTCTATTTTCCTGTGCTCTGTTCATGCATCTTTGCATCACAAATGTCGTACTTCATTGATCTCTGTCAGCACAAATATTGCCAGCTCCTCTTTCCTCCTCTCGTATCCATTTTCAAGCAATTTTATGAAGTGCAGAATGATTTTCTTAGCCCAGCCTGGCTAATCATGTTCAATCCTTCCTTTGTCTTGCACGAGAAATGAGGGAATTACGAGAGCAGGAAATCAAGACAATTGCTAGGATGACCCACACGGTGTAGTAGTCAGAAAATTGTAGAGACAGCTTTTCCCTAATTATCCCCTGGATTCCCCGACATTGCCTCTTATTGTGTGTATATTTCGGGGTTTTTTGGTGGTTTTCTTTGTTATTGGTTGCTTGGCTTGTTTTTTGTTGGTAGTTTGTGTTGGGGTTTTTTTTTGTTTCACTGGCACTCCAGGAACTTTATTGTACTACGAGTGTTGGAATGATCCAGCTTGTAAAGAATGCTTGTAAAATAATTAATATTGCCTTGGAATGCTCATATTTGTAAAGAGCTGCTTGATGGGATTCAGTGGGAGTGCTCCCAAAGCTTCTGCACTAACCTCAGTGATTCCTTTGTTCCTTGGAATTTTCCTGATTACTTGCCTGCACACCCAGCTCTCTGAAAACATCCCATAATACTTCGAGTGTAATAGGTGTTAAATTGCAATTGTGCCCATTGTTTTTCAACTAAAATCTGTGCTTGAAATCCATCTGCTCATGAGCAGGGCCTCTTTCTGTTGAGTTTATATTCCTTCCAAATAATTGGTCATTTCCCTTTTGTGCAGTGCAAAGTTGTTTTGAAACAACACCGCCAGAAATGCACCAAATGGGCTTCCTGTCATCCTTTGTTGTGAGGAGCTGGATGAATGGGACAGTTTTCTTCCCAACAGAAATGTGTGCCAATGGTCAGATAACCTGCAAACACAATCTGACTCTCATTACAGTTAATGGGAATCAGGTCTCAGACTTGTCTGATTGACAGGATGCTGCTTAGTCAGAAAGTTTGCTCAGGGAGGAAAAGAGTTACCACCAATTCTAAGATGCCTCAAGTGTTTTTTTTCATTTCCCTTGTCTTTGTTTTTCCAAAAATCATTTTAAAAAGTTCTCCTAAAGTATAACATTTGAAGTGTTTACCTTTCCCACTTTCTTTTTTTTTTTTTGCTGCCTTTCTCAACCCACAGAAATCAAGATGAGTTTTTGCTAGGTAACATTCTGAAACTCTTAATTGTTTCAAGTTAAAAAAAAAAAAATCTATCAACAGTTCAGCACAACATTTTGGGTGAGATATTGCCTAAAAATGGAAGGCTGAAATTTTTTGGTTACTTTAACCTGATGCTGCTCTTTACTGCTGTGACACAGAAAATATTGAAATGCGCTTTTTTTTCCTATTTTATTTTTCCAACTTGTTTATTGTTCCTTAGCTTGGTTATGTCCACTTCAACACTTAGTAGGCAACACTATTAAATGCTAATCACTTGGCTGAACAAAAGCCTGCTTCATAAATCATTCTTTAATAGCCTGTCTAAAATTTCTTTAGGGTGTTGAAGCTGCATTGCAGCCTTGCTTACTGATCAAGCTCTAATTATAGAAATTATACATCCAGCATTAAACCAGTATAAACAAGCCTGCTCTGACTGGGGCAGTAATCCTGTGTCAGTTAGGATCTTTCCTGTTGATTCTGGATTTCTGTCACTCTAATCCTGCTGTGCCCTGAAATATCTACGACTGCACTTCACCCCTGTGCTACCTGAGCTCTCTTCACTGCTGTTTATAGCCTGCCTCACTGTCTTCCTTTTTAGAAGTAGAAATAAGTGATTTAACAATTAACCCAAAAAACATAAGATTATTAAAATTATTCTGTAGCATGATGCAGTACTATTGAATACAATAGAGAAGGAAGAAAAGTCGCACAATATTTTCAGGTTCAATTTTTTAGTCTGCCGGTCATGTTGCAATAGAAACTAAATGATTCAAGAAATATTACTGGCACTGTTGTTTTATAGCAAGGAGTAAAATTAAAGGATTTATTAGGTTGTTTTCTGTGCCATTCATCACCTAACCATGCTCCCTTATTTTTTTATATATAATTTTATCACAAATTTTGACAGTATTTACAGCTGCACCTGAGGAACTGTGAGTTGAAGTGTGAAGGGAATCTTGTAGTTTACAATATTAGGTGTTAACTATTTTTGAATCTGTTGTTGTTAGTAACAAAATTTCCTTTTAGCAACAGATGATATACACTAAAAAAATATTAAGAAAGAGTTGCAGGAGGAGGGAGATGTGAAAGACAGCAACAAGTGTTAGCCAAGTATTTGGGAATAAAATTACAATAACTGATCTTGACTTGGTTTTTAATTCCTTTTGTTATAAAATTTTCTTTATTACATTGTGCTGTGAGCTGAGTTCAAGGACAAAACCACAGGTTCAGTCCATCAGTTACTGTTTACATCCAATAAATCTAATAAAACTTATGAGTTTTATTAGATGTAAAAGCTAATAATAGAAGAAGTAGAGCTGGCATGGTTAAGTCTTACTTCAGCAGAAACGTTATACCAGATTCTTATAAAAATACTTAAAGATCACTGCTATTCTCAGTGCATTTAATTGAATGATCTAACCCAGGGGATGTATCTGGGAGGCTGAAAGCTCTGTCTGCTGCATTCTCCAAAACTCTGAAACAAAAACTTGGGCAGGTTCCTCAGAACTTCGTTGAGTTCTTTGTTGAGTTTCCCATCTGTCCTTATGGACTGTCACTGAGCTCTGTTCTGTAGCACCAAGAACCTTCTTGGGGTTTTTTGGGTTTTATTTTTTAATAAAAAAAATTAAAGCTCCTTTACCTCAAAGGTAATGAAGTTTTGTCTCAAATTCACATCTGTGCCTGTGCAGAATTTTTACAGTTCTGTAATAATGACCCTCCTCAGCTCACACAGCCTGAAATTTTCAGCCTCTAGGGTTCTAACACAGAATTTCCTAAGTTGCAATGTTTATGGCTTAAAGAGTCTTGAACTGCATGGACTGAGCAGCAGGCAGGACTTGGCAGATAAAAAATGAAATGTTTCCCAGGGACAAACCAGTATCACCACTGGGTTTTAATTCAAGATGCTGCATTAATGCAGAATCACTTTTATTCAGCCATGGGCCTAAACCAAAGATTTTATTATTTGGTGGTCTGGTATAAAATGATCAAAGGAGTGCCAAAACCAGTGAGGTTTTGGTTTAAACCACGGAGAAACTTTTTTGAGCCTTGTTTTTTTTCCCCAAACATTGCATTCAGTGGTGATCTCCCCTGACCACGGTGAGAATGGCAATGTTGGGATGTTCTCCTATTTGTCTCCTCTTTGGAGAGACAATCCCTGGATTGGGGTAGATGGAATGAGCTCACACGGATTTGCTCCACTTGCTGCTCATTCTGATTGAAACCCTGGCAGAGGGGAAATCACTGCCAGCTTCCCTTTGTGTCAGCAGAATCAAACCAGAGCTCTTTGAAGGGTAATAGCTGGAACCACAGTCAGGAAATTGTCACACAAGCACTTCAGGAAAGATAAAGGTAATATTAATTATTATACAAGGAATTTCACTGGATATGGTGTCATGAAAAAGAATCATGTTTAGCAGCCATCTAATTCAACAGAAAATTTGAGCCAGTCTGGTTCAGGCTCATCTGTGAATTTGTTTGCTGTGAATTTCTTCAGTTCCTGAAGGTTTGTCCATTAAAAATTTTGCAGAAAATGTTTTAGCAGTTTTTAAAATGTTTCTGAAAACTCCTGTACTGGCTAACTTTTATCCCTTAGAGACTTGTGACAACAATTATGAAAGGATGATACCCCAAAGCTGTTTTTTAGCAGTGTAAGATTTTCAGATGGAGGAGTTCTTATTCCTCACAGAAAGATGATACCACATCTTTATATTCCTTACTGCAACACAGGTAAAACAGGTACAGAGATACACTGAACTCATTTCTGTGAGCTCTGAATCCATTCCCAGATGTGCATTCATTGCAAGGAGTGAGCACAGTGTTTACAGAATTCAGCCCAGGTTGCATAATTCAAATCACAGTACAGGAGAGTCGAGTGCTCAGCAGTTTCCCATTGCTTGCAGGATCTTTTTTCATCCTATCTGCTCTGCTGCCTGTTGTGAGATCAGCTTAGTCACTCCTGCCTGCTGACCTCTGCCACAGGCAGGCAGGGAAAGAGACCCCGACCAGCTCCTCCATGAACTTGCCTGATCTCTAAGGAAACAAACATTTAGTGGGGGAAAAAGGGAAAAAAAAAATTAACTCGGTGTCTCCTTTCTTTGCTCTGACAGTCCATCGCTTGCTGGTGGCTTGCAAGTGGTGAATTCATGGGTTGTACTGACATAAATGCAAATTTTAATGCTTGCATTCATTGTGAATAATTAGATAAGAGGCTGCCTTTTGCTGCAGAGTTCTACTTGGACTGACATTGTGATGAGTTTGTAGTAAGTTAACAACGTGAGCGTAAGACACTGGAATAACTTTAAATAACGTAACACTAAATCAGTATTTAATCTTTGTTATGGGTAAACTGCAAGAGATACTTTGTGAAGTCTAATGTATTCCAGTCCAGTGAGCATTTGCTACTTATTATGCATTTTAGCAAATGATGCGTTACTAAATTTTAGTTGAAACATGACCTCAGGGGGGAATAGGCGCCATAGCATAAAACTCTAGAAGTCTGCACTAGGTGTACAAAAATCAGCTTTTTTTTCCTTTTTCTTTCAGCTTGGTTTATCTGGCAACCACAGTTAATACCACAAGCATTACATCTATTTCTATTATGATAAATCACTGTTAAAACAATATTTTGTTCAGACACTGAGGTGCAGGTTATGGAGATCTCCCCATCACACATTTCTGTGCACAGCACCTGCCCCACCATCTCTGCCCAGGGTCCTTTCTGCAAAGATTTCTCTTGGAACTCTGGGCACTGAGAATTTCAGATTTCTGTGCTGCCAGGCACTGACCCCCAAGCAAACACTGCATTGACCTGAGGCCGTGGAGAAGCTCCCAAAATTGAGTGACAGCGCTGGGATTGTGGGTGTGGAGTTTGAATAGAAATGTGTGATAACACAGGGTGAAAAACTTAGAGTTTAAAGGTTTAGAATACAGGAATATATATAAAGTAAGATGGAGGATTTTGGATGTAGACTAAGTTTTTTTTCACCTTCCTCTTCATGGGTCTGGGTGGGATTTTGTAATTGGATAGAAAAATCTGCATTGCAGGCCATGGGTGGTTGGTTATTGGGTTAAAAGTAAAAATAATTTAGGTGTCATCTCATTATTGGACAATTTGTGCTTAAAAGACCTTGGAAAGATTTAGAGACAGAGCCATTTTCTACTTTGTAAGTTAGAACACATAACTCATGAGACTGTACTACAGATAAGAATTAATAAACTTCTGAGTCCAAACATAAACACTAAGAAATCTTAATTCCAAGCAATTAATCCCAGCTCTAACAACAGAAAAAAAAGAAGATAACAACCTTACATTTTAATGGTACCTCAGTGTGAGGAGCACCTGGTAAAGTGTTAGAGCTGGGACCTCCCTGAATAAAAATAGAGATTAAAGAAAGCAGCTGGAAGAAAAACAATCCCAGGGGAAAAGGAAAAACAAGAAAAGGGACCTCAGATCTCCCTAGAGGCTGGTGAAAAGTGGAACCAGAAGTTGTGGGGGGTTTCTGTTCCCCACAGAACCATAGGGCTGTTTTCTCTTGAGGAAACAGATCAGGGCCATTATTTTGTGTTGGCACCCAGCCTTGAGTCATCTCAGTGCCTTTTCTGGAGGTGTAGTTTAAATCAGGGCTCCTGACCTCATCCTTGCTCCCTTTTTTCCCTTTCTGCTCCACATTCCTGGGGAGGAGCTGCCAGGCTGCAAGCAGCAGTGATGAAACCCTTCAAGAGCTTTCCATTAATTACCCATTTGGGTAGATTTTCCTGCCTGGTGACTCATTTCCTTTCAGAAGTTGTGTGCTGATGTGATTGACACCTTCACTTTACACCAAGAACTATAATTTCACTTGCTGTTCCGTTTTGTGGGAATATGAGAGAGATTTTTTTCCGCTCAGTGGTCATTGATCAGCTTTTTAATTAACAGGGTCTGCGTGGTTTGCAGTGGGTGGATGTGAGTTAAGGACACCCAAAGCAGGTTATTCCTGCAGAAGAAACAATTCTTCTCTCAGTTTGAACTACAGCAATCCACCCAATGCAAATAATTGGCTGCCTAAAGGCCTGAAAATGCATTTCAGACATATTTATTGACAGTTTTCTAAGACATTCTGCAGCATTTTTGCTGGTCCCCACCAGGGCTGCTTTCGCAATGGTATTTCAGTACTTGACAGGTGCCTGTGTATTCGAGTTAAAAGGAAAATGACGGGGGAAACAAAAGACTCTTGATTTGTCTAATAACAAGTCAGTTACACCTAAAAGGTGTTCTTCCCCAGGTGAGTTAAGAGGATAATAAATCCTAATTTAAAAGACAGTGATTAATTCAGTCTTGTCCCATGCTGTCATTTTTTGTACGTAAACAACTCTGAAGGGATCTTACAGCAATTTACACCCACTTCTCCCATGCCCCAAATGCTACTGCTAGCTATGTTGAGCACTAATTTGAAAAACTCTAATTTTTAATTAATAAAACTGCTCCTAAGTAAAGGCAAATACACAGTAACTCTGATTTTTTGCTATTTCTTGTATACACTTTCACAGGCCTGCAAGCATTTTGTATGTACACGGAAAGTGATGTCTCAGCTTTGTATACACACTTGTATGCATTCAGCAATCCACTGAACAAGGAGTGGAAGCTAAATTAAGATTTCACAGGGATATTCAGAATAACGTGTGTGAAATTATAAGAAGGGAAATTATGAACACTTAGGTAATTACAGACACACTGGGAATGTATAAATGCCTTGCCATCGTTTCTATTTATTTTTCCAGTGTGTAGTTCTGTTGGAAAATGTTGATTAATAAATATGAAAGAGACTCAGTATTTTTAGTGGGGCAAATTTTGTTTTGAACCAAAGCAGGTGATTCATTCTTGTGTGTGCCTTTAGGTTGGCTCCTTTTGTTTTCTGGATTTTTTTTTCTTATTTTTATTTTTTCCTTGCTTCAACAGAAGTCTGACCTCCAAAATAACTTCTACCAATTCCTTTGTTTTGGTATTTATTAAAATAAATACATCCCAACATTTTTTAGGTTTTCTTCATTAACAAAGACAGGGCTGAGAATTTGTGTCTGATCAAAATTAATTTATATTTTTTACATGTGGCATTAGAGCCATCTAAAAAGCTTCAAGTATATTTTTCCTTCCTTTCAAGAAGTGGCAAAGACACATATCTTGTATTTGACTTCCCCCCTGCTGCACATGGAAACTTTGTTCATTATATTTTCCCTCATGGTAAAGAGCCTCTGAGGGGCTGTTCTTCAAATGTGGAACATTATTTTTGGGTTCAGTGGCTTTGTTTGTTGCACTGGAGAAGAAAAGGAGAAGTTAAGAGGGGAAATACTTTCAGCATCTGTAGGAAACTGTTCTTGACCAGCAGCTGGCCTGAGACAGTTATGAGATGTAAGAAATTTGCTGTTTTAGAAGATATTAAGATTGATTAGAACACACATTTATTAGGGATTCTTCAGTGACAGTGAGGGGTACAGATTTGGTTGGGCTTTCAGGAATTCTAAGATAATCATGTTCGCATCCCAAGTGAGGAAAAGTAGAAGAGAGAACTTAGAGAATATCTTCTCTTATTCCTTCCTACTTGTAGTTTTAAACCCCAGCTTATTTTCTGCCCGCTTCCATTCTCTGGATGTTAATTTTCTCTTCTTCCCTCATTATTCTGTATTTTAATTCAGTCTGCAGCTCCTCAGTATGTTCTGTTGTTTGTTCTTTCCTTCTCCTTTCTATGCTTTGTGCTGCAGTTTCCCCCATGTTGTTTTTCCACCTGTGATATTCCCTGGGCTGCTCCTCATCCTTTTTTTCCTTTGTTCTTTCTCTCCCATGCCTTTCTCCAATCCATCTCTCTCACTTTGTCATTACTGTGCTCACCTTCCTAAGGTGCTTCTCTCTATCCCAAGATGACACTTTGGGAAGAAAAAAAACCAAAAACAAACACTAGGGGGTTCCTTTTGCAAATATTCAGGAAAAATTATCAATAGGTATAAAAATATAATATTTTTAAATTTATATATACTTATATAAATATTTATATATAGGTATATTTATATATAAATATATGTATATATTTATATATAAATATACCGATATATAAATATTTATATAGGTCTATATAAATATATTTATATATACCTATATATACCTATTTATAATAAGTATATAAAATATATATAAATATAAATCTATATAAATATCTATATAAATATATTTATATATATACCTATTTATACCTATTTATAATAGGTTTATAAAAATATACTGGTTTAAATATATATATATAAAACAGGTATAAAATATCCTGCACAAAGCAACTTTTCCTCTAATTAGCACGCTGAATAAGCTTCCCTTGTTGTTCAGCAGCAAAACCATTGTCTCATAAATGGGGATGTTGGGACGTGGAACATATCCAAGATATTGGTATAATAATAAATAGTTTACACCTTAAAACAAGATAAAAAAAAGAAGCATTCTGGTATTTTCAATGTTTTGGCTTGTTGGTTTTTGGGGGGTTTTTTTGTGGCTTTTTTGGATTTTTTTTTTCAAAATTAAAATTAAATTTTGGCAGTCGACGCAGATTGCAAAAAAATTCAGTGTGAAGGAGTGTGTGTTCCCAGAGAGAAGCTGTCCTAGCAGAGGGTTTTTTGGTAGGTTCGAACAGTTCTGGTGGTAGTTCAACAATTCTTGGAGTCAGAGTTAACTGGTAATTAATTAGAAATCATTGAATGTCTTGTCTAACAGGAATGAAGAATAACATTATTCCGGTTTGCAACCTAAAATGAATTTGATTGTCTAAATTTAAAGTTTTCCTTGTAGGACAACTTTCATTTTGGTTTGGGTGGTTTTGTTGGTGTTTGTTTGACTTTGTTTTTTGTTTTTTTTTTTTTTTTTGGGGGGGGGGGGGGGGTTGGGTTTTTTGGGGTTTTTTTTTTTTTGGTTTTTTTTGGTTTTTTGGGTTTTTTAAAGAAAAAACCCCAAACCAAACAACCCCCCAAAACCTGACCACTGCTGTGACAGTTTTTACATTCTGGAAGGAGCTGAAATGATGACCCCAAGACATCTGAAGTCCTTGGAACATTTCAGCAGTTATTATGGTGCACTCAGCAGAGGAAGCCTCTCTCTACTGCCACAGGAACAAACAGTAACGACCTGAGCTATGAAATATGATTGTGATTTCCCCTCATCCTGCGTTTTTTTCTGAACTCTGGAGCTTGTGAGCTATTTCTGAGGCTGCACAGGAAAGCGAAAGGATTCTGGCAGAATGTAAATCATGAGATCATTAACATTTCAGCCCAATTTCTCTCCAGCAATGTGTAATCATAGCAGAGATGATTGATGGGATTGGCGACCCACAAGATAGATACTGTGGGTCATTCCCCCATATTTCCTCATTTTCTTTCCCCTTTTGCTAATCCTGGTTTCAGATAACATCACTCAATCAATTTCACTGCTGCTCTGGAGCTGTATTCTTCCAATATCAGATATTATATCAGATCTCTCTCTGGGTAGATGTATGTTC
This sequence comes from Acrocephalus scirpaceus scirpaceus, assembly GCA_910950805.1. Taxonomy (NCBI): domain Eukaryota; kingdom Metazoa; phylum Chordata; class Aves; order Passeriformes; family Sylviidae; genus Acrocephalus; species Acrocephalus scirpaceus. Next base: position 4,674,190 of record OU383792.1, read on the forward strand.
TGCTTCGCTGGTTTTTGTGCCTGTCCTCTTTATTTTGTTTATGCCCCATTGTAATATATGGCAGAAATATTTATGTTGGTATAATTGATTTAATCCTTGAAAAGGTAGGGAGGTTGGTTTTTTTTCCCTTGTTACAAAATAACTCCTCCTGATATAAAAATTCCTCCTTTGTAGATGCAACATTTAAACAAAAATGAGTATCTATCTGCGTTATGTGGAAAATTAAGGAGGAAAATTATGTGGGTTTTTTCCCCTCCCTTTTAGGGGTCCCATGTGGCATGAGAAAAATACATTCAGTAGTAAAGTGCTTTTAACACTTTGTTGTCTTCAAGGCAAGGGAAGCAGAAGGGAATGAGGGACATGGGACATTGCCTTCTCCCACCTTTTTCCTATGTCTATCCAATCCTTAAAAAAAAAAAAACCAAAACAGAACACAATTTTTAAGATTTTTTTTAAAATTGGATGCATAATTTGGAAATAAAAATAATTGTTTAATACTGATGTAGAATGATCTAGCAGTGGGTTAATATTAATTAATTAGAAAAAATAATTGATTTATTTCTGGTTTTATGTTATCACTTCAGTAGTTAATAGGATTCCTTGGTCCTATTTGAATTACCCTATTGAATGCTATTGAATGCCTATTGATGTTGGTTCTATTGAATGCTGCTTCAAGAATAAAATAATATGTTTGCAATATTACAAGAAGAGTATGCAGATAGGTGTATCTGTCCTACAGCCTTTAGGGAGCAGGCATGGAGCTTTTAATTTCACCTCCAGTGGTTTTGTTTGACAGAGGACAAATGGGTAACGTGGCTGTGCTGCTGTAAGGATGGCACTGCTGGCCTCCGAGCCTATCGTGGCTCCATAAACAAAGCCCTACACTTATTCTAGATGCCATATGCTGTAAAAGAAAAAAAAATGCTGCAGAACTCCAGGGATTTCTTGATGAACTTGAATTTCTGGAGTTTCAATCCCGCTTCATTCAACAAAATAGTTTCCAGAAGCTGAAGTCTCATGTCAAACGTTCTGTTGTCCTGGGACCAGCACATTCCATCAGAGGCTCCGTATGAAGGTGGGCAGGGGCAGTCCCACAGGAGCTGCAGCATCTCATGCTGGAGTTTCCTTTGGGATTGGCTTCCTGGGTTTGTTTTTCTGTGAGTGCAGCTGAATCTGAGTCTTTTTAGCCAGAATGAGAGTGGCTGTTGATATCAGGTCTGTTAGTGATCCTGCTGAGATAATGCAGCCTGCTTGGAAGACTGAGATATTAAAAATATTAAAACCAACAACAACAAAGCCTTTCTTACAGCATTCCTCTTCCCTGGTTTTTAGGGAGCCTGTGCCTGGATGTATTTATCAGGACAGTATTCATTACTCTCCAGGGGATGGCAGGCTGCTGTCTCACCCTCTCAGCTGGGCACAGCGTGCTGTCACACTGGGCTGTGCTGGCAGCCTTGCCAGGGTGGGCAGCAGGAGCAGGGCAGCCTTTTTTGAGCTCACAGAAGAAAAGCAGGGCTTCTCTTTCATTAATGAACCATTCTGTGCCTTCGTTCCTTTCTCCAGCTTAAAATTTACAGGTACGGTTTGGGAAAAATAAATTATTAATAAATGCAAATTAAATCCCAAGTACTGTTATTGTGGCAGAATTATATTACAGAAGTCTTGCAGGCCACACTGGAGGCTTCAACTAAAGACAGAATATTAGTGGAATTTATCATCAAATATAAATACATTGGCCTGAAGATGAGCCCTTTCCTATCCAGGTTTAGTTTTCCAGGGTATTTGCTTATTTTTGTCCATATTAAGCTGACTTTATAGACTGGGAAGCGATTAATTGCTAATTCCCCAGAGGGATTTTAGTTCAAGCTACTTTAGCCGTGTTTGTTTGGAATTGTGAATTTTACAGGCATCTCTACCTGATGGGTAATCAATCTAAATTACTTCAACCTCAGAAAACACTGAGCTTTTACCTGGTGTGTGCTTTGCTTTCTTTTCTTCCTTTCATTCTTTCTGCCTCTCTCTCTCTCCTCCACCTCAAGCAGTACCTGAGGAGCTCTCACAGCAGCAGCACACGAGCAAGAAGCTCCCTGCAGTCCCGAGCATCTGTGCTGGGACTTGACCCAAGGGGCTGAATTTTGTGAAACAGGGAAGGTAGGGAGGGTAATATAAAAACTGAGAATTCCACCAGGACTGTTGTCAGGGTTTTTTTCACAGGTCTGTAGCTGCCAGTATACCCAAAAAAGCATCAGGGGCTCTTTGGAGTTTGCTGCAGTGATTATCTGAAAACATATGATTCCTGCCTGGGTGGTCGTGTTTGAAGGCTGTGAACAGCATAGGATATTGCATTCAGCAGCTCATGACGTAGAGAGTCTTTCAATATCTTTAATTTATATATAAGAAAGATTTTTTTTAGTGCTATAATCACCAACCCTGAGAGCTAATCTGTATTAGGTATTTCCTGGCATGCTGTAGTTTCATTATCAAAAAGACAAAGTAATATAGTCTGGTAATATGGTAACCTGATGACATTTATAAATTATTCTACTGAAAAAGGATGCAAGAAAATAAAATGTGGATTCTTCAAAACTAATGATAGCTTAAAAAGAAACCCCAAACATGCCTTTAGGTATTTTTACACATCTAGCTCTGTGTAATGCATTCACTTAGCCTGGTTTATAGCCACGATGTGCAGGACATGACAAAATAAATTATATCTCATATCAATTTGTTATGTTTTGAAAATACATATTATGTTGGGTTTTTTCCTTTGTTTTTATCTGTCTAAATTTTACTATCCACTAAATTTTAATATCCAAGACATGGTGCTCAGGTGCTGTCAATCAGCATAACTGCCTCGCCTTTGCTTCTTCCAATTTAAGCCAGCTGAGATCAGATTTTTTACAGCGTTCTTTAAAAAGTTGATAGCAAAACATTTCCTTTGTGTAACCTTGAAAGGTTGAACCACATTTTATTTTTCTGCAAGTGTTTGTAATGGAGCACGTGTCACCCCAAACTAATTATATCTCCAGTTAGGGTTTTGGAGCTGGTGCTATAGATCATATTGGGGAAAGATTTTAAAGCTGCTGCCTGTGAGAGTCAGGAACCTGATCTCCATTCCAAACTGATGCCAGGCATTTAGTTTCACCTGACATAACAAGGTTACAAAGTTATTTTGAAAATTTGCTCTGCACTCACTTCCCAGCTCTCATTTAAGATCTCAGCAGGAGTTTTGTGGAGGGGCCAAAGGACCACATTTCCTTGGTGAAACCCAAATTTGCAAAAAACTTATGGCTTATACCCCACACACTTTGTCCACGTATGTAGGATTTTTTTTCCCCAAAGAAAGAGAGGAGAATCTTGCAGTTCCTTTCTCTTCCTCCTTGTTGGAGCTCTGAAGGCTGAAAACACTTCCAGCTTTCTGAATTTAAAGGTGCCAGCCCTTAAGTAAACACCTCGTTTGACCTGAGACCTTGGAAAAGGCTTCAAAAACTGAGTGGTAGCACAGGAACAGCGTGTGTGTAATTTGGATAATATTGTATGATCTCACAGGGTGAAAAACTGAGATTTGGGATCTTAGTGAATGGTGATATTTGGGAGCCAAGATGGAGACTTGTGGGTGTGGATTATTGTCTTTTTTGCACCACCTTCTTCCTTCTTCACAGGTCTAGGCAGTTTTCTATTATTGAGTGAAAGAGGTCTGCATTGTAGATTTTGGGTCATCACAATTGGGTTAGAAACATAAATAATATTGATGTCAGTTCTTTATTAGATAATTAGGACTGAAATAACTTTGGGTAGACACCATTTTAGCTCACTTTCTCAGCTTGTTAGAGCTCACATCTCGTGAGCCTGTAATAGATAAAGATAACAAATTTTAGACTCTGACTGCAACAACGTCTCTTGAGTTTTATTCTTGGAGCAAGAAAGAGCCAAGAACTCCCACACCTCCCCTGCTTTTTTAGAATTTCTCAGAGCCGTGGGGGCTCTGGAAGTGAACCCAGACAAGGAGAGGTCGTGGCTGGAGGAACAAAGCACACATGGGACCGTGCTGCTCAGCAGATGGTGCTGCTCAAACAGACAGAGCTGTCTTGCTGCATCCATGGACAAATGGGATGATTGGGGCATTCTCTGGGCACTGGAGACAGGGAGATGGAGATTTTTTTAAGCTGAGGAGGAAAAGAGACCTCAATTCCCACAGCCTGACTGTGTTCTATCCAGAAAAATGCATTTTGGAAGACAATCACAGGCATTGCTACTGATTCTGCCTCTGTTTGAGAATAACAATCTCAATTTATTGAGATTGCAATAATAATAATCTCAACGTTATTACCAATGGCTGATCCTTCTGCTTTTTAAACAAAGCAAGCAAACAAGGAGCACTTTTAAGAAAGATGATTATTCTGAGGAGAGGATTTTGGATCAGGATCCTGAGCAATGCTCGTGTGCAGCCCAAGGTTGGCTGTTACGTTTTGGACAGAGAATTTGTCCACATTTCTTTGGTTTGAGTTTGGTTGAAAAATTCAGTTTCCAGATCCAGGCTGTGGATTTGGATTTTATTTTAGCAGGAAATGTCCCAAAGTGTGAGGCATTGCACCACCTGATTACAGACGATGGTCCTGCTTCATGTGTCTGGCCTGCATTATTTCCTAGCATTGGAAAAATGCCAACATTTTCAGCAGTTATTTATCAAGTTAATAAAGCAAAGCAGCCAGCCTAAACTTCCATGAAACATAAAGAAAAGGAAAGTTTTTCCAGTTGGCTGAAAAGACCTTTTGATTTAGGGCTAAGGACAGCTGCCCTTTTTTTTGAGTAATAGAAATGTTATTAGCCAAGTGTCCAGCCCTCAAAAGTTAAATTATTCCTCATCTGAGAGTAATTTGGATTAGACTATCAGGTAGATTATGAAAGGCCATATTGACCCACACCTCTTTTTTTCTTTTTCTTCTTTTTTTTCATCCTGGATCATAAACAAAAAAGCTGCATATAAAATTGTCTGCCTGATTTCTGACATGCCCCAAGTAGATTTGATTCACCAAGGTCTTACTCTATCTAATCTGACAAGAGTCCAGACTGCTTTATGCATAATAAATAGAGGCATTTGTGATATAACACACCCTGTGCTGTTTTTTCTGGGACACATGGAATGTTGATGGCTTTTGGACTTTTATATTGTTTTGGATATTTTTTTTTCCTGAGATAATTGTGCTCAGGTGGCTGAAGAAAAATACAATTATCTGACACGACAAGCAGCAGCTAGTTTGAATCCTAAATGAAATGTCACTCAAAATAAATGACAGCATTATGGAGACACAGTACCCTCATTATGACTAAGGTTTGAACTGAATTTTCATTATGAAATGTTGATGATGGATACAAGATTTTAGAACTTAAAAGGGAACCTTTATAATCCTGGTAGTCAGATAAGAGGGCAGAAGCCTCTTGCAGGTAGTGAGGGTGATACCTCAGATGCTACTAAGGTGAAGGAAGCACAAGGGCTTAATGAAATTTTCTGATTCCATTTAGATCAAAGATAATATTTGATGTAGCACCATCCTTTTTCTGGAAATTCTTGTTCTTCTGGATGTGATATAATGCTTATCCAGCAGCCACATAATGTTATATAGGTGTGTGATGTGTTAGAAACTTGTTTAAATGTTTGATGTGAAGGATTTTTGTGTTGGCTCTTCCAAAAGGGATACTTGGAGCAAATTTTTTGCACTGCTTGAACTTGCAATATTTTCATTATTACAATTATCACAGCAAGCTTTCAGTGTAAAATATAACATCATGAATCTACAGATTTTTTTTTTTCAAATGTTTTCAGTAACTTTTTACTATTATCTGATCAAACATCATTGCCTCACTTTACATCTGTTATGTAAATATGGAACAGACCTGAAACAAATACTGAGATTTGTTGTGTCTTACTTCCCATCCATAAAAGTGAGTGTGACTGAGCATCAGAGAATCAGGATTGGCTTTTCCTATCAGGCCAGGGAACCCCAAGTCTCTGAGTCTTATAATTTCTATCTACAAACTAAGCATGTAATAAATCTTTGCATCACTTCCAGAGCTGATTACTGTTGTAATCAGGAAGAAATCTTCCTCTAGCATAGTCATAGTGTTTTCTGTTCTTGCTAGAATTTAAATTGTATTTCCATTGCTGCTAGAAAAAGGACTCCAGCTTTAGCATGCAGGAGGTTGAGGCACTAATGGTGAACTCTCTGCTGTGGGTTGATTCCAGACAAAGTCTTCCTGTGAGTGTGAGCCATCATAAGGTGCTCAAAGACTGTAGAAGTTGAGAGGGTAACCAGGGTGGAGAAATGAAATTAAATAAGCTGATAATTGACAAAAGATTTTTTTGGTTTCAGCAATAGGAAATAGCTGCAATAGGTTGCAATAGGTTTTAGGGAATGGGTTTTTGATTTGTACTATGGGATCACATCCTGTGTACTACCCTAAAAAAATTTTAATGGAAAATTCAGTATTGCAAGCTGGAGCCATCCAGGAGCCTCTTTGGAATTACTAGCTGCGTGAGTTTTGGAGCCAAACATTTCAAATATTTTCTCCCCCTCAAACAACTTACCATGAATTGCCATATTTGCTGGCCACAGCCACTCCCTTCTTTTATTTTTTTCCTCTATACCCAAACCAGCACTGCTGAAAGGTGCAGCCTTCCATGTGCCACCAAATCAGGAGTGATTCCACCTGCTTTGGTCACCGTTAGCAGTGGTGATGACGTTTTTGGAGGTGTGCCCTGAGTTCAGGCCCATTTGGAGCCGTTATCGAGGCTGAAGGATTGCACAGCCCTACTTCCCTTCTTGGATTCCCTGGCCACACATTTTCCATCTGGCCTGGTAGAGGCTGCCTCCCAACAGCTCTCATAACTATGCCAAATTTCTGTTCCCATGGAAACTGTTTTAAGAGTGCTTTAAAATTTGAGAGGTGTATCATTTGCTATCTGGAATGGGTCATATCTCCATTTTCTTCGCTCTTTACATTTTCTTTCTTTTTATTACTGGTTAGTGTTGCCACTTGTCCTGAACAAGAGGAAAGGCATGAGTTTTGGACACCAGTCTCGTATCTCAATTTTTGCATTTTATGTTGTGAAGAACAACCCTTAGAGGGTTTACAGTTTCTTTTATTGCATCTTTTAAGACACAGCAAGGAAATTTCACGCATTAATAGGAGGTAGAAGAGCAACAAATTTTAAACTGCCTGTCTAAAAATGTGTAGTTTTACATTCTTTAAAGTGGATTTTGGAAACCATTAAAAATGCTTTTATCACCCATGATTAGATAGGCTTATTAAATATGAAAGGAAGTTTTGTGATGCCATCTCAAAGTCAGTGCAGTGTCTATGCATGTACAGAATTTGCAGGCCCATTTCACAAAAAGATTTTCAAAGCTACTCAGCTTTGAAAACTCTTACCTACCAATTCCATGGAAGAAATAAATCTTTGTTTTCCATTTGCAGGGAAACAATCTGCTGCATTTGTTAAATATTCTCCAGAAAGAGATTAAATGCCACAATGGCTGAGGTCTCCTCAACCATTGCACTCCACCAATGCTTTGCTTAATAATTCCATCCCAAATTCTTTCACGTAGCCACAGGTTTGAGACTAAAGAGCAGAGAAAAACTTAGAGATTTCAAAGATGTCATTCACTCCTGGAGAGAGCAAAGGTGTTGAGTATTTCTGCACTTACATGTTGCCATGAGGTGCTGTTTGTAGCGTGCCATACAAATGTCATGTGTCCTCTGCTGCCTGCTGACACCTCTCCTGTGAATAATTTACATATGGGCAGGGTTCAGAGAGTGTTTTGTGAGGATTAGGAGGGCAGGGGTAAGCTGTCATGACAGTATCTCTATTTGGAGTTATTATTAAAAGGATTTAAGATGTGATATGTTTCTGAACAAACACCAAAAATGCTGCTCACTGCTAGAACAAAGGTTTGCTCAATGTGCTTAGTGGGCAGAATATTAATTTTTATTTGACTGTTGTTTCCAGAACCTTGGTTCTTCCCATAGAATCCTTCTTCCTTCAGAAGAACACTTAATCAAGGAGTTGAATTAGAGCCCAATTAAAAGGTGCTATGGGGTTTATGTGTGTTTAACTCTTTTCCTGAGCAGTGAGGAAATCAGGAATCACAAAGCTTTTGCTAAAGCTGCGATTGTTTGAGCAATCTGTTCTGTGTACTGCTTTTCATTAAGGATGCAACATGGGAAATCACAGGCGTATTGGCTTTGTGAGGGTTTCAAAAGCTGATTTACTCTTTGCTTTAGCTAGAAGAAGTCAGACAAAACAAAGTATTTTTCTTTTTTTTTTTTTTTTTTTTGCCTGTAGCATCTTTTAATAAGAGCTGAGGTTTTTTCCTTTCCTTCTTTCTGATATGGTTTCTTTTACAGTCAAATTTCTGCTCTCCTCTCTTCTGGTCTTCTGCCATAAAAATTCTGAGAAACCTGCCTATTGTAAACCTCACTTTATGGAGAGGTTCAGAGAGCAGCCTCGCTGTAGTTACATTTCCCCTCAAGCCAGTTGTGTTTAAGTCCCTCTTCTGAAAGATCAGAATTTAAATATGCTTTACCCTCAGCTTTTTCTTCACAGTCTTAGCCCTGAAATGAACTATAATAAAAATGGAGAGGTACTCTATTGCTTAGCATGAGTAGAAAGGTAGAAGTCAGTGAAGATGTTAGCTCAAAATGGAGTTTGCATACTGAAGGAGAGACTCTCATCTCAAACAAAAATAAGTTGTACCAGGATTTCTCAAGTCTTCAAATTGGTGCATCAAACTAAAGGTCAACAATTGCTATTTAATCTGTTAGGAACTGAGGTCTGATATAAAGCTGAAGGGCAGCACAATACATATAATTATTAACCTTTAAAAAATCTGTGTAAACAGAGAAAAATAATGATTCCAGCAACACCTGAGTAAAATCAGGGGGTTTCATGCCCACCATAAAATGTTAAGAACACAAAAGTCTGAGAAGAAAGTAAAATCAAATATTTTTCATCACATTTGAAAAGAGGGAGCAAAATTATGTGAACTCTTTGTTGGACAAATGCTTTAAATCCCTTGGAAAAAACCCAATCCACTAACTTCATGGAGCTTTAAATATATCTAATTGACAGAATGAGACAGGAACTCTTCAATAACAGGTGCAAACAATTAGGTAATCACTCAGGCTGTTGTGAAAGATTAATTTAAATAAGATCCAGCTTGGTTTTTTGCAATTTTGTTGAGGAAAAGAACAAGAAAGAGATGGATCCTTGGAAATGCAATTTATGTCCTTTTTAACTGGGACAGGGGAACATATATCAACAGCGTTTATCTCAAGGAATGGGTGAGGGGAAGGAGACGGTTTGGGGTCCATGGGGAATCCCAGATGCACAGATTACATTTCTCCATCCTTTCCCACCATACAGACATTTCAAACATGTCCTACATGAAATGTGGTGGTGAAAGTAAAACTCCACAACTAATAATAGTTGTTAGAGAGGTTTGTATTTAATGGGCCGAGATGCGTGGGGGATCATTCCTCCAAAGACACGCATACCCACCTGACGGTGTTTCCCTTATTATTCCCTGGGGTCGTACATTTGCATAATCAGCCTCTCATACATATTCATTCCCTGGCCCCGCCCATCCTTGCCTTATATGGTAATTAACTCCATGCCCATCTGGGCATGCTCAGTTTGTTGTGGTGGTCTGGTTCCTTCATCTGGAGATAAAGGAACGGAGTCTTCTTCAATGAACTCTTCACCTTTATCTCTCCTGTGCAGCTTCTGCCTCTCTTTGGCACAGTTTTAAGGAAATGTTCAGTTTATGCCCGCTAAGGGTCTGTGTCCTCCCTCTTTATCTGCATTCTCAGCCTTGTTGTCCCAGGATGTTTGCAATTTTCTCTCCACTATCACCAAGAAGTCCCAGGTGCTTGTAACATGCAAAAGGTGAACAGACACAGAGTTCAGCATCCACAAAATGCCTTCTAAAATGGATTGAATAGATATTCCAAAGCACTCTTTGAAATACATCCTAACATCTAGAGGCCTGCTATAGAGGATCATCTGAAATTCTCACATCTCCGTGTCACTACATGCCTATTTAAGTTTGGGAGGAATAACTAAAAAAATAATTTCTCAATAAAAGCCCAGGAAGAACAAGTGTGGGAAGAATGGTGAACCCCAGCCGTGAGTCAGGGTTTGTTGCACAGCCTGGTGGGCACTGCCAGGGGGTACCAACTCTGAGCTGTTCGTGTGGGAAGTGCCCAGGAGCAGGAAACAGCATCTAAATGGGAAAAAGTTAATTGATGGACTTGCTGTGAGGCAAAACCCCACAGTATTGCATCTGAAAAGGACTGAAAACCTTTCATTCTGAATTTCATTTGAGAATAGCAGAGAAATTCTTGGTAATATACAAATGCACGGGGAGATCACCCAAGTGTGAAAATTAAATTAGGAATAAAAGCTGGGGGAAGGAGGAATAGTTCCAGCTAAGGTTAGGCTAGAAAAAATTCTTTAGAGTAAAATGGGAGAATGAATTGTTATCACTAAGGCTTGGTTGGGTACATTGGTTCGGGAGAGAAAAAAACAAAACTACAGTAAATTTTTTGTTAAAAAAATATCTTCTGGAATCTTCCTTTCAGCACTGACTGCTGTCCTCACAAGGTCATGTCCTCTTGTGCTGTTTTGATGCAGTAATCAATGGCCAGCATATGGGCTCATTCATGTTGTACAGCAAATATTCTTTGTGTATCAATGCCTACTCCTGGTTATCTTTATATTCCACTATTAAAAAGCAAAATTGAACATATAAAACCAGCATGAATGTAGAGGACCCATGGGTGACTCAGCCTTGTGGAAAGGGTGTGGTGAGCAGCTCCCAGGAGAGATGCTCTCTGTGGTGCATGATCACTGTAATTCCCTGGCTGTGTTCCAGCCTTGGTGAAATCAGAAACTTGATTTTCTGAACAACACAACCTCTGACCTGATCCAGGCCCTGCTTGTAGGAGTCAAAGGGGTTCTGGAGTTATCAGTACATGAGCAGGGTGCCACTTCAGTTGTGGGTGGTTTCTCACCCTGTTTTAGCAGAAACATGAAAGAAAAGGTTCAGTTTTCCCTTAAATGATCAGTTCTTCCATATCAGCTGTGTGCTGTATTATGGAAGGGGGAGAGGATATTGGGAAATGAAAACCTCTCCCCTACCCATGGGCATTGTACAAACCAGTTCTCTTCTGGCTTCCTGCAGTGCTGCAGCTGTGTAATGTGATTTTCTGTGGTGAATAGAAATCTGGCTGCTCTGGAGCCCTCTCCCTTGACTTATGGAAAGTGAGGGCTGATTTCCTCCCTCAGCCTCCTCCTTGAGCTCATCCAGAGGAGGCAGTGAGGCTGGAGAGGGGCTGGGAACACAAACCCTGTGAGGAACGGCTGAGGGAGCTGGGCTGGTTCAGCCTGGAGAAAAGGAGACTCAGGGGTGACCTCATCACTCTCCACAGCTCCCTGAAAGGTGCCTGTGCTCAGCTGGGCTTGGGCTCTTTCTCCAGGCAGCACTGACAGAACAAGGGGACACAGCCTCAAGCTGTGCCAAGGGAAATACAGGCTGGGTATTAGGGAAAGTTTTTTACAGAAAGGGTGATAAAAGTATTGGAATGATCTTCTCAGGGAAGTGGTGGAGTCACCATCCCTGGATGTGTTTAAACAAAGCCTGGATGTGGCACTGGGTGCCAGGGTTTAGTTGAGGTGTTGGGGCTGGGTTGGACTCAATGATCTTGGAGGTCTCTTCCAACCTAGAAATTCTGTGATTCTACATCAGCCCTAACAGGACCCTGGTGCAAAAGCAGCCCCAGCCCCTGGAGCTGCAGTGGTGATTGTGGCTGTGGAATGGAAGGCAGAAGTTGGAGGGTTGGTGGAACCTGGCAGGATGCTCTGTGCCAAGAGAATGAATCACTAAATCTAGCACTGTCTGACAGGCTGAGTGTTTAACATCAGGGCTCACTCCTCAAGCCTGAAAACCCCTATAAAAGTTTTTAGACCACCTCATCCTGCCATAGCAGTGGCCATTTAAATGTGTGTAATTCTTTGAAGGGTCAGAGCCTTAATTCCCAACAGCTCCAACCACTGCCAGAGGAAACAACCGTGCTGTAGTCAGAGATTAAGATTGAGAAGGTGCCATGCCAGTAAGGGAAGAAAAATAAAGGATTCAGAGCTACTTAAAATGGCTTCTCCTTCCATTTGAAGCAGGTTCATCCTGTTTGTGTTTGGATCTATTTTACAGAAATGCAAATCTGGCCAGAGATCTGAATCCCAATATGTAAAAGACATGAATCAGAGCTTTAACCCATTCCTGCAGTAAAACTGCTGTGAATATGACAGCATATTTACCTCCCAAACACTTCTTTTCTTCATTTAGACACCTGGAATACAATTATCAGAGTTGTAGCAATTAAAGAATAGTAGGTTTTCTCATTTAAAATACTGTTTCCCTTTTAGTGATGGCCATAAGCATGATTTAGGAGCAAATGCTGGGAAACATTGTTAGTCTATAGAACAAGAACGCATTATCATACTGCAATTACATAATCATGAGTGCAAGTGTATGACAAATGGCTTGGAATAAATTGTGGGCACAAACCTCTTCCAAATAAGAAATAACCACTCATAAGTAGCACAGCTAATTGCTTATTGCCCTACCAATCCCCGTGGAATAAATGCAGAGGAAAGAATTAAGTAGTTGCATCAGCTGCTCTGAATTCAGAAAATAAAAAGGAAAACTGAAAATGAAATAGAAGATAAAAGTTGAAGTGCCATGGAACCACAAAAATATACATCCACAGCATTTTGTTTTGTTGACATGATTGTGGCATAGCTGCCCCCTTAGGGTGCTGGTGGGTTTAGCAAAGCAAAGTTGTAACTATGTGGTAGCTGTGTTAGGATAGGAAAATGACTTTGTTTTTTAAAAGAGTATGAAATTTAAAGAAATAAAGTAACATCTCTTTTTTGTGCCAAAGAAGGGCTTTTAAGAGTTGTTTTTCAGTGGGCCACAACAAGGTTTTCCAAATATGGGTTTCAATTATTTTGTTTAGATATATTTAGTTACCAAAACTCCCAAAGCAAACTGCCCTACTTGTCACTCCTGCCTCAGGTTGAGAATGTTTAGAGAGTAGGAATAACCTTTTCCCTTTATCATTCCATGGTCCAGGTCAAGGAGCGTTTTCCTTGGGATTGTGGCTGATGGCAAGCAGACAATTCTCTAGAACAGGGAAAAAGGATGCCTTAGATATGGAAATATTTAGGATGAACAGTTTAATTTCCAGGCATCAGATTCATCCAGTGTTTGAGTAGGGAGGTCTGAGTGCAATGATAGGAACGGCAGAAACATCAGACTCCTGTCAGAGCAAAGCACTGATCCCAGGGAGTGTCCAGCTGATGGAGCCCCCTGTGCCAGCTGGACAGTGCCAGGAATGGCCATTTCCCAAAAAACAGGACAGACACATGCCAAGATTCAGCCTTTGGCTGTCTCCCTGTGGGACCAGGCAATTTTTCCACCTGGTCACCACACGGAACTGATATAAGAATATTGGAACTGAGAGAAGAAGTTTATAGGAGTACCTACCCACAGAGGATTGTCACATGTGTTTTGTTAAATTCAGTTTTTAAACCTATAAGCCTCCTGTAGCACTGTCTAGGAACTGGGAGATGTTTGAGTGTTTGTACATCACTTTCCAAGCTGAAAGGATCACAGCTTGTGATCAAAGCAAACAAAAGCAAAAAGTTATCCACTCTTTGTTTTCTTTTTTGCAATATTGGCTAAAGGAGTTTTGTGTACAGCATTGAAACATGTAGTTTACTTGGGTCTATAAAAACATATATATTCAAAGAAGAAAGCTGTGCAAAACTCTAAGGTGCTTCTGAATTCCCTCTAACTTTCATTTCAGCACAATAAATTTCAAGGGCGCTGAGTTCTGATGAGTTTGGGGATTGCATGAACATAAAATTACATGCAAAACCAATTTGACTACTGAGTCTCACCTGGATTACTTTCAGAACCTTATGAAATGGCAAATTTAGCGTGTTTTGACAGCCAGGGTCATAAAATGAGCAAGATCTAATTGTAACTGGATGTTGGGTTGAAAATCCTGTAAAATCAAGGCTGAACGGGAGGTGCCTTTATGTGGTTTCAGATATTATTGCCCACACGGTGGATTTTTATTACTGATGTCAGAATACTTTAGGACACTTCATGTTTTCAAATGAGATCAATAGACAGAACATACTGGCACGGTCTAGGAATGGGGATATCAAAATAAATGTTCTGTTTCCTATTGTTTTAGCTGAAAGATGGAGTGATACTAAACCCAGATATTGTATTCTATCCTTTGGTATTTTGAAGACTGGGAAGTGGCTGGAAGAGAATAAGTGGAGGCAGTGGTGAGTTTCTAGCTTTGTTTTTTGCTGTTTAGTGACATTGGCTTCAGAGGTGTTCAAGAGAATATTTGTCTTTTCAAATGAGAGAGGCTGCACCTGCTGTGACATCATTGCCACTGAAAGCAAGTCAGTCATACAACACCTTTTTATAAACCCTTAAAGGAAAAAAAAAAAGAAAAAAACCCTGTCATAAATATAACTGAGAGTTTGATTTATACATCAGATAGCAAAAAAAATATTAACCTTGCGGTGTCTTTATCCTGCCCCAAGCTGTGTTTGATTTAATTGATTGCCTCATTGCCTGTTCTGTGAGTGGCTGGCAGCCTCCTGCTCCTGCACCCAGCTGAAGGGAAGAATTTAAGCCTACATTTGTCAGACAAGCCTACCTGTGCTTGTCTGAGCCTCTTGTGTACAGCTCACATCAGCTAAGATAATCTCTCTAATGTGATGGAAATTACTTCACCTGACAAAATCTGCTTTTGGCAAGGTTAGCAGGATGAGGAGTGACTGACTGTGAAAGTATGAATAGGAGCTGAAGCCATATGTCTCCAGATGGCTGAAGGAGCTCACACTGTAAAGAATGAAAAGGATGGAGTGTGTGAGGGGCCAGGAAGATGAGGCCAGGCAATTTTAGGTCAGGACTGTGCTGATTTCAGGGGTAGCCTCATACCAAAGTGTTCAGCTGGAGGCAACACCTGCCTGATCCCCAGCATTGTGCTTTCCCCCAGCAGGTGTGTGGTTCTTTGATGCAGAGCTGGTCAAAACCAGTGCCACTGTGGAAAGCTGTCTCTAGCTGTTCTTATAAAAACAGTCAGTGAATTCTGGCTGGTCTCACAAATGAAAAGTTTTTTTAAAAAATGGAAAGAACAAGAATAAAAATGGCTTAATGCGTCAGACTTAAATATACAAAATTATATCTAAATGCCAAGCACATCCCTATTGAAATGCAAATATTAGACCTGGGCAAAATGAGGAACCTTCTGCTTTCTCCAAGGACTGCACAGACCACTTTAGTCCACAATGCTGGCTGGAAAAGCCAATAACAGGAATCAGCTGTAATAATGGAACAGCTTTAATAAGGGAATGAAAGAGTAGTTTTGGTTGGAAGGGACCTTTAAAGGTCATCTAGACCGATTCCTCTGCGATGAACACACAATGGTACAATATGTCTGTTGTCCACTGCTGAAAGCCTAGGCTGAGTTACCTCTGCTCATACTACCTTACAGCTGTCCAGGATATGCAATATTCAGAGTTCCATGCAGCAAGAGAAAAGAACTGGGAAATTATTTTTTCCCCCCTCTGGAACAATTGGGAGAAGCTCCAGGGCTTATTTAATTCCTTTTGCTCTGCAATTAAGGTGAGGACTAATCAAGTTCCATAAGACAATTCATGTATGCATTTGTTGTGCTATTTCCATTTATACCTCAGAAGTCAACATGTGTGACGGTGGTTTCGTGGTTTGATGAATGGGGAAATGTGTAGCTCAGTACTCGGCTCTGCAAATCCCATTTGTTTAATCTCTTGATGATAATTATTTCATGATCTAACTCCTGAGTAGGTCTGTGAATCAGGAGAATCACAGGTTGTATGTATTTGATATCTACGTAGTATTTTTGGAAAATACCCTGAAATTCTGAGAGTTCTCGTGACTTCCCCTGACGTGGCAGCAAGCCCAGCTCAGTCGCCTCCCTCCCAGCACAGCTTGGCCTCAGTGTCAGGACAAAAGCATTCACAGCTTCTGGCTGATTCAAGCCACAAGCAGATTTCCTGCTGGAAACTGCCTCCTGCATTCTGGATAGGCATTCCAATAGAAACAGCGTGCAGGAAATGGTGACAATTCTAGAGACAGTTTTGCTGGATGTGCCTGAACGTTGGGATTACAGAATTAGGTGTTTGTTCACTTGAATTAATCACTTCATCTTCCTCCCTTTCTGAGTGTGTGTGGCTAAGAAGAGCAGACAGCAGAGTGACTCTTACCCGGTGCTATAAATGCAGAAGTGACCCTTATGAAAGCCTTGACAAGAACTGCTCTGAGTCCAGCACTGAGGTCCGTCTTGTCCAAAATCCTCCCCACAGCTCAAAGCAGGGCCAGGAAAACAGAATTCCATAAATATATTGTATATAGAGTGATTCCTCTCTGCTTCTAATTTCTGCCTGTCAGTGGTTTGGGGATGGGGGAACAGGGATGATGCTTTTGACATTTTGATGAAGGAAGTATGATGTTGATCTACTTCTACTAATAAGGACAGTGCATTTTCTGCTTGCTTGCAGTTTTTTTTTTTAAAAGTTCCAAGGTTAAAAGTGAACAGAAAATTGAAGGTTAGAGCACTGATCTTGAATAAAGAGAAAGGAAACCTGCATCCTTACTGATTGTTAATGTAATAGTGCCATGCTTTCTGTTGGTACTGTTAAAAACAGACAATAAAACCTCTCCTCCTCAAAAATGGAGTGTTTATATTTTATACATGAAATCTCTAAGTTCCCTCATTAACATGCTAAATAGAATGAATTATAGATACATTTTTTAAAGTCTTCTATAACCACAGGTCACCTACACAAGCGGGTTCTGAGTGTTATTTTGCAGACAATTTTTGATACAGTTCAGCCAAAATCACCTGGTTTACTGTCCAATTTTCTGGACTTCTTTCTGTAACACTTGCATGATTTTTCCAATAAGATGCTGAGAAGAACTCTCTGATTCTCTGAGTGTGTTTGAATGTAGCATCAATTGGTTACACTTATCACATATTAGGAATTGCACAGTGTTTTGTAGATCTAGGCCAATAACTGTGCTAATATTATCTATTAATCATTCTGCAGTAGCTCCAAGGTACCCAGAGAAGAGCAGAGCTTTCTTCCTGCTACATGCTGCAAAAGTTTATGAAAACTGTACAAATTCGATTTTCTTAAAGCACAAACAGTATTTAGCAGTTGCCTTCTTGTGGGTGCAGCATGTTTTAAACTGCAAAGAAATACATCTTCAAGTATTTTAATGCTGCCTTATTATTTCCTATTTCTAGATCTCCTTTTGCTGTCTGACACAGTAACTGCTGTTTCATTTTAAAGTTGAAACTAGTGGGATCATAAGTATCACTACTTTTTCTGGATAATGCTATTGGATACTGATTTTTGTTTGCTTACCAAATAGGTGCAGAATGATACATTTTGTGCATTTTTTACTCTGTTTTTACTTTGATCCCAAGACTCAATCCTGCTTAGGTCTCTCATCTTCCTTGCTACTCTGTTGTTTCTCACACTCAATGGATTTTCAGGGTGTAAAAGCAGAGGCATGGAAGGATGGTGTTGAAAACGTGTGACTTAGAGCCTCTGTCACTCTTTTTAGCTCTGTCTCTGTCCTTTTTGCAAAGCAAAGGCTTGTGATGAGCACACCGTATCAGTGAAAAACACACATGTAAAAAATACTTATTTTTGTCATTTTTCTTTTCAAGTATGAAGTACAAATGCAGCTGGTGTGACATTATTATCTGAGTTTTAGCCTGGGTAATGAACAATTTGTCAAATATTTACACTGGATTGAAATTGAAGTATCATCTGCCCTACAAAGGCATGAAAGAATGCATATTTTTATAAAGTAGGTGTGAATCAAAGGGACTTCATAGCATTATATTTCTGTTTGATACCACAGCAGCAAACACAGTAAAACCTGCAGATGGATGTAACTACCACTCTGATTTTCTGAGGCTGTAATCCTGAAAAATTAAACCATCAAACCGGGAGAAATGTTTATGAGATTTCTGTATATCTACAAATAGCTCTTAAATTAGCAAATTTAATAGTTCAGATCAGGGATTTAATGCAACAGAAATATCCAGATCAAAGTAATTCACTGTAGTCTAGATGAAACACCTGAATAATAGTGGGGATGTGCATGCCTATGCAGCATCCATCCACCTTGTGTGTTCACTTGTTAAACAAATTTAAATTCAGATTTCTTCTTGATGTACTCAGACCAACAGGAATGTGGGGTTTATTCCTTTATGTTAAGAAGGATCATTAGGTTATCATTATTAAAGCTAAGGTTTCCTGAGCAGGCAGACAACAGTAGGACACGAAAGAAAGATGAAGGACTCCAAAATACTTCAGAAGCATAGAAAGCTTTATTGTGTCTAATTCTTACTACCTTTTTATAAGGTAAATCGATACAAAATTAACATCATTAGTAAATAAGAATGACACATCTCTAATCGCATTGGTTAAACTAGAAAAATAGCAAAACACCACATAGAGAAGATTGTTTTAAGAAAAATTATTGTTTTCTAAGATTGTTTTGAGAAGAAAACCTTGTTGAGAAGTTTTCCCTTGGGTAAGAAGTTAACAGCTGCTAGCAGGCTAAAAATCCCCCAGACTCAGAAATGTCAGGCCCACACAGCACTGTCACCTTTGCAACTTTAAAAGGTACAGCCCCACTCACTGTAAGGGAATAGGCTCTTGAAGTGTGCACAAAACAGTGATGTAGCCTTGTGAAGTGTCAGGGATGGAGCCAAGGTGCTTTGCTGAGCATTTCCTTTCTCCCCATCTGCAGCATCCATCCCTCAGGCTGCTCTCTTTGAGGTGAGGGAGGAAAGGTGACTTGGCCACCTGCCTTAGCTGACACAGCACACTCAGCCCGGCTAATGAACTGTCACAGGATGACAAACTCGATATGGAATGGCCACAGCAATTGCTGAGGCTTTTCCAACAGGTTAATTGCTAAAAGGTTCTGGCTTTTGGAGCATTCCTTGGCCACGGCAATGAGATCTGGTCAGGCACTGATACCTGTCCTGTGTAAACATTTCTACCCTGGTGAGGGCAAAGCCCTCCTCACAGGGCTGGGCAGTGCCTGGGGGGAAATGATGCTTTAAGTTTCAGGTTTCCTGTATTTCAGGTTCTGTGCTGCCCAGGGGTGCAGCTCTGAGCTCACAGTCAGGGTCACTCAGCTCTCTGCACACAGCAGGGACACAAAACAAATCCTTGTCCTGCTGCACACCAAGGACAACTTTCAGCCCAACAGCACAAACAAGGGTGGCTGGAGGGAGGAACAAGAAGGATGGGAGCTCACAGCCTGGAGCTGGAATTGGACAATTCAACCCCAATGTGCAAATGGACCAAAACTTATCAAAGTGTGAGACCTGGTGACCGTTTGTCCATTTTGTGTCCATTTTGTGACCATTTTGTGACCATTTTGGGTCCACCTTGGGTGTAGCCCTGGCCAGGCTCTTGTCCTGCCCAAGCTGTACCCTAAAGGCCTTTCAATAAATCCCTGCTTTATTCTCTGGCTCTGTCCAGTCTCTGTTCCAGCTCAGCCTTCCCAAGGCATCACAGGTTAGAGTTTAAACATCTCAGCTCCCTGCTGGCTGTGACACCAGTGCCCAAAGGGGAGCAGTTCCTGCCACCCCTCCCCAGCTGGAACAGTGCCCAGATGTGATCACAGCTGAGCAGATCCACACTCAGGAAGGGCTCCCAGGAATGATGTGCAGCCCCTCTTGCTGAGTTGAGGCACCCATGGATGTGTCTCACAGATTTGAGTGAAATTTGATGCCCTGGTGTTGTGCTGATGCGTAGGAAAGCAACTGACAGAACCAGAGGGCAGCCTCAAGCTGCACCCAGGGAAATATAGGTTGGATATTTAAAAAAAGTTTTTTTATAGAAAGGATAATAAAGTATTGGAATGGTCTGCCTGGGGAGGTGGTGGAGTCACCATCCCTGGATGTGTTTAAACAAAGCCTGGATGTGGCACTGGGTGCCAGGGTTTAGTTGAGGTGTTGGGGCTGGGTTGGACTCGATGATCTTGGAAGTCTCTTCCAACCACAGAAATTCTGTGATTATTGCTCACATCACAGGGATCTCACACTCAGCTGCTTGAAAAGGATTTTGAGGAAAGAGTCCCTCTGATGGCAAGAAAATAAAATACGTTCTTCCAGCTGGAATTTCTAATAATCAAAATTTAAAAAGTTGTACTGAAAAAAGAATGCATCAATACACTCAATTTTAATCACTTAGTAAGCAAAGGTTTGATTGTGATTTGCTTTGAATAGAGAATTCTGAGCTAAAGTCTCTTCTCTCTGCATAGGAATAAAAAGAATGTTTTGCCCGAGGTTCAGGTGTTTTGGCCTCCTCTTTTAGGGTACCTATTTTTAAGCAAACTGGTTTAATCTATGTGGTGAGAAGTATTAATGGCATATGCAGACATTTTAAAGAAATAAAAATCAAATCCTCCTTTGAAAACTGCACAGTGAAATCAGTGGAGATTAATTAAAAAGAATCAATCTGACCTAGTGAATCCTCAGGGAGTAAGTATTCAAAAGGAATAACCCAATAACCTTAAGTTAAATAGATCCTGGCACAAAATTAAATTTTAATTTTGTAATAAATTTCATTATATTCTTGGTCCTGAATTGAAATGAACAATTGAAAAAAAAATCAAATAAATTAAAACTATTGAGGGGGATCAAATAAAATATTTTTGCATGATAAGAAAAAAATATGTAATTATGTTTTTCTATTCAGGACTCCTTTTAAAAAAGTAAAGTTGCTTGTTTGTGTGTAAATAATTCAAAAGGAAAAATGAAAATGTAGGTTTTAAAGTACTCTTTTTATCTTCTGAATACAATTTCAACAAGATTAACATTAAATTTTTAATATCTATTTTGTTAAAATAACAACCCTTTTGATCAGATTTGTTTTTAAGCTTTTAGAGGTTTCATGCCTCTATTTTATTATATAAACCCGCCAGGTTGGAGCTCTATTTTAGGCCTTTTATTTTTTTGTTTATAGAATCTGTCAAAAAAAACCTGGCCATAAACTCACACTTTTTGAAACACGACAATTATTTTAGGAACGTTGACCTCGGAGATAATGGGCCAAGTTTTCAGCTGATGTCAACTGCTGTCACTTCACCAAAGACAAAACCCCTGACCCGGAGCTGATTAGGGCTTTGTATCCTGGAATTTCAAATAAATGTTAGCGGGTTTTCTGATGAAACCATCTTTACTCCTCCAGAGCTGGTTGTAATTCATATAAATACGCACTCTTGTCAAAGAACCCAAGTGAAGTGGCTGATTTGGCACAGAGGGGCAGTGACAGATAAATGTCTCAGGCTCCATCCCCTGCAGTCAGCGCTGCTGCAGGAGATCCCAGCTATGGCCTGGGGAGAGCCAGCAGGGCACAGGGAGCTGCCCCTCCTGCTCTCAGGAGAAAACACCTTAAAACATAAATTAATTACTCCCCTTTTGTGGGCTTGATATTTCTGAGCCTGAGATAATTTCAGCTTGCTAACCATGCTAGCTCCTTTCCTACGGGAAACTTTCAACAGTTTCTCTTCCCAAAACATCTTTCTCCTTTTCCCAAAACATTTCTAAGTGGGCAGTGTTTTTTTCTCATAACAATCTCCCCCAGCTGTTGTTTCCTATCACTTAACCAATGGGAAAAGGTGTCAGTCCTATTGACCAATGAATCCCTTTTTTAGCCAATCTTTAAAATGTAAAGATTTTAAATAAAACCTTCTGATGTTCTCTTTGTCAAAACTGGGGTTAAACTGTCTTTATTTCGTGTCTACTGTGACACCCTTTTGCTTCTCAGCAATTGCTGCAGTTGTTACAGGCTTGTGATGCAGTCACAGAGTAAAGGGGAAGAGTGTCCATGAGTTTGTGTGTCAGCACTGCTGGCTGGAAAATCTGAGGAATTCTGTGGTTTCAGCCCACCTGTGTTAATGCTGATGAGATTCCACTTTCTAACTCTGGAATGCCACACTGAAATCGCTGTGTATTCTGTTAGGTAGCTCAAGCTTCTTAATAAAAAAATAGGATCCATTAAATCCACTGATTTTACTGTGCCTCATTGCAGAATGAGGCTGGGAGAGGATTCATTTATAAGCAAGTTGTTTGGATTTTTTTTTTTCCCTGTGAAAGACTTTGTCAGCAGTTTTAAGGGTGCCTGTAAACACAAAATGGATCTTTACCTAATGAGTTACCCTCCTCCTTGTCCTTTCTGTTCTGCATTGAGTATCTAACTTTTAAAGAAATTGTGTCTGCCACTGGGTGAACATTTGTTGTATCAGATTGATAAGCTATCCAACAGTTATCTGAGATTGGCTATTGCTAAAGCTGATGTTACCAATTTTTTTTTTTTTTTTTTTACTTTTGAGTGTTTTGCCCCAATTTGACTGCCTAAAAAAAAAAAAAAAGGTAGATTGGGTGAATAACATTAAATCTTTAATAGAAAATATGATTACTTGTGGTCTTCACATCACCTGTCTCAGTATCCAGAAAAGATGGGTGTTCAAATGTACACTTTTGGGTTTCCAGTGGACCCTAAATGAAGATTATCATCAGTGGAGCTCTGTTCTCATCATCTGCAGTTTCCATGCGCAGACGTGGGCAGAGCCAATTGTTTCCATTGTATCCATTTCCTCTGCATGGCAGAACTTGACATTATCTTCTGCATTTGCATCTTCCCTGCTGTTGTTAGCAGGGCTCTGTGAGCGCTGGATGCTGTGAATCATTAGCTGACCTACTTTTTATCAGCTTTTATCTGGTGCCTCCTGGCTCCTTTAGAATATGAGCTTTCCCCTCTGTGTGCCTCTCTCACTCTTTCTCTCTGCCGAGTTCTCAAAGATGTTTTCCTCCAAAATATTGGTGGGAACCAGAGGGACAACAACATCAAAGTCACCATACATTTCTTTCTTTGTTTTTTTTTTTTGTATTTATACTTGCCCTTGGGTAGTATTTCGAAATGAGGAGTTGGTAATTATAAGAGATGTTATAAGGAGAATATCATAAGGGTAAAATAGTTGGGGAATGGAAGCACTTTGTGGTTTTATTGCTGCCTTCATGGAGGGAATCACCAGCACAGAGCCAGGGCTCAGGTTATGTTGGCTCTGTACCCTTAGGGCTGCTGGATGCTGTGGTAGAGGCCAGTCTTTGTAAGTTGCTGATATTTGAAAAAGTTGCTCTGCAACCAATAATTCTGTTGGTATAATCTGTTAATATTGTAGCAAAGCTCATATGTGTCTCTGTCCAGTGCATCCCTTCACAAGAACTTGCTATCAGCATTTCTACCTTTTTTAAATTTGTCACTCAATATGAAAATTGCATTGTCAGGTATCTGCCCAAGGCTGTATTTTTTCCTGTGTCAACCAGGATGATTCAGCTATTTCAGGGAATGAATTTAGTAGAAAATGTTTTCTCCTCCTTGGATATATGGATTGAGACAGGCTAAGATGTATATATTTAAGTAGGCAGTAGAAACTTAGCTAAAGTGTTCCTCTGATGGCCAAGAAGTACCTTCTGCTGTCTTCATTAGAGGAAAAAATTGTTTAATTTTGTTGAATTATGAGTCTAGTGGTGAGAATAAAATCGTTGCATGCTCGTGTTCAAGCAGACTACACAGGCCTTGTTCCAGCCCAAGGCAGCAGGAGCAGGGGATGTGGTTCCCCTGCTTTATGTAATGTGAAATGAGGTGTCAGAGGGAGAAAATAATGGAAAGAGACTTGGTTATGTGGAAGATAGTAAAACTGAAAGCTGCTGAGAGAGAATAGTTGTACCCGAAACCAGAGATCAGAGAACCCGGCAATAGCTGGACAGAGAAACCAGAATGGAAAGAGGCAGGAAGCTGAGAATGGAGAAAAGGGAGTAGAAGACAGAGTTTAAGCATGAATTATGAGGAAGCTGATCACAAACTTCAGGATAATTCACACTGAGCTGTTTTGATGCTGGATGAAGGTCCTGGCACTCAGCTGTGTCTTGTGTCACACTCCACATCCCCAGTGCAGCAGTTCCATGCTTGGTTACTCCTTGGCCACCTTTCCCTGGCAGCAGCTCCTGCCAAAGGCAGTCTCCTGTGACACCGTGCTCTGGCAGGGAGCTGAGCTGTCACAGCTGAGTCCCTGCCATGCTGCAGAGCCAGCCTGGTCCCCTGGGCTGGGAGGGCAGTGGCCCTGGCAGCTGCAGCCTGTCCCCATCTGTGCTGCCCAGCCTCCAGAGGCACCAGGGCAGGAGCAAGGAGAAACCTCGGAGCTTAATTGAGCCATGCTCACTCCTGAGCAGCCTCCTCTGCAGGGAGAATTCTCTGAGCTGAACTGAGCCATGCTCACTCCTGAGCAGTCTGCTCTGCAGGAGAATTCTCTGAGCTGAACTGAGCCATGCTCACTCCTGAGCAGTCTGCTCTGCAAGGAGAAATCTCTGAGCTGAACTGAGAAATGCTCACTCCTGAGCAGCCTCACCTGCATTCAGAATCCTCTCAGTTTAACTGGGCCATGCTCACTCCTCAGCAGCCTCTTCTGCAAGGAGAATCTGTAGTGATGTATTTGAGTAACTGAGGCCGTTCTGTGCACCAGCCAAACTGTTTGTAGATAGCAAGCCACCTGCAGTCTTGTTTTTAGAGTTCTCAGGAATTCATCAAGGCTACTGAGACAACAACAGGACTAAAAATAAGAATGAAGAGCCTGAGAAACTGTTTACAAAAAATGCAAAACTTAGAGGACACACATGATGATGGACACTTGACCAATTAAGTGCCCTGAGGGATGTGTGCCTGCCTTATGGACAAATGGCTTGGCCAATCAAGAGATGCCGGTACGTGTGAACAGTAGTGCTAGAATCTATAACTGGAGTTTAATGTAAACAATGAATCAGCTTCTGCTGAAATCATATTAATTCTGTTATTCAGTTGCCCATTTTTCCCCTGCAAGAATCCTCTGAGCTGAGCAATTCTCACTTCTGAGCAACCTCATCTGCAAGGAGAATCCTCTCAGTTTAGCTGGGCCATGCTCACTCCTAAACAGCCTCCTCTGCAAGGGGAATCTGTAGTGATGTATTTGAGTAACTTAGGCCATTCTTGTGCACTAGCTGAACTGTTTGTAGATAGCAAGCCACCTGCTGTCTTGTTTTTAGAGTTCTCAGGAATTCATCAAGGCTACTGAGACAACAACAGGACTAAAAATGAGACTGAAGAGCCTGAGAAACTGTTTACAAAAAATGCAAAACTTAGAGGACACACCTTGTGATGATGGACACTTGACCAATTAAGTGCCCTGAGGGATGTGTGCCTGCCTTATGGACAAATGGCTTGGCCAATCAAGAGATGCCGGTACGTGTGAACAGTAGTGCTAGAATCTATAACTGGAGTTTAATGTAAACAATAAATGGCTTCTGCTGAAATCATATTAATTCTGTTATTCAGTTGCCCATTTTTCCTCTGCAAGAATCCTCTGAGCTGAACTGAGCCATGCTCACTCCTGAGCAGCCTCCTCTGCTCTGGGGAAAAGGCTCAGCAGAAGCCTCCAGCAGGCTGGATGCCATGTGTGTCCCAGGCCACCCTGAGTCTCGTTAGACTTTATTTATTATGCCTTGGTCAAACCTTAGGGTGAGTCCAGGATCCTTCCTGTCCTCCTGGGCTTTTCTGTGGCCCTCAGCAGTGCTGTTTCTGAATAGCCAAGCAAAAGAAAATCCAAATGAGGTTATGCTGGCCACTTAGGAAATGCCATCCCCAAACTCGTGTGTGCTTGACTTTATAACCCCAAAGCCCTTGGAGCATAGAGGGTTTTTCTCTGTTCTCTGCCTAGAGCTAAAGGGGCTCATATTGATAAATCTCCATAAAAAACAGGGAACTGAGTTTGTAGAAGTCTCTCAGGGCCTGGTTTTATAGTACATATGCTGCTTACAAAAAGACACTGTTGACTGAACAAAAAGTTGCACCAAGTCTATGATTATCTTGGGTACATAATTAATATGACTGGAAACTTACTACATAGTGATGAACAGTTATGGTTCCCATACTACAAATATTTTTAAAATTAATTTTTGTATTTTATCCATGAGCAGGGTACTATGGTAAAAAAACCAAGCAATTAATTCTAAATTTGTGTGAATTGAAATGTGAAGGAACCAAAGATTGGCATATCAAAACCATAATATATTTTTATTTTTCCCCATAGGAAGGCTAGAAATCACCAGCATGCACTTAGATTTGCTATTGTAAAGGGGGTTTTATTAGGGTTTTGGATGGGTTTTATTATTATTTATTTTTCTGGCTAAAGATTTCAGTGGAGATCTGTTACAGTTTGTGCTACTCTGGAGACAAGCAGGGTTCTGAGAAACCAATCAACTATTTAGAAATTAGCAGCTCTCTGCATCTTCATCTCAAAACTACGTCTGTCTACAAAGCAGTGCTGTATTAATTAAAATTTGATGATGTTTAAAAACACCACTAGTTGCCAGACAAACTTAATTCCTCCCGAGTAAGACCGGTTCTGTTAGAGGAGAAAAGATGAAGAACTTGGAGGCAGACATTCTCCCAAGCAGAAATGCTCCTGACAATTCAGTAACAACATTTCTTCTCTAGTAAATATGGGAAAAAGAACAAGGCAGAGAGGAGAGAAAGAGGCAGAACAGCTGTATAAATAAATTGACATTGGATTCAGGAGTGGGATTGCACCAATGCAGGGCAGCAGCTGCCCCTGAGCTCACCCAGGGAAAGGGCACAGAGTGCTGCCCTCACCTTCCTCCCTGCAGGAGATGCCTTGGGAGGGCTGAGCTGGAACAGAGACTGGACAGAGCCAGAGAATAAAGCAGAGATTTATTGAAAGGCCTTTAGGGTACAGCTTGGGCAGGACAGGGCCTGGCCAGGGCTGCACCCAAGGTGGACCCAAAATGGGCACAAAATGGACACAAAATGGACCCAAAATGGTCACAAAATGGACAAACGGTCACCAGGTCTCACACTTTGATCAGTTTTGGTCCATTTGCATCTTGGGGTTTCATTGTCCAATTCCAGCTCCAGGCTGTGAGCTCCCGTCCTTCTTGTTCCTCCCTCCAGCCACCCTTGTTTGTGCTGTTGGGCTGAAAGTTGTCCTTGGTGTGCAGCAGGACAAGGATTTGTTTTGTGTCCCTGCTGTGTGCAGAGAGCTGAGTGACCCTGACTGTGAGCTCAGAGCTGCACCCCTGGGCAGCACAGAGTCTGAAATATAGGAAAGTTTAAACTTAAGGCGTAATTTCCTCCTTTTAGAGGCTTGACAAGGCCTTTTCCTTGTCAGAGACCCCAGTGCTTGCAGCCAGGATGGATCTGATGCACAGCCTTGTGCACTGGTGGATCCCCTTGGGCTGTGCTCATCTGGAAGTTTGCTGGACTCCTAAATCCCATATTCCCCTCATGGGTGTACATGTTATATTTTAAGATGCTGCAGACTCTCACCACTGTGGGTGTGAGGGTGTCTTGGTTTGCAAAGACAGATGAGTGCCAGGGAAAAGCCAGAGCTTCCCTTTGAATGGAGAATGTAAACCTCCTTCCTCTGAATGACTATAATTCTGAAATTAAGGGGCTCTCAGGCAAAGATATGGGAATAACAGTTCTTTACTAGGAATATTAAAAATGTAGTAGCACTAAAAAAAGCAAACTAACAAAAAAAGAAAAACACTGACAGAGTCAGAACACAACCTGACACTGTTGCTCAGGGTGTTGGTGCAGTCCAGTCAAGTCCTCCTGCAGTGACAGATGTGGCTCTGGTGCAGCAATGATCCTGTAGGAGGGTGGAGTTTTCCTCTGAAGTTCCAGTGGTGTGAGATGGGTCCGGTCTCCCTCTGGGAATGCAGTGCACACAGGCTGTGCTGCTGTTCTGAATCCCAGGGTTTATCCAGGTAGGAATGCTGGGCTCCTCCCCCTGGGTGGAGCATCTCCCATGGGATGATGTCATTGTATCAGCCCTGCAGTGAGCCTGGATGGCCCATGGACAGCAGAGATCCCCTGGAGGGAGGAGGGGTCCTGGAAGGGATAAAGAAATGCTGCCCTGCCTGGTTTAACAGCTGCCCATTAACAACAGACACCTGATGAATTATGAGAGATGGGTCATAGAAGAAATAAAGGAAAAATTTACCTCCCCAACTGCTTTCAACAGATGGGAATAGAACACATCTTGCATTGAACCCAAGACAGAGGGCACTGTCCTTACAGCTCAGCTCCTGGGAAAGGGAGTGTGACTTAACCCTGCTGCAGAGCTGCTGATCAAAAGGGAGCACTGACAAGGCTCATTGGGAATGTAAAAAAGAAAAAAAAAATCCTCACAAGTCTGTCTTTAGGTAGTTTGGAAATGTGTGTTCCAGAGGGGAGGCAATGAAATGGAAGTCTAATTCTGTGTTTATTTGCATACTCCAAAGGTTTGTAATAAGCATTGATCAGCTCTGCTGGAAAAATAGAAGGTATAAAATGTAAAACAGTCTTTTCAGAGGAATGTACTTTCACAAAACACCTTGAATTAAGCTCAAGATGAAAAATGATCTTCAAAATGCTGCAGTAAGACTTATGGAAATGGCACGGGGAGAAGCTTTTTGTGCTGCAAAAGAGAAAAGCCTTGTATGGTTTTTACTTTAGCCTAAATTAATTTATTAAAAGTTTTCCTTTGGTTCTATTATTATTTAAATTATACTTTTCACTTGTAAGATGTGTCCTACCAGTGAATCTCAGGGCTTTTTCTTGCATTAATGAAGTCTCAAGGCTGCTTTAAAACTAAAGTTTTCTCTTTCAGTAGGGATCCCCCCTTGCTGTGTTCTGTGCATGTTATAGCATAACTGAGCCCTAATTTTTGGGCACTACACCAGCAGTGCTGTACCACAAATCCTTGCCATCAATAGCATCCATAAAAATGCTTTGTAAATCACTCTTAGATAAATATTTAAGATTACCATTTTGGCACAGGAAAAAGTGAATTGCCTTCATCTCAGACAAAGAAAAATGTAAGACTTACACCAGACTTTTATCGTGTAGAAATTGATGCTGGTGGAGAGATGAGTAGGAGATGCATTGATGTGGTAGAAATTTGAGAAAAAAAAAAATAATTGCTTAAATACATTTAATTCCTTGACCTGGGAAGCTTCAGCAGCTGTGTGGAACTTCTACCAATCTGAAAAACAGGGGAAGTCAATCATGGCTCTGACATTGCCACCAAAGACTGGGAACTCATTTCATTGTTCTCACGAATGTCAGACTTCCCCCTTCCCTCATCTGCTCTTTCATCCTGTTGTCTTGTAGTTAACCCATGTCATTTTTTGTTTTGAGATTTTATTCTTCTTCCAAAAAAACCTGTGTATTTTATAGCATGTTGATCAAACATTTATAGCAAAGATTTGCTTTTTAGTCATTCTAAGGTCTTCATTCTTTATGTTCCTGTGGGAAAAAAATAGTAAGAAATCAGGTGGGAAAAAAAATTTCAGTTGTTAGTTCTGAAATTTCCCTCCTCTTCCTGCATGATTCTTCCTTTTTATGACCATTCATAACTTCATCTGCTGTCACCATGTTCTATTTTCTGTCTTCCTGGAACTGTTCAATTCATCTAAACAGCTCATTTTATCACTGCCTCCCTTCCCTTAGCCAGTACAGTGCATTTGTAATGCAGTTTTGACATATACTGATATACGTTGGTGTCCCATTTTTTACCATAATAAGTAAAGGGATGTCAAAGGAATATTAAAATCACTAAGAAGTACTCCTTAACTCAATGGAGAGATTCTTTGGAATGCCCTGAGAGTGACCAGAATGAGTGACCAGTTCTGGTTTTACAGCTGGGTGAGCGTGCAGTTGTCCTCCAGGGATTTCAGATGAATCATTTACATGTGAAAAATTAAATTATGTTACTGTCACAAACTACCCTGATGTGTCAGAGCAGAACTCAATGCAGGGATAAGGAAGGTGCTCACATAAAGGAGAAAGGAAATGTCTCTGCTGGGCTACTCTTTTGAGGGACTTGAAAATTGCTGTAATTCCCATAAATACCTATTTTCTACCTGATATCTTATTCAGAATATGTGCCTATTCAATCTCACGTTGGCTACTGTGTTAAAAGTTTCCATCAAATATGAAATCTTAAAACTAGCTAAGTCTAAAAGTCATTTCTTAAATGGTCTTCTCACTTTGTGCTTGAGGCAAAGATGTACATAAACTTAGAACATGTGTTTTGGCTATTCTGATAAAATTAAAAAAAAAATTAAAGTCTTTTCAAAAGAGACTTTTTTCCTTAATGTTAGTCGTGTGCAGTAGAATTAGGTGAATAACCTTAATAAATATTTTGGAAAGATTATAAATGATGGAGTCTGGCACTCTGAGTTTAATTCTGCATGAAAAATACAATGAGTTATTTTAAAATATTTTTAATCTCTGTCAGAAAAGATTGTTATTTATTACCCAAATGTTAAATAAATATCAAGGTTATTAAAGCTCTCTTTCTAAAATTGCTGTTCCTAAAGAATCAACACTGGAGAAATATCAAACTGTGACACTCTGTATTTCAGCTCACCTGTAGATACGATTTCTTGCATAATTTTAGAGTGGATACCCCAGACTGCCTAGAATAAAAACTTTGAGTTTGTGGTGGGGGAGTCATTATCAGAAGGAAAGTGATGATTTTTGGGGAAATGACAGCCTGGGAGAAATCCCAGGTTTATTTTACCCCCAGTGCTCTGAGCATTCTTTATCAATGGCTGTGTATTTCCCTAATGCTGCACATGACCACACTGGTACACGTTCACAGCTTCTTTTGTAAAATTAATAGACAACAAGTGGCATTAAATGAACTTTTCTTGTTCCTTGCTCTGCTTTTTCTTAGGAAACAACCAAACAAATGTCATAGTTTTGGTGATTTTTTCTATAGCCTGCATCCATTACAAGTTATCTATTATTACAAGGAAAAATATTTACTGAAAAGAAAGCTGACATGAAAAAATAATGAAATAATGTTACCTGTAATGAGTGAGTTACTTGTAAGGCCTTACAGTCTAAGATTATCCATTTCTATTATCAAAATTCTTTGTAGTCCAGTGTGCAGATCTCACCATCATGGATTTTTACCTCTTGTGCTTGAAACAAACCATCTTGAATTCTAAACTAGTCACATTAGCAGTTCTATTAGTCTACCCTCAGTGGCTTAGCATAACATTGAACAGTTTTACTGAATGCTTTTGTGAAATAAATGGGTTTTGTTTGTTAAAAAAACTTGAGAGATGATTGTTGTGAAACACACATTTAAGAAGGTAAAGTAAAAAGAGAAATACTGAAAAAAGTAAAATCAGAGATTTTTTCATTCATGAAAGTAACAAGCTTGTCTAATTTCAAGCAGCTGAGATACTTACAGAAGAGTAACCTTTCAATTTGGGCACCTGTGCTAGAAATAATGTAAGAAATGAACCTTGATAATATTGATAATCAATACAGCTTTGAGCAGCATGGCTCAGAAATGATCAGACCACTTATTTTCAATTAGATGTAATATGTAAAATATCATGAAAGAAGGAGGAAGATGTAATTAGGCATCCTGGGATGCTTTGTTCATCTGTGATATTTTCAAATGGAATTATTACACAATTACTTGCTTTTGTCTAATGTGTGCTTTGAAGTCTGTCATTTTGAGTGAGAAAATAATTCTTCTGGGTGGAGATGAGCTTGAGAGAGCTGCCCATGCCAGTGTGGGTTAGACAGGAGGGTGTACATTGATTAAAACCCCTTTGGGAGCTGTCTGTGCTTCACAGAGCTGAGGTGATGGATCCACCTCAGCCACCGAGGTGAGGCTCCAGACAGGAACCAGAAACAGAAATATTCACCCTGTGCCTGCATCACTCATCCCAGGAGCCCCAGAGGGGTCATCCAGGGCAGAACTTCCTTTGCTGCTTCTCCCTAGAGCTGTGCCAGACCTCCACAGGGTTGATATGGGCACACACTGAATTTTATTCTCAATATGCAGCCGTACCCCACAGAGAAAACACTTCCCTGGTGCTTCCTCTGGAGCACATACATGCTCTTGGAGTTGAAGGAAAAGATTTAAAGTTATAAAGGAAAACATGAGGAGCTTTGGAGGGCTGGAATCCTCCCATAGGATGAAGCTGAGGGCTGTTCGCTCCTCTGTCTTAAAATACCAGAATTAAAATATAAATGAGCTCTATAAATGGGCACCGAAGTCCTGATTCCTGCTTGATGGAGTTACAGTGCTGTAACACTGGGAGCTGGGATGATCTGAGGATGTTTGGGCTTCTCCAAGGTTAGGAATAATTGTCAAGTTCCAGTGGATTCCAAAGCAGTGCTCAGAGTCCAGAGTCATTTCTGCAGTTGTAGAGAGACAAACACTGGGAACAAGCAATACATGATTTTGTTGGGTAGTGCTGCTCTTGAGAACTGACTGAATTCCAGCTGAGTTTGATCTTGCCTCCAGCATCTTCAAAGACAGGTGACCTTTTTTGACTTCTTACTCTGCCTCACTTGGGCAGGTAAGCTGATGACATTTTAAAAGAACTCTGTATTTCAAAACCTAGAGTGTTTTTTTTTTTTTAAAAAAATCCAAATATCTAATAGCAGAATTTTTTTTTTGCTAAAAATGTAAGCTTTGAAAAGAATTTTTCAAAGAACACTTCCTCTTGGTGTATTCAGAGCAAGGTTGGATTAATCAGGTGTAGGGGGCCAATGTTTTTGAATGGATGACCCATACATAAACCCAGCCAAGTTGGGATGTATTTGGGAGGTTCTGAACCAGTCACCCAAACCAATGTGGCCCAGTTCTGCAGTCTCTGATTCACTGAACCAACAGCAGTTTCTCAAAAGTAAGGTTGGAACATCCTTTCCAAAAGAAACCCAAGTCTTTCCTGGGTCAAGAGGGTTAGAGTCCAGTATTCCAAGCTAAAAAATCTGAATTTGTCCAGTGAGGTGGCTGTACAACGAAATTCAAGGTATTCAAGGAATTTCAAAGGTTGTCATTCTCTGGCTGGTACTCCATGGTACGTTTTTATTGAAGCTGTGGGTATCTCACAGGAAATGTTGAGATCATCTGTTAGTGCCATTCTGCCATTAACGTAAAACAAACAAAAAAAAAGCTAAAAGTAATGTCTTATTGACATTTCATTTTCGAGATAAAAAATAGAGACAGTGTGTGGGTGTTTGCATGTGTGAGAGATTGATCATTCAGATGCTCTGAAGTTCATGTAATTCCCACAAAAACGTCACTCAGCCCAGGGCCTGTGGCCACTGCTGGAACTTCAGAGAGCAGAAGAACATTCCCACAGTGATTCCAGTCTGCAAACTGCTGGCTGCCCAACTCATTGAGAAGCTGTAAGTGCAGTGATTGTGTGATTGAAACGTGGGTCAGCACGTAGGAATGGATTAAATTAAAATGGATTAAAATCCCATGGTTTTCCCATTTATATCCAGGGCCAACAGAGGGTTATCTTCTGAGGTCAGGAATAAATCACATTTTTAACACATGGAAATATCACACTGAGACAGTTCTGCTGTTGTTTGGTGTAGTTCTGTGAGTCCTACAGACAGGAATTTTTTTTGCCATTCAGGAAATCCTCTTCTATTAATACACCAAACAGAGAAATGAGAACCACATCATTTATACAATGGTTTTAGACTAATTTGCAAAAAACTTATGAAGTGAAGCTTATAAACTGTCACCACCTCCTCCAAAGAAGAGTTGCTCCATATTTATATCCTCATAAATGAGAACAGGCTTTGACACAGGGAATCTGTGTCACTGAAGTGCTGAGAAATTGTCAGAATATTTTCACTGATTCAGGCCCATTGTAAAATTGTTTTCTGTCCCCATGCTGAGAAGAGAGCAGGTAAAGGTGTTTCTATTTATGCAAATATTATGCATAAAATATCAGACCTCAAATTTTTAATGTTTTCTGAATTATCTTTTAAACTGAAAAATCCTCTCTAAATGTTCTTGGCTTTGCTGTGTGTGGGTATAACACAGATCTCCCAAAGGATCCTGTTCTGGGGTGTGTGTGTTTATTGTGCCACTCTTCAGTGATGCTCAGGATCACCACTCTGGCAATCAGAAGCAGCCCAGCATCACAATCTGCACCTCTTTTACAGAAATTCTCTCTCCCCTGTTCTCATTTTTCTCCTTGCATAGATTGCTGTTGTAGCATTTCCTAACCTCAGTGGAATTTTCATGAGACTAAGCTGAATTTTTATCTTAGCTGTGCAATTTATCTTAGCTGATTTTACTGGGTATCCTCCTGATTTCTATTTCTGGACTAACAGAGCTGTAAGCTACTTAGAAAATTGTTGGAGAACTAAGAATACAGGTCTTGTGGCAGTGCTGGATAGGGCTGAAAGTGATGTTTGCTCTCTCCTAGCATCCAGTCTGCCATCTCACTGTGAAAACTTCAGGTATTTTCCTATAGCAAGGGTGAAAGAAAAATAAACGTGGTGGGAAAAGGAGTGGAGGTGGGAAAAAGGAAATATGAAATCAAATAACTTATGTTACTCAAAATACACTTAATTTAAACAACAAAAGCCTTCTAATTTTTTATTGCTAAAAAAAAATCACTGTATTTAATAGAACATTTTGCAGATTGAGCAAAGGTACTTTTGGTTTTGGTTGTGTAATACTGGCTTCTGTAAAGAAAAGGAATTTTATTCATTGTAATACTCCAAATGCTTAGAAATCAATATCCAGTGATTCAGTTACTTCCTGTCCATCTGGAACCAGGCAGATATACAACAGTTGAATTTTTATGACTAAAGAAAAATAGATTTGACAGTCTTCAGGAATATAAACTTGTATATATAAATATCTAGAGAGTATAAAATGGCCTCTGATATCATTCGTAGTGCACTTTGCTGTGTGAGATAAGTATTAAAATGTGGCTTTCAATAATCTAATCCAATGAATTATGAAAAGAAAAACCCAGAATTTGAACCAACATAAATAAAACGACTGTGAATTCGTGGGTTAAACTCACTAGTCTCATCTAAGACATTTACCCTTCCTGAGTGTTCCTTTGAATTTAAATGTCACTGATAACTAGGCAATTTTCCTATTTCAAATAAATGGGCAAGGGATCTTTACATCTACAGTACAAAATGCAGTCAGAATTGCAGTTATTCATGTACATTTTTCTGTATTTTCTGTATGGCTTCTCTGCATGTTCATGGGTAGTAAATTATATACCAGCTCTTGACAGAAGCAGCTTTACCTGCTCTCTTCTCAGCTAATCTCCTGATGCTTTTTCTTATTATTATTATTTTCTCCTCCCACCAAATCTGTGCTTTTAATATGATCCTAGATGCAGATATGGAGAATGTAGATAACTCTGTTATAAGAGCCAGGTGGGATGCATCAGCAGAAGGCTGTAAGCTGGTTTTTGTTCAGAGCCATAAAATGGCAGTGTGCTTTTCTCTGCAGACCTGATGTTTTGATTTTAGGATATTGTTGGCATATTGTCAGCCTGATTTTTGAATTTGATTGAAAATGCGTCAGAAGAACTTACTTGCTATGTGGGGTGGATCCTGACTTCCAGTTAGCCTGGAATGATTTAATTCCCTCACAGCTGAGATCAGTATAAATAAAAGTCTTTATCTGTTGATCATTCTGTATTTCTGCTGCTCCATTTGATGTCTTTGGTGCTGGTCAACATCAGGGCAAAGTGTTACACCACAAGAAGCTGGTGGCCAAAATATTAATGCATGTGTGTGTGACACACCTGATCCTAGCAAAGTACAGAACACTTTTCATTTCCAGACCCTGGAGCTGTGTGAAGGATGTTAAATTAAATGCTGTAGGCTGTACACCTCCCCTTTGCATGAGAGAAATTTTGTTCTCAAAGTTGTGCAATCTGGTATCTCAGCTCTCTGTTTATCTCCAAAATTAATAGCAGGTAAATTTGTTCCCTTGGTGGCAGATGGTTAGCTAGCATACATGCTTTTTTTTATTATAATTAGTTGTTTCTCACAAAATTTGCTTTTTCTTATTCTCCATTTATTTGGTCTTTTAATATTAGTATGAAGATTTTATAATATTTTTATGTCCAAAGTGTTTTACTTTCCTTTCCTACATACCAGGGTACATCCATTTATGGAAAAATTGCTTTCATGTATCCTGTTTTATGTTGTAGGTTTCTGAATTACTTAAATATATCCTAAAATGAAATGTCACCACATATTTGTGCTGTGTCTTATCTGCATTCAGGAAGGCTGAAATTATTTATGGTGTGAGGCATCTGTGCTAAGCTATATTGAGAGCAAGCAGCGAGTGGAGGCAAAATATTGTAAAATCTGAGTGTCACCACACCTGAGTGGCACAGGTTGGTCTGGCTGTAGTGTAAATCACTTGTTGGGTACT
This sequence comes from Acrocephalus scirpaceus scirpaceus, assembly GCA_910950805.1. Classification (NCBI taxonomy): domain Eukaryota; kingdom Metazoa; phylum Chordata; class Aves; order Passeriformes; family Sylviidae; genus Acrocephalus; species Acrocephalus scirpaceus. The sequence continues at coordinate 4,710,711 of OU383792.1, forward strand.
GGGATGGGCTGATTTCTTATTTTGTTGTTTATAAACTTGGACTTTCAGGCAGGAACTGCTGTTAAACCTCAGTCTGATCTTCAGCATTTTAAGCAAATCGACTTCTGGGGGAAATGCATATGAGCAAGTACTTATGTATGCATAAGCATCAAATTTAATCTATGCAGGGCAGGGACTTTGCAAGGAAACTTTGTTCCAGCTGAACAAAGTCATTCCCTGATTCCTTGTGCAGAACCAAGGCCTTTGATGGAGCTCTCTGTAGCTACAGGGCCCAGGATGTCCTGGATCCGAGAGGGGAGGTGGGCAGGCAGCCAGTCCTGCCCTGGAGAGCCCCCTGGGACCACAGCAGAGCAGTGCTCCTGATGCCGTGCAAACACTCAGAGTGAACAGAAATTTATGGCTGATGTTTGGGTTTTAATCATTCATGATTTAATGTAATCAGATATAGGCTGTGTTAATTAAATCAGATTGCAGACATATGCATCCCCAAAGAGGAACACGGGTACGACAAAGGATTTGGAATGTTTACCAAACAGGTTTTTTTGCATTTCAGAGTGAAATCCATGTGATTTTGGAAGAAAAAAAAAAATTCACTAACAAAACCAACAACAGGCTAAAGTCAAACAACATCTGCATTATAAAAAATACAAGCTCAACACAGAGCCTTGACTATTGATTATCCAGTGTGTACTCAGCTCAAATCAAGATGAGCAACACACTGATTTATTTCTCAATACCAAAGATTTTAATCAAACACCATAAATCTGTTACAATTCCTTTGAATTTTACTTATCTTATTTATTTAAGGCTAATGTCCAGAGTACAAAGAAATCCTGATTTTTCTAATTTTAGAACAAACAGGATATAAAAATCTGCAGGCAGGCTGCTGTATCCAAGACAATGCTGGTTGTCTCTAGCACTCGGTCATTAGTCCTCTTCCCTCATTTTCACCTGTGTTTAAAAGAGCCAAACCTCTAATAAGCAAGAAGGAACAAATTAAAAACATAATTAATAAATTTTAATTTTAATTTGTTCTTTCTTGCTTATTAGAGAATTGGACTAGCTCTGCAAGTCACTTTATGTGTCCCAAAGCAGGCAGTCAGTGCTGCAGCTCTGGAGTTGTTTGCAGCTCACTTTGTGACACAGTGTGTAAAACATCACGTGATGTTTTAAATTACATCATTTAAATGAATCACACCTATGAAATGAGAAAGTGTTGTTCTTCCCTTAAGTATCTCCAAAACAAAAACTGAAGAATATTGTCCTGCAGGGCATCAAAAGTAACATTTTATTACTTTTTAAATGAATAGGTTTATTGCTTATGCACTTTGATAGTAAACCAGCCCTCGGTGTCCATGTCACTAAAATCCATTTTTCTCTCCACCTCTCAGAAGTCTGATTTTTCTGTGATTTTATTAAATGCTGTTAAAATACCTTGCTTCCTTCCAGCTAAATCAAATACTGTCTGATCCCAATCCTCCAATAAATCTTAATTTAAATTTAACAAGACTTTTTGGTCCCACCTGGGTTAAAGTTTCTGTTCTTTAGCTCAACCTTTGCTATTATGATGTGTCTCTATTGCAGAGCCCTGCTGCTTTGCTATACAATATACCAGATCTAAGATCTAATGGACTTGTCTTGTGAAAATAGAATTCAGTACATTCAGATGCTGGTGATAAGTTTGTAGATAATTTTCTTTTTTCTTTTGCCATCCTCTTCACATGAGAAAAGCTAATAATGCAGCAGCTCTGTTTGTTAGCCACTACAGTGGTGAGAATTTTGCTTTCTTCTGCATAAGTCAGTCTTTAGCAGTACTGGGAAAAAGCATAAATGGCAGCACTTAACTTAAATTTCAGATTCCTTGTATTCCTTGAGACCACAGTCTTGGCTATGATGAATTCAGCAGCAAAGCTGCTGTTCATTGATGGGATCTGAACTTGGATTTGATGGCTGAGATGTGAGGAAAAACTTGGCACTGACTGTGAGTGAGGGAATTCACTAAAGGAAGAAAAAACCTTTTATACTTGGTTTTTGAAGAGTAAGAGCTTTGCTTCTCATAGTTAATACAGTGTCCCAGAGTAGGAGGACAAGAGGAAGGTCTTAATAGGAACATTTTGAGAAAAGTCTGAAATTCTTGTTGTTTGTGAATATTCAGTAGATGAAGGTTTGAAAAATTAAGCTATTTTAATAGGCTAGATGTTAAGACTGAGTTCTGACATATTTCCTGTCCCCATGAATTTCCAAAATAAACTTTCCCATTGATTTTAAAAATAAATTTGATTTCCAAATTATAAGCTCCTATTAGAAGACCAGGAGCTCCATTGACTTCATCAGTATGAACCTATTGCATCCTTATAACATAACATGCACAGGGATGCCTATAGTGGTTGGATTTTAGTACCAGCTGGCCTGGGTTTAGCTGGGATAGAGTTCATTTTCTTCATGTCTTGTTCTGTTGCTTCAAGTCTCAGCTTTCATGAATTTTCAGGTTCTGTGGTGCCCAGGGGTGCAGCTCTGAGCTCACAGTCAGGGTCACTCAGCTCTCTGCACACAGCAGGGACACAAAACAAATCCTTGTCCTGCTGCACACCAAGGACAACTTTCAGCCCAACAGCACAAACAAGGGTGGCTGGAGGGAGGAACAAGAAGGATGGGAGCTCACAGCCTGGAGCTGGGATTGGACAATGAAACCCCAATGTGCAAATGGACCAAAACTTATCAAAGTGTGAGACCTCGTGACAGTTTGTCCATTTTGTGACCATTTTGTGTCCATTTTGTGACCATTTTGGGTCCACCTTGGGTGCAGCCCTGGCCAGGCCCTGTCCTGCCCAAGCTGTACCCTAAAGGCCTTTCAATAAATCTCTGCTTTATTCTCTGGCTCTGTCCAGTCTCTGCTCCAGCTCAGCCTTCCCAAGGCACCAGTGCTGTGATTTGGATTGAGCATGAGGATGATGTTGATAACACACTGATGTTTGGTTGTTGCTGAGCAGGGATTGATTTCACTCAAGGACTTTTGAGTTCCCAAGTTCTGACAGGGAAGCCAGGGCAGAGCAGGGCCAGGAGAGCTGCCCCAGCCTGTCCAAAGGGCTATTCCAGACCATGGAACATCATTCCCAGTTTATAAACTGGGTGACCTGGCTGGGGCAGTGCCTGCTGGTTCCTTCAGTGGGTGCTGAGCAGTTGTGTCACACCTCACTTATTTCTCTTGGGGTTTATTCCTCTCCCTCCTTTATTACTAACAGTAGTGTTAGTATATCTGATTTTGTTTCAGTTATTAAATTGTTCTTACCTCAGCCCATGAGATCTTTACCTTTCCTTTCTGCTTCCCTCCCCACGGTGCAGCAGAGGTTGGAGTGAGTTCAGTGCCTGGGATTAAACCCTAACAATGGCACATTAATTAGCTGGAAAGTCACTTTATTTTCTCTAATCTAGCTATCAAATTCCTCTCCCCCACAAGTACTCCTGAAATGCCAACCTTCTGCCAGGCTGTTTCTTATGCTTGTTGTATTTCTGGCATTCTGTCTTCCACGTGGGAGGAAAAATATTGTCCTAATCAGCACACTTCATAGATCCTGTAAATAATATTACAGCAAAGCTTGCAGGCTGCTCAGACTTAGATTTTTTTATTATTATTATTTTATTTTATTGAATTTCTTCTGTTTTGCTACTTTCAGTTTTAGGAAGGAGGCAAATGGGTCCAGCATTCTTCCAGTTCCAGGAATGTAGTGGTCAGAGTAGATTTTCATGGAATATATGCAGGATTTGTATCCTTTTAAAAAATGTGAAGAAGAAATAATTTTGCCTTTATTGAGCTTCTATTATCGAATTATTTACAGTGGTTTCTTTGGCTTCAAATTTAGCAAAGAATACACAATATGAGAATTAAGAGCATTTATAAATGTATTATGAGCTCACTGGCAGGACAGAAAATTAGAGCTATTCAGTGTAAACATAATTTAATTGAATTTAACTAAAAATGCTATCAGTGCATATTTCTAAAGCACAAGATGAATTAAAATCAAATTTATAAAAATTGTAATAACCTACAAAAATGAAAAGTAATAGGAAACATAGCAAAAACAAACCTTTTTGCAATTGATTAAGGTCTAAAGGTTATAATGGAAAAACTAAAGGAAAGACTTCAATTCCTTAAATCCTGATGCATCAGGCTCTGTTTTTTGAAAGAAGAATTAAATCTAAATCATAAATTCAAAGTGATAGTACTACTCTGTATGTCTTTACTCTTGGAGTGAGAAGAAATTAGAGGCAATATTTTAATTTTTTTTTGCCTTTCTCCAAGGGAAAGATTTGTGCCATGATAAAGATTGTGAAGCCTTCCAAGTGGGGTGTATGGCGACATTCTTGTGACTAAAATGCAATTAGCAGAGCTAAACTTAGTTCTCTTCCCTCTAGTAGCAGAAAATGAGTTTCTCTCTATCTGCAGTGGGAGAGGCAAGCAGCTGCTGTGCTAAGACCATTGCCAAGGCAGTCAGACGTGTGGCTCCATTTTTTAATGTATGGAATCAGGACCTTTGCTTTCCTGGCCTGAGATACGAGGGTTTTACTGCTAAAACCAACCTGATAAATGAGAGAGTTTTGTAGAAAATTTCAACTTTGGGGTGATAACGCCGAAAAAAAAGAAATCCATGAGTCCAAACTTCAAGTTTTATCAGATTGGTTCTTTCTGTGTAATCAATGGTGATTGTGAGGGTCTCCAAGAAATGTTCTGGCTTCTCTTCTGACCTGGCTGGTGGTTTTGTCCTGTGAAGTTGCAGAGCAGATGTGGAACATGGAAGAGGGGAGAGGACAGCGGGAATTTCAACTGAGTTCCCATGCAGCAAATCCAGAGATGCTTAAATTGTTTGTTTGGCATGAATGGGGAATTCCAAGGGAAGAAAAATAAAAGGGTAGGAGCTTGAAATGGTTTGTCTGCAGTAAAAATTGCCTTTTTTATAAACCACACTTAATTCATGAAAATTATTCACCAGTTATGAAAATATAATCAGTGGAAACTCATATTTTCCATTAAAGTCAGTTTTAATGAAAACTTTCTCATCAGAATTTTTACTGTGTACTCTTTGATTTGGCTCACAGAGATACATGAAGTTATTATTGACCAGACTTTTGAAATGTTTTGTGTTTTTTTTTTTAAGCATTCATTTACTTAGCTACTGACACGCTCTTCCAAGAAAATCTTTCTGGGGATTTTGCTGTTCTTTTCTAAGTAAAATTAATAAGAAATAAATAAAACACCTAAAATAAAAGGACCAAACTGGACCCAAAATGAAGATGTCAGAACCTGTTTGCTTTTAATTAAATCCCTGAAGTCTGCAGAAGATAATTTTTTGTAATTCTGATGTTGAAATCATGTAGCCAAATCTTTTTGCTTCACACTTGCATGGAACAATAGCAGCATTTCAATGCAGCATCAAGTTCTGAGCAAAGATTTTGGTACAAATTCAGTGTTTAGCATTTCACCCTCTGCCCTTCAAACCCTGCTACAGGCACCTCACCCAGCAGCTCCTTAAAACACATCCAAACAATTTAAGCATCTCTAGATGTGCTGCTGTTTCTGTTAATCTCTGTGGTTCTGAGACAATGAAATAAAACCACAAAAAATTAAACAAATTCTTTCAATCATTTGTTCATGTGGAGTAACAACAGTAAATCTTTATTTTACAAGGGTTTGGAGTGACAAATACCTCTGGAAGGACATTTCCTAATTCTTTTCTCAGGGAACATTATTGCCTGCATGGAAACATGTTTTTGGTTCATTAGGGATATTTATGCACAATAGCAATCTAAATACCAGTTTATTTTAATTCAGAGCATTTCTGGTTTCCTCAAGTTAGTCTTATGATTCATTGTAGGCATAAAACTTTAGTAGGCATCTAATTAAACATATAATTCATTGAGATTAATTGTGGGAATTAATCTCAGTAAAAGTCTATGTCCCAAAGTAAGATCTTTTCCTGCTGGAGATATACACCATGAAAAATGGAACAATGTATCTTCTTTTATCAAAGAATCAGATAAAAGTAAAACATGGTAATTGTTGTTTGTTATAACAAGACACCACAGAGCAATGAGAGAATTAAGGACAGAAAAGAACATATATTAACTTAAGAACTGTTTGAACTCATGGCTGGGTAAACATTAGACTCTGGGATTAAAAAAATAAATCTAACCATGTTCCATCTACGCACTCCAGGAAAACTTCTGCATTATAAAAACCCTTAAACCAGGGAACTGGAAGGGTGTTGAGTGTAAATGGAATGGAACAGGAATGTCTTTTGAGATGTTTCGAGTGTCCTGTACAAACAGGCTTCTCACTGACCACACTCATGCTGAAGCTGACAGGGCTTTGATTACCCAGCAAAAGCTGATCCATTCGCCAGGGGATGCATTTGTGTTCCTCAATTTTTGCTGCTTCTATATTTGTCAGTACTTTTGTTCCTTTTTGATACCGGAGCTCTTTGTAGATGAAAAATGTTTCTGCAGCAGCAACTGACGGTGTGACCTGAAAGGGCTTTTAAAGTGTTTTATTGCCTTGCTGAAAGGATATTCCTGGTCAGCCACTGCTTACACCTGCCATAGGTCAGCTTGTACTTGAAACCCATTTACAGAAGTCCAGGGCAGTGGTTTTCATGCAAGGGGTGGAGATCATTTCAGTCCACACTCCATGCCCTGCTGTAGAGGTGATAACTCTGTGCTAGTGCACAATAGTACCCCAGGAAAGGAGAGTGAAAGGTGCAACAGCTGCTTGGAGCAGCAGTGGGGCATTTAAAAACTCAGAGTGCAGCTGTTGTATCTGTAATTCATCAGGAGGTTTAACCATGCCTTGATCCTGTGTGTCTGATAACCTCACTGCTGTGGATCTTTTGTGCCTCACTCCAATTCATAACAGCAACTTATCAAATGCAGAATTTCCCTGCTTTTTTGTGCTGCTGGCTGTGACAGCTCGGAGGTCAAGCATTTATTTTTAAGTTGAATTTGGTCGCCACTTTTCAAATGTCAGCGCTTTGAAATTATTTTCCCTCTCTTCCTTCCCTACATAACAAAAGGAAAAATAGCAGATCTACTCATAAGGTCATGTGAGAAGTTGGACCAGGTTGCATTTAGTTTTTGACCTGCTCATCACTTTGTAACAATGGTTCTAAAGCTTAGAGATGAGTTCTAAAAAAAAAAACCGAAATCTTCTCTGTCGAATTCTTGTCTGGCAAAAGTATCTGGAGTTCTGGAGAGATTTTAGATCATAGATCAAATGTATATAGATATAAAATTCCTATAGTGATTTCAAGTTAATTTAATTTATAAAGGAAACAGTTCTGCATCATTGAAAAGCAAAGGAATTCTGGCAGGCTTGCCTGGAAAAAAATGTGGATTTGGAGATGGCATCCTGAGAAGGAATAATAGAAAGTGTTCTGAAACTAAATTATGGTCTTGTAAGGAAGATCAAGGAAAAAGTTAGGAGAAGTAATCAATAAATTACAAGATTGGCAGCAGCTTTTTCTGACTTAAAATGTTATGAGTAAGTCTTTGGCTTCTTAAGAAAATGGAAGGCTGAGTACAGTAGAGACAAGAATGTCTGTATACAGCTCAGTTATGAACTGTACAGGAAAAGATGAAGCCACCACAGAATGATATGTTTTTTGGTTGTGAAAAAAGAGCATAAATTTGACAATTAATATCAAGTGGGGAATTGAGCCTGAGATATCTTAGGTATTTGATTATAAGAATGGATGTTAGGTAAGGATGGAGTCACAAAGGGGTGGAGCTGCTTGTTTCAAGTTGATTTGCAGGTTTATACAAAAATACAGAAATTTCTGTGCTGTGTCCAGGTTTGCCATGTGATTGGTGTGGTCCTGGCATTTACAGAGGTGGGCACCCAGCTTTGCTGTTCTCTGGTCACTTCAGCAGGTCCCCTCATCTTGGATACTCCTGTGCTCAGGATTGTGGCACTCCAAAATCCTGTTTGATGCCTTATCCAGGAGAGCAGCCTTACTGGGGTATTTTCTGAGTTTTTATACCATTTCTATTTTAATGATATTCTTAACTGTCACACATTAAAAGAGTGAGGCACTTCTGCAAATGAATTATTCCTTCCTGAAGGCAGCACAGAGCACTCCTCAAACAAGGTAATAAAACTCTGTTGAGATGTAATTCTCTTCTATAAGACATTGCTTGCTCATTCTGGAATCATTAAAAATCAACCACCAAATCAATGAGTCTCATTAGAAATCTGTCTTTTTGCTTAATGCTATTGATTTAATCTGTTTTAGAAATCCCTATTAACCATTAGTTAATTAAACACATGACAGTTCTATAGATTAGGTAAACCTGGCTGCTATCTCAGGGAGCTCAGAATAGATTAAGTGATTATCAGGTAAGATTCTTTTAATTAAAAAACACAGTTTAGATATCTCACACCCTCTATAATAAAGTCTTCAACCAATAGTAATTATTTGTTAGTAATACATGTATTGATATAAAAAAACTAAATAATTTCCTGATAGGTTTGAAATCAGTTTGTGCAGCTGATGTGGTGTCTGACCTGTATAAAAGGCAATGATTTCCTGAAGAAATGTATTTCTGTTGGACAAATGCACAATTCCTAAGGCTTGCAATCAGGTTCCAAGAAGTCAATAATGCACAGGAATAAGGGATGGAGCCAATGCAGCCTTGGGCTCCTCTGAACCCTACAACATCTTCCCAAATTCCCTGCAGGGATCCTGGTACCCAGGATCTTCTCCTGACTCAACCTCGAACTCTTTAAATGCTGATTTGTGTCTTTGTCTCTGAGAAAGGTAAGCAGGAATTGAGGAAAACTTGTTTCTTCCTCTTGTCTCTGCCTTCCTGACACTTTGGTCATTTAATTGTTGCCAATAGCTCCTGATATAGAAAAAAAAACAAGGATTAGGACTAGGCTGTCTATAAATCCCATTCCATCACCTATTCTGAGATAAGACAAATTTTTTAGTAAAAAATAGCTGTATTTCAGTGATTTTTCAGGATAAGAATTAAAACCAAACCCAGGACAGAGTAGATTTTTTTCTGGGATATAAGCCCGAGTCTTCTAAACAAATTACATTTTGAAAATTTTGTAAAGCTCCTTGAAAACTTGCTTATTCCTCAGATTTTTATCTGTCTCTTTTAAAAAAAAAGGATCTGAATTTCTTTGTAACATTCAAAGATTAAAAAGAAGCCCTTTCTAAACCATTGTCACATTGTTTAATTTGTATTTGAAGAGATTGCAAAACAGAGGAAGAAAAATGTCAGTTCTGGCTTGTTTGTGTTTACCACACTGTTGTGCTGAATTGTTGATGGTTCCCTGTGAAATCCAGCTGAATGAAATGCCCTGAAATAGTAGTGTTTGCTCTAAATAGGTTTAATTTTGTGCTTCTTGTCCACTAATAATTTGAAAAGAAGACACTTTCCTTGTGTGCTAGGCTCCCTTAGCTCTAAATACTCTTTCTCTTCTTTTTGAGTCCTTTTGAAATGACACAGCCAGTGCTTCCATAGCAGAACACAGTGTACTGAGAAGCACTGTTGGAAATTAATTAATTGAATAATTTCTAAATCCGTTGTTTAGGCTATGAAAAGACTTGAGTGCTGTAACGCTCAGCACCTAAGCTGATATTTAAATGTGTTTATAAATCCAGTTCCTTTTCAGATGAATTAGGCTGAGAAGCTTTCACTCTTCCCTCAAGAACTGTTTCTAGTGAATCTCTTTTTAAGGTTTTCCTCCTTCACATCACAGTTGTTTTAGGTGTAATTATGCTATATTCCTATCACACTGAAATTAAAAATGCTCCTTTATTGCTGTTCCATATGCTTTCCTGAACACCTCATTCCTTTCTCTGATAGCAGGACCAGCTGACATATACATTGCTGTGAGAATGGCAGATGTGGGGCTTTATGGCTGGTGCAACTTGCAGAAAATGTTGCTGAGAGAGTTTTAAATGTGTGCACTCCCTCCCCATCTCTGCCTATACATGTACAGATATAGGAATACCTGTATGGGAATATATATGTGTGTGTGTATAGATATTATATTTGTAATACACACATTTTATATGCAATATAATATTATTATATATATCATATAATATTCATTATTATATTATCATTATTGTATGATATAATGTAATTATTATATATTATTATAATATAATAATATTATATATTATATTGTGTAATATAATTCAATATAATATATAATATTATTATATTATAATAATATATAATAATTACATTATATCATACTACATATATACAGTATATCATATTACATATAATGTAATATAATGTAATAGATATAGCTATATTATATTATATTATATTATATTTATTTTATTTATTATATGATACACTATACGATATAAATATATATATAATATATTATATACAATGTAATATATATAATGTAGACTATATATCATATAATGTAAAATAATATGTATTATGTATTATATATAATATAGGTATATACTATATATTGTATCCTTTATACTATACACTGTTTATTATAAACTGTTATATATTATATATTTTATACATTACATATATTTATTATATATTATAAAGTGTGTATATATAATATAATATAATATAATATATAGTATTTATTGTATATTGTATGTATAATATGTTATATTATATTATATTTATATACAGTATAAATATAATATAAATATATATAAAATATAAATATAATATATTATATATATAAATATTTATAATATAAATATATAAATATAAATATATATAAATATTTATATACATATATAGTCACACATATATGTGTGTTTATATATATGTGTGTATGTGTGGTCAATTGCTGCTTTCCAGGTTTGTGGGTTCTGTGCAATGTCAAAGGCCAGGATCTCTGCAATCATTGCTGTAGTTGTGCAAGCCCTGCCAGGATCTGTTCTAGCTGCTGCTGTTATTTCAGTGAATAAACTGCTGCTGTGCTATAGCCCAAACTTGGTCCTGACATATCCTGGATTTATGCTGAATTTTTACATATCCATGCTCACATGCCCACATCTAAGGCAGTCATCACAGCTCCTGTCAGAGGGGTAGAGTAGAACTGCACACTTCCAGGGATGTTTTATCTCATCTAAAGATGGATTACTAAAGTAGTTCAGAAAAAAATACATTTTAGAAGTGCTTTTTCTTCCCCTTATCTCAAAAGGGTGACTATAATTAGATCAGACATAGATGGTTACATCACAGAAGTCTAAAGTTAGGTGATATGAATCCCACACTAAAATTTGGTGTCTGCAGATTTTTAGGTCTAATTTTAAGAAGTTATTTTTATAAAAATCACTTTGAAGTGGACTGGGCCAGAGATACCTATATCACTTTTATTTTTTGCTGGAAATTCCCAACAGATTTGGTTCCTCAGCCTGACTCTTGCCCATACGAGGAACTTATCAGCAGCCATGAAAAAATGAAAAGTACTTTTTTGTGCCTATTAATTTAAGCAGTTAATGAGAAAACAGGGTCTTAGAAATAAAACCAGGCTATATATTCTGCATTAAGGGAAGAGATCTGAAATCTGACACAATTTCAGTGTCTGTATGATATGAAAATCTACTTCTAATCATAACCTTACAAGATGGTTAATCTTTTGGGGCTATATAAGGTGCAGAGGACCTCTTCATATTAATAAAAACATCAAAGAAAAAAAATACTTCTGCTTGGCAGGAATATCATTAAGACATTTATTAGAGGGTTTCAAAATTCACTCTCTTGCATGGCTCTATTCCAAACTATATTTTTTTTTCCCTCCTCCACAAGTAACTAAGATAATGTCCTGGCTCTGCTGAAATCTCTGTGTCTCAGTGAGGTTTTTATCTGCCTGAAGTGGTACAAAAGCTCTAGATTTGAGTTATCAGTTGATTGATTTGAGTTAGTTTGTCCTAATTTGAGTTATGTCTAACAGGAGGCTCAAGAGGTGACTGGTGGTGTGGATTTTCTAGATCAGTCAGTGCCAACTTGTGAGATACTCCAAGAAACCCTGTTCTAGAAACTGAGCACTTTGAGATGCAGAAGTTATTCCAGGTAGTTTGGTTTCTCATGATTTGTTAACTTGCATCTAAGAAATGTAAAAAAAAAACAAAACACTTGAGAGTCTTTGACCTGTCTCACTACGAAATCAAAGTACAGATTAAAGTTATATTCAATGTTTGCTCAAAGATCTCCAGATGAGCGTCCTTTTGCTCCTGAAAGTAAAATTAATGCCTACAGAAACCACACGGTGACCTTTAGGTGTCTCCTCCGTTATTGAGCCTGTCGAGTGAGGCTTAGCAGAGAGTAAACTTGATTATGGAGAAAATTTCTTGCTCAATACACAAACAACGTTTTAACTTCTGTAGGACAAGGCTTTGCTTCAGATGCGAGGGGTTGGTGTCCTTATGACAGACCTGATGCTGAATTATCTTTGGGTTTTTTTAATTTTATATATTCTCTGTATTTTTAAATGCATATTTGTGGATAAATGTGGAAATTAGTGCATTGGGTTTGGTCTGGCAGAAGATGGGTACAAGCACTCAGCTGCTGGAGAGTTTCTGAGAGGCTTTGGACACTCTTCAGTCTTGGGGTTCAGCGTGGTAAGAGTGACTCTGAGAGATTTTAGATATTATTTAAGTAGAATTCAAGGTCACAGGTTATGCATTTTACATTCAAATGTCTTTGGGTAACACATAAATCAGGTGCCCACTTCTTTTTCTTCCAGATGGGACTGTAAGTGCAGGGCTGATAAATTCTGTCTCTCAGGGGAGGTTTACATGCGGTATTAGGAAAAAAATCCTCATTGAGAGGGTGGCCGAGCATTGGAACAGGCTGCCCAGGGAAGTAGTGATGTCACCATGTCAGGAAGTGTTCAAAAATCTGTAAATATCATGGTTTGGAATATGGTTTAGGGGTGGGCTTGGCAGTGTTGGGTTGATGGTTGGATTTGATGATCTTAGAAACCTTTTCCAACCCTGATCATTCAATGATTCTCTCATTCTGAGCTACTTAAAACTGAATTCCTCTCACCCCTGCCCTACAGTAGGAAAATTGTTAGAGGAAGTTGAAAAATGCACCCATTTGAGCTTTGTTATCTTTATTTTTTTACTGGTGGAATATCTGAACACCCCTGAGTATATAAAACACTCCAGAATATTACTTTTGTGGATTTTAAGCACATCATCCCTTATCTCCCATGAGTGCTTCAGCTTCAAGACTTGTATCAGCTTCTCTGTGGTGGGGAGGGGAATATCTTAAAGATTGTAAGAAATGTGAAATTCTGATTGCAAGAAATTCTCTACTGTGAGAATGGAAACCATTTAAATCTGGCCCATTTTTATCACAGTGATGTAATATGTCATTGATATTGTTCCAAGCTACAAAGCTGATTTTGGATTTTTGATTTTTAGGATTTTTTTGGGAGAGGTCTGTATTTTTAATATTTCAACTAAGGTTATATTTTTTATTTGCACTCAGATATACAATAAAGTTGTTGCAGATCTTGTTCATATCTGACTATGAAATAGAGCATGACAATTGTTCAGTTTAAAATAATTAATTTATTAATTATAATAAATTTAATAGTGCTTTTACTAGAAGCAGGTTATTCATAAGTATTTCTCAAAGCTGTGCTAGAGCAAGTTACTCAATTTTCAAGTTTATTTATTCATAAAGTCTGAAGTTCTTAGGAAGAAATGAAGCAAAAATGTAGAAACACAGCACATTCTTCATTTTGACATATCTATGGCTTATGCTTGTCAAAGCATTTATCTTTTATCGATGTTTGAAGGAGACTGGTGTTCATTAAATACAAGATTTGGAGCAGTAGCTGTGGTTAATTAGGAAAATGTGACTTGTTTATGGATGCTAAAAAGCATCTGATTGTCCTACATGCTAAAGATGCTGAGAAATTAATTGTTAATGGGAAATATCTTGTTATTTCTTGTGATTCAGAAGTTAAAACTGTAGCTCAAGATCCTTAAATGCATTTGGACATGCAATTTCCACTGATCTCAGTAGGATCTTGTTTCCAAGGAATTAATTTTTGGAATTTGCCTTTCTCTCCATTGATATTGCACACACACAGGGACAGTGCCCAGAGTCCTCGCTCCTTCAGAGCAGCTTTCTTATTTGGATCAATTACTCACCAGTGATGCATTATAAAGTTAATCCAGACTGTTCTTGGTGATTTTTCCTTTCATGTGCAAGAGAGGAGGAAAGTCACGTGCAGGAAAAACAAATTAAAGGATTTGCACTGGAATAATTGTCAACAATTTGCGGACCTGAACTTTCCAAGTTAAAGCAGCCTAAGCAGCATTAGGAGTAATAGACAGAGTTTCTAATTTTCATTACTCCTGTGTTCCCTGAGTGGTTCTGGTTTGCTTTTAGGGCTGGGAGAAATCCAGTTTGTTCCCTTAACACCGTGCCATGAGTTATCCATGAGTTATCCACAACCCAGCAGCAGGACACGGGGATGCACACAGGAGGATTTCTAAGCTCACTGATTCATGGACAGCACTCCTGCTTTTCTCTTTCAAGGATGTGTGCCTCTAGAAGAGCAAGAATTAAAAAAATATATATATTTTGTAATAAAAACAGTCTGTGCAAAGCTCATCTTAAAGGTCAGGAAATGGAGCACTTACCAGGAGTCACCTTTTATTGCAGTGCTTTGAGAACAGCTGCTGGAACTGCAGCTTAACATGGCAGTGCTCAGTTTCTAAATGCTTATGCCCATGTTTTTATACACTAATTCCAGGATGGTGACAAATTAAATTCCTAAGGCAGTTCTATCTCTTCCTCTTACTACTGGCTGCTCTTTACATCTCATTCTGAATTGGCTAAAGTAGAACTGTTATATCTTCTTTACCTCATTTTCTTTGAATTACAAACATTTTATTTAAGAGCCATTTTGGAAGCCAGCATTCCAGAGTTTTCTTTGCACGTTTGGAAAAATATTGTCTATTCAATATAAATCTTCTTCTTCTGCTGATAGTTCATTTTTCCAAAGGATTTCGACTCTGCATTGGATAATAAAGATTCAGCTTAGAGAAGAGTGATGATACATTGCTTGAAAGTGACAAATCAAACTTTCTTATTTAACTTTGGGTTCTGAGTTCATAATGGGGACTGTGAGATCTGACTTATTTGGAAAAGCCAGAGTGAATGGAACAGCAAACAAGCAGGACATGGGGACAGCTCCTTTTGTCTGCTGTGTTCTCCAGTCCCTGTGAGCTCTGTTCTCAGCCACTGAGTCACTGGGCCCAGAGACCTCCACTGAGAATTTTGGACTTGAAGTTTCTGGCAGCAGGAAATAAAGGAACAGAAATAAACAAGGCAGCAGGTGGAATTTGGAACAGCTAAAAAGGGGGAAAGGGTAGAGAACCTGTGGCTGCTAGGCAGGTGTCCCCTGTGTGAAAGAAACGATGATCAGAGGAAAAGGGGATGCAGAATTTGTGGCAGAGCTTGTATTCAGAGTGAAGATAAATAAATTTATTACTATAATAAATTAATAATAAATGTCAGAAAATTATAATAAAATATTTTAATAAATTTAATTAATAAGTAATAATAATAAATTAATCATTTAATCATTATTAATAATAATAAATTTTATCCCCTCCTAGTCTGATGTTCTTCCAGAGCCTGTGCTTCTCCAGATAAAATTTAGGCCTGAGAAACAGTGGGAAGTATGCTCTGAAAAATATTTTCCTCACTTTTTTTTTTTATATTTAGACCTTTGGATTTAGTGATTAGGCAAAAGGTTTCAATTTATTTTGTGGTAGTTTGTCATGGTCTTCATTTTCTTCATATTCCAAGGTCTGGGAGAAGCTTCAGTAAATTTGGGGTTGATTTTGTGTGTGTGTATTTTGTTTTGTTGTTGTTGGTTTTGTTTTTTTTATGGGGGGGTTGGTTTGTTTATTGTGGGTTTTTTGTGGTTAAATGTAGAAGTAAAGATTCATAGAAATATATATCCCATGACTAATTTTTTTTTTTTTGCAAAGTTTGTAAGAAAAAATGAATGAAGGCATAGCTGAGGGTGTGAATAGTAATTATCCTGCAGTAAACAGCTCTGGGAAGTCTGAGGAGCTTAAGACACTTGTGGGTTCCTGGGGTTATCCAAGGAAGGATAAGAAAAGGTGGAGGGAACCTTACTGCTCTTGATCTGTCAGACCACACTGCTTTGATGAAATCAAATCAGTGATCAAATCAAATGCATTCTTTGATGAATTTAAACCTCAGCTCATCTCCACCTCTGCATGCATTTTCCAGAGCAGAGAGCCCCTGCACAGGCACAGGAAGGCAGTTTCACTATTTCCCCTTTCCACACAGAATTATCTGCCAGTTTAGAAACCTGGGTGCTCTGACTGTGCTGCTTTGCAAATTTCAATATCCACATCACAGACACACCACCAGTTACGTTCCCTACACAGATGGAATTTCCTCTGAACACGTTCCAGCCACTGCCTTTATTAAGACAGAGAGGGAAAATATGTATTTCCATGAAAAGTAGAATTCCATTGCATGCCTAATGGGGCTGCTGTGCAGGTAACTTTAATCTGGTGCTCTCCAGCATCTGACAGCTCGCCTTTGCAACAGGTTAATAACATTCAGAATTGCATATAAATCTTTCTATAGAGGACTAAAATTCACACAGCGTGATTGCCAGTCAAGAATATATTCCCTTTTCCAGATAGCAAAAAAATCTTATTAGCAAGCATGGATTTTTTTTTTTTTAACAGATTACTGTATACTGACACACACACACATGTATTTTCATTACCTGGCTTTTTTAAAGACAAGAGTTTAAATTACTGTCTTCTAGAGTAGAAAATGAAAACAAGTTTTTTGGCAATTGTACATTTTAGCCATCAGCTGGATGGCTGTAAATCACATGAGCTGAGCTCTGCAGCCTTCTCCATTAATGGGTCCATGAATTGTTGTTTGATGCAACTTCAGCCATCACATTCCCATGGAATAATGGGAAAGCTAGAAGAATGGAACACATGGAAATGGTCAAAAACTTTCTGATCAAACCTTTTGTGCATGCAGACAAATTGGGGTTTGCTCCCTTAATGCTTGAGAAACGCACTTTGACAACAGCAACAAAAAAAAATAATGCTGGGAGTGTTCTGGTTCAACATTGCAGCAAAAAGTAATTTTTCTGTTTTAACTGGAAAACCAAACTGGTTTTAATTTATGAATATAAAATTACATATGTCACTTTAAAGAAAACTCAAAATATTTTTATTTATCTGGAAACACTTCAAATCTTTTTCTCTATGGGGGGTTTTAGAACCAGTTGGTAAAAGCTTTTCTGAAACTCTTGAGTCCATTTCCTTCCAGCTGCTGCTGCTCATTCACAGAGGTGCACTGGCTTTTGGCAAATTCTCTTTGAGGTGAGCCCCTCATACCCTGGCTGCCATGCCTTGTTGCTGAGCTTTTCTAGCAGGAGCACTTAAATCTGCTCACTTCAGTGTTATGCTGGTTGGCTTTTAGCATCTTCAACCTTGTGGAGCCAGCACCAAGCTGAGGCACGCTATATAATAAGCAAAAACTTATTAATAAGCAAAAACTATATAATAAGCAAAAACATTGTAAATAAAAACTTCTGTTGTTCTCATGGTAAAAACTGGAGTCAAACTATCTTTATTTCGTTTCCCACAGTGACAAGGGTTGATCTGCAACTTCCCAGAGTGGCTTAATAACAGTGAGGCAACTTCTCTGGACGTGCTTTGTGAAAGAAAAGGGTTTAAGGATGACAAAACTAACAAACAGCATCAAACAAAAGACATGTAAGTCAAACACAGCACAGAGAACACTCTTACACTGCTAAGACAGTCCAAAAAAGCATTTGAGCAGTTCTGTGAAGTTCTTTAAGTATTTGATGGTCCAGGTGGGATTTTTGCCACCTTGCCCAACGAAATGGCAACAGTTTTGAGGGACATTTCCAAAACCCAACCAGGACCTCTGTGCTGGCATTGGACCAATTATTGGGAAAGAACACCAAAGTTTCTGGGTCCTTTACCTCATTAGAAGAGCAAGGGGTGAGTTTTAAACCTTTCCTTACTTGGAAACACTCACGGACTCACCCCTGCAGAAATCTCTTTGCAGCCCTGGGACCTTGTGTCACTGTGCAGGGGCAGTTATAGCAGGGGATGTGCTGGGGATGTGCTGGATAAACACAGTGCCTTCACAGTCATGGAGTGAAATCAAATCACATTCCTTCTAAAAAATGACAGCGTGCATTGGGCTGACAGTTACTTGTCTTCAAGAATGAAACGTGCAAGTTCTGGATGTAAAATCATTCAAATAAACATTAAAATTACAGATGTGGCAGCTTAATGGTGCTCTGAGCATTCTGCTCAGCGTGGGTATTTTATCCAAACACAGTCGTGTTCAGCTGTGTCAGTGAGGAAAGCTGGTGGAATTGCTTATATTCGTGGAGGGGGGAATTATAAAGTAATTTGTGGTTTTTAAATTGTCTCTAGGATCTTCTGTGTGCCTTCCTTGCTTCACAGTGCAGGAAAATCGTGTCTGCTCAGTTGCTGCTATATTGAAATAACTTTTTCATCTCTCAGGTCTGTTCATCATCTTTGATGGCTTCTCTCAAAGCTCTTCTCTCAGGCTCTTTTTATTATGAGACAATCTCAATTTTCATTAAAACAAAAACAAAACTCTGCAGCCTTCCTGATGGCAGAGGGAAGCTGTAAATGCTCACACAGCTCTTCAAAACATTTAAAATAAAAGACTGATGAAAAGTCCAGCTAAAGCAAATATCATGACTCCTTGAGTTCTGGCCTAACAAATTTTGGAACAATTTTTCAGAAATCCTAGGTAAACTTAGGATACTGCTGTGAATACTGGCATACAAGGATCTTGCAATTTCACAGCTGGAAACTGGAGTAGACTCTAAATGAAACACTTTACAATTAAATCACCCTTCAAGCATCCTTCTGCAGTCTCTTCCATTTTCACTTTGGAGCAAAATCCTGCCTTCCTCTTGAAAGAGAAATAAAGATGGGGGAGGAGGATAAAATTAAGATTCAGCTGTGCAAAGGAATTTAGATAAGTAAATGTGTGGCCTCTTTCCTAATCTTAGTACAAATGCTATTTAATAAGATACCAACAACATTCAATTAACATTGATTTATGCAAGATGCTACAGACCTATTTATGTGAGGTCACGCTAATTTAAAATATTAGAGGTGTAATTACAGATGGGTGTCACTAAACTAAGTGGAACAACACATTTAACTCACAAACATTTAGAAAAACATCAAGGAAACGTTCCCATCTTCTGTGTGATCAGACTAATTTTACTTTTCATCAGCTCTCTCATTAGAACAATCAGTTTAGGTAAGAAAGAGACACCTTCACATCCACTGCTGCCTTTGATTTGCAGCACACACACCCTGCACTGAGAAACAGTAAATGAGTTACAAGTAAACACTGCCCTGCTCTTCGGGGGATTCACACTTGAACTGTTTGGTTGTTTCATGGATTTTTTGTGAGGGTGATTGATCCAGCAGCAGAAACTGAGTAAGAAAAGCAGTACCCAGCAGGTTTGAAATTTGTGACATTTAATGTGTAGCTGATTTGATGAGAAAAGTGAATAGGAATACTGGTCTCAAGGAATAATGCAATTTAGTGAAGTATAGAAATAGGTACTTGGCTGTGAGTCTCTTAGTTTATTTGCTCCACATTGATGTAACCTTACTAAATTAAATGCAAGTGGTATTTACATTTTATACAGAAATAAGATGAAAAACAGTATCTCTTAGAGTACAAAAAGAAAACTATTCTGAGACTTTTCCATGATACCAGTTGTGGAAATAATTCAAATTCTAGAAACACTTGAAGCTCTGCAGAGCTTTAGTGGAGACAAATCAAAGACGTTTTTAATTCACATCCGTAATTAATCCATAAAGGAACTTAATTCCAATCTCTGTGATTCTTGCACCACTGTATTGTGTCTGAGACAAATTAATATTCAGAGACCTCTGATATGTCTGAGACCTTTGATATTGACCAATTCAATACATTACTTCCTCTGCAATTGATCATTATGGCAAGATTTACTCTAATTATAATATATATATATATAAAGGGAGAAATAGCAAAAAATGGGACAGCTACGTGCATGGTCAGCTGTTTGCTGGCCCAGGATGAGTGCTGGAATGGGAGGGGGGTTCCATTCTTCATCACACATTTGATTCTGGAATGAGCAGGATCACCTTGTCTGGGCTATGATCTGGCCAGTCGTTCATTTATTTTTTCCTGTGGCAGCCTGATCTCCATCTTGCCAACAGTACTTTATTCTTTTAGTACTTTTAGAAATTGAGTTTTCCATACACCCAAACTCTGCAATAAGCACATCTGCTTGTCACAGGATGCAGCAACTTCTGAATGCATGAACTTCCAGAGTCCACAAAGTTCACAAGCTAAACCCTGTGTTCATAAATGCCCCTCCCAATTTATGCACTCCAGAAGGAAATTTAATAGTGGCCTCTTCTCTCTGCTGCATAATAAACCTTCTCCTTCCTTCTCTCCACTAAACTTCTTGTACATTACTTGGTCATCAATTGAATCAATTATTTATAAGAAGGAGACTTTAACCTTTTTCTCTTGGCCTCTGTATCTCCAGGGTATTTGATCTATTCACAGAAAGTCACCTCACTTCCTGAATTCCTCTTTTTGGAAATCAAAGGTCAAGAACAACCTGTAAACTTCTCTGTCTTGAAGCATATCTCATCCCTTCTCATTTTTTGTGCATTTTTCTCCTCTTCTAATTTTACTCTTTTTTGTCTTATATTCCCTGGACATTGAATTCCCACAAGAGATCCATGTGCTTTGTTATGTGTGGCTCATATCCACAGGTGAAATTATTGGTAACCAGGCTATCAATTGCATTGCAGGAGCAGCTAAATGGATATTATTCCATCTGGGGACCTGTATTATTTTGGGGAGGAATTTAAGCCAAATGGCTTCAATCCCACTTGGCAGTACTTTAACAATGTGGAATTAAAAAAAACTCCTTTTGCAACAAATATGATGTTAGGGGGAGAATTCAAAAAAATATGAAAAAAAAAAAAAAAGAATAGACAATGTTAAAGTTTTCTAGAATTTTCTCTACAGAGTCCAACTTCCCAAACCCAAAAACTGCTTGTGGGAATTCCCACTGGGAATGTTTCTTTCCACAAGCATGGAATTCTGATGGCAAGACCCCACCACGTTTGAGCTCTGGCTGGAAGAACAGCCAGTTTGGCTGCTACACTGGCCAAAAGTGGGAATCTAAAACATCAGGACAAGCTTCATAAGTGGCAGGTCTTGAACTGACGTGGGTGGGGAGAATCAAAAGGACATTTATGGAGATGATAGGTCTGTGAACAACTGTAAAGATCAGTTATCCCAGATGTACGTGGAGTGTGTTGTTTTCACAAGTGCAAAATGTGCGTGTTATGTTGAATGGGGAGCACCTTTATTAAACCTGAGGTGAAAACCATATAAAAATATAAAAAGGTGACATTAATCCATGTAAAGCCATTCTTTAGCTGATACGTATTATATAAAATCATCTCAGTTACCCATTTCTACCAAGACACAGTGGATAGTGACACTTTTCTCCCATATTTCATAGGTGGAAACAGAGAAACCTTCAGCTGTTGCTCTGATTTTCAAAGCTTTCTGATGTTTACATTCTTAGAGTCAGGATTCTCACACTTTTTACTAAAACACTGTGTGTTTTTCGCATTCTTTCTTAGAAGAAGAGAAAATTGACAGACTGTTCACCTGGCCAGTGTGGTTTAAAGGAGGGATGTTATCCTCCAATCCACTCTCACTTTAGAGAGTCTATAAATTCTAGAGAACTGTAAATAAAGTTCTCCTTTTTACCTTGGGCGACTGAGCATGTGCTGCGTGCTCATTCCGTGTCTCAACGTGACATTCAGCTTCCTGCTAGAGAAAGATATCAGGGACATAAAACAGGAAGGAAATTGCTCAGCAGCCGTGGGCTGATGGGGTGTGCTGCTCCAGGACCCTCTGTTCCAGTGGGAGGGTGGAGGGGTGACTGCTCCTCCTGTACCTGCAAAACAAGCTGATGTCTGAATGCCACAGTTGGTAAATCCGTAAATTAATCCTTAGCAAATTAATTTCTTGCTCTTTGTCTTAAATATCCTTTCCTTCAGTGATCACCCATCTCTTGATGCTGAAGCAGCATCAGTTTGGTGTTCCCTTCTTGAAAAGTTAGAGAGTTACAAATAATAGCACTCAGCCTTACAAACCTAGGGGCTTGAGAACAATGTTCTGAGTCTCGTCAGTGCTGATAGAGCAAGAAATAAAAAGGAGAAAATTGCAAGCCATCTGCTTCTTTATCAAATTTCTCTGCATATTCTGCACAGATATCTGTACTCAAGCTTTTTTTATTCCAGTCGGGCAAATCACTGATACCCCATTTATATTAATTTCTGTAAATAGTAGACACAGATGCCTGAGGCAGAAAGTAAAATATGAATTTGTAATTATTTTAGGTCTCAAGTAATCATAACTGTGAAGTGCTCTGTCCAGCAGAACAGATAGAATAGGAAAGAAATATTCTGAATGTTTGTTGTCTTCTTTCTATTCCTCTTCCTCCAGCTGTGATATTTGATATCCAGCTGCTATGCACACTGCTTCTTCCTTTGTCAGTGATCTGTGCCTTATGTCTACAATTTCAAAGGAAAAGTGTGAAAAAATGTGTGATTGTTATTCAAAGCAGCATAGTTAGAAACAAACATTCTACTTTTCACAGCTCTTCAGGAAGGTTTTGTACACAGAGCCCCCAAACATCCATTTGTAAGCAATCCCAGTTTGATTTATTTTAAAATTTGAGTGCAAAATGGGAGATGAGGTTACTCACTCCATAGGCAAAGCTCTGCAGCCCAGCAGCACCAATTTCAAGGGTAAAAAATCAGAATTTTAGGTACTTCAAGAACATATAGTGAAATGGGCAAAGGTCAAAATAGGTGGGTTTTATCTCATATTTTTATTAAACAGAAACCTGGCTTGTTTTCAGCTGTACGTAGAACAGCTCTTGGCTTCAATGGATCTTTTTTGTGAAGCGCTGATGTGTTTCTGTAGAAGTAAACCCATTAAATACAAGCATTGCAGACCTAAAAAATAACAGATAAGGGTAGGGAGGAAGAGGGGAAACCTTTAGTGGATGTGAATTTTGTGTCCATATCTACACATGAAAGTCCACCTCATATTTCTTGTCAGTTATGGTGCTTGTTTTGAAGCCATCTCCTATTTTCTGTTGAAGGAAGGCTTCCAAAATGGGATGATGCAAAAAGGGGAGGGCATAAGAATGTCTCCAGAATCAAAGTGTCAAAGTAACACAAGTGAAATAAACCAGCTAAGGATGTGATTTATACACAAATATCTGTTCCTCTAACCTTGTGAAGGCTCCCACTGATTATGAGTCCCTATTATACCCTAAAATTAAATATTTCTCTGTTTGACTTGCCTTCCTTTGCCTGGTGCCATCTCAGTGGTTTCAGTCATTGGACAACTTCTTTTTATTTTTACATGTAATTAGCCTGAGAGTTATGACCTTTTCATTTAGACTTCATATTTAATTTGGTGCCTTTTTATGAGCTGACAGAAAGCATTACAATAATTTCCTAACATCTTGATCACACTTGGGGACCTTCTTTCATAGCAAAACAACTCAAAAACTCCCTGAGGCATAAGGGAAAAGAATATTTCTTCAAAACATTTAATACAGCTCTTAGATGTTTACTCTTTTCTCAACTGAACAACACTTCCATTTGTATTCTAAAAATAACTTTCAGGGCCCAAAACTGCATCAAGGTATTTTTTAACTTGGCAATCCATCATTCTTTGTGCTTTATCTGACTTGAATTCTTTTACCTGCATGTTCTTTGACATGGTCAGTGAGTGAGCACCTTTAGCTGTGACAATTCATGCAGTTCTACTGTTTTTAGTAGATGTCTTTAAAGAGTTTCAGATAGGACCTTGAACTCAAATAAAATGAAATAGTTTCTTCAACGTATATTAGCTTATAAATTTACAGCTTAATGTACAGAAAATGAAACATCCACATTAAAGCGTGTCAACCAACAGCCTGCTTCAAAATATTAAAATGAACAAAGAATTTGCCATTTCCCCAGCTCACTAAATGTGTTAATTTGTTTTGCTCACCTGGTTTTGTTGCTTTGGCAACATATGCTCGCCATCTGAAAACTATTGGGGGAAATGAAACCCAAACAAAAAACCTGCAGTCCTTCCACAGTTGTCACGAATTCTTTCCCAGCGTGACCCTGATGATGCCAATTTACAGCAGAGGCTGCAGTGAAAGTCAATTTACATCAAGGTAAAAGTGCCCCACATGATGTTGCCAAGCCCTTTGCATAAAAGATTTTTGAAAGATGCCCTCATGCTCAGCATCCTGCCAAGTGCTGAGACACTGCAAGAAGCTGCTGACAGAAGCTCACAGGCCACAACCTCTTCAGCATTAGTTATTGGTTTATAGAACATGCAGAAATGCACAGATATTGTAGCTATTTTCTTGGAAAAAACCCCCAAACCTGTCTATAACAGAGAAAAAAATACTGAAGGCAAATAAATAGATTTTAGGTGGTTGTGGTTACATGAATCGAGTGTCACTTGTTGTGTGTCTATCTTTGGGCTCCTGCAGTTGTGTGGCACTGTGGGGACAGGCAGCAAAGGGGTTAATGCTCCTCCAGCTTGATCAATGACTTAGAATGGAAAACAATCTGCTCTGAGCTATTCAGTCATTTCTAGGTTCTTCAGCAGAGCTGGGTCTGGTCTGTTGCTGGGGAATAGAGCAGATCCCACAGGTAAACTAATCATTCCGTGTGTGGGGGAATCCCCACGATGCCAATGCTGGCAGAAATGCTTCCACTGCTGGTGACCTATTTTTCACTTCAGCACTGTGACTAATGTAGCTTTGGGCCTGGAAATGCTTGCACACTGTATGGATGGAAATATGTACAGTGATTTCCCTGATTTCCTTGGGACTATACTTAGGAGTGAAGTTATTCATGCCATTTATTGCAAGCTTACAGTTTGGGGGTCTAATTTCACACTGCAATGAAAAACTAACCTTATTATTTCACCACCTTCCTCCCTCATGCTTCCTGGATGTTGTGTCAGCTGTGAGCTGTTTACATCATGCTTGTGTATTAATGAAGATTTGATGTTTGCTATTTATACACAACAATTCCCTTTAGCACATCCATTATTGCAGAATATTCCTGGTAGGGTATGAAGATGTTCCCAACGTGCTTCAATAGGGATTCCCACACAGCAGCAGCTTTATAGGTCACTGGAAATAAGGACCAAGAGAAAACTTACAGTCTACCACACCCACACTCATCTCCCTGTGTGCAATAAGCATTTTTTAGCTGTACAGAACATCACTGCCCACCCTGAATCTATTCCATGATGTTAAAGCCCAGAATATCACTCTGGGAGCCACGTCAGAACATTGAAACATCAGTCTGAACAAACTAAATTTCCAGTCATTAACTGCATAAGCTTATAGAATGCTGACAGACTACAGTATAATTTTTGAAATCAGGAAGCAAACAAGAAAAGTTGGGGTTTTTTTATTTTATTTTATTTTATCTGTTGTCGAGGTCTCCAATGGCCTCTCCAAGCCCCTCTCAGAAAACACCAGGTCCTCTGCCCAAGAGTGCTTTGGGGTGGAGATCAGTCTGTAAACAGAGGATTCCACACTTAGAAATAGAAATGGAGACATTTTACTTCCAATGTTTTATTTAAATGTGAAGAGGGTATGTAAGGATTTTCTGGGGAAAATAACACTTAGGGAATATAGTTGATCAAGATATGAAATAGCTAATTATGATTTGGAGACATGTTAGAAATTAAGTAAAGCTTATTGTTTGTCACCCTTTTTATACACCTTCTCCTTTAAAGTCTTCTGCTCTAAAAGGCATGGTCTCAACATTTTGTAATCATAGAGGTTTGGCTTGCTGCACTGCCTTGAACTGGGACACAATTTAATTTTTTGCAAAATGGAACTTGTGAAGTTCTGTCTTGGCCATTCAAATGCATGCTCAGTGTCAGTGCTGGTTTGAAGCTGCACGTAAATTGTTTCACTCCCTTCCCAGACTGCAGACACAGCTCAGTTGTCATCACAAACTTTTAAACTATCTAATAATAAAAAGGGATCTCTTTAACTTGAAATTGATGTTGCAAAGAGTTTTATCACACAGTATCACGAGGTATGAAGCTCTTGATATAAACTTTAGATTT
Organism: Acrocephalus scirpaceus scirpaceus; assembly: GCA_910950805.1. Taxonomy (NCBI): domain Eukaryota; kingdom Metazoa; phylum Chordata; class Aves; order Passeriformes; family Sylviidae; genus Acrocephalus; species Acrocephalus scirpaceus. Next base: position 4,737,027 of record OU383792.1, read on the forward strand.
TCTTACTCAAAACAAATGTTTGTGTGTCCCAGAGGCCTCTCTCATCTGGTGACAGAAGTCATTTTTGACAGCTACTTTTCTTTTAGCAAATATCTCTTTTCCTATCACGCCTTAGCTAAAAGCATTCATGGGTGTGGCAAAGGCTTTTGACAAAAGCTGATCCTGGCAGGTGATTTGTGGTGAGTGGATTTGAGCTGTTTTTTTCAGCTGGGCTTCTCTCCATGACCTTTATATATAAAATATAATGGCCTCAAAAATCTTTGTGAACGCCCAACACAACTTGGGAAAGGTTTTGAGTTTTGTTCTCAGAGTGGCCAGCAGCCTAGACAAAGCCATGTGGGATGTGACAATGTGCCACCCCTGTGCCATTCTCCATTTCAGACATTATTGCTTCAGCCTCTGGAATGGCTCCTCCCATCTTTTCACAGGAATCTTCATACAGTTTTGTTTTTCTCCTGAGTGAGGGTGGGATGGAAATGTCACCACTCTGCACCTCACAGTCCTGAATGATAAAGGGACTGAATTGGTAAACAAATTCCTAACAGAATACAGAGCATCACACAAACCTTAATTTCAATAGGTTTGGAATCAGACTCCTGCAGATGGGTTAGTGTGCATCATTCCCCAGTCACTTATCCCTAACAACGCCCAGTTTTACAGAACAAAGACCTCATTCTTTCAAAAAGGGCACCTCACCTGCATTTTGCCAACATTTGAGAGAAATGCAGATTGGGAAACTGAAAACCAGACAACTCAACATCTATTAATAATGCTGCAGGACTATTTATATCTAACCTGGATGCTGCACTTGTGTAGCAATTTATTTTAATTTGGATTCAGCTTACTGTACTTGGCAAGTTTCTGTGATTTTTCAACACTCACAAATAAATACGGACACAAACAGTTATGTTGGAGCAGTAAATGATACTGGCCACATGAGATGAAAATTTTTCTTCAAGCCAGGTAAGAATTAGTGTGAGTTTTAGCCCTGGAAAAGACTACAAGGAGCTGGATTTTATGGTCGTTTTTCCCAGAAGAAGATATTGTTATTAAATTTTGCTGATCAGAGTTTGCTACAGATCAGGTTATGATCATTTCTGTGTTTATGGCCCGACAAAGCTCCCAAGTTAAACACCCCATTAAGTTACAGGGCAAGATGCTCACATGGTGAAATAATGTGAGTGCATTCGTTTGCATCCATTTAGGGAAATTAGATGTCTGAGTTCCCGGCATCTAACTTCAGATCAGGGACTTAAAATATGCTACCCCAACACCTTCAGGTTCTGAGCTAATTTCCAGCACTCCAGCAAACCTCTAAAATTAATTCTGAACCAAAAATCATAAAAAGAAATTTCATCTTTCTGAATTTTTACAGCTAAAATCTGACTCACAATTTATTTTTTTTCTAAAATTTAATTTCCTACCTGACACTCACATCCCGCTGGACTCTGGATTTGCTTTTAGAAGGCTCCTCTTAAGTCATGACTTTCAACTCTTCTTTCCATCTGACTGGGTTCTGTAAAGGATATTTCAGTAGTGAAATGGAGATTTATCTTTTTTTCCCTCAGAGCATAGAAAGTATATCTTGGGACTACTGATGTTAAGAATCTGTGCTGTCTAAAGCCTCTCTCTGACATGAACTGCTGGAAGAGTAAGAACCCACTTGGGATTCTTGTGAAATCATGAAAGGATAAAAACTCCAGGAACATTGTGAAATTCTGTACACCATGGAAACAACAAGAATTTTGCTTTTCCAGGGCAGAACGATGAGTGAAATATTTCCATTTGGTTTAACAGATCTTTCCATGTGCCTCTCAGGATACTGTAGCCAAAATTATCATAAAAATATGTCTAGACTAGTCACTGAGGGCTAGAAAATTTAATTTTTTACCCATTTGTACAAAGTATACTCTGCAATATGCTGCAATTCAACGTTATCAAACACAACAGGATCCTGAGGCATTGCTGGAAACATTGATGTTCTTTACTCTGGCCCTCCAAAATCACTTGGATAATTACCTTAAAGATTCCAGGTTTTCATCTTTCCAGGGACTAAGGCAATCCTGCAGGATTCTTAAATTCAGCAGTTTTGTTTGCTGTAATCTCCAACCATACAATAACATTATATAGGGAAGTATCACTTTTTTCAGTATAGAATAAAGTTTGGCTCTTTTTCTTTGGAATTACCTCTTTCCCCACACCCAAACCACCTTTTAAAACGTTCTCTTCAAAATAACTATGAGCACTTATAAATGCTGATGCTTTATTTACATATATAGTCGATTTCCTTACTTTTTATTGAAAAGAACAATATGAAGATTCTTTCTTGTCTGATCATTCAAAGAGCAAAATTACTTCAGTTTACCATAAAAAAAAGATGTTTTTTCATCCTTTGGGCTGGATTAACAGCCACTACCATGATCTGCAGCAAGCTGCAGTGATGATATGTTGCATTGACAGGCCAATAATCAAGCAGTGAAAACATCTGATAATCAAACCTCTCTGGAAAATGCCACAAAAACATACACACATCATGTGTTTTTCCCTCAAAACCTAAGGAAAAGAAAAAAAACAATTTAAAAAAGGTATTTGAGTCTTGACACACTTATTTCAGCCAGTAAATATTTCTAACATGGTGTTTCTCAAAAAGTTTCCACCCGCACACTGCAAAATTTGATATTCAAATGTTTGCCTCCTATGGGTAAATGAAGCCTGTAATTGAAATGTAAACCTTTTGTCATGTAGGACTTTCCAGGTTTTTAGGCAAGAGGCTGTTCCATTATTCCAGCATAATAACCCTGAGGAGAAAACCACTACAGTGTGTGGGAAAATTTGCAACTTCCTTAATGCTCTAAAATGTACCAGGTACTTGAGACTGCCACTGCGTTCCTCGGGGCTAATTTTTCCTTATAAAAATAAGTCTCTGTTCATGTTAGTAGAGTTTAAAACACAAGAACACGTGGAGGGAATGTTTAGGATTTTAGACCTGTGGTACTGCTGCCTTTGTAATTGAATAATGACATTCCCATGTATGAAGGCTTAAGGATAAGAAGACTCTTTACAATTTTTTTTTTCCCTGCAATTTTTGGGGGCTTTGGGCCATTCACTCCTTGCTGATGATTATTTCTGAAATTCTTTTCAGCAGCTTTGTATTAGGCAATTGGATTTGTAAACTGCTGTTGAAACAAACCCTTAAATTGATAATTTTGATGGTGCCAGGTGGTCTGAGCTTGTGGATTCAGTGGAGCTGCAGCACCCAGGGCTGCAGAGCTCAGTCCTGCAGGGAGGGTTCACTCTGTGCCACCACTTGCCAACAGCCTGGTAGGTGTTGAGCTTCCAGGACAGGTCATTGTGACTGTGGTATATTTATTTTTCATCTGACTTGTCTGTGATTCATGTGTGGACATGGTCATCATTAGCAGAAATGTTCTTTAGTGGGACTTTACTCGTGTAATCCTAAAAAAAAATTAAAATTGTTTTTGTAATATTCAGCTAAAAATAATATCGTTGACATTTTGGGGGAAGAAAGATCGTACACACTCTTATTAGAATAATAATTCTCTTATTAGAATCTCTCAATGATAAAAATTGCCTTTGTATAAAGAGGAACACTGTTTTAAAGCTGTCCAAACAGATTAGATATGTTTAGCAAAAGGATCTTTCTCTATTTTCTTTATTACATGTGTAAGAAATTGGTTTAATAATAGGTAAGACTCAGAAAAGGTTTGCAGGGTCCCTTTATAGAGCAGAAGCACATTGATTATTATTGACAAGTTGGGTTTTAGAAATTACTATATAATAAATATTCATGTCACATACCCTCTTTCATATCCTTAGGTACCTTTTTAAACCCCAAAGGATCACTGGAAATATATCCTCCCTTTTTCCCTCCTTCCTTCTCCCAATTTCATTCAACACCTGACATTTATTCTGTCCTTATTCCTAAGAATTTTTCTTTCATTACTGACTGGATTGAACTATGTTCATATTCATATGCCAGACATATTATAAATATAAAATATAATATTAATGTAATATTAATGTATATATAATATAAATAAAATATAAAATAAATCTAAAAATAAAATACAAAATATAAAATATAAAATTAAAATATAAAATAAAATATAAAAATAAAATATAAAAATAAAATATAAAGTAAAATAATTCTAATAATGATAAATAAACTCTGCTAAAAGAAGTGTCCAGCTCTCATGGTCTGTGTCATCTTGTACACCCCATGTGGAGCACTGCACAGATGCTGTGCTCAGGCCTTGTAAAACAAATCATGTCATGAATAATCCAAAGGAAAATGGATGCCAGGAAGAAAAAGGTATCTGGATATAAAACAGGGAGTGTAAGAATTACCAATATGAGGAAAACTTCTGGGCAGGATTTTAGTGCCTTGTCCATGGTGATGAACAGACTGCATTTCTTCTTGGAGCAGATTGTGAATTTCATCCCAGGCGTGCAGCCCCCAGGGCGTGGGATGCTCATACCTACAGGAGACGAAAATGGGAATAAAACTCAAACTGCAGCCAGAGGAGTAGGGACCTTGTGACAATTCTGACCTTACTTTGCTATGGCTTTTCAAAGGCTGTGTTCAGTTTTTGGGGGGGTTTATTTTGGTTTGGTGGATTATTTTCTTTTTTGTAATGAGGATTTGAGGCTAAAGAAAGGCTGACAAACAGAGATTGGGCTCGGGGCCATGCTGGCCAGGATCATCAGGCTCTTGGATATTGGTCTGTGTTTCCAACTGTAGAACTGGTCTGGGAATTGTGCACGGCAAATTCTGCCAAAAATTTTCTGAATCTTTACTCATTCTTGTAAGCTGTGCACAGAAAATGAAAATCATAAAGCTCACCCGCTTAAAAAAAAAGATGTACTTTGATGAAATTTCTCCTGAAAGAAAAGAGAGAAAAAATTCTTTATTTAGCTATATTAAACAACAACAAAAAAAACCCCAAACCTGCATGTGTGTTGATATAGATGTCTGTAAATTGTGAAAATATTGTGATCCATGTAATTCATATCTAAGTACAATACAACAGATCTTTCAATGCTGTGTCTAGACACAGGCACAACTGAAGCAGGTATCATAGAATTTTTAATAATAATAATAATAATAATAATCTGTTTAATGTGCAGTCAGTATTTCCTCCTGCTGCTGCACGACCGCTGATTCTGAAACTGTGCCAAACAGCAAGGCTGTCCTTTGAATATAAACATTTATCTTCAAAATACAGAGAGAAATCTCTCTGAGACATGAAGCGCTTTAGAAAACTAAACTCTGCTCCCTGTAGTTACAGCTCAACCTCTCCAGTTTGTGTGTCAGTTCTGTCAACCCCTTGACCTTAATAACTGCTCTTGTGCTGCTCAAAGTATGAGGAGCCCATGCTCCTTTATTTGTTTGCCAATATTAAAAATTTCCTGAAGTCTGTACATGAATGAATGAATTGTTTACAGGCAGATTCTGAGGAGTTTAGTCTTTGTAAACAGCATCCAAAGAACCTTACAACATATTTGCTCAACTGGTATATTTTTATTTTGGATTTGCACAGGTAAATGCAGTGGTAGATGGAGTAAAACTGCCAGTAGAAGAATGTATGGGACCAGGGTATGCACAAACAAGATTCAAACTTGATACAACTTTATATGTGAGGTAAGTAATTTTATTATCTTTATTTTCATTTTTATTATCTCTTATTATGGCAGTTCTAGATTGTTTGTCCAAAGAGCAAGAACTGGGTGATATTTGACCTGTTATTTTGTATGCCTTGAACAATTGTGGTCTTTATTTACCTTATTGCATGAGCAATCAGGGTTGCAACCTAATTGTCTTACAGTGATTGGGATAATTTTCAACATCTGTGTTTGCCTTGTAAAATTTTGGTGTAAAATATGTCAAAGTGTATTTGTATGAGCGCTAATCAAAATTTATAATTTATGCTACTTTCCTATGAGGTGTATTTATTTCAAAGTCTTTAAATAATATTCCTGCCATTAGGAATTACAAAGGTAATGGACATCAGTATTATTTAAACTGTTGTATTTTCCTCTGCTGTGTCTCAGTGGGAATGTTGAGTGCCACACAAGAGCTATAATTGAGAAATCCCTTGCTCTCTCAGTGACTCTGATTGCTATTATGATTGGAATAATTTGCATTTTTATGAAGATACTATTCTGTCTTCAGGCATCCATGACTGTGCTTGATGTTTTGAAGATCATTTGAAAAGGCACATAGAAATTATTTGCTTTTAGTCAAATGGCTCTTCGCTTGCAAGCAAAAACAAATTATTTGGTTCAAAGGAAATAAAAAAAAAAAGACTCCTAGTTATCTGAATAAGGAGCTGTTGGTAAACAATATCTCCAGAAAATGATTCCCCCTCAAATGGCTGCAAAGAAAATTTACTAAAACCTCCTCTTGCAGACACACTGAGACCCTTGCAGCCTCACCAGGCAATAAAATGACTGCTAGGGTTAGAACTTCCTTGTCGCAGTAGGACACAAAATGAAGACACAGAGACCAGTTCCAGATCAGAAGGCTGAAGCTGAGGCTTTATTTACAATTCCCTTTCTCTCTTTATAGCATTTTTGCTAAAAGGGTGTTCATTGCTCAGTCAGGACTGATTCCTCTTCCCCTTTGGTAAACACCAGGTGAAGAAGAGTTTTGGGAAAAAAACTGAGAAGAGTCTGAAGTCCACAGAATGTTTTGAGAAACAGGGAAGGGTGTTTTTTGAGAAAGGAAAACTGTTGAAGGTTTTTCCTTGGGAAAGGAGCTTACAAGTTAGCAAGCTGAATTCCCCACAGCCAAAGCCAGGGATCCCCTAATACATGAGAAGCTGGACAGAGCAACGCAGACACAACCAATATGGTTCCATCAAGAGTTCTCTGTTTATTGTCTTGAAATGGCAGGTTAAATACAGTTTTAGATAGTTTACAGTTACAGGTGCTTTCTAATTGGTATTCAGATAGAAAAGAATGCAAATAATCCTAACCTTAATGCAGCTACCGTGAATTTACTATAACCATACTATGAAATGCTTAAACACACCTTAATCTAATTTATTACTTGCGACACAGGCTCATCTACTACTACACAGACCTAAATCTGAGGCCCAGCTTGGGATTGCTCAAACCTGATCCCAAATACCCAAATCCCAAAATACATCGTGCCCCTGTTCCCTAAGAAATTCTGCTACATACAGCAGTCGGTCACTGCACCTCTCTGTTCCCCCTCTAAGTGCCTCACAAAGAACTTGTGGGTTTTTCCACTTTGGAAGCCTGAGGCTCTGACCATGGTTCAAATGTAGGTTTGTTCTCTGGTTTAACAGAAGCAGTGAGTTAGTGGTACCGCCCTGGAACTGCCATTCTCTGCTCAGGAAAAACACTCTTCAAGAAGGCAGACAGAAATGATACAGCTGCGGCTTTGGTACCCCCTTCACCCCACTAAATTCCCAGTCAGAAATATTTTGTTTTGCACTTAGACTTTGTTGAAAAGAGTGATTAAACTTGAGAAGAGTTTTATCCTTGTCTAAGGTGCTCTCCATTTTTGCATACCCTGCAATCATATGTGCACATGCAGAGTAAATGCACGTGTCCATGGAAATTCCACACCTCTGACTAGTGGTAAATGTTATTTAGAAATTTTTTCAATTTCATAACAGAGGGAATTGAATACCTTGGAGCCTGCAGAGTAACAGAGCCAAAACAGCCAATGTAGGTCAGCTGGCACTTTAAAGTGTTGTCTTTAAAGCTGATATTAGAGACCTAAAAATCCCCAGGTGTTTTGTGTGATCTGTGAGTTTATGTACAACCCCAACAATTTCTGTTGGGCCTTTCTCTTTCTTTTCACAGAGGAAAAAATTAGGACCTCACCCACAAGGAAAGAACTCTTCTAATACACCCTCAGAACTTTCTTAATGAAATGTGTGTCCCAAGTGAATGTCTTGATACCGCTTTGCCCAAGTTAGCTCAAGTGTGTGGATTATAGAGGAATAGTTAATTTAACTGCAGTGTCCAAGTGCAGTGTACATTCTAAACCTTGACTTCAAACAAACTTACAAAGACTTATATCAGACTTACAAAAAACTTGCATAGCTGTGAATTGACAATATTCACTGCCTTTAACCCTTCTCACAGAGGAACCCCAAATCATAATTAACCAAAATTCATTTATGAATTTTAGGCACAAAGTGCACATTAAAGGCTCTAAGACAACTAATTTCTGAGCAACTATAACAAAGCACTTTGGTTCATCTACAGTGAAGTTTTCAGGCACATAATAGATTAAATGACACTTTTTTCCCCCCACTAATTTTATTACAGCATTGTTCTTCGTGCCCTGTATAATTAAAATTCTGTCATCATCTCCATTATGAACCTCCATTTTTGCTGGTTTATAACCTTGTCCATAATTTGCTCTGAAAGGGAGGCTGTGGTTTTGTCACTATCAGGGGTTCTTCTTGCACTGACTAAAAATAAACGCCAAGATTTTCAGAAGTGATTAATCAACTGCATCCTTCTGGTTTAAACTGGTGAAAGGGTTATGAATCTCCAAGGGTGAGCAGAAGAATCTGTTTTTTCTGCAAAACAAGCCTCACTGGGAACCCATTTTAAAATGTTGTTCCTGTCTGAGGAACAGAGTAATTTTGTTCCTTTTTTTGAAACTCAGGCCTCAGCAGAGTGGCAATATTTGGTGTCAGATGCTCACTGCAATATTCTGATAGAAAGGACCCTCTTCTTTCCAAACAGAATTTTCCATCATTGGCTTCTTGTCTTCTTGTATTTTAAAAGCAAGCACAGTGTCTGAGGGAAAATATATCAGGCGTAGCAGTTAATTTAAATGTGAAATACCAATATTTCATATTTCTTCTGCATATATAGATATACTGATTAAAGATTTCCCAAATGAATACTGACACAAACACATAGAAATGTTACAAAGATGCAGTCTGGCTATTTTATGATGGTTTCTTGCACAACTCCTGATTTTGTAATGGTGTATTGCAAAGCCTTGTAATGATTTGATAGAATTGCAATTGGTCCTTGTAGGCCTGTTCTTTACAATTTTCTTAGGCAATGAAGTATGAAACTATTATGCAAAGGACACAATCCACTGTCTCTCATGATCATGGCACAGCTATAAAATGTCCATTCTTTTGTAGACCATGACATTTTAAAATGCTTTTGGTTTTCTGTTTCCCTGTTTACCTCCCATGCCTCAATAACACTGAGTGGTGCCATTAGTTTAAATCACAGCTCCAAGTCCCCCCTTTTCTAATGGGAACTGGGTTGGATCAGAGACAACAGTATTCCTGTTTACAGACAGATGGACAGGGTCAGTCCAGCTTTACACCCTTTTTAAACCCATCCAGCTGCTTTACTGTCCTTCATCCTCAAATCAGAAGTTTTCCTGAAATCTGGGCCACAAATAATCACTGTGGCCATAACGATTTTCTGTGAAGCTGACAGAGAGGAAACAGTGAGAATTGTGAGGGAAAGGAGAAATGAGAGGAAGGGGACCTGTCCTGCTCCCCAGTCCCACCTGTCTTTGAGTGGAGGAAATTCAGATCTGGATGTGCTCACTGCACTGCCTGCTCCTGACATAATCTGCTGTGCTGCATGCCATGGAGAGCTGCAAGAAGGGCAAAAACACCAGGGAAAGAAGCACCAGTTAAGGAGAGTCATATTTAGAATAGAACTTTATGCTGTTAATTCAACTGAGCTCTTGAGAATGTGTCTGGGTCACCCAGTTTTGAGAAGTAGGGACGTGTGTGTTCAACATTTGGCAAGAGTTTTCCTGAATATATGGGGTTTTTTACAAGTTTTTTGAGTGTCTATGGCTTAAGAATTGCTTAAATGCCTTTTTTTTTGAATTGGCACTGTGTTGCTGTAGGACAAGAAATAAAGATAGTTTGACTCCAGTTTTGACAAAGAGAACATCAGAAAGGCTTTATTTACAATCTTTTTGCTTCTTAAAAATGTATTCATTGGTCAATAGGACTGGCACCTCTTTCCATTGGTTAAGTAATAGGAAACAACAGCTGGGGAAGATTGTTATGAGAAAAAAGCACTGTTTACCTAGAGATGTTATGAGAAAGTAGTTATTTTACAAAAGGATGTTTTGGGAAGAGAAAGCTGTTGGAAGTTTTCCCTTGGGAAAGGAGCTAGCAATGGTTAGCAAGCTGAAATTCTTTCAGGCTCAGAAATATCGAGCCCACAGCACTGGAATGAAAAAGCAGTCACAGAGAAACTGTGAATTAAAATAAAATATTTTTTTACTACCTTGTTGGGAGGAAGTCCTTGAGTTCCCAGTTCCATGCTGAGCTGGGATGTGCACTGTCCATCCTGTCTTGCCCCTGCACCATCACAACAGGGAAAAGGCTCACAGGGACATCATCCAAACAGCGGGGCAGTAGGACACTGCTCTGTGTGCCTAAAAGAGGGGTGGCAGCTTTGGAGAAAGGGAGCAGCACCTACAAAAGTGTCCAGATATGTGCAGAACTGATTAAGTTCATAAAATGTCTGCTAAATGATTCGTTAGTTTAAAAGATGCAAAACAATGGTATTACTCCGTCAGTTTCTGCTAACCTGGACATTTGAATGCCAGATTTTCATCTCCCAGCCTCCGATGTAAGGAACAGTTGTGCCTACTGCAATGATTCTTGAGATGGACATCAACTTATCTAACCCAAGAGAGGACCTCAGCACAGCTCTAAATGCAAATCCCCCTCTTCCTTGAAAGCCTGGCAAAATAAAGCACATTGCAATGGGTTTGAGGTTTGGTACATTTGGTCACCTGCCTCTGGCTGCCACTCCAAAAAGATCCTCAACATTGCAGGCATTGATTTAAGTCTGTGGCTGTTGCAGACAGCAGAAAGTCTCAGGCACATTTTTAGCAGAAACATAAAAACGCTGACATCTTTTTTCCTTTCCTGGCTGCTCCATATATTATGTTGCTAATAGATGCCTCTCTTGAATTCCAGACAGTAAAAATAATTACCACCATTCCTCTTTTGCCTCTCCCCCTTCCCTTTTGATGGCTCCAGAGTCTCTTTGAATGAGGGCTGGGCTGTGTAACCAGACCTGCATCAATCACAGCAGCCCCTGTGTCTGTGCAGGGGAGAGCAGCACATTCAGGTCTCCTACGCACAAGAGAGGATTAAGAACAGATTAGGCACATTGATTCTGCCATTCCCCCAGTGTGTGCTTCATCTAACTATTGCACTTGGCACGTTTGTGATTAAAGCCTGTGTAACAGATGAACATATTGTAAGCAGATAGAAAGAAAGCAGCTATTTAAATTGGTTTGAATCGCTTCTCTTGCTTGCAGAAAAAAACCCCATAAAAAACCCAAAGAACAACAAAAAATACCCCAAACCAAAAAAAGCCCAAAAACAACCAAACCTCCTCTCCAAACTAGATCTTTTATCTTGAATTCCAGAAGCAATCAGAAGTGTTCCTAAATATCATGTCTTCCCAAACAAGGAATTTGAAGGAAAGCGTCCTGTAAGCTCAAAGAAGACAAAATGAGAAAGGGAAATTATTCCTTCTGGGACTAAAATCTCAAATTTGGTGATCAAAGGCAGGTCTTTCACTGTTTTTATTCTGTAAGATTTTCAGTCTGTGGGAGTAGAGGGAGCTCAGTATCCCACAGGGTGTTCCAAATCGGTCAGGATTAGCCCTCTGGGTCTAGAAGAGTGATTGTAGTTCCTATTATTGCAGGAAGATGGTCTAGAATTACAAAATTTGAATTTTCTTTGTTGCCATTCCTACACTGAACAGACAATACTAATGTTTTCCTTCCGTGTACATCACCAGCTCGAAAATTTGTCCTTGGGTAGTGAGCTGGCCTAAATTCCAGATCCTAACAATACTGTGGATAATGGTAAAATTAAATTTTCATTTTACTGCGTCTCCTCCAATATAATCCTGACATTATCAGCAGCACGCCTCTGTGGCATGAAGGTTAACTGTATTCTGGCTCCATTTATGAGAGTGCAGCGAGGTGAGAGAAGCAAGGGCTAATTCTCCTCTGCTCAGCACTTGGGAGACTGCACCTGGTATGGGTTGGGTCTTCCCAGCCCAAGGAATTGGTGACCAAAGGGGACAAGTCCAGCAAGGGCCACTGCACTGATCAGCCTTGGAGAGGCTGAGCTGGAACAGAGACTGGACAGAGCCAGAGAATAAAGTAGAGATTTATTGAAAGGCCTTTAGGGTACACCTTGGGCAGGACAGGGCCTGGCCAGGGCTACACCCAAGGTGGTCACAAAATGGACACAAAATGGACCCAAAATGGTCACAAAGTCTCACACTTTGATAAGTTTTGGTCCATTTGCATCTTGGGGTTAATGTCAGCCTCACCTAATTTCAATGTGAATCAAACTTCAGGTTCCTTTGATTTGAGCAGCCAGGCCAGATGACCTCCAGATCAATTCCTACCCAAATTGTGTGTGAAGCTTTTGTTCTTGTTTACACTGTCAGTCACCCAAAATTGTGGCCATGTAGTTATTGCAATATGAAAGGAAAAAAGTCTTCATACTGTGGTCTAGGATTTTTTTCCAGTTATTTTTCTCCCTTTTTCCTACATCAGCCCTGACTTCATGGTCTCTCTACAAAGTGTTGAATGCACAAGGACAGTTAATCAGCAGAATATTTCCATTGGGTTTTCTTCAGGAAGAGAGTTACAGATTATTTTCATATTTCTCATTGTGTTGTTAGTATTCAAATTTAAGGTCATAGGGTCTTTAGTTGTTGGTTGAGAAGTTGTTTGGTTTTGGGTTTTATTTCTTTTGATTTTTTTTTTTTCCTGCCAAATGCTATCTTCTGACATTATAGCAAAATACCTGGAAAATTGCAATTCCATCGTTTCAGTTCTTTGATACCTCTTCAACATCATTGCCATTTTTTTTGCTTCAAGTGCCAGCTGTTAAATACACTTGCAAAGGGACTGTAAATTCTGTCTGTGGAAACCCCTTTCCACACAAAAATGCTAGACAGGTACTACAGAAATTTATTGTTCAGTGCAAATTATTAAAACCAGAAAGTTACTTTATTACTTTGACAGTTTTGCATTTGAAGTTGCTAGCACCCTGAAAAAAAAAATGCAACAGAGATTTAAAATGGAGTTACGTGGTAGAAAACTAAATTCTGAACCTGACCAGATGGGATATTTGGGAGGTAACCATTTTAAATCCCCCTTTCCCTGTTGTTTTATGAGCTTAATGGGCTGCAGAAGATAGCTGAAGTGATTGACAGGTGTATCAACATCAGAGAATATATCCACATCCTCCTCTATTACATCAATCCTACAGAATTAGCAATGGTAATTCAGCTTTTAATTGTGATACCTAGAAGGCTGTAGTAAAATACTTTAGTGAGTGCTGTGTCTATGAAAAATAGAAGAAAATGAAATTATTAAGATTGGTGTAAGCACTATGGACATTGTGTAAGCGTTAGGTTACAAAAAACCCAGGAAAGCAGCAGTGAATTTGAACAGCTACATTTAAATCTGGTTTTTAGCCTTTCACTTTAACAGATAAGGAAGTTCTAGGATGAAATAAAAATGAACCTTGTCTCCCCATCTGAACTGAGACTCAGAATGACAATAAAAAGCCCACATGAATTCATTAGGAAGGAGGCTGAGTAAAATTTCCTGACAAAATAGACACTCTTCACCTTGTATTTTTCTAATATATTCAATGAACAGTTGCAACTTAAAGATAAGCGTGGGCTTATCCCAAATTGTGTTTTTAATTGTTATCCTCCTCTTTTCACATACCTGAGTGCTCCTTTTTTATTGTCTCCCTACTGTGTTGATCACATAAACAGGAACTAAGAGATGAAGACTCCCACCTTCTCGAGCTCTATTGTGCCAAACAATTTCTTCATGAAAAAGGCATTTATACAGAAAAACATCTTGTTTTTCTTCACCTCAGCTCATAAAACCTGTGTGCACTTGGTTAATATGACCTTAGTGAAGTGAATAAGAGAGGAGAGTGGTGGGGACGAGGACTAGGAGGAAATAGCAGGAAATGTAGCTGAGGACTGCAGCTTTGTGTGAAGCCTCCAGGTTCTCTTTCATATTTTATTCCATTTATGAAATGCTCAGCCCCTCTATTAAAATTCTTATGTGCACCACAGCACTAAAATGGCTGTGGTACTTTGAAGTTTGACTTAATTAATATGACGATAATTTGCTTCCAAGCAAATACCAGCATTGACAGCTAAAGCTACCATGGAGAGCCATATCTGGGAGATGCTCAGAGACATCTTTTTTGTTCCTCTTTTAATCCTTCTAAAAAGAATCTTCTGTTCACCCCCAAATTACAGGCTTCAGAAAGCAAAATTGCTTAATTTCTTGATGGCTAATCTCCTTCCTGGGCTTTCAAACCATAATAAGGCTTTATTTATAAATTATCATATCTTGTATGGATGGGAAGAGCAGAAAAAGAGCCTCATGTGCCCTTCTGTGCCTTCTGCAGCACACCCAATCAAGACACCATTGTTTGCACATTCCTCCTTATAAAATCCTATCTTACAGCTCTAATGTAAATGACCAGCACTAAAAAAAGACCAAAAAACAAACTAAAAAGAACAAAAAAAAAAAAAAAAAAATCACCAAAAAAACCCCAAAAAAACCCCAAAGAAAACAACCACAAAAAAATAATTTAGGAAACTTTGAAATTACGCTGATTGAGCTGCCAAGCTTACTTATTATATTGTTTTGGCAATTTTTCTTTTTTTTTTTAATTTAAAGAGTCCTGTGAGGCAGCACCTCCTGGGGAGAAGGCAGGATGGGATGCTGCTGGCTGGAGAGAACACAGCTCTGTGCTGAGGGCTGGACCACCTCCACAGCACAGAAAAGCAGCTGTGACTCAGCCCCAGCTCCTTCCTTGCTACTTTTAGCTCAGGGGAAGAGTGTAAATTAGTTCCTCTCATTGTCCTTCCTGGAGCTGATTTTTTGTCCCTTTTGGTGAGCAGCCTGGGATGGCAGTTTATTTATTGCTGCCATAAACGAGTGCTTCTCAGCTGACAAAAAAATACTCCTTCACTGAACACAAAGTAAGCCCATTTCTAATGTAGGGTTCCATGAAAAGTAATTTTTTAAAAGGACTGGTATTTAATTTCCCTTGGCTTTTTTACTAATAACGCCATTTGATTGAGTAAATAGACTCCTTCAGATTTTTCATTGAAACAGAAGAAAGTTTCCTTCTACGGCGTGTATTTAATAACTGCTCTGCCCCCTTAAGATGTCATTTAGTGTCATTTACAGTCTGCTGCTCAAATCCCCTGGAAACAGCAGAGCAGGGGTTGGATATTTACTTTTCACTGGTTTTAAATAAAGCCTTGTTTAATCCCTAAGTGAAAGACTCAGCCTTCTCCTTGAGGAAAAGGAGCTGATAATAACTGTGAATGTGTAACTTGTGTGTCACTTCAAAAGATCTTCACCACTCGCCTTGGCACCCTCGCCATCTCCCTTGCTGTAGGTGTGTAACGGGTGTGGAAAAGCATTTGCCAGCCAGCCAGACTGCTGCATGATTTGACTGCAAGCAATCCAAAGCAAAGATATTTAATTTTTGTGGCAGCAGACAGCCACCACCACAGAGCAGCAGCTCTTTAATGTTTTGAGCTGAGTCTCACACCCCGGGAAGATCAGAACACAGAACGCGGTCGGGGGCCCAGATCGATTGAGCACGTTTTATCTGGGAGAGGTGTCACAGAGCCTCTCCTTTCCCAGCCTAACAGAGCACTTGGCAACCTTTCAGTGGCATAAAGGGATCTTTTGAAACCCACAGAAGCTCCCAACATCTTTGATTTAAAGGAATCGTGTTATAAAAGAGAATAGGGAGCACATGGCTTCGTAATATTTTCCCTCTGATTCCTCTTACCCCAAAACAATTCCATCTGCAAATACATTTTGATAACTAACACATTTTCATATTACCTCAAGCAGAGGGGAACCAGCGTTCTTTATGACCTTGGGTTTGCTTTTTGGCACTTGCATTACTGAGGAAATGCTCATTAGAACTCCAGTCAACTCATCCCACTCTTCCCCAGCCCAAAGTCATTAAACTTTAACACAGAGGCACATTTCCCAGAAACAGTATTATGACCAAATATCCAATTTAAATTGAAAATAGAAGAGCTGGATTCAAAAATTCATGTAAAAGAAGCCTCAGCATAAAACGATAGCCAATAAGAAAAGTATTTTACTAAAATTAGCCAAGACCCTGCATGCATTCGTGTTCAGTGGCTGATTTTACAAGTACCAAAATGCTCACAAAAAGGGAGCCATATCCACAATGCAAAATAGCCCTGTCCCATGGAGACTGAGGAAAAGCAGGAGGATTTGTTTGTGTGTGTGGGCCCAAAATCATCATTTGGGGACAGCTCCAGCTGGCTTCAAAGTGTTTCACATCCAAGCAGTGGAAGGCATGCCTATATTTATTGCATTATTTATTTTTATATAGTTGTGTCCTGGAGTGCTCTGCAGAGTGGCTATAAAGAGTAAATTAATAGAGTTAAAAAAATAATATTAGTGGAAGGAAGAGAAATAAGAACTGTGGACAGGGGAGAAGCAAGGATATGTTTAGGAATGGGTTAGGGAGTCAATGAGGTGGAAAGGAAGAGGGAGGCTTTTTCCAGCCAGTACATGTCAGGAAGGAATGGATTAACAGCAGTAAGAGATCTTATGTGGCAAAGCAGACAAAATGATCCATAAAATACAGAATAAAAGGGAGGATACAGACAGAGAGAGAAACAGGAGAATCACCTCAGAGGAGCTTGGAAACAAAAGGTTAGAACTGAGTGGGGTTTGGTATTTCTCTTAAAATAACTGCTCTTTAAAAGTCCCTTCTTTAAACAGGCCAAGGCCACAGCCTGATCTAATTTTTGCTTCTTCTCATGTGTAATTTCCACTGAAACTCATGGAATTCCATGCTTACAAAATATTGAAAATGGATCTGAAACCTCTGTGAAGACACTAGAAATATTTTAGATTTATAAAACTGAGACTGCCATTATCTGCTCACTGGTTTCTCAAGGAACAGGAAAGAAAACATCTAAAAACTTCATTGATATTCTAAAAGAAACGAGCACAAAAGGCAAAAGCAAAGAAATCTCTTTTAAGTAATTTCTTTCATTGCATTGTGTTCATTCCTGAAGCCTCCATTATCTGTCAATTCAGATGATTTTTGGAAGCATTTTTACAATAAAATAACATCAAATAGAAACCCCAGTGCCTGTATTACTAAGCAAATGATTCAGGGACAGGCTAAAAGCAAACTCTTCCCAAGTTTTTCTTTAAAGTACCTTTAGGTTTGGTTTTACCTTTAAGGCTGCCTTAGGAGGGGGGTGAAGCCTGGGTGAGAGGAGGAATTTGGGTGCTGAGCACTGGGGTGCTCCTGTCACTCTCACAAACTTGGCAGCAAATTGTCAGGTCAGTTCAGGCTTTGCATCAACCTCCTTGCCTCAAAATAAAATATGGAACTTGATAACCCAGCCAGTTCCTCCCATCAGTGCAAATATAACCTTTAAACCCACCTATTAACTGTGTGGCAACACGCTTTACAATTTCCTTCTAAGCATTATAATTAAAAAGATTCAGCCCTTGTTTAATCTGGCATAACACATTCAGCAAAGCACAACAGCATAGGCACATCTGGGTATTTGCATACCAAAAAAGTCTAAAAATACTTGTGTAAAAGACAAAAGGTAGCTTTTGAGTACATGACCCACTCCTAGCTTCAATTACACGTTTCAGCACAGGGTATTATGGTCTTGTTTTTAGCTACATGTGTGTGACTCCCTAATTACAAAGCAATGCTTTTAAACAAATGGCCTGATTCTGGCACTCACAAAGGGCCACGTGAGGATTACCTCTGCTAAACAGAATGGAACTCAGCTGGTGCAAAAGCTTCTTGGAATAAGAATCTTGACTTTATTTTATCTCTGTCTGGAAGAAAGATATGGTAAAATCCAGGCTGGCAATCTCAAATTAGCTTTTGAGATATAGACCATTAATTTAATGATTAAAATATAATTCTTGACTGCAGGGAGCATATGATGATGGTGTAGTTAGGCCTCTCAGTCTGGTACATGGAATGTCTAACAAATGGGGTTTTTCAGTAAAAACAGGATGATACCATAAATTTGCACAATCAGATGTCTGCAGAACTAAGTAGGGTGTGTGTTAAATGATTTATTAGTTTAAAGGATAAAAAAAAAAAAAATTAAAAGATATTGCAAAACAATGATATTACTCTGTCAGTGCCTGCTAACCTGGATGTATGAGTGCCAGGTTTTCATCTCCCAGCCTTTGATGTAAGTTTGTGTCTATTGCAATGATTCTTGAGATGGACATCTACTAATCTAACCCAAGAGAGGACCTCAGCACAGCTCTAAATGCAAATCCGCCTTTTCCTTGAGAGCCTGGCAACATAAAGCACATTGCAAATATTTAAATAAAGAGTTGGGGGTGGTTTTTTTCCCATGTGTTTTATATTTTCACTTCCCTCTGTAAGGTATCCACTTTTGACTGCGGCGTATCTGAGGTTCCTTTATTATTTATGAATATCAGTGAGCTGAGAGCCTCTCTGGGGAGGGAGGGGGAGAATCAATAGCCCAACATTTGAAGCACATCTTTCACATTGGAGATTGCAGCGGATGACTCACAGCGGGTGAAGCGCGCTGTTAATGTCTGGCAGCCAAGAGCATTTTTTATTACCTGAGCTCTCATGAGGGTGTGGGAGGGAGCATTGTGCACCTCAGAACATGTATCCAGCCCTCAGACCATGATTCTTCCTTGATGAGGACTAAAACATGGATGCTTATGTGATCCCAGGGCTGCTCCAGTTCTGCTGCAAGAGGTTTATGGCACATGAAAATATAAAAACTCTCCCAGGGACATCAAGATCCTTCCAGTTTACCTGGCTGTCATTTCTGAAGCATTGCTGGGCTTATTAGTTTGATTATCACCCTAAATAGGCTGTGTTAAAGATCTATTTTGATGTTATTTGGAGATTTTAGGATAAAAAGCATGGGCCTGCTGTAAGGCAGCGTGAATCCTATGTTGGCGTTAACGTCAACGGACCTCAGGACATAAAAATATCATTCTTACTTACTTTTTCTTTTTATTAAGGGGCTTTATAGAGAAAAACGCTCTGGCTTCTGCTTAATTTTGAGTACATATAACTCTTTATATCTTCTGTTGCATGATTTGGTGAGCTGCTGGGGCTGTGTTGGAAAGAGATGGTTTGAAGTAGCTCCCTGTACACAAGCATGCATTTGTGCATATTTTAATGGACTTACAGATCAAGCACTACTTTTTGAGCTTCTTATGAATTTCCTCAGTACCAGGATTATGAAAGCGTTGACTCTTGAGATTATTGGCAGGGAAAGGGAGATGAAGGTCAAAAATCATTTTAAGAGATTTAAATATAAATGTCCAGAGAGGTGTATATTATTTATCATTGAAAAGAAGTAAAAACAGGTTTCATTTTAAAGAAGAAATAAAGTTATAATGGGTATTATTTGCAGTAGAGCTTATTCTTAATAACAGAAAAGAAAATGGCATTTTGATGATTTAGCTTTATTTTTTTTCCCCATGATGGCTGTGATCAATGAAGCTGGTTTTTAAATAAGATATGCTTAATAAAAGCTTCTTGTCAACAAAGAGCTGATGTTCATGGCATTGGTGTAATTGTTTTTCTAGATGATCAAAACTTTCTGACTGATGAAAAGTGTTTACAAGGTTTCAGTAGGAACTCAGGTATGGAGTTTTTCAAAGTGCAGACAGATTGAAATGCTGAATATGTAATGAAATAAGTTGTGGTTAAGTTGTGTTCTTAATGGCTGTTCAACTTTAAAAATTAACATTTAGTTAATCCAGTGTTTTAATAGAGTATGTATTAGTGAAGACAAGTGAATATGAGGTTTCCACACTGAAAGTGGTACATAGCATTATTACATTGCCAATATCTCTAATTAAAATACCGGATTATTTAGCAGTCACTGGAAAATAAGTATATTCTTATCTCTGCACGGTAAATCTCATGATACCTCTCCAACAGACAGGAAAATTAATGCAAGTATTTGTAATGTTTCCAGAGAAAATCAGAGGCAGAGCTCTCAACAGCTACCAGAAATATTTCCATAATATATTTCCGTATATTCTAACAGGAATGCAACAATATCTTCCCAGTTTACATCCATAGTTAAAACATGTAAGCAAGAATAGAACCAATTTTCCAAAAAATGTCAGTCATAGCTGAGCAAAAAATTGTTTTCTGATTTAAATAGCTGTGCTCATGCACTACCACAGGGCATTCTTTACACCGAGTGCCCATGAAATTGTCAAATGTTTTGAGTAACTTCTTTGAACATAAATCCTCTGTCACCACCCTAACTGGCTGCAGTTGTACCTCAAGCTAATAGCACCACAAATGGACTGAATGAAAAATATATTAAAGACCATTATAAAGTCCAACTTTTAATTTAGTTTCTTTGGATGACTCACGATGATTTGAAGTCCTTAAGTCAAAAGTGGATAGCATTCTAAAAGACATTATAGCTGGGCAATTATGAGCACAAAGTAAGAACTCCTGGGTGATGTTCTTTGGCCTGTGGGAGGCACGAAGTTGGAGTAGATGATGGTAATTGCTCCTTCAGCTGCCACATCTATGAATCTAAAGTACCTTTTCCCCAGTCCTGAGGGGAAGGAAGAATAGATGGTCATCAAGGAAGAGTGGTTTCTGTTAATGCAGCCTTCTAGCTACCGTTCCTGACAGCAGCTCACTGTACAGAGATCAGCGTTCTGCTCCTTCCCATCCAGCATGGAAGTGATTAAAAACTTTTAGAATTACTTGTATAAGGTGATATTCAAGACATTGACTTTAGCTAAATGATACTTAGGCTGGGTTACACCCCAATATCACTCAATCTTTCCCTTTTACAACTCATCCTGAAAGTCATTTTTGCTATAGGATGCAGGTTTATAGTGCTGGTGATTTATTCAAAGGAGCTCATTCTCAGTCCCTTGGGGCTGTCTTCAAGCATATTTCCCTAACCAATTTCATGTTTAGTGTTTTTCATTCCATTTCAAATCTTTCTCCCTCTTTACATCTCTTATCAGGAAAGGATCAAATTTTCTCACCTTGAAACAAGCTTGTCCCACTCTTTGGAGCAATCATGGGAGATAGAAATGCATCATTTAGATATTCTTACAGGTAATCAGGAAGGTAATTGCCAGATCAGCTGCCACTGCGGATTTCTCTTCAAATCTTTATTCAAAAGAGAAGGGACTCCCTGACCTCTGCAAAATTAATAATGTCCAAAATCCACTTAGAAACTCCTCAGTCTTCATGGAGGGGTTTCTCAGATTTCAACCTTTCTAGAAAAACAGATAATATTCAATTTCCTTCCTCCCACTCATTCTTAAATCTTGGGAGATGAATGTGAAAGCATCTTGAATTCCATTTCAGTCCTATCTGAATTTCTGCCTCTGGTTTCTGCACTGCAGTGCACTTCTTAACCTTCGCTTCTTGAATTTCTCACTTTACTGTGGATCAAGTACCCCCCCAAAAATGTGCCATTTAAGAGCATCATTAATGCTCTTAATTAATGCCATCAGGAGCATAAGGTGATGGAGCTGTGGCTGTTGCAGCCACATGAAGTTCTAGACAGCATAGACAGTATCCCTGCTGTAGAGCTTCACTGCCAGGGAATTCATCTTTTAGGAAACTTGAATATAGTGGTGGGGTGTGTAGCCACATTTCTAACTCTTGCATGTGAGTATAACTTTTATTTGAGGATATTTCACTTTTCATTATAAATATATCCATCCTGGCTTAATTTCTTCCGTTCCTCTTCTGTGTCCCTTACTCAAAACGTTCTGTGGGAAATTCTGTACAATCCCCTGTTTCTCTCTGCTCCATTTTCTCTTCCTCCCAGCATCCCACAATGAGTTCCAAATCCCTTTAGGCAGTAATTTCTTTTCATTTCCTGCTCTTCTGGAGAGAGTTTCATCCCTTGGGCCACCTTGGTGGGTTCCTCCCTGGGATAATCATTCAGCTCAGGGCGTGGCTGTGTGGCTCAGGCAGGTGTGCTCCCTTCCCCAGCTCCCTTGGCTTTCTGGTCAGTTCCAGCACCTCTGCAGCACCTTGGTGTTTAATATGATTAAAATCTGTATTTGGATAATCCAGCATCAAGCAATTTTAATTTAGTGTTCCAGGCAAAGCTTTGGTGGGGAGGATGGGGATGTGGCATGAGCAATGATAATGAAGGAGGAGGGGAATAAGCAGTGGGAGAGGTTTGTTCTGTAGGTGGGAAGGAGTGTTGATGTTTTTTCTCATCCTGCAACAACAGGAACTGAGGAAACTGCCAAGAGGCACCTAATGCCCCGTTCTGGCAGCCCAAGCAGAAAGACAAGAGGATCACAGCTTGATTCCTTGCTTTTGGCAGCTCAGAAATGATAAATGAAACAGAAGTGCTCTGGAAAACAGCAAAGGCAGAATTAAGCAGCATTTACCCATGGCAGAGAGGGGAGGTGTGCACTTGTAGGCTTACAGAACTTTGCACACTGCATTTCTTTATTAACCCTTCGCTCCTGCTGGAAAGTTTAAATTGCTTTTATTCTGCTTGGGTGCCACGGTGAGGAGAGAGCTTTATTTTGTAAGTGACTCAAGTGGGTTTGAACAACTGCTCAGTTAATAGTTTGGAAACACGCTGGCAGGTTGTGAACTGTTTATTGTTTTTTCTCTTTTGGTGATGCACAAATAGCTTGAACTCTTTGGGGAGGTATGATAAACCCACCAGCTGTGCATGCAAAATACTGGAGTATTTTTCTTGGTCTTTGCCTTGCTCCTTCAGCTGGGGAGATAAGAAAAATCTCTTTTTCCAGGAGATAAGTGAAGGGATGCAGATGGGTGAGTGCCCAGCTGACAAGTGAAATTCAGTGGAGGATGTGCTCTGCTGGTGGCTGAGGAAATGGCTGTGGCAGATTTCCTCCTCAGTGATTTGTGGCTGCCCTCCACAAATCCTGGCCAGCAGAGCAGCACCAGCACTCCTTGCTGCAGAGTAAGGGAAGTCAAACTTTGCCTTTAGCTGGCAAGGAAAGCTGCTTAAAAATAACCCTGCTGGTTTTACACTGCAAGAGCTGAGGAGCATCCCCTGACCCAGCTGAATGTGCTGGGGACAATTTTGGAGCTTTTCAGATCATCTGACACACCACAGGCCAGTGGAAGGCAAACACTCTTCCTCCTGATTTGTCTGACCTGCAGATAACAGCATCCCTGAACTTTTCTCTGCTTGAAGATTAATAAGATTTACACCCTGTTTTATGTGGTATGACTGGCAGTATTTAACAATCTTAGAGTAAATAATGTAATTCATTTATCCAAAAAATATCATTTATTGCTCTGCAAAACTAGAAACAAATCAACCTAACTACAGAAGATAAAAATAAAGTTATTTAGGACATTTTTTGTTTGTAATCTAAATATAGATTTGCCACTGTAATCTAAATATAGATATAGATTTCTATATTTGAAAATAATCTATATTTAGATTACAATGCCACTTTTTAGACAATTGCCACTTTTTCTTAGCTACTTCATTATCCTAGATATCTTGGAAGAAAAAAATAAAAACCCAGCATAGTTTCACCTTTTTCTGCCCTGCCAGTAGTGAAATGGCAGCCTCCCAACAACTGTCAATTTGCAAACAAAGGTGAACAAGCAGTCCTTTAGCTGCCAGGCAGCTGATTCAGGGTGCTAAGTAAGCTTGGAGAGATCCTCAAGTGTCAGGCTGCCTGTGACAGCCTCATCTGGAGATGGAGGCAGGCAGCAGCACTAGAGACAGCAAAAAGCCTCTCAGGTTTACACCTGGTTTTTAGGGGGCTCTATTTCCTGCAGCATTCCCCATAAGAATTTTATTAAGCAGTAAACTTGTCAGGGCCATCTAGGGCAGAGAAATCAGCATCTCTCCAAGGACACCACAGCATGGGAAGCTGGCTTTCTCCTATTTCTGACCTTTCTCTGGGGTTATTTTAGTCTCAGTATCACCCAGTTTCAGACTAGTGTGATTTCTCTCCATATCACCCAAGTCATAGTCCAGGTGTTGGGGTTTGTCACAATCTGTACAGTTGAGACATTCATATTTCTTCATTGGCACCTTGCTCAGCTTGAACCTGCAGTGACAGCCTCAATCTCCTGGTGAGCCAAATAAGGCACTGAAATTCAGCTGCTTTGCATGTTTGGCTGCAGGAGGTTCCCCAGTGCTGCACAGGGAAACCACACTCACACATCAGTAACCAAAAACTGCAGCTGGAGCCCTTGGGCAGCCCTGCAGCCAGAGCCAAATGACACCAGCTGTAGCTGTAGATGTTTTGGTTTCTGAAATTCTTTTCCCAGGTGATTTTTTGTAAACAGAAATGTTTTTGTAGCTGTACCTGTGTTATTCATTCTTTCTCACAGGAGGGGCTTCTTCTTGATGTCCCTCTGGTTTGACCAATGTGTTTGAAGAGGTTTGCCTTTGTTTCACCAATCAAACTGGTCTGTGTAAAATGGTATAAAAGGGGGACACATCCCAAAATAGAGGAATCATTTTTAGCCTTCTGAATCTCAGAGTCTGTGTTGTTGTGGTGTAAAACAGCATCATCCAGTCACTCTGGGGGAACACATGTGCCCACAGGGATCAGTGGGGCCACAGCCCCTTCTCACAGGGAATATTCCTTGAGAAAATATTTCACAGAAAGCTTTTCTTGGTAGGACATCAAAAGTGACAAACTCGTGAACATTGCAATAAAAATCCCAGGATCTCTTGTAAATTCTCTCCTCAGGGAATCAAATTCTGGTTTTATCTCCTTTTTTTTTTTCTCCTTAGGATGTGTCCTCACTTTTCTCACTTATGCAAAAGGAGCAATGTCCATAGCACTGACACACAGTTGCAGTAAATTATTATTGATTTTATCAAATCACTCAGCTGCATTTCAGTGCCCAAGCAGCTATGGGGCCATTTATTGCTTCCTATTGTGCATTCTGCATTGATGAGCACTGTGTGCTCCAAAGGGTGAGTTGGGGAAGAAAATAACTCCTGAAAATACAGTCAGTTTGTTAATTGATAAAATGCATTCCTTCTTGGCAATTGGTTCCTTCCTCTCTCCACACCCCAATCTCAGATGTTACTGAAAGGCTCCTCAAACAAGGAGGGAGGGGGAAAATAGTTATGAAAATGATAGAAAGAGAAAAATGATGTTTTAAGGTATTATGGAACAGCTTAGTTCATTTATTCCTCTCTAATATATATCTCCAAACTATCAGCATATTCTTCCTAATTTATAGCCTGATCTAAAGTGATCTTTCAGCTTTTCTCTTCGTGCATTAAAAGGAACGTTATGTGTGTTTGTGAGTTCAGTGTAGTACGTGGGTTGCACTTATGCACTCAGGAGTGATTTAATTCCAATAATCTGAAATGACAAGTACTGTATGGGTTTTCTCTTGGCACTAATAGGATTAAATCAGAAGTGAGATATTTACTGACAGAGAGGCTGGAATTAAGGATCATAAAAAAAACCCAAACTAACGTTTGAAATGGTTCTTAAATTGATAGAAAGCTAAAAAAAAAAAAAAAAAAAGAAAAAGAAAAAAAAGGCAAGGAAAAATATTCAAGCAATGGGAATAAAGGAAATGTACTGTTCATTACAAGAACCAAGGGTATGAAGAGGTGAAATAAAAATGGCAATGGACAGTTTTACAACATCTGTTAGCAGAGGAGAGAAATGCTCCAGAGATTAGAAAGAGGCCACAGCAGTTCTGAGATGCAAGGAAGAGAAGCAGCAAACACAGGAGAAGGTTAGTGATCTATTAGTTTAACTTCACTTTTGGGATAAGCTTGGTAACTCTTCTTAAAGATCAAGCATAACACCAAGAAAAGCACAGAAGTTCTTCAGGTTTCTTTCTATTTCTTTCTCCTCTGTATTTGAGTTTTTCAGCTAAAATCTTCTATTAAAACATTGAAACTCAGATTCTTTTCCAATCCCTTCGTAGCAGGGAAATTTGTATAGAGTTAAAGAGGGGAAATGATAATTGAGACCATTACCAAGGTGAAAATTTGTAAATAAAGAATCAATGTTATTTCACTGAGGAAAGCAAACTGAAGGCCAAAGAGAACCAGTGCCTCCTAAATATGAAGTGACTTCATGCTACTGAATATTAAAGTTATGGAAGGGGCTGTCCTTTCATTTATAGGCAGGAGCTGAAAGCATGGCATTCAGGTGAACAGGGTCCACAGGAGCCAGTAAGGAATGGGTGAATTAGAAAATGTACCCTTATGTACAAGAAAAAATGAATAAATTCCTCATCTAACATGGCTGCAACAAAAGTCTTGGGAAATAGAATTTTTCTTTTAGGGAGGGACAAGAGGTAGGATAAAGATACATGAGATTCAGTAGAGAAAAATGCAGGAAATTCACCTTGGTGGGGAAGGATGTTGTTTGAACGAGGGAATTTAAGTCCTTAATGTTGGAAGATTGCTTTTCAAGGTCTGGTGTTTGCACAAATTTGGCACTTTCAAGATAAGACAATAAATGCTGCAGCATCCTGTGACTGCTTTACAGGTTTTGAGATGTTCAGTCTGTGCTCCCTCTGTACCATTTCTACTCTGGCAGCTGAACAAATCCTATTCACCAGTACAAAAAGGAAAAGTTTGAAACCAAGTTGTGAGATTGTGCAGGTTTTTACTCTGTTCTAAAAGGAGCTTTATTGGTTTAGCAATATCATGGAAGAACATGATTCAATGGTTTCAATGATTTAGGTTTTGCATAATTCTTTTACTCCATAGACCACAACTAAGACTTCAGTTTATATGAGGTCAGACAGAAGGGGGTTGGCTGTCATTTATAATTTTTCAGCAAGCTGTAATCCTTGTTAAATGTTCATTTTCCATAGAAATTCTACATTAAAAAAAAAAAAAAAAAAAAAAAAAAAAAAAAAAAAAAAAACCAACAAGCCACCAAACAAAAAAAACCAAAAAAACCAAAAAAACACCCAAAAAACCAAACAATTTACTCCTAAGCATTCTTTAGGAAAATAAGAATATTACCTCTAAGATTTTGATCCACCCCATGGAATTTTGGTTTTCTGCTATAGGCTTTTATTATCTATTTCAAGAAAACATCTCTTCAAATTAAGTTATTTAATTAACAATTGCATAAAACTGTTGCACAGGTAGTTCTTTTGTCTTCCTCCTGTTAGATTGATACTACACAATGTGAAACATCTAAACTAAAACTTTACCATGCTGTAGAGTTTGAAAACATAAATATTTTCTTGTCCTCACAAAAAATCTAAAGTGGGGATTGAATGAGCTTATATAGCAATAGGATAATTCCTTCCTTCATACAGAGACACTACAGAGGATGAAAGAGATGTAAAAGACAGACAGACACACAGATGCAGATTAAATTTGGAGCATGATCCATTGATCTTTTATGTTGGAACATTTAATATCCTGTCCTTTGGTTCAGATGTGGCATCTGACAGCAGACATGACGCAAATCCCTGGTAATGAAAGGAAAACGCTCCAGCTGTGTTGTTTGTTGTGAGTTATTGCATCCCATTTGTTGCACCTCACCTCTTCCTAGCTCAGCAAATTCATGGTCCAGCTGCTAAACAGAAATAAAGTTCAAATAAATAAATAAAATTAAAATTTTATTTAATTTTAAATAAATTAAAATTTATTATTGGGTTCAAAAGCAGTTCTGGATAATCTTGGAAGTGGCATTGTCTCATCTCTTAGTTGTTCTAGAGTTGTTCCAACAGCAAATGAGATAAAACTCTTGTGGGTATTGAAGGGGTGGCTGCCTGAGAATTCCCTCCAGACCTACAGGTCTCTAAGGCAGGTCAATTTTCTGTCACTGTAGAAAGATAAATTAGTATATTAATATAGAAAATATCAGCTTAAAAGCTCCTTTTGCTGCATTTCAATGCCAAGCAGGATAAGAGATTCCCTCCCCTGAGTCTCCTTGTATTTCATACCTTGTAACCCAAAATTCTCATTAAAGTCTATGAAACCAGAAGGTGAGCACTCAGAGCTGGACAGCAGGACTTGATTCAGCCTCGTGACACATAAATTAAAGATTATTGCACCAAAATTATTGAGTTTTGTAGCAAAACACTTTTTTTAACACTTAGTGGAAAAAGGTGAAATTTTTTTCAAGTTCCCAGAATGTTAATACTTTGGAATCTATTCTTGGATGACCTGAGGATTATCCTGCAATTTTGTCAGGACAACACTGCTTTTCATGTCCACTATGAGAGCTGAACTTCACCTGCAATGGGGGATTCTGTGTTAGTAAGGAAAGATTTCTGACTCTTAGGGCTGGAATAGGAGATGGAATCTCCACCAGAGGAGCAGCAGGGGCCTGACTGTGACCTGGAGGACGTTTCAAGGCCAATGTCAGAGTCATTTCTGCAGATCTCTATTGCTGCCACAAACTCTTGAGCACTAATTTACTTTCGCCCTCATCATGCCTGCCCCAAACATTCATGTTAATTCCCTCATGAGAGACATTGCTGAGTAAGAAATTCAAACTTCAAGTGGCACTGATATTTGTGGGTTTCTTTTCCTCTTTTTTCCCTGTTAGAGCCAGGATTGGGACACAGGAGATGCAGATTTCATGTTCAGACTCCGTGTTTATTAGTTTTTATCTATAGTGTGGGAATTGTTGGTATCGTACAAGAGTGGTGTACACCATGTTATGATTTAGAATCCCAACAAAGTATAAAACCATTAAATTTTTAGTTGCAGAAGAAGAAAATAGCCCCCATCTTCCTGCTCTTAGGGAAGAATGTAGAAGAGAATTTTTGAGAGAATCAAAAGAGGTTCAAATCTGTGGAGTTGAATGCAAACCAAACAATTTAGTGCCAGATCTTTGGCTGATTCCAGAACAAATTTGGGAAAAAAACCAAGAAAGGAATGTGCTAAGAGATTTTTTTGGAAATTAGGAACAAAAAAGGAAAGTGCCTCAAATCAAAAAATAACCAAAGGAAAAGCATGATGGTAAATCAGGTCGAATATCATGCTTTTGCTTGAGGGTCAGTGCCTGCTAGAACAGAAAGCCCGAAATTCTCAGCCTCCAGGGTTCCAACAGATATCCCTTGATTATTCCCTGCCACGGGCTCTGCAGGTCCTGTTCTGACCCAGCCCTTCTCAGGGCTGTGCTGCACATCCCAGCCTCTCCTGCACTGAAGGCAGAGGAGTCACCTCACTCCTTGAGCAGGGCAGAACCTGCCAGGGCAGATTTCTACAGCACTGACACCTTTTGTGCCAGTGGAAGGTGACCTTGTCTGTTGATTGTTCACATTTTGATGGGTTACGACCTTCGAGCTGGCAGGCAAAATATCTTTTGCTGCTGAACTCAGTAAGGGGCTCAGTAAAAGTGACAGAGCCCACCCCCCAAAAAATCAGGATGAAAGGCAGATATTCTAAATTAGTGCCCACATGAACAGTGGAAACCATCTATGTGTTTAAGGAACCTAAATAGGATGTTTAGAACCCCAAAATGTTAAGGTTTCTCAGGTTTTATTGGAGTATCTGAAAATTATGGGTTCCCAGAATTTTATGTAAGAAAAACTCTTTGTTTAGAACCCATTGTAGCTATGTTAGACTCCTTTACATATGAAGTGCTAGTAAATTTAGTAAAACTAATTTTAACCACATGACTTTGAGTATTTCAATCAAAATATAATTAAAAATCATTCCACTTGCACACTTTCTGCTGAAGGGCTTTATTTTTGATAACCAGAGCATAAGAAGAACTTTCATTTTGTGCAGTCTTCCCCTTTCAGCAGTGATCTGATTAAGAACTTTTGTCTTTATGATGAGAATAGAATTTAATAATTTTTTTAATATATCCATCATTGAAATACAAATGAATTCTATTGAATTTATGTTGTGTGGTTAACAAAGAGCAACTCATCAAGCTTTTTTGCTTATAATTATTTCATTAAAAGGACAGTTATTTGTTCAACCTCAAACTATTATTTCTCTCCTTTTCATTTTCCATTTTGTTCCATATATTTAAAAAAATCCAGAAAAAAAGAGCCTGTGAAAAGAAAGGTCAAAGTGTGAATTTACTTCTGTTTAAGAGCTGTGGTATTGATTTTATTTCGTGTGTGAGTCTAGGTGGCTTTGTTCTTTACCTGCACAAGATTATGTTATTGGGTTGAGCTTCCTAGGTAACTGTGTCTAGTTAAAAGGAAAAAAAAAAGCTTCTTCCTGGAAAATGTCAGTGCTAACAAAATGTTCTGCAATGATTCAACCTAAATGGAAATGATTCATGATATCAAAATGGCACAGGACACTTTCTGAGTGAATCAAAACAAGTGCATGCTGCATTTTCTTAGCTTATGCGTTATGGCGGTTGTAGCCTGGGATGCCACTGGGATTTTAGGCAGAAAAGAGGGATTGTTTAAAATGTGTCAGAAAAGATGTGGTCTCACCAAAAATCCTGGCTTATGGAACACAGTGGGATGTCACACTGCCTCTCTGGAAATGGATCAAAGTCTGCAAAGGGTATTTTTTTGCACAGGATGTTAGAGAGGGAGGAGAGCAGCTGGTCACCACCAAAGTTCTGATCCAGCAGCTCCAGGGGCTGCCCTGTGGGCCTGAGAGATTTCAGCCTGCCAGCAGCTGCTAACTTTTTTCCCAAGGGAAAATTTCTCAAGAAAGCTTCTTCCCAAAACAATCTTGGCAAACAACTCTCCTTTCTCAGAACAATCTTTCTCCAGGTGGTGTTTTGCTGTTTCTCTGGTTTAACCAATGGGATTAGAGAGGTGTCGTTCCTATTCACCAATCATGTTCTGTATTAGAACAACTTATAAAAGGTAGTAAGAATTAGGCAATAAAGCTTTTTCTATGCTCTTTGCCTTCTGAAATATTTGCAGTCTTTCATCTTTCCTTTGTGTCCTACAACGACAGGCTGCCCTACAGTTTCACATTCTCCACACCGTGAGCTTAAGCTGGGCTGGCTCAGCCTGCCCTGCACAGCTGAGCCCTGACTAAAGCTGTGAATGAACAAATGTGCAGAGTCCAGCCAGCACTGCCCTCCCACCAAACACAAACCTGCCCTGTGACCCATCCATGTATTTACTGCTTTGTAAGAGAGGAGGGGAGCAAAAACAGGGGGAAGCCAATGGAAATGAAACACCTGCCTGGCACTGAGGAACAGCTGCCCATGTGCAGCTGCTGCTCCCTCTCTCCAAAGCACCCCGTGCTTGCTGCTTCACTCAAGGCTGGCCAGGTTCTCAGCAAGTCTGAGGGATTTGGTTGATGCTATTTAGAAAAGGAGGCTTCTTTACCCTGTGGATTTACTCAGATTTAATCAGAACTTCTATGGTAAATAGCAGGCCTGTAGAAGTTGTATCTGGTTTTTTGTTTGTAATTTTGTTTCTGGAGAAGAGTTTTGAAAGGAAAGTTTTCTTACTACTTATCCCTTAAATAAACTGCGGATGACTTTTAGAGAATGATATGAGGAGTAGATTCTTTTTTTTTCTTCTACATCCAATTACCTTTTAAAAGACCCTACAAGCAATCTCATTTATGGAGGCTCCACTTGAAGTGATTGTGCTCGCTGGAATCCAAACATGATCTTCATTTTTGGAATTTGTCTCTTTTTAAAAAAAAAAATAGGAATTTTTTTCTCTTAGAAAATGCAGTTCCATTGTAACCTAAATGCATTCTAGGGTATTTCCATAATCACTTTGACTAAAATACTTTATTAGAAATTAAACATACTTCTTCCTCCATGCAGGAAAGGCCCCATTCCTCAATCATATGTAGGCAATTAATTCCTGCTGGAGAGCATCCAGCTCTGAGTATAATTATAAGCAACAGCTAAGAACCATCAAACTCTATTGCATTGAACCATGAAGGATAGAAAGTGTGAGAGGAGAACACAGGTTTTGTGGAGATATGAAAGCCAAAAATAATTGGCCTGGAAGCTGAGTGCAGATGCCTAACCATGTCATAAACTGTGCAGAGCACCCAGTCAAAAAGGAAATAACTGCTGAACTCCAGGCACCACTCCTGAGTGTAACAACCAAGGCAGAATCAGCCTGGCCCTGCATTTCTTCTTGTTTCTTTCTTTTTTGTAGTGTAAATTTATTGTATGCCAGCAATAAGTAATTAACTTAAAGATAAGTAAGTTGGTAAAATTCAGACAGTTGAAATCCATAGGAATGAATTAATTGTGCCATAAGGTGCACAAAGTTAATTAGAAGTTGGGAACATATGGAATAAAGACATTAGGGCATTTAGTTCGTATGAAATTAAGCATTGATGCAATCTTCTCCAGAAAAGGTAAAAAATTGAATGCAGGAAGCATTTTAAAAAAAAAAAAAGGTCAATTCTGTATTACAATGGTAAAGAACAGAGTGATCTTTTGTAAAATATATAAATATATTGCTGGCAGTGACTTCTTCCCTTTTTGTCTGCCAAGTCTTATGACAGTGTACATAAAACCAACTGTAAAAAAAATCTTATAATTAGAGTACTCATCATCTTGCATTAAAAATTGGTACAAAAAATAAATGCCTTTAGTGGATGGCACTTAACTGCAGTTGACAGTAGGCTCAATCCCACATGCTTTACTCATAGCTTTAGTGCTGCTGACGTCAGTGACTTCTGTACCAGGGTTTGCCCTCAGTCATGCTTGCTCAGAGGGAAGAGACATAAAAAAAAAACACCTTTAAGGATAATTACAGTGTAAGCCAAGTGAAATCTCTGAACTCCCTGTTGAAGAAAAGCCTTGTATTTCCTATGAAGGAACCACGTTCAAAGCCCCCTTTATATCTGTGGGCTGAAATGCAGCAAAGTGTATTTCAGCACACAAAGTATATACACGACACAGGATTGTGTGGAATCATGTCCTTCTTTTTTGGATTTTTGAGGAGATTTTGACATTTTATTTTGAGCAAATGACATTTCCCTGAGCTCCAGTCAGTGAGACCTCGTGACCGTTTGTCCATTTTGGGTCCATTTTGGGTCCATTTTGTGAGCATTTTCTGACCATTTTGGGCCCATCTTGTGCCCATTTTGGGTCCATTTTGTGAGAATTTTGGGTCCCCCTTGGGTGTAGCCCTGGCCAGGCCCTGTCCTGCCCAAGGTGTCCCCTAAAGGCCTTTCAATAAATCTCTACTTTATTCTCTGGCTCTGTCCAGTCTCTGTTCCAGCTCAGCCTTCCCCAGACATCACTTGCAGAAAGCTGTTTCCATGTTGGGATGGAGGCTCAGGAGTGCTGCTGAATTTTGTGATCTCAGTTTGTTCTGCTCCCCCTCACACCTGCAGCTCCCCGTGCTTCCCAGAACTGTGCTCAGCCACCCTGCAGCTGGCTCTGTGCCACCCACCAATGCTGCCTGCCTTAAAATGCTTTGCAGACAGATTTCAGACCCTCTTTCCTTTTTTTTTTTTTACCTTGCTATAAAAGTCAACAGAAGGATCTGCTCTCAGCCTTGCATTTTTGAGCATCAGCATCAAACTTTGCAAGTTTGTGTTTTGAGAACACGTCTTTATTCCCTTCTCTCCTTGATTGTCTCTAATTTATCCAGGCTTACCTTAAAAATACTTTGTATTCAGTAGCACATTTTCAGTGCCATTTATTTACCATTTTTTTACCATTTAAATAAAAGCAGGAGGAACAACCACAGCAATTAACAGCACGTATTGTTTCTCTAAGACAATCCTTGTAATTAGTATGTTAATTTCTCACAAATATGACCAAAGCTGTATTAGCAACCAGTATCACCATATGCTTCTGGAAAGAAAATAATCATCAAATTGTTTAGGAGTCTCCTGGGAAAGGAGAATAGATCTGATTTAAGACAATATCATGTCTTGAGAAAATTACACTATGTCCCTGTCATATTTTTATCTATTATGGTGCTGTCTGCTGATGCATTTCCATTTGAAGAGTGTTATAATTTATCATGGAAGTAGAGTTCTGTTCAATGGAGGCTAGTTAAGTGCCAGGAAACAGAACATCCAAATTTGCTGAACGTGGGACAGAAAGTTGACCCCTAGATAAAGGTGCAGTCAGTCCTGTCAGAACTCCTTGTACGTTTTCATCAACACAAGCTGTGGAACTTTTCTCTCTTTTTGGCGAGCAAATTGGGACAGTAATTATTTGATAAGGTTTTTAAAAGCATCCCTGCAGTATATTCTCTCTCTACTTTCCTATATTGCAATGCAGCCCAAATTTGCTTGTCATTGCTGCATTTAAAACATCCAGGACCTGCCCAAAGGAGACACCATCAGAGCTGGCACAAAGATCCTCCTGGGCTCCTGTAGCATGGATAATCTTAGATATTTTCTGCTGATTCAGGTTCTCATTATGACAATTTCATCTTCTCACCGTGGAAACACACACATTTGTCACCCAAAGCATGGAGTGTAAAGGCAAGCAGTGCAGTGATGCCGTGTGCTGAGGAATCAATGTGGAAGGAATTTGGAAAATTTAAAAAGAGGAGGCCCTTCCTAGGCACTTGGGCCCTTCAAAGTCTAGGATTTCTCATCAAATAAGTGGGCTGGGAAAGGTTACCCTGTTTGATAGGTAATTCTGTTTCAGATTTTGTAAGAATTCTCTGCTGTTCCAAGTTTTTTTTTCAGTTTCTCTGCTTTACTGTTTAGAGAAAGTTTCTCCCTTAGTGGCGTTAACATTGTGGCTGAGGAAGCTTAGAGAGGAGCAAGTTAGGCAGATTCTAAATAAATAGAATATCCCTTGGCTGTGTCAGCACTTCAGCTCTTCATTTCTTATAGGTATGTAAGGATTTCTTGCAGAGACTAACCAAAGAAACGGCAGAAAATCTACTTTGAAAGAACATAAACTTTGGAGAAAAGCTCATAAAACCAGTCTGCAATCGCATTCCTTGCTTGGCTACCCAAGCAGATTATTTTCTAGCCTTTTGTTCCTGTGAAACTCCACTAAATATGCTGAAAACCTGGAAATTGCCTCTGGATCGGGGTGGGGAGCATCCTTTCATATGATTCTTTTTTAATTTTTTTTTTTGTAATAAGAATTTAAAAGGAAAATAGAATGCACTGCAGGCCCCCAAGAGTCAAAAATCAAAAAATGCTGTGCTAAAGCTGCATGAGCATTTGTATAAAAAATATCCCTTCACTACAGCACTACAGCAGGATTGAAAAGGTTTATTAATTCTGATTTATTTTGTGGGATTGTGCACTTTGAATCTTAATTTTCTCCAAAGTTCTGCAAGACCAGGTTTTTCTATTTTCCCAATGATGGAAGATGATATTTCACATGAAGCCTATGATGTTTAGTACTTAAAAGTTTTAAGTATTAATACTAAAATGAACATGGTTGTCTCCCAAGAAACAGTTATATTTTAAAACAATATACTTAGTCTGACCTTTTTTTTCCTGAAAGTTGTATTTATGCAGCTCAGACACACATCTTTTTAAAAATACAAGAGTTTTTTCCATAGTCTATAGGAAACAGATACAAAGGCATTGTTATCAGTATTATTAACAGTTTCCTGGGTAAGAAAAAGCAGAATTTTGCAATATTTTCTTGCATTAACATAGGGTTAGGGTTAAATATTAGGGTATTAAATATATCTAAATGTCAGGGTTAAATGTGAATTCGACAGCCATGCTGATGAAGGTGTGCCATGAGCCACAGCTATTTCTGGACAGTTCACTGTGGCAGCTCATTGCTGACTCATTGAAGACTTTTTTTTTCACTTGCATGACACAGGATTGTGTGTAATCATGTCCTCTTTTTTTATTTTTTAATATTTGAGGAATCTTTGACACTTGTATTTTGAGCAAATGACATTTCCATGAGCTCCAGTCCTCTGATACCACACTGAGTTCAAGTCAATCTGGATCAGCTGAGGTGATTATGGGGAATATGTGAGGAATCATCCCACGAACCTTTCCCAAATCACACGTTCAGGGCATGGTCCTCTGGGTAAAAGAACATTTTGTTAAAGTATTGCTTCTCAAACTCTGGGATTGGTGCTGATTTTAATTGCTAAAAACAGCCAATTTTCAGTTTCTCCTCCCAAAAAACCTAATGTCATAAAATTTCTTTTACTGCATAATAAATACTAAAAGAAAACTGCACTCTAGAAATAGAGTCCACAAATAAAGATCGTGAATCTTTGAATTGCAAAGATATTATGGGATGCAATTCCACTGGATTAAGGCAGTGGCTGTACCATGACTTGCTTAATTTTACTGATTTGGCAACATAAAATAACACCCTCCTTTTTGAATTGAAGTGTGATTGTGCTGAAATACCTTGTAACGTATAACTTTAGCCTAGATTCCCTCTCTGAGGATATTTGGTGGATACAACCATGTAAGAGCCTGAATGGGAGATCTGGGACTCCAGGCAGCTCTTTTTGAGGTGTTGTTTAATTCATAGACTGAAATTACAGCAATTATGGGTTGTGGGTATACAAAGCCAAGCCTAAAGCTGTCAGCAGCAGCTTAAAGGCAAGCCTGAAGTTCTGGTTACAATGCTTTATATACTTTTCTTTACTGATCATCTTAAAATATAGCACCCAATCAGTATCACACACAATACCTTTACATTTACCTATAGGCTATGACAACTGCTATCCTTACTATACTATGGTCAATATTATCCAATCACATGGAGTTAGTATGTTACATTTTAAACTTAAAGTTGTTTCTCTGTTTTTCTTGCAGTGGAAAATTCTTAGACCTTTTTTCTACTTGGTAAAACATGTTTTTGTTTGCCTATGTTTTTCTCTTTATTTGGTAAAAACATGGGGTTTTTTGCCTATGGGTTTTCTCTTTACTTGATAAAAACATGTTTTTATTTTTAAACGACTCATCCTTTGCTCTTAGCCATAAAAGTTTCCTTCCAACTCATCTTACCCTTTGTCCAGTGACAACTAACTCAGCAATCCCTAACTTAAACATTTTTTATTCTTCTATATCAAAACTTGCTTTCATTTCTAGTGAACCCTCTGCTAAGCATTCTTATCTGTAGGACTTTCCTGTTAAATTTTCATCTTCCCCAACACAACCATACAGTCCAAGCTTGTAACTTCACTCCACAAACTGATTTTAGATACGAGCAAAGTGTGCAAAACTGGCGTGCTGCATTGTCCTAATCAGTTTAACTTCACTGTGGAAAATGAATTTATGATAATACACCAGAAAACCATTATGCATTTGACCTTATTAAGCTGGAGTAGAATCAAATTGTATACTATTGACCTTAACCTTGGCTCACTGTGTAGATGAATGAAAATAATTGCACTAGTGAAAATAATCAAATGGCTGCACACAGCTCTGCAGATTGAATGGACCTTGGCTCGGTGCTATTAGGAATGATTTAGGCTATAGAAATGGAGTTTTGTAATTAATGAAGAACAAGGACAGGAAAAAAAAATTGTGCTCTACCAGCTGCCTTTAAGCAAAAGTGGATGGCTGCAATTGTGTTAGGAGGAAGTTGTTATAACAACTGAGATTGTTTTTAAAGGCTGAAAGAGAAGAAATGCATGGCAGGGTGGAGATGGAAATCACGGCTAGAGACCTAGAACGAGTTGTGTTTGTAACCCAGATTAGACAAGTAACTAAGGAATCCCTAACTGTTACTCCAATTAAGAAAATGGAGCTACTGAGACTTGCAGCTTGTGTGACTTTGGTGGAAATTTGTCTCAGGCACCGTAAAAAATAAACCAAAAAGCTGGAGAGATCCCTTTCCTGAGGTCACTGAAAATATCCCAATCTTCATTTTGGACAAAAAACTTATTTGCAATTGATGCTGCTGGGCAGTGGAACAGTTTGTGGGTGTGTGTTTGTGGTCACACAGGAGGAAGGACATGCAGTCCTTCTTGTGCCAGAACCACTAAACCAGCAGCCCCAAGTCCCAGAAAATCTATTGCAGGGACTGGCATTTAAGTGGCACAATCTCCTGAGGCCAATTGAGGCTTGATTTTAAACCTATTATTTAACAAAAATAATATATTGCATGCTTGTAGGGTTTTTTCCTCCTCCAACTGATATTTTTCTTCCAGAAGGGATAAAGAGGTAAACCCTGCTTTGTCCTATTAATTTAATTAGTATTGGATTGATGTAATTGAGAACAGAATTTGTCCTGTGCTGCTTAAATTAAATGAGAGCTCCATCAGGCTGATTCTTCCATATTACAGAGCATCTTCATTACAACATCATTTAATTCCCTCAGAGAGTTCAACCCTTTATTTCTGTTCTCATGCAGAGCATCACTCTGACACCATCAGTCAGGTAGGGCATTTCACTCCTTCCTTCACTGAATTTGGAAACTCAAAAGAAAAAACCCAAAAAATTGGAATGAAGAAAAAAAAAGGTTTGGATCAACCTTGACAAACATTTCACATTGTGGTTTTAAAATTAATGCTGCAAGATTTCATGGACAGGGTTTCATGACTAACACAAGCCTGCTGGGAATTCTTTCTGTGGCAGAGCAGGGCTGTTCTGTGTTTGCTGCCCAGCTGTTAGCATGAGAGGGGGACACAGGGGCTGCAGGGCCAAGGCACAGCTGGCCCCCTCTGCTGAAGTGGTTTCATGCCAAACACATGAAGTTTTAATTGTAAGCAGCCTGAAATATTTAAGCTGTTTGAATTTCCTCATTCGTGTAAGGAAACAAGACAAAAGTTCTTTTGAAGTTTCATGATAGGCAGCGTTTGACACCAACACAGTGCAGTTGTGGTGACTAATTAATTAGTCTGAGCTAGTAATTATGTTGTTGGGTTTTCTATTATTGTATTCTGTGCTTAGTGATACCTTAAGCCAAGAAGTTTAATTGCTCAGACATGGAACAATAATCCTCCCCTGCTCCTTCCATGGATCTCTTCTTCAGTTCAAAGAGCCTCCTTGGGCACAGTGGGAATTGGCACCACTGCACGTGGGGGCTTCTTGCAAAGAGATCCACAGCTGGGAGTGTGCCACTCCAGCATCCCTTCCAGTGCTGCTCTTGGAGTTAACATCCAAGATCCCTTTCTGCTCTTAAACACTCACAGCAGAGCTTTTACAGGCTTAGCTAAGCTCCCAGCTCTTTTCATATCACAGCTGGCACCATGATGCTGTGGTTACATCTGTAAAAAGTGTTTGTGGTTAGCAGAGACACTCACCAAGAGACAGCACTGGGGTTGTGCCCTGTTGAGCCTTTTAGCTCTCCTGTTTGCCAAAACAGCTGAGACTCGTGGGCTAGAAGTTGTGAAAAGAGAAGGTGACATCCTGGAGCTGACCTAGAAGTGATGAAAAGAGAAGGTGACATCCTGGAGCTGACCAGAGACAAGCCATGCATTCCACACCAAAACACTCTTTGTGGTTTGTGACCTGGAAGCAACAAGAAGCTTGGAAACGTTTTCTCCCCTTTCTAAAGAAATAACCAATCATTTGTGTATATGTGTATCTACACATACATACTTATGTACACACATGGACATGTAAATTCTCTTTTCCTTGGCTTTGGATGGCTACTGAGCCACTTGTGAAGCCCCACTCTCTCTAGGGCTGAGGACTTTCAGTCTGTCTGGATCAGACCCTGCAGGGAAATTAAATGAAGGAAAATCTTAGGTGCACAGATCATTGTAAATTCAGCAGGACTCTTGAGAAGTGTTACTGAAGTTATGCACTCAGCTCCTTTCATGTGTTTGAACTCTCATCTTTACAATTGCTCTGATTTTCAGAACTGATACCATCAGCTGAAAAGTGATTCTTCTTCACTTTTTCCCTCTTATGGCATGTTCTTAGTCTGAGAGAATGAATCAGTGCCTCCTGATGGAATGCAAAAACATGATGAGCAACAGGGAATTGCTGGAAAGAACAGATTAGCTTAGAGATGGAATCTAAAAATAAGAAAGAAAGAAATAAAAAATCCAGAAACATGGATACACGTGTAAACTAACACTGACTTGTCTAATTCTGAGCTGCAACTCGTGCAAGATGGAGATCTGCCACTGTTCAACTAACTAAGCTCAGTAACAATTCCATTTTCTGTCCTTTGTTAAAGTAACATCAGCAAAAGTATCCACACTGCAGACTGAGAGTGCTGTAGCCATACCTGGGTTTTAAATGAGCTGTCTTGGGTACTGGGAGTCCTTGCCAAGGTCAGGTAGGATTAATCCTCCTGATCTCCACTTTGCCATGGCTGTGCAGCTCTCATTAGCCAGACCAGCTCACATTGTATTAACTTGGGTATCTCCTACCCACACTGCTTTCCATAGTGCAATATTTATATATAAAATCATTTTCAGCCAGCCAAGAACAATCCAATTGCTCAAGGTAAAGTGCAGTCAAAATGTTTCCTGTCCTTGCAAGTCCCATAATATCTCTTAACCACCTTAGGCTCAAACTTAATGCAATAGTAAAAATACCTGCATTTTTATCACATCTCCTCAGAAGTTGCTGCCTTGCGAGTAGAGATTGAGTGCAGGGTTTTTTGTTTGTTTGATTCTTTTGGGGGATATTATTTTTCTTTATTTTCTCGACATTTTTGTTGGGTTTTTTGTGGGTTTGTTTTTTTTTTTTTTTTTGTTTTTGGGCTTATTTCTGGTTTTTTGTGGTTTTTTGCTTGTTTGTTTTGTGTGGGAGGGTT
The DNA here is from genome assembly GCA_910950805.1 of Acrocephalus scirpaceus scirpaceus. Lineage (NCBI taxonomy): Eukaryota > Metazoa > Chordata > Aves > Passeriformes > Sylviidae > Acrocephalus > Acrocephalus scirpaceus. The sequence goes on from OU383792.1 coordinate 4,777,666, forward strand.
GTTGGTTTTGCTGTTGTTTATTTAGTTTTGGTTTAGGTTTTTTGGTGGGGTTTTTTTGTTTGTTTTTTTCTGATCATTATTTCACAATTTCAGGACTACCTGTCCCTCACAGCAGAACACCTCCTTCAATTCCCTTGTACTCCAGGTCCTCTATAGATTGCAGGATTTGATAATCTCGCTCCCATCCTGCCTCATGACTGCTCTAGCCCTTGGATGTCCTTGGATGTCCAGTGTCACAGACAGAACAGACAGGCTGCTTGACAGCCCACTGGATTCATGTGGATGTGAGCATTTAAATTTGGAAAGGGAAAGAAGAGCAGTGTTTAGAAGTTCACTCCTAGATATTGTTCACTGGTTTTTCAACCTCATCACTCTCTAAAACTCCCTGAAAGGTGCCTGTGCTCAGCTGGGCTTGGGCTCTTTCTCCAGGCAGCACTGACAGAACCAGAGGACACAGCCTCAAGCTGTGCCAAGGGAAATACAGGCTGGATATCAGGGAAAAGTTTTTTACAGAAAGGGTGATAAAGGACTGGAATGTTCTGCCCGGGGAGGTGGTGGAGTCACCATCCCTGGATGTGTTTAAACAAAGCCTGGATGTGGCACTGGGTGCCAGGGTTTAGTTGAGGTGTTGGGGCTGGGTTGGACTCGATGATCTTGGAGGTCTCTTCCAACCTGGTGATTCTGTGACTCTGTGATTCCTTGAAAGGTTAAAAAGTTTGGCAGTGAACTGGTGAAATAAAAAGCAAATATCTCAGTGAGCATGAAACAAAAGGATCAAGGAAGAAAATACCAGCAAAACCAGTAAATATTAACCATTACCATGTGTTAAAAAAATATGGGGTTTTGTTTGTTTTTTGTTTGTTTTCTTCTCATAAGAAACATTGCCACAGTACCCAACCAACTGCAATGCCTCAGTCCACAGAACCATTTCTGCACTGAGGCTTTTCTTGCAATAACACTGCCTGTATAACTGTCTGTGCAACTGGGTGATCAATTCCAACCTGTGATCATTTGATGATTTCTTTATTTCACAAGGCCTTTATCTCTTATGCTCTTTCTCCCAACAAAGAAGTGCTTTTTTTAGTGCTAATTAAGTAATTTTTCCTTTATTGCTATCAAACATTTTATTCTTCTTAGTTAAACAAAAATAGCAGCATCACTGGAAAAAGCTTTAAAATTGCCATCATCTCTTCTCCACCAAAGAGATTCAGAGGAGCAATTAATGACACACTTCTCTCTAATAAAAAAATTTGCTTTATAGTTTTATAGAAAACCTACCCAACGCAAAACTGTGAAGCTCAATTGACTGGAGGAGGATAGAAATTAATCAGAGCACATGAATAAACATTTATAAGGGCTATTAGGAATGTCATACACATAACACTGCATAGGTTGAGCATCTGACTGGAAGAAGTTCTGAATAATCAGGATGTTCTTATTTCCTGACACAGGTCTTGATTTAACTTTCCTCCTTTTTTTAGCTGATTTTCTTTAAAATGAGTTCCAATCCTTGTATTTAGCTCCCAAATAATAATTTAAAGCCATGTGAAGCTTGATAAGCACAATTCTCTGTGGCTTGAAGTCCATTCTTGATGACTCTGCCTGCAAGTTATGGTCTAGAGTTAGAGCCTTGCAGGTTGGAAGCCCAATTAGAGGGTTTCCTAAAGGGCTTGATGTGCTTGAGTGCCCCACAGTGTGAAAAGTCTGCTCGTTCCTGTGGTGCTAAACCCTTCAATGTGTTCTTTAGGGGGAGGAAGAACAACACATCAAGGAAATGATGCTGACCTTCTGCCTGGCAGGCAGGCTCAGAGACAACAGGCTCAGTAGGAGAGTGGATCCTTGAGGTGAAGGAACACATCCCTTAACAAGACTTCCTATCTAAGTGCCCCCTCACAGTCATTATCCAGGAACAGATTTGTCAGCCTCTTCTTAAATTAAAACTCCATTTGCTGCATGGAGCTGTTTGGAGTCTTGCAGACCGCAATGTTTTGTCAAACTTCAAGGATTTGTAACACAAAAAATATGTTTGATAATGCCTTTCATTCAGTTTTCTTACATTTCATAATGCTGGCACAATAAGACACAGTAAAACATGATACATTGCTTGTTCCTGTACATTGCTGTGAAAGCAGAGTGCAATGAATATAAAAGACACTGAAAGCAAGATCATTGCAAAAAATCTCAGAGTTTCTTATAGTGTTTGGGTTTTTTTCTGTAATGATTGATAGAAGTTTCACTTTTAATATCTAAATATCTCAAAGACTTTTTCTCCCCCTCCTCCCATTTTTCTATTTCAAATTTTTGAGGGTTCTTCTGTTTGAACAATGCCTGATGATCCGTGCTCCTTCAGGCCACCAGCTGTGGGTGTAGTGCCTTGCACTTCTCCAGTGGCATCACTGGGAGCAATTTCTCACACTTCAATCTGTGCTGCTGCATTAGTACAAAAGGGGCATAGTGCCAGAGAGTAGAATTCTTTTTTAAATGAACACCCAATATAAAATACTTTTAGATCACAGTTCATTTGGGTTGTGGTCTGCAAAGCTGGACTTGATTTGAAAGTGTCACTTTCTGATAAAAACCTCCTTATCCTACTCATTATATTCCACTTGCAGCACAGGGCTGCCCAGAATATCACCTCAGGCTGGGCAGTTTTGGAGAGGCTTGTGTGATACCTCCTACATTCCCATCTGCATTTCTTCCTTTTTATGGGGGACAGTGCCACAGGAAGAACCTCTGCGTGCTTTGGGTTGTGGTTTTCTAACAGAGTTTCAGAATAATCTTGATTCTGACACTTAAACATGAAATCTAATATGTATTCAAATCAAAATGCTGTTTCTTTCTGCCCTCTGCATGCTCATGAAGATCTGCTAGGGGGAGAAGTAACTTATCCCCAGAAAAGCCATCCTGATTTCAGGAGAACCCGAGGGGTGAGATATTTACAGAGCAGCTGCAGAGGGTTTTGGAGGAGGTCTCCCCATTTTGGCTTCATGCAGACCTGAGATCTTTCAGATGTAGTAGAGAAATCATTCTATAACCAAACACTCAATCCATCAGACTCCCAGGAGGAGCACTGAGGTTACATAAGGTTGCATCCACTCCCCAAAATCTGGATGAAGAATGTACATTTCTGTGCTCCTTGGAAGGAAATGTTTTATTTCTAGAAGATCAATTATATATATTTTTTGACCCTTATGGTGACTTAGAGATGTTTTGGGATTTTTTTAAGCACCACCCCTCCCCAGTAGTAGAAAAATGATGCCCTGGTTCTCTGTGGTCACACAGCATCAATATTCACCAGGTACTGCATCAGAATTTAACATATTTAATTCAGTTAACTTAATTTATTTTAATTTAATTTTAAAATGCATATTTTTTCAAATGCTGCATGTAAATTGAATGTGCCAGCAGAATTGATTTAAGGCCACCTGTCAGCACATAACCAGTTCACTTTTACATCCATGTGTAAGATATATCACACAGAGTTAGCTCTGATACATCACGAGGTGTGGAGTTTTTCTCAGGCTTGTTTTCTAGCCACAAAGGAGCTCAGCTGTCAGAGCAACTAAAATGAAACTCTCCCTGGCATTTTAATCCCTCAGCTTTGCAGCCTGGCAATGAAGTGTTAACCTGCTTAGCCTTGTGTTGCATCACTCATGCGAGGTTGAAGCAGATTTACTCATTTCTACAGCCAATTACCACACGTCTCATTCACACCCAGATTCCACTCACAGCCATTACATGGCTCATTTCAGAGCAGGCTGCATTTGTCTGGCTGTGTTTATGCTTTGTTTTGCCCATGGATAGGGAGAAATGTTGTTCTGCTGAGCACTTTCTCATCTTGTCCTCAGCAGATCCATATTCCTCCATAATTTATTTGAAACAAACGAGCAAACAAAGGGAACAAAACAAACAAACAAAAGTCCCCAAACCCCCAAACCACAAAATAAAGTTTCTGGTGCTTTCAGAATACCTTGAGGAGTTGTTATCTCCAGCAGCAGAAGCTGTGCCATCCAGTGTCTGCTATTAATATGCATATGCCAAAACTTAAAGGGGAAAAATGCAAATGTTTGTCAAAGCTGTGAATTATTTCGAGATACTGTTCTGTTGTACCACCCAGAATAGAGAATTTGGATCTTCTCACCACCACAAGAACACCTTAGAACATCTTCCCTGGTCATGGATATGGACATTCCCTGGAATGATATAGAATGATATGGACATTTCCTAGAATGATATAGAATGATATGGACCTTCCCTAGAATGATATAGAATGATTTGGACATTCCCTAGAATCATGGCTGTAGCATGGAATTTTCTTTCTGCAAGGCCTGGACTTTGCATGGCAGACTTGGATGGGAGGGAGATACCTTCTGTAATATTTTGTCGGGTATTATTATTAATACAATATAATTAATGTAATATAATGTAATATAATATAATGTAATATAATATAATATAATATAATATAATATAATAATATAATAATATAATAATAATATAATATAATATAATATAATATAATATATAGACTAGAATAATTATGTATTTTATATAATATTTATCTTTATAATTTATATTATATTATATTATATTATATTATATTATATTATATTTATTATATTGTATTTATTATATTATTAGGCATACCTAAACATCCCTCACCACTACCATGTGAGATGACACTCACAAAGCCATCTGTACATTTGTTATTTCAGCCCTCTGGATTATTTCTATTATTTCAGCCCCAGCTGATGTAAAGGATGGGCCCAAGTGAAAGCAGTACAGCAGAACAGGATGGGTGTGCTCCCAGTGGAGTACCACAGCCAGGGCTGAAAATTGAGTTTAGTCTTCATTATCACAGAAATGGAAGTTAAAGAATTATACTTCATTCTAGAAGTAGTCATGGATGCCTGGGTGGATACGAGGAAAACTTCTGGATGCTTAAGTGGCAAAATGTTGATTTATTGGTCATATCATTGACATTTGACTTTTGAACATCTGAGGAGTTTGACTAAGCTTAAAGAATGAAGCCTTGACTATTTTGGGTTCACCACTCCAGATCCCAACCCTGCGCTCCACTGCCAAGATTCTGCTGAGATTTTCTTGGGCATAAAGAATGTAAGACCAAATTCAAAAGAAATGTTTGAGCAGAATCACTTTGAGACTTCTTCCATGAAATATTTTGTCTGTTTCACCCTAATGCCTGAGTTCTCTGCTGCCTTGATCCTCACTCCTTATGAGAAATGAATCAGATTCATTTGCAGTGTTGAGCACTTCCAAGAGATTTTATTACACATTTTTATGTGCAAGGGCCATTTTGAAGAATATATGTGCTCTCATGTTTAGTGCCCACTTTAGTTTCTCTTCCTGGCAGTTACAACAATTATTTACCATGGTTTGCCAGACTGTGCTTAGAAAAGAGGCAATAAAAACAACAAGGTGAAATCCTGACTCTGTTAAATAGAAAAGAACTCTGCTACTGATTTCAGCAAAGCCTCTGTCCCCACAGCACACTTTTCTTTGATTTTTGTTGGAGTCAGAAGTGTTTCATGTGCAGTCAACTCATTCAAAAATCTAATTCTCTTCTGAGGTCCTTTTCAGGAGAGGTTACAGTTCCTTTAAAAAAAATCAGGTTTTAAAAGCAAGGCAAAGTACACCCCAAAGTACAGCAGAAAAATCTTTTTTGTGTTAAACAGCTTTTGAAATACCTTAAATACTGCACTTTTCAAGGTAACAAATAGGAATTCAATACTCACTCCAAAGGGAATTTGACCAGTGCAGCCTTAGTAAGATTATTTATCTACAAATTCTTTGTGGCTACTCCATTGTCAGGGAAGTTTTTGACTTTGCTGCACATCACTTTAAGCTGCATTGTACCTCAAAATCACTGACCTATTACCACAGGTGTTCCCAAAGAATGGATACAATCCCAAAGGATGTCAGTCTCAACAGATATCACCAGCACACTCAATCCCTATGAAACAGCAAACAGCAAAGCAGTTCTACATGAGTAGAGAAAAGCTTATCCCTCAAGAGAATAGTCATTAACCCAAAATAAAAAATATATTTGATATATATTTATATATATAGAAATTATGGTACCATGAGGAGGCACAGATCCAGAATTTTTGGTTTAGTCCAAGAAATTTAAATATTTTTATTTGAGTTATTCCAAAATCTCAGCCCGCTAATCTTGCTTTTCTGAATTAATTTGTGATATTTTATCATCTTCTGAAAATATAGAAAAAAATTCTCTTTAGGAAGTACACTTTCCACTAAATAATACTTAGGTGGAAGATTGTTACTAAGTCTTAAGACGTCTGACTCTGTGAATTGACTCACATGACTTAATTGATCTATCAGGAAAAGTTCATCTCCCCTGTTTAATTCAGTGCAGTCACTCCTTTACTGCTCTGTCTGTCAGGGTTCAGATGCAGCCTACTCTCATCTGTGAGATTTCACGTTGCTAAATTTGAGTCATAAACATTAATTACTTTGTGTTTTAATAACCTCATGCTGTCAGAGTTGTGTAGGGATAGTTTCAGACACGATACAGGATGTGCATGAGATTTCTTTCCTTTTCTCAGCCATCACCAAGTTGCTGGCAGGCAATAGTTCCAGATAATTTCCATCTAATGGTTTGATATCATATAAAGAACAAAGGGGGAAGTTGTAATGAATCATAAAAGACGTTTCCATTATCCCAGAATAAACTGGATGCAGTTATTGAATGAGGCAGTTCAGTGTTATTGTATTCTGGAAAATTTCACTGAATCATAGTTAACAGTGTCCTATGCCCACAACAAAGCACGAGTAGGAAAGAGATTTAAGAAGCAAAAGCCAAAATAAAAACTCTGAACTTGCCAGATTTAAAAAATGCATTGGGACCAACACTGGGCTCTGCTTACTAAAATAATTGCAGCCCTAGTCCATTTGATGGCATCTTATCTCTTACACAAAGAGGAAAAAGATAGAAATAAGAATAGAACTGTATGGTTTGTCACGGGTGACCAAATGCCTGATTTCTATGCTGGCATTAAAAGTGAATCCAGAGCTGTGACTTGTGGATTGCCCCCAATCTAAAAGCACTAACTTCTATAGCTGCAAGCACATTGTTAAAATCTGCCCTTTTGTCATACCTCCCATTTCCATTTCTTCAATTCTAATCCACAGGCTCATTGATTGTGCTTGTCTCTGGTAGGGACACTCCAATAAACAATGAGGAAAAAAATGCACTCCTAAAAAAGTAAATAATCAGCTAGTGCAGGGCAGTGAGATGAATGCTTAAAAGGTTAAGACCATCAGTTTTCCAGGGGAGCAATTCTGTAAGTATTACTTGGTCACTGAAGTCAACAGCACCATTTAATGAGCAAAATTTTTGATCAAATATCAGCTTTGAGCTTCCTATCAAAGGAATTTTCTTCCAGTCACTCAGTAACATTCATTATATTCATCACATTATTTTACAAGAACATAGAAATCAACTCAGATGAGCTCATGGTTATTAGACTGAGTGAGGCTTCTTGGTGAGGAAAATGTACTGATTTAGGAGAAATAACAGGGAGAAATTCGGGCAATATTTTTGCTAGGAAAGTGATGTTTTGTGTGTTGCTGTTGGCTTTGTTTTCCTATTACACTGAAACTTCCAACACGCATACCTCAAGTTCTCCAAGCATTTCACTCAACCATGGCCAAGATTTCAAAAGACATCCTTTGACTTGTGCTGCCTTTAACCCTTTCATGGCTGCAAACAGAGCAGGCACAGGGGACATGAAAAGGGATTTCTTCATGGCTTGTGTCTACTTTTCATCTCCCCTTGAGGTGCCACCTCCCTGAGACCAAAACTTGCAGGAAGATGCTGTAGGAATAGGATAAAAAGCTGGCCTGATATTTCTTCTAAGTGCAGCCAACAAGCAATTTGTAAGTTCCCATGTGAAGCTGTTTTGAGAGTGAGAAGTTCCTTTAACACAGGGTGAAAAAATAAATGCACCTGTAATAAATAACAAGGGATTTGTCCCATGAGAATCAGTCAAGAAAATATGTAAACAATCTGAGAATAGAGAGATTTCATAAAAAACTAAAATACCTTTTATTAACCAGTAAAGTAACTAACAAGAAAGCTATTAACAAATTAAAAATTGTAAAAATTGTATAAAAAACAGCATGCAGCTGTAATAAAGGAGCCTTCTGAACCTTTATAGTGCCACTCTATGTGTTGTTACTGTCCCAACAACAAGATGCCATCGCTTTCCTTCCATCCACAGTGCTATAAAGATTTTATATGTGCTGTAAAGTCACATCACTCTTCATTCTATTTTAAACCCTGAATGTTATTTTCTAGCCTGAGAAAAAAAAAAAAAGAAAAAAAATTATTCTGATTTTTCTTCTTCTGGAAAGATGAGATGGATCTCAAATACTTTACTGCCTTTTAAGTGCTTATAAAAGCATAACTACAAAATAATATTTTATGATATGCTGAGGATTATTTTCCTTCTCATATACTGCTCTTGCTGACTTGGGAAAAAAAGTTATGCAGGCCATGAATGGGAATGATCATGGAATGTGGGAAAAGTGAAGGATTGGCTCTTGCTCTGTCATTACCTGGTGTCCAGTTGTGTCCCAGAAGTTCTGGAGTTTGCTGTGATAGGAGAACTCAGACAGTCCCATCAGCAGTTCAGGAAGCGTGGCCAAAAAATATTTACATTGATAGCATTGTAAAATGATCTCAGAACCCTGGTATCAGATGGATAACAGGTCTTACCCAGTGTAATCGTTTTTATCTTTCTTTGCTCTGTTGCACAAAATATCTGGAAAAAAAACAGATTGAAATATCCATAGAGGTCTTTTAATTGACTGATGAAGTGCTATTCATGCAAATGAGACTATTATTACTGAAATGGCTCACCAGTAACTGGGCAACCTAATTTTCAAACCAGTATCATTCTTAAAAATCCCAGTGATACAAAAAATAGAACAATACCATTCTTGCAAAGAATGAGGGAAAAAAATCAGAGAAAAATCACTGCACACAGAGTTGTTTGGAATTACAGGCTGTGGTTTGACATGGAAGGTACTGTGCTTACTATGAAGAAAACATCTTTTTTAATTCATGGCCATCTCATAGGAAAGCTGAAGGGTGTGAAAGGATATGATAAAAACTTTATCTCCCTCTTTCTGAAGCCTGTATTGATTTGGATTGGATCCTGTGTATGTTGCACGATAAGCAGATTTGTATTTATTCTTTTGTACACTATGCAAAGCATCAGAATGCCAAATCAGGTGTGCTTAATCTTTATGGGTCTGGTCTTACAGGAGTGCAGCAGGCACGCTCAGCCTTTTACTGGAGAGAATTGTTACCAGGAGAAGATCCATTACATTTTTAGAGAGAAATCATAAGCCCATACTTCACACTTCTGTGCAGGCATTAACAATAAACTAGATAGGAAATCATTCAAAATGACATGAAGGAAAATAATTTTATGATCACTAGAGGACCTTGAAGAGACTGAGAGTTACACTTGTAAAAATTACCATGAGAATACATCCTTTACAAATGTCTTGTAAAAGGAAAAATTTATTATCATTGTTATATGTCGAGGATCTTGTTTTCCTGTGATTTTTAGCAGCTCTGCTCCTAGTGGAAGTTCTTTTTTTATTATTATTTTTTTTTTGATCTTTGACAAAATGATAGATCATTTTCACATTTTTGACAAGAACATAGGAATGAATGGGAGAATAAAATTGTGAAATTGCTGTTTATTGATAACAAATCTCATATTTACATCCCAATTTCAGTAACCAATGAAAGAGGGGACATGTTTACATAGACAGCTATCATCCATTTTTTACAAAGCTCAACAGCTGTTCAGTACTGCACACTTTTAGTCAGGGCCAGGAAATAAGTGTTTTGATTGGAACTGCCAAATGTCTTCAGTTAATCCAAATATGCATATCTGAGATTTAATATGGCCAGAAGTTTAACTCCTCTTTGTGCTAAAAATTAAAAATTATGTTTCACAGCTTCAAGAGGGTCGAACTATGACCCAGTATCTCAGCTGAGGTGACACACAGCTTTGGGGCTGCCTCATGGACAGCTTCCACCTAACTCTTTGACATGTCCTGGCCCTTTTTTATGAGACATTCACAGAAGAAAATTTAATATCTGCATCTGCAAAGAGCAGGAGACTCCTCAAGAGAAAAGGAAAACAGTTGTCTTTGTACTCATTTATTTATATGAATATACATCAATATACTTCTCTGTTTGAGTGCATGCTGCCCTTTATTGTCAAAGGGAACTCCTCAGGAGAATTTATCCTTTGGTGTCTGTTGTGCTTTTCCAACCACAACCCCAGCAGGAGCATAAAAGCACTAAGGTATAGGATTCTAATTTCTTTTATTTTTCAATGAGTACTCAGAAAATCTGTTTATTTTCACGTCTACCTGTCTCTTACCTATCTAATTTAGTTATTGTGGGTGAGTTTCAGAGTGGAATTTCTAACTTTGGGCTTGGGTGAGGAGCTAACATCCTCTGTTTGGAAACGTGAAAGGAATTGCAGCTTTGGCTGCCATATACAATTTACATTTACTGTGTAAAATGCCATTTACATTTACTATGTATTTAAATACCTATAGTATCCTCTTTGTAGCTGGGTTAACACCAGTAGGATCCAGGGGTTCTGCTGTCTCACAGAGTAATGTATCTGCCCTCAATTTAACCTCCCCACTCTCCAAGCTGGCCCTGCTGAAGTCAATAGCACTAAAGTCAATAGCTGCAATGAGCTGCAGTGGGGTCAGCAGCAGTGTGCTTCTGGAAAATGGCACAATCTCCAGAAGAATCTGTCCCAGCAGCTCCAACTGTCAGCTGTCTCTTTTCTTTCATCTCCTTCCAGTGACAATGGCTGTGGGAGACTCCAGGGAAAAGTCATCCGGCACAGACAGGGGGAAAGGAAACCTCAAGGACAAATGTTGCAGTCAGGCTTATAAATCTCTGCTGAGACAGGTAAATAGGATGTTCTACCAGAGAGGTGACCCTAAGTGAGTAATGAAACTTCTTTCAGGCTAAGCAGGCAGTGTGTATCAGTTAATTAATGTATAATGGAATTTTCAGTTGGGCTTTTATAAATATGCAGGGCTCTTCCTTCCACTCCTTACACCAAGATACCCTTTGGAGCAACTTTTTCTTTAAATTACAGTGATTTGAGTCTGCAAAACTAAAAGAGCAAAAACACAGGAAATAGGAGCACACAAATCTGAGGACAGATTCTTATGCAAGTAATATTCTGACAGAGTTTATTGATCTTGAGGTTTGTACGTGCATCTCCTTCTCCTCCTCTAACTCTGACATCTTTGACACATTTCTCCAGATATTTGGGGGATGCTGGTGCTGTTTTTAAGGGGTGAAAGGCTTGAAGGGGGAAAGTTTTTTCATGAAGTTTTTTTTGGTGACCCAAATGCTGTGAGCAAACCCCAGTGCTGGCAGAGGGATGAAGCCACATTCCCTTTAGTGGAGTCAAAGGAGTTGATGGTCTGAGCTTATCTAACAATAAGAGGCACATAAATATCATAACCTCTCTCCTATTCTCAACCTTTAATAGAATCTCCCATTCTGATACATTGTAAGCATTAGCAAATTTTGTTGTCTATTACCAAATTTTAAATTACAGTTAAGCAGGATAGATTTTAACCATGAAAAGTATTAGGAGAAAAATTGCTTTACAATAATTTCCATCACATAAAGAGAAGTACTATGAAACTTTCAGAAAGTCTATTCTCTGTGCGCAATTAAATTATTTATGTGGTGTATAATTAATATGTTCGGTGATTTTGGTAAAGAGGCTTAGCTTTTAATCCTTCTCTAAAGATAAGAGATCACAGGAATGAAATGCAAATTGGAGGTCTTATTTTATGTTTGTATAATAATATCAAGCACTTTTCACTGTGGATGATTCTCAGGGAAAAGAAAATAAAAAAAGCAAAGACAAACTAAGAAATTCAGAAATCCCCACAGGCTAATGATTACATTATCAATGCAAGCAAATTCCCCAGCACAATGCTGAAAGGCTCAGGCACAACAGCAGTTCAGTTCTGTCTGAATCCACAGTGCAGCAGATCAGCTGCCAAAATACCTTCGTTCCCCACAGATAATTTGGATATCTGGTAGATGTAGCAACTAAACGCTCTAAATCCATTTATTTGAGGAAAAATCTTCCCCATTTCAGAGGCCACAGAGGCTGTAAATACTGCTGAACTGCCAGTTTTGTTACAAGAAGCTGGACAGACAGACAGACAGACAGACTGCAGATCTCTCACGGCCTTTGACATCACAGCCTGCAGGTGAAGAAGAAATGTCATGAGTGATCTGTAAAGCATGGGGAGCTATTGGCTGTCGTAGTAGGACACAAAATAAATTGACTCCAATTGGCAGAAGAGAAAAGAATGAAGGCTTTATTTACAATTTCCTTAGTTTCTTTTATAGCATGCTGCCCTAAAAAGGGACCCCATTGATCCATAGGATCGACACCTCTCTCCATTGGTTCAGTAACAGAAATAGGAAATAAAAACCCTGGGAGAGGTTTTGCTATGGGGAAAAGCACTGTTTACTTAAAAATGTTTTGAGAAAGGCAGAAAGATGTTTTGAGAAGAGAAACTGTTGGCAGCTTTCCCTTGGGAAAGGAGCTAGCAGTGGCTAGCAAGCTGGAATTCTCTCAGGCTCAGAAATACCGCGCCCACAATCAGCCATACACTCAGAAATGGGATTAAAAATGCCAATGACAGAGCAGATCCCGAGATGAGGTGTGAGGGATGGGTGCACTTCCACTGACAGAGGTGCTGGAGGTGTAGGGGGTGTGGAAATGTCCAGCAGAGCTGTACATGCGTGTCCCTGGGATGTTCACTCTGCCACTGCTGCAGCTCAGTTTGGTTTGTGTACAGAACCCCAGGTTATTTGGACAGGTGAACACTGGAGCTTCCAGCAAATTTGAGTGTTGCCCATCTTTGAAATGTTTTATATTACTAGTGAAGGTGGCAGTCAACAGTGTTTGTGTGCAAACCCTCCATGAGTTTGAGTTTGTTAAATTTGTTTTTCCCATGGCAATTCTAGCCTGAGGAAAGCTGAGCAAGACACAGTGCATATATTTGTTAATTACTGATCCAAACCAACAGTCCAGGTTTTCCCCTTAACTTCTGCATGCTCTTAAAAATATTATGTGGCCTATTCTGTATTACTGTAAGAATGCTCAATATTAGCAAATATATTTGGTGTAAATTTCTAGCAAAGAAACCTATTAGGCATATTAGCACAGCAGCCAGGTTCTGAATGGCCCTGCTGAGCTCATGTCTCACATGTTAACACATCCCTCATTTGATTTGTTTCAACCCTTATTCTATCAACCTGTGATCAGTCACTTGGTGGCTGTAAGCCACTAATTAAGACACAATGGAATAAAGCAAGGAGTTTGATAGCTGAAGTTATAGCAAACAAGATTCAGGCACATGATAGAAGGTTTATTCAGTTTGAGTTAAGCTGTAAATTATTAATTCTTCTACTGCCTAAAATATGGAACTGCAGGAGTAAATGTATCTACATAAAACCAGAAATTCTCAACAAAGCAGCATAAAATTGTTGGGAAAAATAAAGGTGTGAATTATATGGAAAGAGTTCACACAAATCTATTATCTGGAATCATTCTATTATCTGAAAATAATCTATACCAAAGGAGAAATTTGTTCTACAATGTATAGGTGAAAAGTTGCCATATTTTGTCATTCTAGAGAACACAGTTCCCCTGAGAGCTTGAATGAGAAAAAAAAAAAATAAGAACAAACAGGCAACTGTCCACATTTTCCAGTTTGTCTGAAAGAGGTTGAAATCTGTTTTTGTTTCATTTGAAAAGATTTTACATCCCTTGTGTTTACTTTGAGGTTGAGGCTCAAAGTTCAGAATACAAAGAAAATCTAAATATTGGACTGGAAATATTTATTCATTTCAGATCAAAACACAGTGGATTTTACTCGGTGCTTTTGCTCAGGCTTGTTGATATTATTCTTCAGGATCTAGTAAATGCCATAACTTTCTACAAAATGAATCTCACTCAATTGCTAAAAAGACTTGTTTAATGAGTAGCTGCATTAAATTAACTTTGGAGAATGTCCCAGCCATGTCATTTTCATTCATTACTTCAGCCTTTATAAAAACCTTGAGCATCATACTCTGAAAAACTGTTGTGAAATTAAAGTTTTATCAATGATTCTGAAAATCAGAGAGATAGAAATTATGAGTTCAGCCTTGTCAGCGCCATTGCTGTTGGAGTAGAGTACATCCTGTTTCAAACCCAGTGAGAGATCTTGTTCCAACAAATTATGTTTTATTTTTCCCATTCACATATTGCAATTAACATTACATCTTTCAGGAATGCACAGCAGCAAAAAGCTGCACATTTCTGTTGAATTTCTGTTGAATTTCTGCCCTGTGCTGACCAAACCCATCATTTTTTGTACCCTCTCTTTACCTCCCCACCCAGGCAAGGCTGCCAGGTTTGTGGCTCTTTCCAAGTGGAAGGAAACAAGGATCTGCTGTTTGAGATGACAGCGACTTGTGCCTGGTCCATTATCACATCACAAATTGTGATTTCCTCAGGGTGCCAGGAGGAAGCCAATCACCACGAGAGCTGGTTTATTTCCATTGCTTTGGACAGCTGATGTAAGAAACAAGCCTCACTTATGTAAGAGTAATTCTGGACAGCAAAAACCCACAGAAAAATTAATGTAAGGCGTTCTTTTTATAATGTGTCACTCAAATCTTAGCACAAAGGACCATTTTAAAAATTGACAGCCTTCAAACCAAGTGAGCTGTGATTGATAGTAGATTTTTAAATATAGATTTTTAAATAAATATGTATGGACGTGGTGCTTAGGGACATATTTTAGTGATGGACTGAGCTGTGCTGGGTTAATGGTTGGATTTGAAACCCTTAAAGGCTTCTTCCAGTCTAAACAATTCTATGATACTAAAATATTTTTCTTTTCCTTGTACGCTTACAGAATGGTAATTTCACCCAAATATATTTCCTACTGTTTGTTTTAAGATATCACAAATGAAAACCAGGCAGTTTTTATCACTTCCTCCTTCTTATCCACTAACACATATTGGTTACCGTGTCAAGAAGCACAAGATTTGTTTAACATAATTAGTTCTTCACAGAGCTCAGCTGTTGTTATCACCCAATTATCCCCCAGCTCCTTTGAAATCAATTGTTAAGAAACCAGGCTTCCCTGATAGCAAAGAGTTTTAATTTTATTAAGGAAGTTTTACCAGATGTTTATATAAGAGCACATAGGGGGATATTATGGAAAATGTACATTGCAATACAGGATTCAGGCTTTTGGAAAGATTGTCTCTCTTAAAATTTGCATTATGCAGAACTGCATCACTGTGTACAAAGATCATTGATAAAACAAGTCAATTGTTGTGGCAATTTAATGTGGGTTTAATTTTTATGTTTTATTTTTAGAACTCCTGTTAGTACATTTGCTTTTAACAGGTGGTAATGCACCAGGCTTTCAGCAAAACAAATTAGAGAGGAAAAATTTTGCTCCTTTTATGAGATTGCTGAAGACTTCTTATTTAAGATGTTACATATTTTAGTCAATTAAAATGATCATCAGTTCATTGCAGAACAATTCTCATCTGTGACGTCAAGCCAAAGGTTTGGTGAGCTCATGAGAATTGTATGTGAGAAATTTCTCTTAAAAAAAAAAATTTGGAATTGAGAAATTTCTGAATTGAGAAATTTCTGCTCATGGAATTGAGAATTTTATTGCTTGTATTTAGGAAGACTCAGCCTTGTTTTCACCTGGACTCTTCTCAAATTCCCATTGAGTTCCCAGGCAGCAGGAGTTGGGGCTTTAGTGTGTTAGGGCAGAGAGATGAATTTCTCATTTAAATTCTCATTTCAATTTCAACAGGCTCCTCCCACCACATTTTGATCATTTGTGAATATTCCAGCAGAGATGTCTTCACAATGCCTGGTACCACTATAAAAACCACAAATAATGGTCAACATTTCTTTAAATGTGTAGTATTTTTTTTTTCTTCTCTCACTATAAAGACCACAAATAATGGTGGACATTTCTTTAAATGTGTAGAGGTTTTTTTTCTTCTTCTTCTCTCATTATACATATTTTTAAAAATTTTGCTTAGTGCAGGGAAATAATACAGTGTTCACCAAGTCCTGCATCTCTTGTCATCTGCACACTTATTGATGTGCCTCTATTTAGGCTCAAGGACATTTTCACACTGTGTCCAAATGCCTTTCTGGTGGCTGATTACATTGGCATTTTCCTCTTCCGTTCCTGGCGTGGTTTCAGAGTATGTTTTGCAAGGATAAGTGAAGTGTCAGTGGAGTTAAATGAAAAGAAACACAAGAAATGAACTGTTCAGCTTTGGCTTCATGGTCATCCAGTTAAGCATTAAGATGCACATGTTGTCTGGAATATTACAGAACAGCTGATCTAAAATGATGCAAACAAGTCTTGTGATTTGACAGGTACAGCACTGAATTATTTTTATCTTCTGTTTCTAATTTTGCAACAGTTCTACATTTCTTTTATGGTAACCTACATCATAAAAACAAGGCACATAGAAGGTATAGAAATTACTTGGAAGCACCTGATTGCTTAAATTATCTTGCCAAGTTAGAATGATCTTCTAGACTAAATTCAGTTGCCAAGATGTAATTATTTCATGTGATCTTTCTTTGGTTGAATTCAATCTCTTCTCCCTGGTATCCAGCACTAGGATGCACAAGAATGGTTCAAAGCTGTGCCAGGGCAGATTCAGACTGGAAATTGGGAAGCGTTTCTGTGCTGGTGCCTTGGGAAGGCTGACCTGGAAGAGAGACTGGACAGAACTAGAAAATAAAGTAGAGATTTATTGAAAGGCCTTTAGGGGACACCTTGGGCAGGACAGGGCCTGGCCAGGGCTACACCCAAGGTGGACCCAAAATGGGCACAAAATGGACACAAAATGGACACAAAATGGACAAACAGTCACCAGGTCTCACACTTTGATAAGTTTTGGTCCATTTACATCTTGGGGTTGAATTGTCCAATTCCAGCTCCAGGTTGTGAGCTCCCATCCTTCTTGTTCCTCCCTCCAGCCACCCTTGTTTGTGCTGTTGGGCTGAAAGTTGTCCTTGGTGTGCAGCAGGACAAGGATTTGTTTTGTGTCCCTGCTGTGTGCAGAGAGCTGAGTGACCCTGACTGTGAGCTCAGAGCTGCACCCCTGGGCAGCACAGAACCTGAAATACAGGAAAATGAAACTTAAGGCATCACCACAGAGAGGGTGGTGTCTGAACACTGGAACAGTTTCCTAGAGAAGTGGCTGATGCCCCAAGGCATTTGGACAATGCCCTTAACGTGCTCCAGCTGTTGGTCAGCCCCAGACTGGTCAGGCAGTTGGACAAGATGGTTGCTGCAAATCCCTTCCAAATAGTCTGTCCTGTTCTGTTCTAATGACATTTTTAATTCACTCTTAAAAAAAAAAAAATCTCAGTTTCTGTATTTGGATAAAAATTTCCAAATCCGGAAATATAGAACAGCCTTTCTGTATTTAGGTTTTTGGTCTTGCTAAAAATAGTTGGTTTTGTGTGGTGTGGTATTTTTACTCTTTATAATCTCATTTTGCTATTAACACTGAAGACTTCTTTCAAGGGCTCTTCTTAGGAAGAGATTTGAACATCCAAACGATGCATCTGATTTTGGGCAAGCAGACCATTATCCCATTTCTTTTGAATCATGGCTGAGAGTCAGCCTGGATCAAGCACTAAACTCACATAATAGTCAACCCATCCATATTCAGACAAATCCTGTGGGTTTTCAAGCACTTTTGAAGAGGATATGAAAATCATTACATTAGGAAAGTGGTAGTTATTGCTGCTGCTCTCACTCTGGATTTATGCCTCAATAGCAATTCTGTGCAACTTTCTTTCATTGTTTAAATCCTAGAGGAAAAGGCTGTTTATGTTTCTTTCTCCAACATGAAGATGGACAAATGATAATGTGCTTTGCTGGTTTTAGCCACAGCAACTGAAGATTCATGGCTGTGCACACCGAGCATAAGTACTCAACTAAAACTACATAAATAAAACTGCACAAATAAAAGTACATAAATAAAAAGAAATGGAAATTACTTTCCACAGAAGTTAAATCCAGCCCCAGAATACATCCATGGCTGAGGGGGAAATAGAAATATTTGTATTGATATTTTACAGTGCAAATAATAACAGAAAAGCAGTAATATATTGGGTTTTTTAATGTGAAAAAGCTGGTTCCATAAGAGCAAACTTTTCTTTGGTTTGTTTTAGTTAAGTTTGGTTTTTTGATCAAGAATATGCATAGCTAGGTGACTCAATTCTTGTAAGAGAAAGAGGGAAATAGGACATTATGGCTTAGAAAGGGTTTGCAGACAGGAAAACCTTTATTTTCTCAGTGGCAATTGCTGTGTTTGCTGTTCACAGTGCTTTCAGCACCACCCCAGTGATGCAGCAGTGCCCATCATGGAAAGGTGTCAAGGAAACCATGTCAGATCTGTCCAGCCTCAGACAGCTGTGTCAGGCCCCTGGCAGAACCAGCAGGCTGAGATTTTGCAATAATCTCTTTTAAGACAACAACAATTTGTTGTTTTAAACCAACAAATTCTATCTGTTTAATTGTAAGTTGGATGCACCATGCACAGAGCTCTTGTGTGCACACCAAACACCACAGGTGCCATTTGTGCCAATCTAACCACAGCATCCAGGGACTGCCCTGCTACATCTGCTTTTCCTCCTTCCTCTTTTTCTCACCCATTCCTAATACATCAGTGTGGTTGTCTGCTACCTCACAAGTGCAAAGTGAATTTTCTGCAGTGAAGCTCCTGGGTTTTATCTGTGATAGCATTGCCTGTTACATAATTGCTCCAATTATTGGCGTTGTCTTTGAAAAGAAGTGTGGTTTTTATTTTCAAATGTGAGCTGTTTTATGGAGCTGTTTTAGCCTAAGCATGATTCCTTGCTTAAAAAAAATAGTTGGGAAAATATGTGAATACTAGATAAAGGAATTGAAAATATGGGATCAAGCAAGCATTCAAAATTAAGTCAAATTAACCCAGACAGAGCGAGTCTATATCAAAGGCTGCATAAAGGAATGCCATTAATTTTCACATTTGTATGAAATTCTCCATTATTTTCCTATTTTAAAAAGGGTACAGTCATTTTTCCAAATATGAAGAGCCCTATCTAATGGGTCTAGTTCCCTATGAAGGGTGTTTATGCTTCTATTAATGTAAAAATTACAACAGGGTGGTAATTCTCAGAAACTCCAGGGATGGGGTGATTGTGATGTGATGTTTCAGCTGTAAAGCCATAATTTACCCTTGATGCTACAAATACCACCTGAAAACCACCTACTACCTGTCAGGGCAGCAGCATTTGCTCAGGAGAGCTGAGGAGGAGCAAAGTTGTTCATTTTTTTCACATTAAACTGCCAATTTTTCCTTCTCTCCTGTTGCAAGCCATGGTTGTTCTCAGTGTCATTTTCTGACACTGGTCTCTGGGGAAATGTTCTGTGCAGGACCTGACAGAGCACAGGTCCAGGGGCAAAGGGAAATAATCAGTGCAGCAACTTGATGCAGCAGCAATTATAAATATTTTAATTATAACTGAGGTTGGGATGTGATATCTGCCCTACACAAGACTTCTTTAGCAAGATTAATGCTGGGAAAAGACACAAAGGTAAGATAATATGGATAAGAGATTTAAGACAAAAATACTTCCTGAGCATCCTGGGGAAAGAGGAAATTTTCATGAGGGTTTGAAAAACCCATAATGCTTGCCTTGGGTGAGAAATCCTCGTGCTCTATGAGTTTCTACCTTCCTCACATTTTGGACCAGACCATCCTAGCTCAAGGTACCATAAATTCTCCTCCCAGGTGAGCACCCCAGGGTGCTGCTGCAGTGGGTGGGGCCCAGAGCTCCTACAGCAGATAAAGTTGGAGTCCCTGTGAAAAGCCAAGCCCCTGGGCAGTATTACAGAGAGCTCATCTAAATGGAACAAGGTCACTGGGATGGTTGGGTAGCTCAGGCTACGATTTTAATCCAACAATTTGAAGCCTATCTCTTCAAGGACCTCAAGAGCAAAGTGTGTTTCCTTCAGACTTTCCTTCAGCCTGTGAGGTTTCCTTCAGCCTGTGAGGTTTCCTTTCAGAATAAAAAGAAATTAAAACCACAACTGAGATCTACTTGAGGTGCTTTGCAGCCAGGACTGATGGCAGCCCAGGCCAGGTCACCCTCTGGAGCCCCTTTGAGCTTTGTAACCATAATTGTTCCCAAGGTGGGATCTGGGCTGACAATGTCAGACCCCAATCACTGCTGGCACCGTTCATCCCCTAAGCAACAAACACTCAGTTCAGGCCTTGTGGGTGTTGTCAGACAGATAAATGCTCAAGGAAATGTTGACAATTAGCAAGCTCCAAATGCCACAAGCTAAAGAAGAAGGGCAAGATTTAGGTAGGATTTGTGTAGCTCTCAAATAACTTTGCATTACCCCTCCTGAGTTGTGGGAAATGGGTTTGTAGAGAATCTGAAAGCCTGCTCACATAGTGTGTATCTGTGTGCAAATTCTGAGATAAGAAATGCTGACTTAGAAATGCCATGGGATAGGACAGACATTGTTGGGAGAGAAATGGAACTGGAAACAAGTTTCAAAGGATGGCCTTGCAAATAGACTTTAGACACTTTGGAGAAATAGAACTGTGAAAAATGCATTGTAATATGACCCATGTGAGGTGTTTTAATAGATGATTGGCTTTAGGGCATTAATAGCATTGTATGGCAAAAGCTGATAGGTCAAAAAACGTTTATAATGTATTGGAATTAGGAAATAGTTTGGCTTCTGATTGTGATGGCGTGAATTGTAATATCTGCACCATCTCACCCTTCACATGAGACTGAAAATGGAATTAAAGTTTTTAAAATGCCTCTCAGTTGCCCCATCTCTAGGTCAGAAAAGGGGATAATCCAACACTGAGTTGGTATTGCCTACAAGGTAATTTAACTCACTGTCTTGTCTTCCTGTTGATAAAAAAAATAATCTCTTCCTCTGAGACACCTAAGGGATGATCTGCTGAAATACATGCCTAAATAATTATCTGTCTAGGAGACTCTTTTGTGTGGTGAGTCATCACTCACTGTCACCATAAAGGGCTTGTTCTAATTTTGAGACCCTCATTAGAATTAAAATATCAAAGTACATGCCTCTGACAGCTAGTCCACCAGAACTGCAGCAGGAATTCTGTGCAGCAAGGAGCAAACAAGGAGTGCTCTGAAGCCACAAGTTGGAATATACAACATTTTCAGCACAAAGTCAGAGTTCAAGGCACAGAACATTTGAATTCCACCTGCTTGGAGGAATTTTCTCTTGCTAATTGTCTGCAAGCAGAAGAGAAAAATGTTGAGAAAAGCAAAGATGCAAAATATTGTACTCCAGTGAAAACTTCCACAGAATCTCCAGGGAAGAAATAGAATGTTATCTACTAGATATAAAAACCAATTTTTTTCTTTTTTATTATTATTTTTGTGGGAGAGAGGGTCAGTTTGGGATTACAGGGGCTCTTATAGGATACTTTCTTCTTATGCAGACTAACATGGAAGAAAAATTTGGAAAACAATCTAACAAGAATGTTGAGTGATTCCAAGCTCCAAGCTGCAGTCAGGTTCTCATACTCTTTCTTCCAACCAATTTTGCTTTTCATTTCTTTTAGAAGACACAAATGTAGCAGGCTAAATTTTTTTAAAACATATCCCTTGCCACAAGCTAAAACAGAGCTCAGTGTGACACTGGACTCCAGAAGTCAAAGTTGGAGCAGAGTGGGAGGAAGCAAACGACAAAGTCTAAAGGAGCTGGAATCTCCACAGGACAAAAAGCTGCTCTTTGTGCCTAATCTCAGCCATCAGGGAGCAATGCTTGGCTAGAAGGATTTGTTTAAAACACACATCAGAACAGTTCTTTGAAAGAAAATTTGACTTTTGACTCAAAAAACCCCCATTGAACTGGGAATGGATGCTGAAAAGCTTCCAGAGCACAAACCTCAGCCTGTGGATGAGAATAGGGTTGACTTAACAGGCTGAGACAAGGCAGGGCTGCTCCTAAGAATACTGGGGGGAATGCAGAGGAATTTTGGGGTGCAGCTGAAGGTGTTTCCTCCAGGAAATCGAGATGTGGCATTGCACCCTGGCAACAATTTTCATTCCTGACAGATCTGCCCAAACCCTCTGCTGGGAGTTCCTGCCTGGCTGAGCTGGGTTTGACCTGCTCAGGAATCCCTGAGTGCCACTGGGTCACAGTTTTTTGGTTTTTTTATAAGAAATCTTGCTCTGTAGTGGCTGATCTTTTGTGTCAACTGCCCCAAATGTAGCAGAAAATACTTTATCCTATAGAATAAATACTTTATTCTATATATACATATACATATAAAGTATATCTATAAATTATCTATACATATATATACATATACACACATATATATTATATTTATCTGTTATATTATAATGCAGTCAGGATTAGATCCTTTTTAAAGGGTTCTTTTGCTCCTTGTTGCAAAAATTAGGCTTAATTTTAAAATTAAGCCTAATTTTTTCAATTAATAATTAGATTAATTAAAATCTATTACTGTGGCCCATCAGATTCTGTGTTACTGCTTTAAAAAAAACTCCTGTAGCAATGGTTCTAAGTTTGTCTTGTCTCAAAGCATTTGATTCAATGGGCACATGATTTCACCAATGTCTTTGAGTCATTTTATGATATTTCCTTTGCTGGGTCCTGAGGAGACTTCTGTAATACCTATATCTTATATTAAAAAAAAAATCCCAAAATATTTTTCTTCCAACCCAGACTAATGTGAC
The DNA here is from genome assembly GCA_910950805.1 of Acrocephalus scirpaceus scirpaceus. Classification (NCBI taxonomy): domain Eukaryota; kingdom Metazoa; phylum Chordata; class Aves; order Passeriformes; family Sylviidae; genus Acrocephalus; species Acrocephalus scirpaceus. The sequence continues at coordinate 4,800,603 of OU383792.1, forward strand.
ATCCAGCTACCTCTGACTGTTATCAAACTGTGAAAGTTGCCAGCTCTGCTGAAAGTTTTGTGAGGTTTCAGCAACTTTTGAGTCAGCCTGTAGCATTTGTGGTTTTATGTGGAAATTGTGCCCAATCAACAATGAATGTGAATGCACAGCTTTGGGAAAAATGTGGATATGTAAATGTATCTGCATTGACACTAAAAAAAAGTCCCCTTTAGCTCCTTAGAGGGTGAAATACAGCCGAAATACAGAGCTATGAAAATGATGAGAAATTAGATTTTATCTGAATAAATTAAGGATGACGATAAATATTTTTTTCCGTGCTCTACAGCTGGGTTCATTTTCTCCCATGCTAGTTCACTGCAGTGGCAAGCAGAGTGCCATCTCGTGGATAAAGGCTCAGAATAAAGCCTGGCCCTGTCTTTTCTCCACTGGTTGGAAGAAAATCAATTTTGGTTACAAATGTGACCAATGCAGAAACATTGGTGATTTTTGACACTGCTTCACTCCTGATACACAGCAAAAATCCTACTGGGAATGTGCCAGACAGCAGCACCTGTGGAATCCAAGCATATATTTCCCTGGAGTGCACTATTTTTGAATTATGCTGGTGGTAATAAGTAGTAGATATTCACTTGCTTGGCTTATTAATAGAGAACAATTTCCCACAGTGGAAAATGTGCCATTTTTATTAGGGTATGTTAATTATAATACTTCGCATGCCAGTAAAGATCAGTCACAACTTATATTTAGAGAAAGTCTGAATGGTTAAGAACATTCCTGTAGCTTATGTTTTAATCCCGTTTTGGAATAGAGACAAAATCAGTATTGCCTCTGCCTATTAATAGATGATAAAAATTTTTAAGGCATATTTCTGTGCAATCTGTCCATAAATTAGGTTTAAAAAAAGAAATTAATTGCCATACCACAGCATTCAATGCACGCTCTCTGCAGTGTCACAAACACACATGAGTTTCTCTGCTCCCTCTAAATTCTGGCCAGCTCCAGTAAAGGGCTAAGCCATAGATTGAAACCTTCATTAAAATTTAAATTTAAATCTTAAAAATATGATCCTCTGTTCATATTTTATCTGTGCTTGCACCCAGGCTTTGGCTTTCTGCACCTTCTTCTTCCTATAGCCAGGAAATGTCCCCACACTCCTCCTGTGCCTGCTTGCACTGCCCGTGCAGCTCTCCTTCCCTTCAGTGTGACCAGCATCTTCCTACTCAGCCACATCAGTCCCTTCCCTTCCTTGCCTGATTTCTTGTGCCTGGGGATTGAGAGCTCTTGTGCTCTATGGAAAGCATCCTTAAAAACCTGGAGTGGGGAGAAAATTGCTCCTTTTGCAGTTTACTGGCCCAGCTGTGTTTTTTAACTGAGTTCTGAGATGCCAAACAGACCCAGCAAGTGCACCTGGGCCGCCTTTGGCTGGAGCTGTTGTTGGATGAAGGACAAACAGATTGGCCCATTAGAAATGAAGGCACTGATGTTTTAGTCATTGAAATTCTCAGGTTCCTAATGAAACTTATCAAATTAATTTCGCTACAAAGCAAATTGCCGTGTAAATAAAGCAGAGTAGCCCAATTTGCTAAACCCATCTGGGTGATTTGCTCCTAATACAGAAGAACTTCAGGTGAAAACTGAAGAAGTGCTGGGCAGCTTTTTGTTGTTGTATGCCTCTTGCATGACTTTAAGGTGTAAAACATTCACCTGATTCACTGAGGACAGAAACAAGGCACTCACCCAGAGTCAGGCCAGCTCTTCCCTTAGCCAGCAGCAAGGGCAGCAGTGCCAGTCAGCTCCTGGGCAGTGATCTTTACACTTACAGGGAGGGTGGGACATTTTCTGTGTTCTCCTATCCCCCAGTAAAGAATGGGCAGTGATCTTTACATTTACAGGGAGGGTGGGACATTTTCTGTGTTCTCCTATCCCACAGTAAAGAATGGGCAGTGCTCTCTCTTTACACTTATAGGGAGGGTGGAATGTTCTCTGTGTTCTATCCCACAGTAAAGAATGGGCAGTGATCTCTCTTTACACTTACAGGGAGGGTGGAATGTTCTCTGTGTTCTCCTATCCCACAGTAAAGAATGGGCAGTGATCTCTCTTTACACTTACAGGGAGGGTGGAACATTTTCTGTGTTCTCCTATTCCACAGTAAGGGCAAGACCTTGTTTTCAAGCAAACCTACAAACACTGAAATCCCTGTGCTGGATCTCCAAGCTCTTTCAAGGGTGAATGTCTAGCTCACAGCAAGCACTGTGAGACCAAGGACTGTTTGGTTTAGGTTGTAGAACCAAAGAGTTCCTGCTTAAAACTTGACTTGAGCAAAGCTTTCCCTGCTGCCTTAACCACTGTTCCCAGTCCTGTCCCTGTTATTTATCTGCCAAAAAAGTTCCTGCAGTGTGAAGCCCATTAGCTGCAGGGCCATCAGTCTATGACACAAGCGTGTTGTTTCCTGTCCTAGAGCCCAGCTCCTGACTGAAGACCCTCTGCAAGGTCTGAGCAAATGGAAGATAAGTAGGTTCTTATCAGATGGATCCACAGAAAGTTAGCAAACACTGAATAATATCCCAAAGGCTGCACTCTTGAAAAATAGGCTGCTCATTGTGTTCATGAATGAAAAATTACAGATAGAGTAAGTTGCAAATAGTTCCTTTTCTTCCCTCTTATTAATAGGGGTTGTTTCTATTTCCATTTACAGCATGAGTGCTGCATTCTTTCCAATGATCATTAATTTGTTTTTGCTGGGAGCCAAGTTTTGACATCTACTCTTAAATCAAATGAGGAGCTCTCCCCATTCTGCACAGCAGCACCAGGTAGCTCTTTAGCAGATTACTGGGTTTGCCAGACCTGTTAACTATTGATTCTGTAGAAGGGACAATATTAATGGCTCTTTGGTGGCTTTCAGAAACTGAGCATATACAAAATGGTAAAAAAGTTTGTGGAACCTCTTTAGACATATGCTGTGTCTAGTCTCACTGATGCAGTTCTGTGAAAAGCAGCAAGGCAGACAGGATCTGTCAACAATTATTCATCAAATGCCTGATTTGTTAAATATTGCATACAGATTGCCTGCTGAATAACAAGAAGCCAATTCTGGAACTTGCATCAGTGTAATTTAGAGCACCTCCCAATCAGCTATTAACATCTGGACTTTTAAGTATGTCAGCCCAAGCTACCAAGCTATTATTTTAATTTCATTGCTGCCTTCTTACAAGTTCCTATCTAATTAACTATAATAGTGCTATTTGAAAAGCTCTCAATTTTTTTTAGAGCAGCTTACAAGCAGTGCTAGCTGTCTTGGCAAATCAGCCGTTTGTTTTGATAACCTGAGTGATTAATACATTGAAATGCCACCACCTTATTCCGGACTCAGAATTGTTGAAACTTAATGCACAGTGCATAAAAAGCTCTTTAGAAAACACTGATGCTTTAAGCATTCCTCAGTTTGCCAGCTCCAGGAGAAGAAACAATGAAAATAGCCAAGGAATGTTCTTCCTTAGTGAAACTGCAGAAGGTGGCCCTTGTCAGCAATGAATGAATTCCCTTTCCTTGATGAAACAAAGTGTGGGTTTGATCCAGCTGTCACTGCATCAGAGAAAATGAGAGTGGAGACTGCCACAGTAAATGCTGCATATTCCTCCATGGGAATTAATGCATGAGTGAAATAGACAATAATCAAATCACTGAAGATGCAGCTTCAAAAGAGGCACTTTTAAGAGTAAAAATCTTGCTAGAGCATTTTTGGGTCAGAGTTTAAAGCCAATAAACACTTTTCATGTATTTATACAGGCAGCTTGTCCTGTTCTTAGACTCCAAACAAGATTTTAGGACAGATCTGTGATGATCTCTGACTCACTGAGTGTTTGAGCCCAGCTGTCCATGCACGCTGGCATCTTGTTCAAGGCCTTCCAGGAATTGTGGAGCATGGGCTGCTGAAAAGGCCTGGGATCCCAAATGCAGGTGGCTGCTAAAAGCAGATTTACTCAGGTAACTGTGACATGAGCATGCTCACTTTCTGAGTCCAACCTGAAACCTGTGATTGGAATCTTTTGAATCTTTTCAATCTTTTGTGATTGGAAGCAATTTGTGTCCCAAATTCACAACAGCTCTTCCAGAGATTTCCCAGACCTTCAGCTCCAGTTTCTGTACAAAGCAGGGAATAATTGCATTAGGCTAATGACAATCAAACCTGGAGCAGCACTGAAGGCTCTTCAGATGGAAAGGACAGATATTTGCATCCACTTCAGCTGACTCCCAGCACAATCCCTCCATTCCTCAGAGGTGTCAGGATAAAGAACTTGCAGATAATGCTTTTCCCTGGCCCTTGGCAGCCTGGTATGTTCTGCTCCATTTTTGCAGGTGTTTACAAACAGCACAGTGCTGCAATAGTTGAATCTGTGATCCTCACTGGTACTGTAGACTCCAGTTTTAACCAAGAGATTTTTGCTTTTTCAGACTGGTTCTTGTACATACAGTTGTGTCTTCTTCTCTTAAACAAGCCCACAAGCAAACAAAAAAAAAAATCCATAAGCAAACAAACAAAAGCCCCACAACCAAAAACACCAAGAAGACTTCAGTAATGATTTAAAAGTGGAGCTGGGAGGGAGATGGGAAATGTGTTGCTAATATCCATTGATATCCACCAATGCTGCAGTTTACTTCCTTCGGCTATCACTTTGTTGTTGTTAGTGGTTTGTGTTGGTTTTTTGGTTTGGGGTTTTTTTGGGGTTTTGGTGGGTTTTTTTGGTGGGGGGGTGTTTGTTTTTTGGGGTTTTTTGTTAGGACTCATTGGTACGTGTGAAACTCGTTCCTATGCAAACCTGTTCATGATGATTATTGTGATTGACAAGAAAAATCTGAAGACCTTCTTTTAGCAAGTGCTGTAATGAGAGTGACTTCAATCATTAGCAGAGTTTAAGAGCAGTGGTGGGTTTACAGGAATTAAAATTAAATTTAAGGTGTATTAGGATGCAATCCCTGGCCATGAATCTGTGTTGATTGACCCTGTACAAGAATAAGGAGCAAACCCAAGCTGCTGGAAGCACAGACAGAGCTGTCATTGCCCCTGAGAGCTCAGGTTGGGTTCTGCTGCCGTGGTGCTCAATGTCAGGGTAAAGGGATTCAGCAGATGTAAAACTGGAGCAGCTCTGCCTGTACCAGGAGCAAAATGTACCAGGAGCTTCCTCTCCCCATCACCTCCTGCCCACCTGGATGCCCTGAACAGGGACTGTGCACCTTGGAAAAACCCAGCTCTGCAGACACAGGGCAACTGAGAGCTGTTCCTAAAGATTTTATTCCATTATCAATCTCGTAGAAGGGTGAGACACAAGAGATGTAAAACTAACACCATTCTATCAGAAGCCAGGCTATTTCTTTGTTACATCTTATAAATGTTTTCAGCCTATCAGCTTTTGCCACACAACGCTGCTGATGCTTTTAACACCAATCACTGGTTATTTTACCCCACGTGGTCTCATTACAATGATTCTTTCACAATTTTCACAATTTTCATAATTTCATAGTTCTAATTCTCCAAAATATCTTATCTGTTTGCAAGGCCATCCTTTGAAACTTGTTTCCAGTTCCATTCCTCTCTCAATCTCTTCTCTATTCATGGCCTTTCCAAGCCAGCACACCTTATCTCAGAGTTTGCACACGGATGTACCAGACTGTGGTACAAACTATTTTAGGATCCTCTACAAATCCATTTCTCACACTGTAGGAGCTGGCTCTGTGCTCTGGCAATGCACACCCAGTGCTCATGGCCACATTTGGGTCACAGGGAGTTTCAGGGCCACCCCTGGGTGGTGACATGCAGACACCCACCCTGGTTTGCAGACAACTGCAGAGCATTTTCCAGACTGCTGTAATATTAATTCACTACCAAGTACAAGGGCAGGCTAATTGCTGCAGTGTGAAAAACTTAGCATTTTTAAGGAGCCATTAAGGAAATAATAATTCACCAAAAAAAAAAATCACTGCTTGCTCTTTCTCAGACCCTGGTTTTGCTACCATCCATTGCAGGGAAAATAATTATGTCAAAGGATGCACAACCAGTCGTGGTGTATATCAACATGGGCTTCTGCTGTGCATCCAAATACATTTCTGCCAGCTTCACTGGGGCTCTGTAATTATCTTTGATTAACCTAGACATAATGATAGGAAGCTGCAAGATTGTAATGGAGATGAGGATTTCACTTAACAAATGGCCTTACCAGGTGCTCTTCTGCATATCTGTATTTGCTGCCTGACTCTTGAGAAACAGCCAGGAGAGAAGAGAGGTGCTGAAATAAAATCACAGCACATGTGAGCTCAAAGCACTTCAGAGGTGCAGTGAACCACAATGTCCTTAAAACCACAGGCTGCACTCTGCCACTGAATGTGTGTTTTGATGGTTCTGATTTACAAATTGTTTGGAAAAAGAAGGATTAAAGTTCCTGTTCTTTGTTATTTGAAACCCCCAAAGCAGCTCACAAGAGAAGGTGATGTGATGTTTCTAGTCAGACAGATCAGCACAAAAACAGAGGTTACAGGAGCTGTCCTTGCACAGAGCATTAATAGGAATTTGAGAGCTGAAATCCTTGATCAGGTTACACCATCATATCCATGTTTATTTAAACAAATAAGGCAATTAAGGCAAAAACCCTCATATACTTAATTTTTATTACTTGAATAAAAGCTCAGCAGCCTGAGACCCTCATAGATCAGTCTGCTCCCAAGACCATTGCATTAAGGAGGCCTTCACTCCTGATTTTACAGAACAGGCTCCTTCTCTGTTCCTCAGTTTTTCCTTCTGACAAGTGATGGGGTGTTAAATACAGAGAAGTGTGATGATTCATAAAATGTGTTATAAGGAACATTATCAGCTGAGATAAATGTTATATCATGTGTAATATTTATTGTCAGAGCAAGCGGAAATGTTTTCTAAAATTTAAATTCCAGCTATGACTTTGGCTAACTCTCAAATGTTAATGATTTTTTGCAAGTGCATATTCAAAACTGTCAAAGTGTTTTTGAATTTGGCCTGCTAACTTGTTCCAATTTATGTTTATCCCTTTACTTTCTCGATTCCTTTTAGACGCAGGAAGATTTTAGAATTTATAAAGCCAGCGAAAGGTTAGATTTTCCATTCATATGTGGTAGCTTTAGTCTGGAGAAAGGATCTAAAAATCTCATCTTTAAAGTTCTTTTTCAGAGAACTGTTTAGTAGTGATGCCACTGCAATGGAACAGTCCCAGGATCAATGTTTTGGGGTAGATTTCCTTACTTTGTTCTCCTATACTTCATATCTGACATTTCAACTTTAGGATTATCAGCTCTGCTTAGCATTAGGTTTTGTTGAGAATTAGCTTTTCAAAAATAACAATTCTTTTAAATATACTTTTTCTTAATTAAAAATCAAGTCATCTGGGAAATACAACAAAATGATTAAATGTTGGGTAGGGATTTTTCATATGATAGAGATGTCACTTCTTGAAAGAAATCCAGAGCTGACAGAAGTTGACAGAATAAAGGCCACAAAATTCAGCTGCTTGCCTCTGAGGTGCCCTTGGGGAATACTGATTCTCAGCTCTGCCTAAAATAATAAAACTGGGTCTGGAAGGTTCATGAATGTCCCCATCCCCACACCTACTCACTGAATCTCTGGAAGTGAAATATTCCTTTTTCATGATTTTAGAAAACAAACACGAGAACACAAATATAAATAGATGTTAATGTGAGATGGACTCAAGGTGTGCACTAAGCAGAACAATAATGTGAGTGACTCTTCCCAAAACTGGATAATAAATACTCTGACTGAGCAGCACGAGATTGATTTCATTGTTTTATGGGCTGGCTCCCAAACTGCACTTTTGAATGCCCAACCATGTTTGGGTACAGGTAGAGAAATGCTCTTAAAATTCTGGTAAGCAGTTCCAAAAAAATTAGATGCTAAACCAGAACCTGAGGGGCAGCCCCAGTGTCACTGACCACTGACCTCAGCTGGAACTGGGACTACTGGATGGGTGCAGCCACACTGGCCTGCCAGCCATAAATCAGATTTAAGGAGCCAAAGGGATGGAGATAAAGATGTTTTCAGCTTCTATTGTATGTCACTGTGCACCTGTCAACACTAACAAGTTACAACCTGAGAAGGGAAACAGTGCTTGAATGGCATTTTGTGGTGTTAGAGAACTGGTTTTTGAACCTGCAGTGTGAGCTAAGGCTGATTTGCACATGGAAGTTATTTCTGAAAGACATTGCATGCTGAAATAATTTACATACTGAAACAGGAAAGCATCAAATCTCTTTTATTTTAAAGGAAACTTAGTCTGACTGGCTTCACTAAAAGATGCATTGCATCTTGACTTTGTCCAAAAATTACTTCACAACCTCAATGAAAAGCACAGGGTTCCTAGCAGGAATGCTTCAAGAAAATAAAGTTACATCCACTGAAATGCCAACAAAAGTTTCCTTCAATACAAGCAATGATCTTAGAGATAAACAGCACAAAAAAAAACGCCAAAAACAAACCCAAACAAAAGAAAAAGGCAGGAAGTCAATAGAGCATGTTTTCAGAACAAACTGAAAAGGGAAAAAATGAGATGTCTTGGATCCCTTGGCATCTGTAAACATCAAGAAGTCATCACATTTGAGCTAATCTCAAGGCAAAGCAGCCTTATAAAATAAATCTACAGGCTATCTAAAGTAAATCTATGAACTTTCTTGGCCTTCCAAGGTATGGAAGATAATAGAAGAAGCAGAAGATAAAAGGAAGTCCTCTTTCTTTTTTGTTAAAAAAAGTTGCTTTAAAGTAGGGTGGACTTTTTTTCCTCTCACTTTGTAGGATCTATTTTAAATGACCTATTTAAATGTTCTGCAATTATGGTGCTTTTGTATATCTTCCATGCCAAGCTAACAGAAAGGGAATCCCTTGAAGTCATGGTATTTTAACCAACCAAAGAATAATCTCCTCTTTCTTCCTCGCTGAATTCTTCATACAAGGTGTCTTAAAATAGATAAGACAGGTTCATTACCATTGTCATAATTGTCAGCTTCTGTCAGTTCCATTAGTGGATAAAGGTGTCTCTGGATATTACTCATGCACTCCTAGCCAGCCTCCCAAACTCTGTGCAAACCTCCCAAAACCATTCCTCTGCTGCTCTCTCCAGCCCCTCAGACCTGTTCTTCAGTTATTTACAGTTATTGAATCATATTTACAGTTATTTCTTCACCATGTTCCCTGCAAGGATCCCCTTGTTACAGCACTGAAGTTTTTTCCACTGCTTCTGGCTTACTTTATTGATATGTGAATATCTGAATATATTTATTGATATTTCAATCACTCTTTAAGCAAATTCATTTCCCCTCACATTTCGAGCATGCTGGTTTCAGATTTGTCTGGGAAGTTGGTTAAACCTCACACCTTGGAGAAGACCTGCAATGTTGTACATCAGAGCAGTACTCAGGTTGTAGATCTTGAGAATAGGCAAGGCATTGGGGTTTTTTATCTTTTCAGGTTGTAGATTTTGAGATTAGGCAAGGCATTGGGGTTTTTTATCTTTTTAAGTTGTAGATCTTGAGAATAGGCAAGGAATTGGGGGTTTTTATCTTTTCAAATTGTAGATCTTGAGATTAGGCAAGGAATTGGGGGTTTTTATCTTTTTAAGTTGTAGATCTTGAGATTAGGCAGAATATTTGGGGGTTTTAATCTTTTCAGGTTGTAGATTTTGAGATTAGGCAAGGCATTGGGGTTTTTTTTAATCTTTTTTGTTATGCTCAATGTGTCTACAAGCATATCCTCCTCTTGGCTTAAGAGGATTCCAGTAATGCTAGAATTTGCCTTTAGACTACAAGGTTTCAATCATTCAGGCACCAGTTTAGACTTTTCACATTAATCTGTCTTTGATTCTTTCACTATTTAGTAAATATGCATAAATGTTTCTTCTGAAAATGAGATTTCATGGACATGTGGGAAGAAAAGATTTTTTTTTCCTTTTTAAGTGTTAAAAGGCACAAGTGTGAGAAAATACAGACCTTTTTTCTGGTGAAGTGAGGAAATTCTACTAGAAGTTGCAGTTTCTTTCTTGAAAGATGCTCCTGCATTCCTTTGCAATAGTCTAGAGCCAACAGGAAAGCCAGTATTGGCCCGCTTTTTTAAAAAAAAACAATAATAAAAAAGTCTGTTAGCTCATGAGCCTATGGAGGCTTTAATTGAAATTAATAGAAAATGTGAAAGCAGAGGAAATTAGGGCAGCTGCAAAAGAAACCCCAGAAGCAAAAGCAGATTAAAGTAGAGCAGCGAGCAAACCCATGCAACAACTTAATTTTGCTTCAGATGTTTCCCCCTTGGTGTAACTTTTTCCCTAAATTGAGCAACAAGTGGGAAGCACGTGGTTTCTCCTGCAGATGCCTGCTGGTCGTGCCCAGTGCTCCTTCAGCTGATGAGCACAGGCACTGCAGTGCTGGGGAGGGAAGCTCCCAGTGTGCTGAGACACAGGAGGGGCTGCCAAGTTCCCCTGTGCTGGTTTGAAAGCAAAACCAGTGAGAGACTCCAAGTCAGAAACACTATTTAATAAGAGGAAAAAAAAAAAAAAAAAAAATAAAGTAAAATAAAATAAATGCAATAGTACAAAAAGCCACTGACAGAGTCAGAATCCAACCTGACACCCTGTTAGTCAGGGTGGTGGCAGCAGTGCAGATGAAATGCTCTTGTCCAAGCACTGATCCTGTAGAAAGGTCTGGCAGCTCTTGTCCTCTGGGAATCCAGTGGGTGAGGGCTCCCTGTGCTGTCCCAAATCCCAGATTCTATCCAGGTGGGAATGCTTGGCTCCTCCCCCTGGGCGGAGCATCTCCCCCTGGGCTGATCTCATTCTCTGAGCCCTGCAGTGGCTCCTTGCTGGCCCATGAACCAGAGACAGCTCCCGCAGGGAGTTCCCCATGAGCCATGGGCACGGCATTGCTGGGCATGGACAGGAGAGAAGGGAAACACTGCCCCAGCTGGTTCCAGCAGCTCCTGGGGATGGGGATGGAACACAGACTGTGGGCACAGCTGACACTAAGACACCCCTTAACCTAAGACACCCCCTTTCCACGAGGTCACAGCTGGAAGCTCTTCATGCAGGACACAGCACCAGCCTAAACTTCAGCAAAAACAGAATCTTTATTTTTCATTCTAGGGATTGAATGACAACTATTTGATTTTCTCTCTTGTAAGATTTATTCTTCAACTATCCAGTAAATAAAGCAAGAGACCTCTCTGCTTGCACGTAGCTTTATGGAGGAGTTATTCCATCATCGTTTACACGTGTGAGAAGCCTCATTTAGGTCTGTGGGATTCCAGAGGGTGATGGGAAACAGTCTCATGTGTGAGAAAAACAAGGAGGAGTGAGGATTTAAATTAGAATGTTTTAAATTCATGTTCTGTTAATGTCAAGTGACCTCAACCCACCCAATCCTGACTGCCGTATTCATGGCATAAAAGACTTCCCTTGCCCCACTGTTGAAGACAAAGTTATTAGGAGCAAACAAAGAAACAAGTCTCATAACACAATACATTTCCTCCCCTTCTTATCCTCTAACATCTCCAACCACAGTCAAAGTTCTTTAAATTTTCTCTGCAGTTCTTTTATTCCTTTAATAGCCTGTCTGCTCAGGGAGAATGAAGTGTTATTTCATGATTTGGTGTATTCAATAATGTCAGAGTTTTCTAGCACAGGATCCTTATTTTAAATATATTCTTCATCTTGAGAAATCACTTAGTGAGCAGTTTCCACATGAGGTGGGCAGGACAAGAGCAGTTGCTTGAAAGTTTTGCATTCAACCTTATATCATAAAACCTTGTAGAAAAATATCCCCTGTAAGTTCCTTACCAATTATTTTCCTAATTTTTCTCTGCCTCCTGAGTTCACATTTTTGGTTGTTCCAGGAGTCAAGAGAACAGGCCAAGCTTGGCTTTCGCTTCTGACAGTGAGCTGGAGGGTGAACAACCCCTGGGTAAATGAGAACAGAGAAGGAAAATAATTAAGGCATAAGGCATCTTGCATGTTAGTGAAATTAAGTGCTCTGCCAGCACAGTTATGGAAAGCTGTGGACAAGCACAAACAGTGTTATGGAGCTGGACAACCCCACAGGCTGAGCTCACAGAGAGAACTGGTTAGAAAACCCACTACCAGCACCATGACCACTTGATCAAGCATTCAAGACAATGACTCAGTGCAAATGAATAGCAAATGATGGAATTAACCCCCCTGGTAATCCCTGTGGAAGGGATGCAGGCACTTCAGTGATTCCTCAGGTTTCCTGCATGTGTTACTTGTTGCATATTGAGGAGGGGTCCTGGATAAAATGGAGGAAGTTAGGTGGAAATAATACAGAGACAGGCAGAGACATATATCTGACAGTTTCTCCCACTCTGTTTAGCACAGTGCAGTCTCACAGTGCTGCTGACTTTGGTCTGTTGCAGACTTGCACTGTTTCCTACCACACTGTGTCTTTAAAAGGATGTTCATGCTGGGACTCACTCCAGTGCACACAGAGTTCTCAAGGATGCTCTTTTCCCCCACTTTTGACTGGCAGTCTGGCAAAATACAGACAAGATGTGGACATTGGGTGGAGTTATTGGTTGATTTTGGAGGGTTTTTTTCCCCTCAAAGGCTGTGACCTGTTAGTTGAAGTATTATTAGAAGACTGCACAGTCATTTCTGTATTCTGCTGTGTTGGATGTTGTTTGCTGAGTATGGCTGCTGTTACTGATCCATATGAAAACAGAAACTTGTTGTAGACCTGAAATTGCTTAGCCATGGAAACCCCAGCAACAGACAGAGCCCATGCAGACCTTTGCTTTCCTCTTCAAAGAATTGTTAACCAGCTTCCCACATGTTCAAACAAAACAGTTTATTCTTTACCTGGGCCCCATGTGAAGGGCCAAAACATCGGGTTATTTTTACCATTCTTTGGGGAAAGGAAGGAGTAACATGTAGTGTTTACATAAAATTATAGAGTCTGATCCAAATGGATTCTCATTAATTTATGGAGATATTTTATAAAAATTTCTACTCCTGGCACAAACCTTTTCAAACAGAACAACCCAAACCCATATGTGTGCACACTGCTTCTCTCCCAGGTGTGTTTTTGCCATCTGGATGCACAAGGTTTGCTCACTGCTGGCCAGTAGAGATGCTGGCACATGACCAAGGAAAGAGCATTCCTCTGCTGCTCATGGCAACTGCAACTTCCTGTCTTGGCCTTCTGATTTCAAGAGGGGTCCGAGGGTCCTAGGCATCTTTGGTTAGTTCTCGTTGCTGAGGACTAACCCTTACTCGATTTTCAGGATGACAACACACAAACTGGAGGGAGAGCAGAAGAGTGCAATGCAGTGCCTGTGGAGAAAGCGTTTAGGATGCACACAAATCCACGGGTAATGCAAGGGTAGGATGAATGGCAAATGTATGGAAGACACAGCTTAATTTCAGGTACTGCATCTTAAATTGGACTTGTAAGTCCTCAGGGACCAGTAGGGTGTTTAGCTCCTGTTTCCTGTCAGTTCATTTCTCACTCAGAAAATTACTGTGGATGAGAAAACGAAGCAGGTTATTGCACAGAGCTGTCCTCTCCCTCAGCTGCAGCCCCATTTGCATGTGTGCCGAGTGGCTGGAGGAAAATGCTCTCCAAGGTTTCCTGCTGTGAGCAGTAGGCTCAGCATCTCCACTGGCCTCTGCATTTTGATGACTCTGTTACAGGAAGCTTCTTCTCCTGACAGACTTTGAGCGCACGTAAAGCTCAGTTTCAGTCTCAAGTTGCTGCATCAGCCCAGAATTAAATGGGGAGAGGAAGGTGGCCAGGCATGTCTGTGTGTTTAAAAGAAAGGTATTGTTTAGAAGATCTCACAAAAATGTGAAAGGTAACAAAATATAAACAGGCTTCTGTAATTTCTGAGCAGGTTCAATGATGAATGCCAGCAGCCAGGAGTAAAAATCACCTTTCTCTCCCAAGACCTTCTGCTTAGATTTGGTAATGACATTATCAACAAGCTAATTGATGATAGGATACTGAATGCCACCTGAGTGTGTCTGCTTGGCTGGGAATCAGTATATGTCACATTTCTACCTTTTCTTCAGCTACTTGTCCCTGCAGAAATTCCTGTTATGGATCTGCCTGCCTGTTAGCTTTTGCTCTCCTTTTGCTAAGCTGAAGAAGGAAAAAAAAAACCATGCTGCTGTGGCAAACAACAGACAGGGGGAAAAAATCAAAGGAGATGAATGAGGTTCCATCACAGTGGGAAATTCAAGAAAAGGTTAGAGATGACATTAAATGGGCATGGTGTGCAGCCTGAGGTAATCTTGTAAACTTCAGGGAACCAGCCCAGGTACTCCAGCTTGCCCTGTCTGCCTCTGCTGCCTTCCAATTGCTACCTGCCATCAGCCTATGCAGAAAATTTCTCCTGAGAGTGACAGAACCTCAAGCTGGATCTCAGAAAATGGGTGCAACCAAGTGAGTCTAGGATGAAACCCTGTAAAGTGTTTTATTCCTGAAGCACATCATCATCTTGGATCCAAGTCCTGACCTTAGCTTGTGCTAAGGTTTATGTGCTTGACCTTAGCTTGTGCTATGTTCTTCTTTAAATTCCCCTCGATTTGCTTTGGATTGTGGTCCTGACATGTAAGCCTAAATATCAGTGAGTTTGGCAGGATGTAGGCTAGGGCAGGTAGCTTAGAAATCACTCAAGATTTAGAGGAGAAGTTATTTTTAGTGACTGAATATTAGAAATATAAATATATGACGCACTGAAACCCTAATAATGAAATTGTGCTGCATAACTAAGTTTCCTTCTCAGATAAGTTCTACAGAACCATAAACATACGCCATTGGTTACAGCCACTTATAATAGAAACATCAAGAATTATTTATTTAGAGTGCAATTGCAGTTCTCAAGTACTTATTCATTTCACAGTTTGCTTGGTTAAAATACAATATTTTATTATGCTTCTTGTCTGATGTTTAATTCAGTCTCTAAGTAGTTGTTTGAATGTGGTGGGAGCAGTGATCTCTTTGAAACTGCCAATTTGCTCTTTCACCTACCAAATAAGCAAGGAATTAGTTTAACATCCAGATCAGGCTGCTGATCAAACAAAACGGGCATCTTGATCTTTACACCTGTGCCTGCTGCTAAAATAGTTATAAACCAGCTATCTTCCTAAATGAATTTTATTCTAGACCTTTGCTCTCTAATTCATTAGTTTATTTAAATAGTGTTTGAAAAATTCAGCTTAAACTATATGCAAATCCTTCTAAACTGGGCCCTTTATATACACACATCCCCTTTTATGTGAACAGTACTTTGTTAATGGCTCCATAATTAAGAGAGTTTACATTTTAAAGACTTCAGTTTTTAATTGGCTGAATATTAATCACAGATCACTTTCAGTTCTGTTGTGATATGCAAATTATTGATGCCTCAGCTGCATTTGTTTTCAGGTATCAGTCTAACCCCATAATGCAAAATAACATTCTGCAATTATTTCAATTAGATGCAGTCAGCCTTTGGAGCGAGCTATTTATTTCATTTCAGTAAGTGAAGAAAGCAGTTGCTGTTTTCCATTCCCTGGCGTTTATTGCCCAGAACTAGCACTCACAGCCGGTCTGTGTACAGCACATAAACAGTTTTCTAACTGGATCACGTTAGCCTTCGTGGTAAAGGACAAGCAGTTGAACTCTCCTTGCAAGATTTCATTTGGTTAACTGACTCTTCTGCTTCGGAATGAGATGTCACCTTGTTTGAGGGTATTCATTACCATTTTAAAGTGTATTATTAAAGCTAGAGTCAATAGGAGTTGTTAATTAGCAGAATCTGTTTAGCACCAGCGCATAACATTTGAGGATTATTTCCATCAGACTGCAGCTGTTACCTAAGCAGAGAAGGAATTTCACCTAACCACAAAGAATGAGATAGACAAATAGCTGCGTTGTGAGAGCGGCTCGGCTATGTCTCCTCGCAGCGATTTCGCTCCATAATTGCAACTCACATTAAATGCAGCAAATGTTACCATCCTGCCCACTCAGTTTCCACCTCTACTTTTGTTTCAAGCCGGGAGGGGAGATCACCAGAAGAAAAAAAAAAAAAAAAAAAAAAAGAGCGGGGGGAGTCCTTTCCTTGCTTTTTCTCTCTCCTTCCCCCGCTCGGCTCTCGCAGCCGCGCTCGCCCCGCGGCTCCCGGGGCGCGTCCCGGCCGCGGGCTGCACTTGTGGCTGCCTCGCCCGCCCATGGCAGCGCCGCGGCTCCCGGGGGGCTCCTCCCGCCCCGCACGCCCCGCCTGGGCTCGGCGGGGGCGCAGCGCCGCGGCTCCCCGGGAAAGGAAGGTACCGGCGGCGCGGCTCCTCCGGGCTGCGGGAGAGGCTCCGGCCGCGGCGATGCGCCGGGATTATCGCTCCCCCGGAGCGGCGTGTCCGTGCCCGCCGGAGCAGCGCTCGGTGCGTGTGTGAGTGAGTGTGTGTGGGTGTGTGCGGTGTGCGTGCGGCGGAGGGGGGGGGGGGGGGCTCGGTGCGTGCAGGGGGTGGGCGAGAGCAGTGCGATGGGAGCGGGTGCCCGTGTGCAGAGGGATCCTCTCCCCGCATGTGTGCGGGGGACCGCGGCGGCGGCGGCGGCGGCGGCGGGGCAGGGCTCGGGCGGGCGGCTGCTGCATGCGGCGGAGCCCGCGGGGTTCCGCAGCGCCGGGCTTGCCCTCGCTGCTCCGCGCGGAGCCGCCGGAGCTCCCGGGGAGAGAGCGGCGGAGCGCAGCCGAGCGGAGCCGCGGACACCGCGGGCGCCGAGGTAGGGACGGTGCCGGGCTGGCCGCGGAGCCTCCGGGAGCATCACCGAGGGCTGCGGGAGCCCGGCGGGCGTGAGAGTGCGGGGCGGGGGTGGGGGCACGGCGGGGCCGCCTGTACGTTGGCGTTTTCATTTCTTTTAATGATTCCGGAGGTTTTGTTTTCATTGCTATAATAATTGCCGGTGCTGTTTTAAAGACGGCGAGGGGGGGGACCGGGGGGGGTGGGGGGGCGGGGGTGCACACGACGAGGCGACAGTGGCTTCCTGCCGGAGCCTCTCTGCCATCGCGCTCGCCTCTCCCCGCAGCCGGCCGCCTCCCGGAGCCCTGGCCGGCGGCACCGGGCGCAGCGCTGCCCTCTCTCCATCCTTCCCGGGAGAGCGAGCGGAGCCGGGCGGCCCGGAGACGCCGGTGGAGGTGTGGGAGGGACGGGGGGGGCAGGATCTGCGCAGTGGGACTGGGGAAGGAAGGGGGTGTGTGGATGTGCTGCGGGCTGGACTTTGCGAAGGTACCGGGGCGGGGGGGGTCGGTGCGATCAGCGGCGGGGGAGCGCGGCCGTGCCTCGCCTCGTTGCGAAGGGACGGCGGAGGGGATGCGCGGCAGCTCCGCCGCGCCGTGCCCGCTCCCGGCCGGGATGTGCGCGCCCTGCCAGCGCGCCCCTGCCCCTGCCGCCCTCCCCCGCCGGCAGCCAGAGGGGAGCCGGCACCAGCCGAGCCGGATGCGGCAAAAAATTGCCGTAGTGCCGGCACCGCCGGTCGGGCTCGCCGCCCCGCCGCCAGCCCCGCGCAGAGCCCGCAGCTTGCCCGCTGGGCACCGGCCGGGGCCCCCGCGATGAGGAAGAAGAGAGGAGCGTGGGCGAGGCAGGGATACGGGAGGACGGCGGCTGCCGGGGGGAGGGAGATGGAGCGGCGGGGGCAGCGGTCCGCCCCTGGGGGCGCGCTCGCCGCGGCCAGGGTCGGGAGCCTGCGGGCATCGGCAGCCGCTGCTCCGCTTCCCCCTTCTCCCGATAAGCGGCCTCCTTGACCCCCTCGGCCATCCATCCCTTCCTCTCATCCTTCCTTGTCTCCTCTGTGCTTTCCCTCTCCTTCTTGTCCTTCTGTCCTGCGGGCTTCCTCTTCCCTCCTCTCCCGTCCCTTCAGGTCCCCCGGCACATCGTCCCCTCGTGTCTCCCCTCCAGCCCGGTTCTCCTCCCTCCAGCTGGCTCCTGCTTTCTCCACTTTTCGTTCTGGCTGCCTCCTGCCAACTCAGTGGCTTCCCACAGCAGGAAATGAAAGGGACAAGTTGGGAGATGGGGGTAATGGGAAGAGGGAATGTGTGTGTGTGCGTGCAATGTATTGATTATTGACTGATTTGTTTAAAAAAGGGTGAAAAACCCCTACCTTATAACTCAGAGGAAATGCTGTGGCTCGAGTTCTTCTGCGTAAAAAATGGCAGCTCAGCTGGCCTGACTATATGCAAAGGGTTCTTATCAATTCAGGAATAAGAGCAAATTACATAAGGTTTTAGGGGGGAAAAAATAGTTCTCAGATTTCAATAGTGTCAGGCTGGCAGATTGTGACTTTGTTTTGTCCTGCCAGTCAGTGTATTGCTATTCCTGGGGATGGGGCTGTGTGCTTGTGCATGCTTCTTCCATGTCTGTGTGCTTCCATTGGTCACCCAAAGCTGATCTGGTTCTGTGCACAGTTGTATTTCTGCAGTCAGCTTGCCACCTACTTATTCAAACTCGATATCAGAAGTGACAGAAACAATGTGTGTGCATGCCTATGTAGCCCTTGAGTGAATATCTTTATCATAGTGATATATCTGTATGTACTGCTGCTTTAGACATATACTGAGCATTGGCATTGCTTTTTGTGTCAGCACCTCCATCCTTTCTGTATTGTGCTGTCCCATCCCAGATGTTTGGGCATGCATAACATCAGCATTTGTGTTTAATATCCCTGAAATGCACAGCAGCATATGAGCAGTGCACAACTGAGGGGAGTAAATATGCATAAAATTGGAATCTCCTTTGGTTATTTTACTTTGTTAGTTATGCATGCTTGGCATGTACGAGAGAGAGGAATACATTTGACAGACCTGAGAGTTATTTGTGTTTGTCTACAGAAATTTACATTCCGTGTTTGAAATCATCCCGGCTCCCGTGCATTTGTTTGGTTGTTAGAGTCTTTCATGTTATTTTAAATTCAGTTCTTGTAGTTTGTCTATAATCCTTGGCAGGTACAGTAGCTCAGTGGTATACAATTTCTAACTCAGATGACGTTTTGGAACAATGTCAACTGAAAAACATTTTCTTTTTCTTTCCTTCTTTCTTCTTTAGATTCTTTATCTTTGTTCAGGAGCCTAAGGTTGCTTGCTGATCATAAGAAGATGATTCTGTGGCTCTTTCTGGTTCTGTCATCTCCAGTTTCTTCTACAACTGCAGATGCTGATATATCTGTGGAAATTTGCAATGTTTGCTCCTGTGTGTCAGTTGAGAATGTACTCTATGTCAACTGTGAGAAGGTTGCAGTCTACAGACCAAATCAGCTTAAACCACCATGGTCTAATTTTTACCACCTCAACTTTCAAAACAACCTGCTAATTATTCTATATCCAAATTCCTTTCTTAATTTCACACATGCAGTGTCCTTGCAACTGGGTAATAATAAGTTGCAGAACATTGAGGGAGGGGCCTTTATGGGTCTTAGTGCATTAAAACAGTTGCACTTGAACAACAATGAATTAAAGATTCTCCGGGCTGACACTTTCCTTGGCATAGAGAACTTGGAGTATCTCCAAGCTGACTACAATTTAATCAAGTTTATTGAACGGGGAGCCTTCAATAAGCTTCACAAGCTGAAAGTCCTGATACTTAATGACAATCTGATTTCATTCCTTCCCGATAATATTTTTCGATTTGCTTCTCTGACCCATCTGGATATACGGGGGAATCGAATACAGAAGCTCCCGTACATTGGAGTTCTGGAGCACATCGGGCGAATTGTTGAGTTGCAGCTGGAGGACAACCCCTGGAATTGTACCTGTGATTTGTTGCCTTTGAAAGCGTGGCTGGAGAACATGCCCTACAACATCTACATTGGCGAGGCCATCTGCGAGACACCCAGTGACTTGTACGGAAGGCTGCTGAAGGAAACCAACAAGCAGGAGCTGTGCTCCATGGGGACGGGGAGCGACTTTGACGTGCGCATCCTGCCTCCCTCACAGCTGGAGCCTGGTTACAGCACGCCCAATGGCCACACCACCCAAACATCGGTGCACAGATTAGTCACAAAGCCGCCAAAGACTACAAACCCTTCCAAGATCTCGGGGATAGTAGCAGGCAAAGCGCTGTCCAATCGCAGCCTCAGCCAGATCGTATCTTACCAGACCAGGGTGCCTCCTTTAACTCCTTGCCCGGTCCCTTGTGTTTGCAAAACTCATCCTTCAGACTTGGGATTAAGTGTGAATTGCCAAGAGAGAAATATAGAATCGATGGCTGAACTCGTACCGAAACCTTACAACGCCAAGAAACTGCACGTAAATGGCAACTACATTAAGGATGTGGATACTACAGATTTCGCTGAGTTTGAGGGGCTGGATTTGCTGCATTTAGGCAGCAATCGGATTTCAGTGATCAAAGGAGATGTTTTCCGCAACCTTACAAATTTACGGAGATTGTATCTCAATGGCAATCAGATAGAGCGTCTGAGCCCAGAAATGTTTGCTGGCCTCCACAATTTGCAATATCTGTATTTGGAATACAATGTTATCAAAGAAATCCTAGCAGGCACCTTTGACTTGATGCCAAATTTGCAGTTGCTCTACCTGAACAACAATCTTCTGAGAAGCTTGCCAGCCTATATTTTTGCTGGTGCACCACTTGCTAGACTGAATCTGAGGAACAATCACTTCATGTATTTACCTGTAAGTGGTGTTCTTGATCAGCTAAAATCTCTTACACAAATAGATTTGGAAGGTAATCCGTGGGACTGCACTTGTGATTTAGTTGCTTTAAAACTGTGGCTTGAAAAGCTAAATGACGGTATTGTGGTGAAGGAGTTGAAATGTGAAACACCCGTGCAGTTTGCTAACATAGAACTTAAGTCTCTGAAAAATGAGATCCTCTGCCCTAAACTTTTAAACAAGCCATCTGCTCTGTTCACTAGTCCCATGCCTGCTGTTATTTTTACAACACCACCGGGACCAGTCCGGAGTCCTCCTGGTGGCCCAGTTCCATTGTCCATCCTAATCCTAAGCATATTGGTTGTGCTGATCTTAACGGTGTTTGTTGCTTTTTGTCTTCTTGTTTTTGTGCTTCGGCGCAACAAAAAACCAACCATAAAGCATGAAGGGATTGGAAACCAAGAGTGCAGTTCTATGCAACTGCAGCTAAGGAAGCACGATCACAAGTCAAACAAAAAGGATGGACTGGGTGCAGAGGCCTTCATTCCTCAAACCATTGAGCAGATGAGCAAAAGTCATACCTGTGGCTTGAAGGAGTCTGAAACAGGCTTCACGTTTGCTGACCCGCCAGGGCAAAAGGTCATTCTGAGAAATATGAATGACAAGGAGAAAGATTTATTGCATGTGGATTCCAGAAAAAGACTTAGCACAATCGATGAACTGGATGAGTTGTTCCCTGGAAGGGATTCCAATGTATTTATTCAAAATTTTCTTGAAAGTAAAAAGGAATACAACAGCATAGGGGTCAGTGGCTTTGAAATACGTTACCCAGAGAAACTGCAAGACAAAAAAACCAAGAAATCTCTAATAGGTGGTAATCATAGTAAAATTGTAGTAGAACAAAGAAAAAGTGAATATTTTGAACTAAAAGCTAAACTTCAAGGTTCACCTGACTACCTACAAGTCCTTGAAGAACAAACAGCTTTGAATAAAATATAGGTCATACAATCTTATTGCCTACAGAGGACAATTATTTAATGATGAAAGTGCCTTTTGTTGACTTTTAACTTCCAAATACTATATTATATTGATAGGCATAGAGGTATATACAGGTGTATCCAAGGGTGTCTGATTA
The DNA here is from genome assembly GCA_910950805.1 of Acrocephalus scirpaceus scirpaceus. NCBI lineage: Eukaryota > Metazoa > Chordata > Aves > Passeriformes > Sylviidae > Acrocephalus > Acrocephalus scirpaceus. Next base: position 4,822,403 of record OU383792.1, read on the forward strand.
ACTGTAGCTGCGTACGATTTGTCAAGTAGAGGAGAATTTCCTTAATAGATTTTACTCCATAAAGCTCATGCCCTGTGGAATCCTGTAGGGATACTGCAAACTCTATTGCCAAAGGGATGCTTTATACACGTTACACTGAATTTAACCTCAAGAGGCATATATGTTTTGTATCTTAAATGCAAACCATCGTCTCCTTGTGATTTGTTAGAACAAACACAAGAAACCTGGTACTGATATTTGTACTTCAGCTGGGTCCTTCATCCTGCACGTGGATTTAAGTTGGTGGAACTGGAGTAATCCTTTGATTTGTGGTGTTCTAATGGCACTGTTTAAAGCTTATCTGGAAAGTAACGAGCATGCAAAGAGAGAACATTCAATAGTATGTGTAAATTGGTTACATTTATGGGCTGCATCTTGAAACCACTGGAATTATAATGTTAAATTGTGCAAATATTTGTTTAAAATATACCATGCATTACATACCTATGAAATAAATCTGACCACTTGAAGCATACATGTCTATACAGAAAATTAAAAAAAAAAGAAAGAAAGAAAATAGTTCAAGCTGACTTCTGCAGTATTCGTGACATCTGAAGAAAATATTTGATATTTATGCAGAATCTGTTCTAAGACTCATCTCCAATTAAACTAGAGTTCCTTCTCAGTTATGTGAAACTCTTACAACCCCAACAGGTTGTCCAAAATTGTCAAAGTGCTTACTGTGTGAGCGTAGCAGAAATTATTTTTGTAATATAATTCATATTTATGAAATACTTTGTATACTACATAGGAAAAAATATGTACTCCTTAATATGTATTTAATATGCCTGACTTGTTTTCCTGATCACAATGCATTAATCATTCAGTATAAATAAAGCCAGAACAATATACCAAACAGCAACCGGGGAATGTAATGTATAGCATCATCCAGAATTAAGTGATCAGATATAATAATATTAATAATAAGAATAATAAAATTGTTCTGTACTATTCTTGTGAGATTAACATATCACCTTATTTCAGATTTGTTACCAATGGTGCATTTTAAAATAGATTGATTAGGTTTTTTTAGTATTGTGTCCCAGGCAGTTATTTGCCATCAGTTTTCTTGCTTTTCAGGTCTCTACAGCTTAATCTGAATTCTTTTCACCAGTATTTACAGGAATTCGTGTTGAGGGGAATATTGTTATTGTACATGCAGAGGTTTTCTGTTCTTATCTCTCTGGCTGCTGTTAGTCAGCAGAACCTGATCAGAACAGTGAACAATATGGCAAACCCTGTCTAAAACCACAGTGCAGAATGGGTACAGTGGTCTCAGTTCAGAGGACTGTGTAGTTCAACTAGAGGGTAAAGGCTGGCCTTTGTGAGAGCTGAATCTGAGTAGCCAGGAGGAAAGGCAGGAGAATGGAAAATCCCCGTTGTATCTCACTGATAGATGGCTCTTTGACATGAGAATGGAGAGATATTGGTAAAGCAGCCTGCAGCAAATCTATGCCATGAGATTAACAAAATTTCTTTGACTTGGTGAGCTTTGGATAAGACCCTCTTATCTCCTTTGCTTTCAGACTTTACCCCTCCCTACCTTTTATAATCAATACATAAGTCAATTAAGACAGTAGGATATAAACATGAACGTTTTTCATGAATTTGAAGCTAGCAAAAATTAGAGCAAGACCCAATAATAATACTGTGGAGAAGGCTGTGTCAGCTATTTCCAATATAAACCTCTAATTTCAGGGCTTTATGACACTGAGTTGAAATTTTTATTCTGGAATGATACTTGGCAAACAGCCTGCAGTATATTTTTATCAAAATAGACCAAAAAAACTCACTGCTTCTTTATTTAAGAGAAAGCAAACAAAACATTTCTCTACTTTCAGACATTCCTTTATGCTCTTTTGGCTTAAGAAAGAGCATGGGTTTATTTTTTTTTCTCCATACTCCAAAGCATATATATGACTTCAGATAATAAAACTATGAGAGATAAATTAATGGCTGAGTTTCTTTCAAAAAGCTGCATCTATCCATGCACAATAATTAACTCAATTCAGAATGTCATGGGGATTTTGAGGACATGGATGCTGCGTACACACGCAGCTCTGGCATGAAAAGTTCCTGGTTGACCAATGATGCAATGCATGGTTTGGGTGAGAACGTGTGAGTTTGTTGTCTGTGGATTAAGGAGGGTCCAAGATGCACTGACCAGGTGGGCTCTGCTGGCTCCTGCAAGACGCTGAGGATGGCAGGTCCCTGGGTCTGCTCTGCACAGTGCCCTGTGGCCTCGAGGCTGTGTCCAAATTCCCTGGGGTTTGCCAAACCAGAACGTATCTGACACACTCAGTGTGTTGTCACTAGGATGTCCTGTATGATCCTCCTGAGAATAATTTGGAAATAATTTGGAAATAACTTGAAATTTGGATTTGTGTGTCCAAATTCCCTGGGGTTTGCCAAAGCAGAATGTGTCTGACACACTCAGTGCGTTGTCATTGGGATGTCCTGTATGATCCTCCTGAGAATAGTTTGGAAATAATTTGAAATTTGGATTTATGTGTCCAAGTTCTCTGGGGTTTGCCAAGGCAGAACGTGTCTGACACATGTGCATTGTCACTGGGATGTCCTGTATGAACCTCCTGAGAATAGTTTGGAAATAATATGGAAATAATTTGAAATTTGGATTTATGTGTCCAAGTTCCCCTGGGATTTGCCAGAGCAGAACGTGTCTGACACACTTGGTGCATTGTCACTGGCATGTCTTGTATGATCCTCCTGAGAGAAACCTGCTAAAAATATTAAAAATAGCAAGCAAGGAAATACTTCTAAGTGATGGTAAAACTGATGTGCTTGTGACTTGTGTTGCCCTGAGTTGAACAGTGATAAATGATTGTACCTTCCTCAGCTAAAAAAAAATGAGGTTTTTCTTGTTTTGTATTGTGCTGTGAGGCTTTCTGGGGGCATTCTTTCTGGGGTTTTTTGTTTGTTTATTTTGGTTTGTTTTTGTTAATTTGTTTGAGGTTTTTTGGGTTTTGGAATGGTGTATTCTGTTTGCTGATCAAAAGAGCTGAACCGTTATGCTGTACCATTACACTGGGTCAGAGTTTCTCTGATCACCCAGGCCCCAATTCCAGTAAAACATTTCACCTCAACCTAAATCATGTGCAGAGGTACTATTCATGAGGTAATAATTAGATAACCTGCCCAAGAGTGGGGCTTAGTTAGAGTTTTGTCATTGATTTCCAAACAAGCCATCTCCGAACCATTGTATATAATCCATAGAGCCCAGTGACTCGTCTGGGGTTATGCAGTTGAGTGTAGGTTCACCAGCATCACTAAAGGTTGCACAATCTGGACCTTCCTGTAGAAATTGTCCCTAAGTGTTTTACGATGTACGGTGCAATATGTAGGCATAATAGTGTGAGTGAAGAATGCAGAAGCTGGCAGAACACTTTTTTCTGTGGAGTTGTTACTTTGAACGGCGACCTTAGTTTCTTTTTCTCCATGTTTGGAAACGGTGTATGTGTCTGCACAGCAGTTTTCGTGTGATGTCCATTCAAATCTCTGGTCAGTCTTTCTGAGGAGGTGACTCTTGGGTGTGGCTTTACGGGTCTGTCTGTTCATTTTATTGGTTTGAGTGGCCATGCTTGTAAAATGGCTGTTAAGACCCATAGACATAAACTAAATCAGTGAAGGTGTTGACATAACCTGTTGTCTCCATTGTATTATAAAGAAGTTTCCATTTTTAAATGAAATCAATAAAGTGTAATCGTTTCCTTGAAAAAGAAAAAGGATTGTGCAATTTTATCAGAAAGCAAATTACCGCGGTGCAAGAACACAAGAACAGGTGATTCATGTTTTGCATTTAGTGTTCAAGATTGACAATAATGCAGCAATCTAGTATAAATATATTTTTAAATGCTTTTTTTTTTTTTAAGCCATAATGATGATATAAATTATAAAGGCATGGCCTTGTGAATAATGTTAACAAATGTTTCAGAATCAAGAAAAAAACATCCAGAACTTGATGGTGGTATAATATCTATAATATCTTTTGCATGATTTGTATGTTGATATTGTATGAAATGAGCACAGTGAGACTTTTTTTTTTTTTGGTTGCATCCAAAGAGTTAGGAAGGAAATATAACAAGAATGTATTTATAATCACTCTATTTTGAAATAAAGTAAAGAAAACAAAATGTATTGGCTTTACCCTGTTTTGATCATTACTATTTTAGGTTAGTTTATAATTAAGGCAGTTACTTACAACATCCAGTCCAATGTAAAACACAGAAACCTGTTGTTTATTAATTTTGTTTGCCTTCATCAACATCAAAATACTAGTCAGTGTTGACTTCAAAATTTGTATGAAATATTAATAAAATTGTTTGGTACTATTGTATTTCTGAAACTAGACTTTGTTAAGTGCCTGTCATATTCTCTTTTGGATTATCTGTATGTGGATGAGAAAGAATCTGTAAAGCAGTTATGCAGCGATGTTTTCTAACCACCTCAACAATTTGTTGTAGTTTAGAAAGTTGTTCTCATCTTCTGTTGTCCAACAGAATCTTCCTTTTCCCTGTTATGCAAATAATCCCTCCAAAGTCAGTGATTTTTTTTTTCCATTATTACCACAAGCAGAATTTAGATTTTAGTTGGATTCTCAGTTCTTCAACCCAGAAGTGCTTAGAGGAACAATTACATAATGTTAGGGGGCATTTGCTTTGATTCTGCTCTCTTCTTATTAGTCATTTTCAATAACAATTTTTTCAGAGGGAAGGAAAGTTAATTTGTCCTTAGAAGAAGAAAAACCACCAATCCATCTACCATTTCATTTGGTTAGGTTACTTTTATAACTGAAAGTTGCAAAGACACCTTTAGGTAGTTCACCTTCCAGATTTATATTTTGTAGTTAAAATGGTTTACAAAGCCTCATAAAAACCTTCATGGCAAGGGAGAAGAGCAGGAACAGAATTACATTTAGATTAAACATTCCCTGTTGTGCAGGGTTTAACATGCATTATAATGGCTGTGAATGAGAGTCAGAGTGGGATATGGAGTGGAAAATCAGGACTTGATACAGATTTTTTTCACTTCTAGTTGAAGTGTAACATTAGGAAGGTTGAAGTGTAGCATTAGTTGAGAAAGGCCTACATATAGTATTCCATATAATTTCTTTCTAAAGAAAAACTCAAGAACCAAGAATTAATTATTCATGTTTTGATAATAAGTGTGAACTGCTTTCCTGAATGCAGAGGAACTTGGGAGTTTTCTGTTAATGTGTTTTGTCATTATTAGTCTTTATTTTTAGTTTCAAATCACTTTTCCTTATGTGTTATGATTGATGCTGTGTTGGAAAACAAAAACAAGAATATTGTTGCTCAGGGACAAACTCTTCTCAGAAATTTACCAATGTAAATCCAGACTGGCTGAACAGACTTCAATGGAGTCAAATCCACCTCACCCTAGTGAACAAAAAAAAGCAGAAAGTACAAGATCTATCCATCATTGAAATAAAAATAAGTAATTTTCGACTTGAAATGTAATATAATCTTGCTTTATACTCTGTTGATTTGTGTTGTAAAGCTGTTGGTATTTTCAAAGGACTGTAGGGAGAGCACAGACCAAGTGCAGTCCTGTGTCTGTTTGATGTCAGTGGAGCTCTCCAATGATTCAAGAGCTGTGGGCATCCCAGGGCTGCACTAGGGGTACAAAACTATATAAATTTCCTGGTTTATACATACACTTGGGGTAGATCTCACATAAAATACAAACACTATCTTAACAGTGCAATTTACTTTCTCCCTGTAATGGAGCAAAGTTACTCTGCTCTTGTTTTGCATTAAGTAGAGACTTTATTGCAAATATCTTTGGTTTACTGCTAATTTTATTTGTATTCACTAGCAATACTTGAGATAATTAATTCATTGTCTGGAAGAAGTACATTTCAGTCTGTTATTTTTAAAATACCAGTCCCTGGTAACAGACAGATACTGAGTTACATTGAATTTCCATTCCCTAAGTAATAATTCCATAAATAATTCCTAAAAAGCACAAATAAAGATCAGATAAGGGAAAAAAAAAATCCTAGTTGTTACTAAATCTGAATTTTTTGTATGTGTGTATGTGAAGGCTTAACTCAGTGTGCTACAACTCTGATGGGTAACAAGTGGTACCTCACTTCTCTTTGGTCTTTGTTTAGCCAGAAAACAGAAAGTGGTCTTAAAATGATTTAATCATCATTTTATAACAGTAGAGTAACAAAGAATTTTCCTAAGTTTCCCTCATCCTTGAGGATTTCATTTCTTGGTTTAATTTCATGCAATTTCCTGGAAATGTGTGCACTATGACCTTCCAGAGCATCCTCCCACTCCATGCCCTCATTTCACCTTCAGGGCGCCAGTCCTTTACAGCTGAAGGTTTTTCTAGGCTTGGGTTGGTGGCAGTTTCCAAAGAGGCAGAAGAGTGGGATTTGTCAGTTCCTAGAAAACAGCTAAAAAAGGCAAACTGAGAGCCTGGCCTGGATGGTTTCTGAGTCACGTCTGATGATGTGTGATCCAAAAAAGAAAATGTAGGAAATGGTCTAAGCTTCTGTTGGGAAGTTTTGTGCTGGGCTTTTGAAGCTGGACCATCGTGCTTTCCACAACTGTGAGTTGTGCAGTGTAAAGGAATCGTGATGCAGCCAGATGAATCCTGACAGACTGTGGCTAAATCCTGCAGATATCTGCACCCACTTACCTGAGCTGGGCTTTGCTCACTGGAAAGTCTTGCACAAATTACTCAGGTTAAACCAGAGGTGATACAGATTTCTCAGGGATGCTTTTAACTGGAATGTGGATACGTTTTCATGCACACTGGGAGCTGTTTGTGTTTAGGGGTCAGTCTGTGCCCAAAAATGCTGAGCAGTGGCTTTGGTGGGGGCTCTTTTCATGTGCTACATTGGTGCTAACATCTGAATATGAGGCACTGTGCAGGATGTACATCTCGACGAGCAGAGTCACAAAGGGCAGCATGTTTTGACAGATTTTGAGCTCCTCACTGCAAGAAACTGCAGGAAAGGATGTACCATACAGCAGATTTTCTTGCTCCCTGGCAGGATTTCATAGACCCTGTGAGTCCTTCTCAGCAGGGTATTCTTCTTGTCTGTACACTGCAAATAAGGCTCCAGGTCACCAGTCTCGTGTATGTGCAGTCTGTGTTTGCTTATACCCAAAAATAGTTTTGTGGAGAAGGGTAGAAGAATAGCTTCCTTTTTTTTTTTTCTTTCCTTTTTTTTTTCTGAAAAGCCAAATGGGCTGAACTTGAATTTTTCCAGATTGAAAAAGAAAAATACAGGTATTTAAAAGAATGGTCACATTGTTGGTTAATATCTGTACTATTAAAGATTTTTACTAAGAGATATAGGAAGAAAGCAGTTCTGTTTATATTTTTAGCATGCAAAATTTTCAACCTCAATTCTTGGGTTGGAATATGCCCCTGGGTGCCAAGGGACTTCCATGTGCAGCTCAGGGCACAATTTAGCTGCAAAGGCTCATCCTCAATGTCTTTCTTGCCTTTTATGTGGCAGCAATGAAATGCAAGGTTTTGAATGTTCCCTCTCTGTTTGCTTTAATGGAATTCACATCAGCTGGCATTCCTCAGGACCAGATTTCAAGCTCCTGTTGAGTTGTGTCTGCAGTTTGATGAAGTTGGTTAGCAAAAATAGTACAAATGTCATACAAGGGGTGGCTTTTTTTTGGATATGGTTAACACTTTGAAATAATTTGGGTTCGTACAGTTTCCTTCTTAAATATCACCATGTCATTGCACTGTTTTATACTGACAAAGATCTTTACTTCTATGATCAGTCCAGTAAATCAGTGGTTTTACAAATATGATCAGGAAATTGGGTCCAAATGTCTAGAAAAAAGGGAATTGCCTTTAATTTTCATGGGGTTTTTTAAGAAAATAAAGATCAAAAGCATCGTGAATAACCTAGATTTAAGATTTCTATTTGTTCAATGAAAATTAGTTTTGCCTTAACAAAGTGAGATACTCAGGAAGTACAAGTGAAATATATAGGAATTAATTTGGGAAAATTTGGTTTGTGCCAACAAACAAGGCCCCTATTTTGTAATCCTTTCTCAAGAATATGAGCTATGGATGCCATAAGAGGTTTTATCTTTTAAGTAGCTTCCTCTAGAATCTGGAGTTTCAATTCAGCTGTTGGAGCTATGCCCTGAGCATGATTTTGTGATTTTGCTGTATTGGTCAACAAAACAACAGTGTGACTCATTTTCTCTGTGTAGCTTTGTCAAGTAATTTATAGCTCTTATGACAGCAAAGATAGTAAGGATTAGAAATTGTAAAGTGTGTTGGTAAGGATTCCTATACATTTGTAATGTGCTTTCAAAATGAAAGCAGCATGCAAATGATGAGTATTATCAGCATACAATCCATTTCAAAAGGGAAGTGCCATTGTACTCTGCACAGTGGTCTATTGTTCAGACTGAGAAATATCACTGAGAGTGGCTAAGCTGTGTTTTCCTCTTTGTAGACTTTTCTTCTTCAGCTGTTAAATAGAGCTGTTTACTCTGTACAGAGCAATACAACGCTGAGCCATCCGCAAGAAAATACACAAGCTTAAAAAGGCCAAGCAAATACATCCCCTCCCAAAAGAACATCTGTGTTATAATAATAAAATCACTCATATTTCCCTGTGTCATTGGCCCCTTTGGCTGTTTTTGCTGTGCTGACAAGTTGTGGGATGAGATGTGGAGTTGGCCTCAACTCCTGTTTCTCCACTCAATTATTCCCTTTGACATTGCACACGGACAAGGTCAGTTGGCCCAAGTGCCTTTCCTTGCCAGATGGGGCTGAAGCAATGAATTCATGAACATGGATTCATACCCACTCTGCAGGCATTTGAAGTGAGCTAAAACTAGAGTTATCATGAGCTAGATATACTCAGAAACATCAGGACCATGGCAGTGACCTTTGCCAAAATGCCCTCTCCTCTGGAGCACACCTTGGGCCAAGGAACAAGGCTATAGCAGGGCTCAGTAAAGTTGTTTTAGCATTGCAGGAAAGCAATTTTAGCATTACAGGAGCTTTGTAATCAAGGGTGTAAGACCCTCCTTGGCTGTCTGCTATTCAATATGTGGGCTTGTCCCTTTTGCAATAGCAGTAATCTTCACTGCTAGGTCCAGTCTAAACTCTGGGGACTGGGTAGGAGGGGCTTGTTTGACCAAATGAGATTTCCCCCACGGCAGAGCTAGCCCAGGCTCTCTGTCAGATGTGTGGAGATACATGTTTTTCCCTGTCTGTAAATAGTATGCTTGTATGTTATAGTATATAAGTATAAATAGTATAATGGTGTACTATATACAAGTCAAACTTGTATTAACAGTTCTAATGTTTTGGTCATGTGCTACACATAATGCATGTGCACATGCACAATTGGATTTCTGTGTGATAGTGCTGAGTGTCACTGGCAGGAAATGAGGACAAACCATATTTACCTCAAAACCTGTTGTGGTGGCCAGATTCAGATTGCTTTGCCTAAGAATTACATATGATTCATGTATACCAGTTTATTTTCTTAATAACAGCACTCTCTTTCTTTTTAACAAAGAGAGAAAGCTTTCACCTTTTATTTTTTTTACTCATTCTTCTAGAGTTGAAGTTCTACGAATCCATTTCCAACCCACAAAGAACAAAGGAAAAATCCTCTACAGGAAAACTCCACTTTATGTAACGCACTGAAGATGGCACTGTAGTAACAACTTCACACTGTGAATGATAAGATATTGTGTTTGTGACTGGGAAATTGTGATTTTTTTATTTATTTAGCACAGCTGACATAAAGCCAAAGGTCAGTTTAATGCAGCACCACCCAACACTGCTACTGTAATTAAGGGTGAAGAAGGGTTTCTGTTACTTGGACTTATCACAAGGAGACTCCAACTCAACCCAAACTATGTGGAATAGTTTATAGTTGATCTTCATAATGAGAAGAGGTTTTTTTTGTTAAAAAAGAAAAAATCCATGGAAAACAAAGAGAATCCTTTCTGTAAAGGATCTCTTTCCATGTCTGTAACCTTCACAGCCATGTTAAGGCACATTAACACCACAGCAAGTCTCCAAAGACCCAATGAACCTTGGGGCAGTGCTTTATGGTTTCAGTTGCACTACACAAATCTTCCAAAATTTGGTTTCCTACAGAGATTGGAGGCCTTAAGTCATCTGAAACAGAAGCTTCAAGTTAAAACAACCAACTGACCACACTCAAAGAACACCAGCCACAGGTAACGGCCACATTTAGGTTAATGATAGTTTTTAGCAAGAATAAAGAAAAACAAATTTAAACTGACACTTAGGTCTGAAATGATGCTTCAGTCTGTTTCATAACCCACACCTTTTAAGCCCTTCACTCATAGCAGGTGGGAGTTTTGGGTTGTTTTGAAGTGTGTGAGTAATTGGGCCACTGTGCAGCAATTACCTCTCACAGCCATTGCCATCATACATGCCTGAGCTATTTTGAAGGGGATTTAAAATGGAAACTTTGCATTCCTTTTGCTTTGTCTTGCTCAAGAGAAGTCAGCGGAGGAATTTATGTGAACTGCCACAATGGGGATCTTTTTCAGGTGTTGAGAAAAACTTACAGGATTTAAAACCCCACTGATTTCCATGAGAGACAGCATCTGTCCCAGATGACCTAATGCTCTTTGTCAGCAAACTGCTTTTGGGGAGGAAAATTTTGACTTTTTCAAAACTCCCCTCTCAAGCTGGCAAAGTACTTCTCCTGCAGTCCAGTGCTGTAAGTGTGCAGCTTTTCAAAGGTATGGGAGTTAAATAAGTTTAGGGCCTTGATCTTGGAATAAATCTGGTAGGAGCTCTCAAATTACCCCAGCAGGATGCTCTGCTCTTTGCACAGCACCTGAGCAGCCACCTCAGCCTCCCCTCCTTTGCCAGCTCAAAACTTCCCAGAGAACCTCTGCAGATCCCCCAGCTGAGGGAGATGCTGGGTTTGTTCTCATGTGAATGAAATCAGAGGTAAATGATTTCTGTTTGTGCCACCACGACCTCCAGCTGTAGTAAAAACTCAGTGTGGGTGATGGAGACAGACACAGGCAAGCCCAGAAGCCCGTGGTAAGGTAAGGGGATATTTGGGGGATGGAACTGAAACAACTTGGGTTTGAACTTCTGGAGCTGCAATTTGTGCTTAGAAGTGACTTTGGGGCCATGGGATTGCTCAGAGGCCTGTGGAGCAGTTAGCAGGCATAGGTGGGAACAGACTGAGCTGCTACAAAAATAAGCACTCTAACTTATATACTCATGTAAACATTAGGAGATGTCTGTGATGCATTGGCCGTTAATATTTAATTTATCACCTATTAAATATTTCATTTTGTATCATTCTTTACTGGAAAGGTGATGGATTATGTCATCCACCAGGACCTATATATAAAGATCTGGCAGATTTCTCAGTCTTTTGGAAAATAATTACATTTATAAGCAGTTTGCGGGAGGTAAAATGCGTTATGAAGAGATTAGTCATGTGCAAACGTGTTGTCTCATTTTAGTTGGTAAATAGGCAGGAGTAAACACCTGCAGGCAGTATTTGTATTGCAAAGGGAGAGTTATTATGAACCTGGAGAGAAGCTGGCACCTGGGTCTTCACTGCCCCCATCATCACAGAAAATTTGAGCTGTTTGCTTCTACCTGCCATGGCTGAGGGAGCACGGAGCAGTGTGAGGGGCTGAGGGAGCACGGAGCAGTGTGAGGGGCTGAGGTTGTAGAACGGATCAGTGTGAGGGGCTGAGGTGGAGCACAGAGCAGTGTGAGGGGCTGAGGGGAGCACGGAGCAGTGTGAGGGGCTGAGGTGGGGCACAGAGCAGGGTGAGGGGCTGAGGTTGTAGAACAAATCAGTGTGAGGGGCTGAGGTGGGATCATGGAGCAGTGTGAGGGGCTGAGGGGAGCAGGGATCAGTGTGAGGGGCTGAGGTGGGAGCACAGAGCAGGGTGAGGGGCTGAGGTGGGAGCACAGAGCAGTGTGAGAGGCTGAGGTGGAGCACAAATCAGTGTGAGGGGCTGAGGGAGCACAGATCAGTGTGAAGGGCTGAGGTGGAGAACAGAGCAGTGTGAGGGGCTGAGGTGGGAGCACAAATCAGTGTGAGGGGCTGAGGTGGGAGCACGGAGCAGTGTGAGGGGCTGAGGTTGTAGAACAAATCAGTGTGAGGGGCTGAGGTGGAGCACAGAGCAGTGTGAGGGGCTGAGATGGGAGCACGGAGCAGTATGAGGGGCTGAGGTGGGAGCACAAATCAGTGTGAGGGGCTGAGGGGAGCACGGAGCAGTGTGAGGGCCTGAGGTTGTAGAACAAATCGGTGTGAGGGGTTGAGATAGGAGCACAGAGCAGTGTGAGGGGCTGAGGTGGGAGCACAGATCAGTGTGAGGAGCTGAGGTGGAGCACAGTACTGACTCTGTGCTTGTGCCCCCTGCACCTGTGGGCAGCACAGCTGTCTCTGCACCCCTGGGAATTCAGGTCTTTGCCTCTGTGCCTCCCTGGAACTTGTGCCACTCTGGAGGCTGAGATGGCCCAAGACACAAGCCAGTAGAGCTTAAACACTGTCAAAAAGCAGTGCTGTGCAATCCTCCCCATATATATATATATATATATATATATATATATATATATATATTTTTTTTTTTTTTTTTTTTTTTTTTTTTTTTTTTTTTTTTTTTTTTGTTCATGAAGGTGGTGTGTGAGAGCTCCATGCCTCAGTCTGTGTCCTGTCCTGTGGTCACAAATGGCTATTACCTCTGATGCCCCCACCTTGGGGTGCCAGCAGGAGTGGGGGGCAGGAGCTGGGTATTTCTCTACTCCAGAGCGGTTTTCAAGATGCCTCATTGTCCCATCTGGGGTGCCAGAAACTGGTGCCTTGGGAAGGCTGACCTGGAACAGAGACTGCACAGAGCCAGAGAATAAAGCAGAGATTTATTGAAAGGCCTTTAGGGTACAGCTTGGGCAGGACAGAGCCTGGCCAGGGCTACACCCAAGATGGACCCAAAATGGCCACAAAATGGCCACAAAACGGACCCAAAATGGACAAACGGTCACCAGGTCTCACACTTTGAGAAGTTTTGGTCCATTTGCATCTTGCGGTTGAATTGTCCAACCCCAGCTCCAGGCTGTGAGCTCCCATCCTTCTTGTTCCTCCCTCCAGCCACCCTTGTTGGTGCTGTTGGGCTGAAAGTTGTCCTTGGTGTGCAGCAGGACAAGGATTTGTTTTGTGTCCCTGCTGTGTGCAGAGAGCTGAGTGACCCTGACTGTGAGCTCAGAGCTGCACCCCTGGCCAGTACAGAACCTAAAAAAATTATGAAAGTTAAGACTTAAGGCATCATCTCCACACACACAGATCCCACACACACAGATCTTACCCTGAAAGCAGCAGTTCCCTCTCTGTTGAGGCATCTGACTTTGCTGCAGACAATGAACATCTCCTCCATTTTTCAGTAGTTCTTGTTCTTAATCCAGTAAAGCATTTCCTTAGGTCCTTAATAGCAAGTTTAAGGTTAAGCATTTATTTAAACACTTTGCTAAACTGTGTCTTGCTGAATGCCTGCCAGATGAAAACAGATGGGCTCATTTACCCTGGTGCTCTTCCATGACTTCAGGAGAGCTGTAAGAGCAGGAATCCTGATGAAAGTTGGGCTCCAACGCAAGCGAGGGGTAGAGTTAAATGGTTCCAGGCCACAAGATATTTCTGACTTCCCTGGGAATCTGCAGATTTGGAGATTGACTTGGGGACGGTACAAGCCTCTCTGCAAGGAGTGTCAGCCCAACCACTCATCCCTGGTGCTGTCTCAATTACCTACAAGGAACAGAACTGACGAACATCAGCTTTCCCTCATTTGTCACCAAGAAACAGCTGTGCCTGGGTTGTGTGCAGTGAGCTTTTTTTCTAGCTTATCACCCAGTCTGTGCTGTAGGGAGTTAGAAACAGAAATGTGCTTCTCTTCTGATGGCATTTCTGGTGAGCCAGTGGAGACACAAAGTGTTCATGGATCCTTAAAACCACTCCCTTTTATCAAAGAGCAGCCAGACACGCTGTGGGATTGGAAGATTCTTAAAACTTAATATGTTAGAGTTTGGTATAAAATTATGACCACTGTCTGTCACTCATGAAACAATGTGGTAAGTTTAAGGCTTTGCAACATCTCACATGCTTTTAAAAAGTAATAAATAATGGCTTATAAAATATATTGATGAAACAAATTGCTAACTTAGGAACACAGATTTGTGGAGATGCATTTTTACAATAAATTGGTTTTCGTTCACAAACCTGGGAATGTTTCTAAGGCTGGCAGTCACATTTAAATGCTGTAATAGAAGGTCTCAGAAAGGTTTCTGACTTAATGTAAAATGGTCTTAAGGAGAAAGAGTTAGAGAGCATGGAATTAAAAGCTTTAACATATTTCAGGAATATGCTGAACCAATACTATCTTGGCAGTATTTATTGTTCCAGTGTTATATTTAAGGCGTATTTTCTCTGTGTGGTTTTGCTCCTCCAACTGATGATAGTCCTGCTATCCACAGGCAGTCTAGCTTGTTACCAAAATGTGCCTGTTTATAATAGCTTTAATGCCAATTGAAAAAAAGTAGGAGGAAGAAAGGAAGGGTGGAATTTGGGCTTTAAAATGTCTTTCTCATGCATTATTCATATTATTTATTTCACAAGATCAAATGCTGTTTTTGAAAAATAGTACGACAGGGAGTGCGCAAGAGATTTCAGAGGTTGAATATGAGCAACAAACCTTTTCTAGATGAGAAAAAACAATAAAACCATCTCCAAACCTCAAACAGAAAGTTTGCCTAAGAAATATCAAAGATCAGTGTTGTGGGACTGTAAAATGCAGACCCGAATCTATCATTTTATTTTTACAGCAAGGTGTCATCGAGCTCTTCTCTGATCCAAGACTAAACAGCAATTTTCCAAATGTGGTGGCAGAACACAGATCACCTTTCTTTTTAGAACAGCACAGCTTGGAATGAGCCTCTGCAGGTATTAACCTCTGTAGAAACTGAATTTCAGCTTCTTGAACAGCACTTTGTTCTCTTTGGGTAATTAACTCCAGTTTGTGAATGGTGAAGTTCCTTTATTTAACCCGGAGAGCAGCAAAGGGTGCCTGTGGAATGCCAGCCTCACCCTCTTCTTTCTTTGTGCCCACTTTTAAAGGGCAGCAGTGAACATCTTCCTGAATTTGTTTGGATGTGCATTGGGGAATGCCCCCTGACAAAGCTGAGGATGTTCCTGGCCCTGCTGCACTGTGGGGATGGGAAAGGCTTGGCATGGGGACCCTCTGGTAGCCTCTCCTTGGATTCTAGGAAAAGAATCTGGAGGTCAAGGGGATAAATGGGTTCTTTCTCCCTGCTCTTCACATTTGTAGCACCTTCTGCTTGGATTAGCTAATGCCTCTAGTGAATGGTGAGATGAACCCATTTATATTTTGTTATTCTTATCCTTAATTATCACACATTTTATAAAAATATAAACAACAAAAAGTAAGCTGGGCTCAAGAGGTGTTTCTGGTTGTCCTCCGAGAACATATTGGCTAAGTCAGGTCTTGACAAGCCCTATCCATTGAGCTGGTTGTAAGTCAGACAATAAATACAAAAAGAAGTCGTTCTTGAGGTGAGCTCAGCAAATTCTGAGGAAATCAAAAGCATTCTACTGTGCTTATGGCACAACGAATACAACATCAAGGGCGTATTTAGTGGAGAGAACACCACAAAAATTCATTGGGAATTTTTGGTGGGACCAGCAGAGCTCCACTGGCCTGAGCAGCCCCAGGATGACCTTCCCAGTGATCCAGGCTCTGCAGTTCCCTGGTGTCCCTGGAAGAGCAATGCATGTAAAACAAGTAACAGGTTTTTGCCCTTGATACCATGGGCTTGGCAGATCCTTTGTAGTCTCTAATGCCTTTTTCCTCCTCTTTCCTTGCTTACTCTGCATATAAATTAAGACCAACCAGGGTTGCACCAGCTGCCTAATTTATTCAGATATTCAGATTTGTATTTAATGTCATCTCCTTGTCAGCCTTGGTAGACTCTGGTTCAGACCCACGGTTTTTGCTGCTGCAGCAACGCTCACAGGCACAGGGGCTGGAAAACAAGTAGGATGTGACTCAAGAGCTCCTTACATCTATGTAACCACGGATACCCAAGTGATGCATATGACCAGTGTTTACAAAGTGCCTTGTTTCCAGAAATGGGAAGCACAGGCTGTGAATTCTCCCTGGGACATATGGGCAGGAGATAAAAAATAAAAGTAATGCTCCTCCACCTTTATGAAATAGTGCTCTGTAGTAAGTTCTACTTTCAGTTGTTGTGACTGCAGTAGAGGTGGATGGCTGTGGGTTTGTGGCTCGGATGGCCCAGTTTCATATTTAAAATCAGGTGTGAGGGGTGCAACAAATTGCTAACAGAAGCTTGTCTTCATAGAGAATATTGTATCAGGTAATGAGTTAATTGGTTAAAAAAAATTGTAATATTGTTGCTAAATGTCCCAGGTTTTCTCATTGTAAGTGCAAATAGTAAACTGTCCCACAAAAATATGATTTTTAAAGCAAAACTTAATGTGTACATATCATGCCTTTTGTCTTTGATTTGTAATGTATCTCCTTATCGATGCTATCTCTTTACACAATTCCCTACATGAGGCAGTTTCCTAAAGGTATCTTTCATTTAGCACTAATTTGATGAGACTTTTTCCTTCTCAGGCACAATGAGGAGTTCTAGGACACTGTTGGCATCTGTTTCTTTCTGTACTGCTTCAGAGTAAACATACTCTGCCTCAGTTTCTACTTCCTAGGTTAATGTTTTAGTCATTCATTCATTCATTTTAACCATTCAGTTTCAAGATAGCATTAGAAATTCTATCCAGCTAACACTATAAAATGTCACAGCAATAAGTAAAGATGTACAAACAAAAAAGCCCAGGTCTCTTATGAAAAAAAGTCACAATAGGCAACTTTCATTTTCCTGATGCTTTCCCAAAGAGCACATCAGTATCATCATGACCTGTTGGCTTTTTTTTAGAACTGGAAAACCATACTATGGGGGCAGGGAAGAAATAAAATATATATATATTTTTCAGGAAGAAAGTGTACTTCAAACTACACTAAACATTAAAGTGTTTTGCTTTGCAATAAGCTTAAAATAATTTCCAAGTGTTTATTGCTAAACCACTGGGAAGAATCTCATTTTTCAGTGCTGAAAAAACGGATAATCTGCTTCAGGTTGATATGTATGTAAAAGCCTGTAGGGAAAATTTTTATGAAATTGAAGATTGCCCACAATTTTTCCAGAGCTGGAATAAAAACCAGACAACAAAAAGCAGTCCTTAAAAACTCTGATACTCCAGTATGTTACTGATTTCTGTGAGTACATATGACAATTTCTTCATTTTACGTAGCAAATCCCTCTAGGTAAGGTCAGCAGAGTCAGATGTGGTGGATGCTCTAATATTGGGGACTTGAGGGCTGTTCTTGCTTTTATGGCACAGTTTTATGCTTTTTTTTGTTGTTATTTCTTTGCTCATGTTCACAACTTTCTACCACATGTTTTCCTCTGTATCTGATTCGATGTGGAAATGCTCATCAGCAGCAGCCACCAGAGCCAGCAGCTCCAGGGCATTTGTTCAAAGCTGGAGCTGCAGGAGCTGCAAGGCCAGTGCTGGCAGTGTCTGCAGGAGATAATCCCTGCTCCTGCTCCAGTCCTGGGCACGCTGCTTTACAATCTGATTATGTACACGTAAGGAGATTGTGGTCAGAGAAGGAAGAAAAAGATGAGGCATTGTTGGACAGTTTCTCTTGATTAAAGCATGACATTACCTTAAAAAAAAAAATTAAACCAAGGCATCAGGAAACAGAAATTCCCCTTTTCCTCCAGAGTGCAGCCACAGGCTTGTTTCAAAGCTTGAGGGAGCAAGAAGCTTTCCTTTAGCAAAAGGAAAGCTTTTAGACCTTTTAGAAAGTGCCCCTGTTTGGTGAAATGTAAACACTCTGTGGTCAGTAGCTCTCTTTGATTTGGAATTACACCGGAGTCTGAGGGAATTTGGGAGCTCCCTGCCAGATGGGGTGAGAACACACATGTGCACAAATGCCTGCAAACCCACACACAGAGGTGAGACCTTTTTGTACAAAATCTCTCTCCCATACACACATGACAAGTGTAAAGATGAAGAAAGTAGTAACTTCTGTTATTAACTGGTTTCTGCTCATCTGTGCCATGTAGTCAGTCCAGCATTCCCTAATGAATGGCTACTGCTGCTCAAGAGCAAAGCAAACTCCCCCAAATAAACAGAATCTGGTGGAAAAACTGACCATGAGGAGCAGGTAGCATTTGATCCTTTGTATTAATGCACCCCCCACCCTGAGTGGGCATTTCTGTATAAGGAAAGAGTTTCAGTTTTTTTACCTTTAGACATTTTAGGAAGTTTAACTAGAAAGTTCTGTGCCTTTCTCACTGTAACTGGCTCAGTGGCAGCACAGAGGCATTGACTGGGCTTGGAAAGTGCAGCTCAGAGCCTGGTGCTGATCTCATTGGGCTAGGGGCCAAATGGCCCACCTGAACCATCAAATACTTAAGAGAGCACAAAGGAACTCGAGGGCTTTTTAGGATGTCTTAGCAAGGTGTCAGAGGCTTCTCAGACACCTGTGCTCAGCTTTTTTTTATTTTTTTAACATTTCATTGTTTTTTAAACCTTTTGCTTTTACAAAACACACCTGAAGAGCAGCCTCACTAATTATTTTAAGCCATTTCTCTGCAAGGGCTGGACCCTCAGAGGTACTGGAGAGATTCTAATAATCCTTGCTGCTGCAAGAGGCTTGTTTACTGGCAAAGTAAGTAACCACACTGCTGATGAACCTTTCCCACACTACTTTAGTTTCTGTCAGTTCTGCTTCGGTGGCCAGGATGTCAGCTTGGCATCTTTATATTTGTTTTTTTAGTGATGATTTCAGTTTTGCAGTTACACCCACCAACTTGAAGCCCATGACGTAAGGCACTATTTAGGGGCTTTAGCCTGTACATAGCAGTGTGGGAAATCTGCAGTACAAGTGTGTTCCTCTGCAGTACTTACTTTTAGCAGGTACTTGATTCAGGTTTCAATAAGGAGCAGCCCTTTGACCACTCTGTTTGCTTTCCTTTTTCAAACCAGTGTTACAGGACAGCTGCAAGAGGCTGAATTTATAGCATGACACTATGAATATTATCATAATGATTGTTTGTTTAGATCTTTTTTTGTCCTGGGTCTGACTTGTTTTGCAAGCAGCTTACATTTTATTGATTTAAACCAACACCACCAAAAAGTACCCGTCTAACTTTTGAGCCAACCTTAGTATGAAAAGAGGCTTAAGTTTTATAACCCAGAAGTCAAATTAAACCTCATCCAAAGTCCTTACAGGGAAAAAAACCAAGCTGTGTTAACCCATGACACCCATTAGTCAAATCTCAAGATTTTATATAAGCTATTACAACATAATTTTTGAATGCTTGAGGCTAACAAACTTGGTTTGTTTGAAAATGCCCTGAGCCTTGCAGCCAGCACTTGTCATTTCAGTGTGTGAGGGACATTCCCCGGAAGCGCCCGTGGTGAGCCTGAAGAAGGAAACCTGTGTGGTCAGACCAAGGGGGGAGGAATGGCGTGGGGATGAAGTTTGGCTCAGAGCTCCTGCAGGATCCCTGTTGCTGTGGAAACCCTTTGCAGTGCCTATCACATCTCTATACGTCCCTGAGAGCCATCTCTTGTGTGTGGCATGAGGAGGAGCCTGACACAGAGCCCGTCAATCGGGGGCCTGTGCTGCCAGGGGGAAACGCAGACAATAATTCCAACTCTGTGCTGAAAAAGAGATAATGAATCACCCCGCTATGCAGGGACATATAGCTACATCCAAACGCCATGCTGTGCTTCTCAGGGAGAAGAAAAGGAGGGAAGGATAAAAACGGAGCTGAGCTTTTATGTTCATTTGCTCACAACCTTTCCTGTGTCTTCCTCACCCTCCTGAGCGAGCCTATAAAATCCCTCCTCCATTCATCCCCTGCCTCGTGAATAAGATCAGATTACATGTGATTATTTCTTAAACTAACAAGGCTCAAGCTCAGGGAAAGGTGCTCCCAGTTAGAGCACATTTCCTTCTGCTGTTTGCAGTTTGTTTGTAGGAGCTACTGTCTGATTGTTACCCAGGCAACCGATGCAGGCGTGAATTTGATTAGATATAGTTTCACAGATGTGGGCAGTGTTTCAAGCATTGTTTGGTGATCCCGTCGAAAAGAAAAATCAGTTTGTTAACTTTTAAGAGTTTTTGTTCGAAGGGCAGAGAGGAAAAAGTCAAGGATCCTATAATAATCATTTCTCGATGGAGTTAGCTTGTTAGTTGCTATTTGTGTTTGGTAGATGGTTATTCTTTCCACATAAAGGATAAAAATGTGGAAAAAATCCAGTATTGGCAGCAGGGAGATGTGTAAAAGTACGCAAATTTTTATCGTCTCCACTGAAGCAGGTTCAATTATTATCATCCCTCTAGAAGATAGCATCATTAAAATGTGGAGACTCTTTGTCATATCATAATAATAACAGCACTGGGAACATATTTTGGTGCTTAGCTATGCACGGCCTGTCTTATGGAGAGGCAGCTTGGTATTTTAACTGATGGCAGCCTTGTGCTCAGTGTTTATTTCTCCAGTGGAACTTGCAGATGTAAACATCAGTTGAATGTGCAGCTAGAGGACGATGGTCTGACATTCTGCATGAGCTCTCTCTTGGTGAGCAAAGCTCACTTTCTTTTGCTACAAAAGCAGAAGGGGGAAGTAAACTTTGTGAATAAAACGAAAATTACTCCCCGTAAAGCTGAGCATTCCGGATTTCAGAGTGCAATTCACTCTTGCAGAGACAGAAGTCTACATAGTGATGTTCGGTTCAGTTTCCAGGTAAAAAAATTCAAGGGTAGCTGAGATTTTCTGTTCTGTTTCAAGCTAAACTCTAGAATAAACAGGATTAGCTGTTTAACTGTGATCACTTGTTTGGGATTGCAATGACCTGCAGGCTGGGAGCTGGAAACAAGTCTTCCCTCACTGCAGATTCAGTAACCTTGAGAGCTTTACTCACTCTACTGCAAATGCACATCAGAATTACTTCTCTTGAGTAAACGAACCCTTCTTTTATGACCCTGCTCTCGAAAATGGATGATTTGGCTGCCAGTGCACTATCATTCATACCTGGTCTGTGATTTTATAAGACTGTTACCTTCTTCTGGGAACATTTACTCTGGCTTTTTAAGGAAACACAACTCGTGATGACATTGTCCATCTGTGAGTCATTTACTTCCTAGCAGCTTTTGATATTTTTTTAGCAAGCTCCAACCAAATTTGCGAATATCCGCCGCTTTCATAGCACAGAGAGATCTGGAAGGTGTTAAGCTCCTAAATATTCTGTTAAAACCGACAGCTAGCTACATGGCAAAGAGCCTTTAGTGAGAGATAAACAGGGAGTGCTCCCTTGCTCTCAGCTGAGTTTATGGCAGCCATATAACCAACAAACAGCCCTGCAGCCAACTGCTCACCTGCAATCAGCAGGACGGGATGGCTGCTCTGATGTGGAATGTGGCAGGGAAAGGGCCTGGGGACCAGAGGGAACCGCTGTGGGAGAGGAGAATAACAGCAGGTATTAGAAATAAAGAGGTTGACTCAGCCAATACATCAAGCAGCAATCAATTTATTAATTAATACAAAATGGTAAAGTGGGAGCAAAGCAGTGCTGGGTACAGTGGGGGTTTCCCCTCCAACTGCACGCCGACTGTTGATTTTCTGCTGGTATTTATTGAGATTTTTCATAAGCACTTCTCAGCATTTTTTTTCTCTAGTTTCCTCCTAATTTCTATTTTTGAAATCCAGTTTCTATACCCCATTGTGATCAATTCCTACTGGTGACATTGAATTTCTATACATCAGAGGTGTGAAATTGGTGAAGTAATCTTTTTGCTTCCCTTGTTCAGAAATAACAACAGTGATGATGAGGCTCTCAGGACCATAAATTAGTGATGGTGATGTCCAGATTTCCTTCTTCAGATGAAAACACCAGAGATGAGAGATTCAGCCTTCCTTCTCAGGACCATAAATCAGGTTTTTTGGTGATGTCCAGCTTCCAGATGGTGGTCTGTCTCTTTTTCCAGGACTGTCCAGCCTTTCTTCTCATGATCATTAGCTTTTAGCTTGGGATAACTCACTTCCTTCTTCTATTCAGGTGATTACAATTCTTTCTATATATATATTCTAAAGCTATAGTTCAAGCCTTTTTATTACAAAGCAGTTAAAAGTTATAATAATTTTATTTCTAAAGCAAATAATAATAATATTTCTGCATTCCTCTATCCTACATGTTAAAAACCTATAAAACTCATACTAACTGAAAAAGCCTAAAACCTACATTGCAAAAACCTTATAGGCTCACATGGTTCACTTATAAGCAAGCAAAATATTAGTTCAAAAGCCCCTTTCCATGCTTTTTCCATTTTGTTCATTAAACAGATGTTTTTATAATTATCTTATGGCCTTTTCCACACATTTCACAACCATAGCTACAAAGGCCATCTTTCTCTACCTGACACAAAACACAACCCCACATTTCACACAGGGAGACTGGGAGTGTGCTGGGCAGAACCCCTGACAGAGCTGTGGGGAAATGGGAATTATCGAGGGAGATGGGGATTAGGACAGGAGTTATCTGGAAGCCAGACTCTGCTGTTCATGAGTCAATTTGCTCCACCACATCACTCAGCCGTGATTTGATCCTGATAGTCTGTAGTGCAAATGAAAGAAGCTGTTACAGATCAAAACTTCATTAATGGAATGACTCCTGCTGGGTTGAATGGCTGTCGGATTGGGATCGTGTTTGGCAAAAACAAGTAATAAGGGATCAAAAAAGAGAAGGAGTAATTGAGAGTAATTAAAAACCCATAACCAGAAGGCTAGATTTGTAATGTAGCTTAACCATCTTGATTGCTGGTCATTTAAAAGCGCAGCCATTGAGCAAAAGATTCTTGCAGATTGAGATGAGATTTTTTGATGAAAGGTTTGGGAGAGAAGCTGAATAATATAGTTCAAAAATGTAATGCTGCTTTTGTAGGTTGCTGAAAATCACATGGCTACTTACAGCTGTTTGCTCTAATGAAATTATCACTTTTTCTGAACATCATCAATACAGGCTTTGATTTTCTGCAGATGTATTTCTCACTGATGTGAACTGAGAAAGTGAGAATGAATTCTATCCTCCCAGCTGATTGCCAGTAAGTGTTATTCCTCTGTGCTTTGTAATCAGATAGTATTGTTTCTGCACTTCAAATTCATTCTTTGTGAGACAGTTGCTAGGAATGCACACTTTTTGGGTGTGCAAAGGAAAAAAACAAGTCTGTTTTTTCCGTGTGTAACTGGGAAATTTACGTGTTCCTACTTCCACATTGGTCTTTTCTTTGGCAAGTTTATATTTGCACCACAAGAGACATTTTTCAGTGCAAGTTTTTTTCAAAATCCTTATACATGTTTGTTAAGAAGGGCAATAACTGCAACCTCTACTCCAGACAGTTAGCCAGCATCTCAAACCCACTCACTTTGTTGCCCCCTGTTTACTCAGTAGTGGGTACCAGTTCTGGCTGTTTGATGCTTCTTTACCCTTTCAAAACAGAACATGTTGTTTGAAATGAAGAGAGAGAAGAGGAATTGACATAATTCAATACAATTTTATCACCTAATGAATGGAATAGGAATGGATTTTGCTTTCTCATTTGAATTCCAGATACTAAATCCTCTGCATACAAAGGCAATTATTCTGGTTTAAATATTCATCTACACCAAGCAATACAACACACCCACAGCACACACACCCTGAATTGTATAAATGCAAGAAGAAAAATGGATCAAAATTTTGGTTTTTTAATTTTCCTTCATCCTCTAGATTTCCAATGCCCCACCATAGGAGACTGAAGCCCCCCTACCTGTGGGGCTGGGTGCATTTTATGCAGGGTGACTTCACAGGAATGCACTCAGATAAAGAATCACGTGTTAGTGCTGGTTTATGTCCTCTAAGAAATGAGCAAAGCCGCCCTGTCAGGGCTGTAGATCTAGTATGTGCTCATCCCACTGGGCAACAGATCACGTTGCTGTAAATATAAGATACTTGGACAAAAGCTTTCCAGTCCTTATAAATTTTAAAGCCACATTCAGGGAAGTTGTATTTTCTTGAGCATTAAATTCTCCGCAGGGAAGAAATTACAGCTCCTACTTTTTCATGGTAGCAATAGTGGAACGGCTTTATATGGCACCTTTTTCATAGGAATAATTTTAATAATTGCTTGGCACAAAATCATATGCAGATGTGGAAATATTAAAAGTACCAGAGGATAAAACAGCTGGAGGTTGGGAGCTGTGCCTGGACTGGTTCAGATACTGAGGCTGTGTTATGATTTCATGGGAATGAGAGCTCACTGACATTTTGCATTGAAGTAGTCACAGAAATTATCCAGTATTTAGCCCTCAGAAAAAACTTCTACACCCCCAGCTCACCCTAGAGTGAGTCCTGAGCAGAGGCAATGCCACAGCTGCAGTCTGGCAACTCTCCACAGGATCAGCAGCTCTATGAAATCCTTGGTGTTGCTTGAATGGGAAACTTCATCAGAAAAATGCTGCACTATAACTGGAACACGGTTTATTGTTGTCACCAGCAAATCTACTTTTGCTTGTATGCTGTAACAGCTCTGTAAGGAGGCAAAAGTTAAAAATCAGTGTAAGGGTAACAGAATTCTGATCGTAGCCATCAAGAATTTTTCTGCTTTGACTTAAAAACCAAAAAGGCAACAGCCAAAATCAAACAATAAGGCATTTAAAGTGGAAGGGAGCAAATTCCACACCAAACCCCAGAAGAATTCAAGATGCTATGCAAATATGTTGCATTCTGTAAAAAAATATAACAGAAAACACAGAATTAACTTCTGCTTTGAACACAGTTGAATAGTTTTTCACTAGCTAAAAATACCCACAAAGAGCTGATACAGATCCAGAGTGTTTATCTGGACGTACCCCCATTATTTATTCCCACTGTTGTATTCACATTCCTGCATTAGGATGAGGCTGTGTTACCTCAGAGCACAGAGAAATTGCTCAGGCTTTCTGGAAGGAACTGGGAAAAGACAGGCAGGAGGATGTACTTGTACTAATGCATGTACTTTGTACTTTGTCTTTTTTTTTTCCCCCCCTGCTTGTTTGCCAATAGAGCTTTCTTAAGGCAAAACCAGTTTTTCATCTGGCATCATCACATTTTTAAAAGAACTCGTGTCTCACCAGGGATGCAGAGAGCTCAGCATCAGTTTGTCCACTTTTCAAAGAGCTGTGTGGATCTGCACTGAGAATCCAATCCTCAAAGTGCTTTAAGAACTTGCAGCTATCGAGCAGCTATCTTTAAAGACAGTGGCAACATACCTTTGAAAACAGGGCTGTATTATCTAATTATTGCAGTTATTATTAATCTACAGTGTTATAGCACTGTTATTAATAGTGTTAATAATTAATAGTGTTAATAGTGTTATTAATATAGCAGTGTTATATAGAAACACAGATATCAAATTTCTCTGAAATCTGCATGGTGAGCCCTTGGAGGTGTGCAGTGGCCCTGTGATGTCACCTATGACGTCACATGTGATGTCATCTGTGATGTCAATGCAGCCCAGCACAGGAGCTCCATCCCTGGGAGCTGTGACACTTTGGGGTCTGAGACAGCAGTGGGCAGGGAGCTGAGAAAACAGCAGCAGGGGAATATCTGCACACATTTCTTCCCTCAGTCCCTGATTGAATCCCAGGCATGGGGCAGGGGGATGGCTTGGCTGATCCCAGGCTCCTGTGCTGATCTGGGATTTCTGGCAGTGAATTTCCTGCTGCTGCCAGACCCCCTGCTTTGGGATTTGCCTGACTGTGAAATACTAATTTACTGAAGCAAAAATAAACCCAAACTTCACAGTGCTGACAGCTCCCCTACCAGATGACGTGGCATTTGGGCATCATAACATCTTAGACTGATGACAATGCTGCACCACCTAGAAGAGCAGTAAATGCTGCCTTAGGCTATAGAAAGGACAATTTCTGACTCATTGAAATAAAAATTTTAAAAAAGCACATTTAAGCTGCTCTTAGTGGAGCAGAGAAAGTCTCTCAGAAAGTCACACTGAGTAGTCATTCAGCTGTATTGTGCTTGGGGCTTTTTCATAAAAGGTAAAACTATTTTGAGCATAAAAGTTTAAGGGTTTAAACCTTGTAATGTATTTTTCCTCATTTATGAGTTAAAGTCAGTCCTAGCAGATTGAGTTTATCACACTCTGGACTCTGTGATAAACTGGAAATTCTAAGCATCTCCAAAAGGAGTAAATGATATATTGTTTGAGGATGGCTGGTATCAATAGTCCATCCCACTTCTGAACTAAGATTGTTCCATCTCTCTGCTGCTTCAGTGAAGCTCCACTATCTTCCCTCTAATACACTGCATTTCTAATTTGATTGGGGAAAGGAAAACCTAATGACAAAAGAACCCCAGACCAAATCTGATTTGATAGAACTTCAAGCTGTTTATTATCATCATAAAGAATGTGCTGCTCTGCAGTGCCCACAGGAAGGAATTTTTTATAGCTTTGAATTAAGAAATCTTAAGTACTTTAATTTGTCATAGCAAAACTACTTGAGTGACTTCCTTTGCTTCTACTCCAAACACAGATCTGTATCACACTTTCCATTTTCAATTTTTTCAGCACTGTAAGTATTTTGATGCATGGATTAAATTACTCTGAGGTTTGTATGTGTCTAACCACTTCCTCTTATAATAAATTCACTAGATATTCACTTGCAGGGATATTAATATGGTTTTTGCTGAGAGAAGAAGTAACTCTGGGAATCAGCCATGACTATGTGTCAGAAAGTAAAATATAAAGCAGTGAATTCTATGATTTAGTTATAAATGTGTTTGGTAGTGTGAGAGAAACAGGATTGCAGTGTGTTAGTGGAAAGTCAGGGGATTCCTTTGGCAGTGCTGCTGCTGTGAATGGCAATATGAGAGAAAAATGCACATCTGCACACATTTCTTAGATTGCTGGTGTCAGTGGAGTCACGTTCTCCTTCAGTAGCTATAAATCTTGCCCAATTTGTGTGATTATTTTTTTTCCAGCTGCCACCCAGTTTTATTATTGCTTTCTCAGATGCCTGTTTTTATTCCTTTGCCTCTTCCTTTTGTAAAGCTCTTCAAAACTTATGAAAAAAAATCCTGGATGCAATAGATAAATTACATGGAGGGAAAAGTGGTAAGTTTACAAAGGATGGATGATAGAAGTTGGTTTCATTTATGGTGCAGGGAAAGACAAGGTGGAAGAAAGGACAAAAGTTCATTTGGTCATTGTTTGGTTTGATTTGATCCCTCTAATGAACATTGGATGCTAAAAAGTTCAGCAAAACAGGGGTCCTGTAGGCAGTGATTGTACACAGCAGAAGTTGAAGGGAAAGCAGGTTAAAGCCCTCAGGCTGCAACTTGTCTCTGTTTTAGTAGTGTTGTCTCCAAATGCTGTTGTCTGTTCCTGTTTGTTGTGGTTTTGTGCTCTCTTTTCCACAGAGGGAAGCACATTGCATATTTATTGCTTTACTCTCCCACCTCTTGAACAGAGAAATCAAGCAAGCCTTTTGTTATGGCTGCAGGCTACCATTTGCAAACTGCTGGTTATAACAGCCTATTGTAACCTCGAGGTACCTAGAGGAGTTTCAGTGGAATTGTCTTTTAAGCCTTTAAATGTAGGTGCTGCTGAGAAACTTCTTGATGACTCTACTGCAGAGATACAGGTGTGAACACACAGGTAGAGTTTTTATCTATTACTACTTAGACCAGAGCACATAAACAGCAACGGAGATCAGAGAGCAGCTTTGGTTCTTCCTAAAGCTATCCAGTAAAGGTCATTTATTTCCCAAAGAGCTTCAGTCAGACCAGGGAGTCAGAAATTATTATCTGCATTTGCTAAGGCCCTGTGATCTAGGCCACAAGAAAAGACCCACATTGATCTCAATAACTGAAAAATATATATGAAAAAAACCCAGTTTCTTTGGAAATGCTTTTTGATGTAGTCACACACTGTTCTTATCCTGTCTTCCTTTAGCCTGCTTTTGATGAATATTTATGTTATAACCGACTTTAAGCTGGAAAACTTAACATGTGGCCACAGGAAAGAAACAAGGTGAACCTTTATGATGTTTTTCCTGGCATAGGGGATCAGCAAACAAGAACTGCTGCCCATCCATCAGGGCTGATAATGATCCCCCCTCCTGCTCACTGGCCTGTTAATTTTTGTAATGAGGAGTATAAGTTGGTGTGGTGAGGAGACAAAATTTATTGTATTGAGATTGATGTAAATAAGTGATAGAGGCTATAAAAACGTGGTGTGTTTCTGGCTGCTAGAGGCCTAAAGAAAGGAGGGGCTGAGGTCTGCACGCTTTGGATTGTCTCTAAAGAAATCTGCTTGCAAATGGTGGTGGGTGTTTAATTTAAGAAGACAAGTGCACTTGGAGTCAGCTTTCCTGGAAAATACTTGTCAGGGCCTGAAAGATGCTTCCAAAAGTAGAAGGAAGCACTCTCTGGAATCTCAAAAAAATTGTGATGTATTGCAGCAAACCTGGAGTGAAGGGTTTATTTAAAAAGAAGAACAGCTGGTTGAGCAGTCAAAATATAACATAATGAGATATTTATCAAAAAATTCCCAGCTACTTTTAGGGACTTCTCAGTTCTCCTTCATTACTTACCAACTGCAATTTCTATTCAATTCTTAGAGTAAAATCTATGAATTATGAGAGCAGATTAGAAAAATGACATTTCTGTTGGCTGTGTGGTACAGCCAATACAGAGCCTTTGGTAGGCAAAACTCTGGGTTCCTCATGCAATTAAAGAAAATTCTTTCCCAGGGTTTCATTCCAAAATGGATTGGCTTGGAAGAGACTTTAAAGATCACCTTGTCCCACCCCCTCTGCCAAGAGCAGGAGCACCTTCCCTGGACCAGGTGGCTCCAAGCCCCATCCAGGTTGGCCTTGGACACTTCCAAGGGGATCCACAGCTTCTCTGGGCAGGCTGTGCCACGGCCTCACCATCCTCACAGTAAAGAACTTTTGCTAATCTAATCCAGCCAGATCAAATGCAGGGGAATGAATCTCTGTGGTGCTCTCATGGAAGTCACAATCAGATCCACTCTGATTCATTTTCCATTTCCCTTGCTGCCTCAGGGCAGCTGCAGTAAGGCTGGGCTAGATCAGATCTGCCCAGGGAAGGAAATGCTTTCACTGCTGCTGAAAGCTCCAGTTTGGGACTTGCCATGGCTGCTGCTAAAAGATAAATTATTCCAAAGGCTGAGCATCCTGAAGGAGTCATCACCTTCTCTGTCACTTGTTCGGGCTTTGTTAGTAAACACTTCTCACCTGTGACAGTCGCTGATAAATCTCAGACAGGAGTTTCTGATCTATTGTAAACAGCTTTCAGTTGCTCCCCTGAGGGAGGTGTTTTTCAGAATTTGGCATGTCTTATTGCTCACATGGCAGCATTAGCAGTATGCTGCTTTTCCAGTGTCCTCAGTGCACTTGTCAGGAATGTTAACAAGATGATACTGGGATGGTTCCCTCCCTTTCTTGCTCCTCTACCTGATATCAACATAATCATACCAGTGCCAAAGCCTTCACATTCAGAACATTTCATTTGTAATAATTTAATTTATTTAAATTCTTTTTTTACTTAATTTGTAATAATTTAATTAATTTAAATTATTTATTTAATCCACAACTACAGCACTGCCAACAGACAGACTTCCATCCTAAGAGACTGCTTTAAAATACCCCCTGTACTCAGTGCAATGCCATTTCCTTTCTGTCTAAAATCAGTTTCTCCAGTAAGTTGATTTATGGTGACCTTCTGGTGGGATATTGAGGACAGGTGCCAGCACAAGCTCTTTTTATGCAGTTCCTAAAGATTCCATAGGGTCCCATTCTGTTCTCTGCCTTCTCAGTAAAGGCAGCAAGAATAGGCACAAATTTAAAGTTTGGCCTGAGCTTCAGTGCCTTGTTGGACAGACAAGAATTATGACAAAAACAGAGAATGAAAACTAAATTATATGTTTAAACAAGGTAGTGAAAAATGTGCTGGGTTCAAAAGTTCTCCCATCATATTTTCTCTCAAAGGACATGCAAATCCACAGTGGTGTTTATATTTAATTTAATATCAGTAAAATTAGAGACCTACAGCAGTGAAAGGTAAAAAAAAATTGAACAAGCTTCAGTTATACTCTTAAAGTGAAAAAAAACCCAATAGTAAATCATTAAACATAAAGCAAAATATAGAAATGCATCAGCAAAACAGAAATCACAACTCTAAATAAGACATATAGGCTATTGCAGAAATGTTTTTAAAAAGTATTTCTGATAAATAAAAGAACAGTCTGAGCACAATTAATTGTAATTCATAGTTCCATTACATTTTTATTGCTGGGGAATTGCATAATGTTCAAAGGTAGCAGAAACATTTATAAATGTTCTTGAATAATATATCTTAAGCATAACCCTTTTATGTGAGGAAAAATAAAATTAAATATAGTTACTTATATATATATATATATATGAAGGAAACAAAAAAACTATTGACAGACAAAATTGGGTAAATCCAAAGTGATGATGCATAAATATGAAAGCACATTTGGATCCCTTTGGATAACACATTTCTGTGGTTGAGGCCAGACATTTTCCTTTGGATGAAGCTGTTAAAGCATTGGAAGCCACCTCCAGCTGCACCTCCTGTGGGCAGCAATTGTGGCTCTACACGTGAAATACCCAGCAGGACATTTCTGGGGCTGTGGTGCTCGTTGCCTTCTCTAAGTCACCTCAATCAGACCAAAGTCATCTCCAGGGTAGGCAGAGATGACAGGACTCGTAAATAAACAGATGGGTTTTTTGGTTGGGGTTTGGGGTTTTTTCAGCACTGAGGTAATAATAAATACCTGGCTGGTAATTACTTCACTCATTCTAACTGTGTATGCAAAAGATTGTTTGATGATGCCTAAAGAACAGGAAAGTAAGTACAGGAATTTATTTTCTGCAAATCCAAATTTTCATCGTTGTTCCATGCTAAACTCTACAGCTAGATGGATTAAAGTTTCAGTTTTCAAAAGCCTGTTCCAGATTTGATTTTATATATAATTATATATATATAATTTTATATTTTTAATATATCTATATATAATATATAATATATAAAATTTTATATAAAACCATATAGATATATTTTATATATCTATATGAATATATGTCGTTTTAATTATATAACTATATATATTTCTATATTATTTTATATTTTTATATCTATAAATTATATATATTTTATATATAATTTTGTATTAAATTATATGGAGATGTATTTTATATAATTATATATAATTATATAAAAATATATTTTTTCTTTTTATATAACTATTTAAAATATAGTTATATATTATATCTAATTTAATATATATAAAATTTTATATATAATAAAATTTTATATAAATTTATAGAGATTATTTTATATAGTTTTATATATAATTAATTTATAAGTATATGTAGTTTATTTTACATAACTATATAAAAATATATAACTATATATATAAAATAAAATTTGGAACAGACTTTTTGAGAACTGCCACTTTTATACATTTATTTATATAAATATTTAACTATATTTATATAATTAGAATGTATATGACTAAATAAATCAGTTTTCAGAATCAAGGCTGTTGGGTGATTCTGGTCATCTGTCAAAGGTGAGGGGACAGGTGGGGTTTGGCATCTTTGCTAAGCAGGTGTCTGTAAGCAGCAAATATTTAATTATATAAATATTTAACTATATTTATGTAATTAGAATGTATATGACTAAATAAATCAGATTTCAGAATCAAGGCTGTTGGGTGATTCTGGTCGTCTGTCAAAGGTGAGGGGACAGGTGGGCTTTGGCATCTTTGCTAAGCAGGTGTCTGTAAGCAGCCAATCCCCAAAGTGCTTTTATGTGGCACCGTGATGCCACAGATGTTCATTGCCTCCCTCCCTTATGTAACCTTTAGAGTTTAATTTATTTTTAAAAACAAACTCGTAAATCTTTGTGCTGTGACATATTTCTAAATAAATCAGAACAACATCTTAAATTAGACTTTTCAGGAAATCCTATCGGGTGAATTTACTGACAGTGATTAAAAAAAAGGAAACAAAACAGTCTTAGAAGGTATTTGCTGTTAAAATTCCCTGCACTGTGTCTCTTGATTTTACCAAAACCTGGCATTCTTCACATTTATTTGCTCAGTTTTTTATTGTTCCTGTCACATCATTAGGACATCAGGACCACCCCTGCTTGGTGTTTCCACTTGCCAGTAAATCCCCAGAAACAGTGAAATAGTAGAGGTGGCATAATGAATTCTCTCTGCACCGAAGGTGTAAGAGGACTGAGATGTGTCTCCTGGTAAGGTCAAATTTAGTAAAATAATAATAAATGTCTACGTTTACAAACTAAACAAAAAGAAAACCCAATTCCCCTTCCATCCAGATTTTACATCTCTAGCTATGATCACAGTGTGGTTGGTCACTGATAGCGAGGTGTGATTGTCAAGCCTACAAGAGTGATAAAGGTGGGAAGGAAAATGCAATGGAAGGTTGCTCCCTTGCATTCTCCCTGCCTTTGGTCTGTGCCTTCCTCCCAGGGCTGGCATTGCCTTCTCCTGCCTGGACCAGAGGGGACAGAATTTTTATTTGCCAGAACTTTAATGATACCCTGCAGCAGCAAAGCAGAAGCAAGGAATGGGTAGTTCTAACACTGGTTTTGTCTCCTCCTGGGGTAATTTTGAAACAGTACAGGACTTGTTTTTGTTGTTGTGTTTTCCTTGCTGTTTTTTTGGAGGGTATTTTATCACTGTTTCTGTGAGTAGATGTGTATTTCAGCCAGGAAAAGAAGCACCAGTGTTCCCCTGATCGTTCTGTTGTCCCGTGGTGGTTTTGTGGCTGCCTTTTTTCCTGATGCAGAGTCCATGTGGCAGACACTGGCAAAGCTCCTACAGAAACACAGAAGCCCTGCAAACAGTGACCCTCGTGGAGGGGGGAGACAGCACAGCATCAGTAATGTCAAGGTAAAGCACGTAATCATCATTCCAGCAGCAGGGTGAGGTAACACTAACCCCGGCTTCTGTCACAACAAATCACAGCACAGCAGAGAGAGGCTGCCACAGGCAGGTGGCCCCTACCCCAACAGAAGTTATCACAGATGCTCAAACCTGGCTGTTTCTACAGCCACCAGACCCAGCTAGGGTGTAAAACTTTGTGCATCCTCATCACCCAATCACCATTTTACTTCATGTATGAGGGAGAAAAAAAATAAAGGTCAAAACCTGAAGCATCCCTGTCCTATTGCTGAATGGGAATGCTGAGAAGTCTGACAGAGTCTAAAGTAACACAGTCCAAAGAGGGTGGTTAATTAATCAGCTTCTACTAACTTGTCCCTCTTAGGGCCTACTCTTAAGGACAGAGACATCCAGGATCTCATAAAGCACAGCAACGCTGCTGTCTCACTCTCTAGGTGTGCTTTTGCCAAAATTCCTATAGCACACTGACCGTTCTTGCAATGGAATTGGGAATTCTTGCTATGGATGGAGAAAAATCTTTTCATTAGAGATCCAGGGCTGTAAATAAGTTGATTTCATCAGGGTACTCTGCCAGCTGAAGTGGCTCATGCATCTGACACCTGCTGGTGAAAGATGTTGTTTGGTTGGGAGAACACAGAGCTCCTCCTGTGTCCCTCACAAATGGAATGTCTTTCAGATTCATCTGGCAATCTGGGACTTTTTTGGGGGTTTTTTTGTGCTTCTGTTACTGCTTCTTACCATTATCCATCCATCTCCAAGAGATATGTTTACATTTCCTGGTGAATCCTGAGCTCATGGTGAGTCTGTGTCACCATCACTGTCTGAGCACATGTCTGAAGTCATCTGTTTGGGGTTATGCAATAATTTGAAAGTTATGGCCCTGCCAACTGAAAGAACAGAGGGAGAAGTTGCTGGCAAAAAACCCTCTGCAGATCTGGTGATGATTTTGATGATGATGCTTTATATAAACGCCCCCAACCTGTTCAATATTTTCCCATTTCTGTAGGAAATTTTCCTGTGCACAGCACAATATAACCTGCCCTAATATTTCATACTTAAACTTCAATATTTTTTTAAACTTCCTTGAACACTATATTTTCTGAAGACTTTAACGTATTAATCTTTTTTTGCAGCTCGAGCCTGCAGCCTGTTTTCTGCAGATCTTTGATGAAAATGGACTCCTGTTTCTGAGAACTTCTTGAGTGCATTGAAACCCCATCAACTAAACACATACAATAGAAGTAGCACCTAAGGTTTGTCTGCAGTGTGGCTGTCAGGGTTTAACCCCAGTAGGAAACTAAAACACAGCTGCTCTCTCATACACCCACCTCCATCCCTACCCTGGCTGGATAGGGAGGACAACTGGAAAACAAAAATAAATAAAATAAAAATGGAAAATAAAACTCATGGGTTAAAATAAGAACAGTTTAATAACTGGAAAATTATGATGATGATAATAATAATAGATATAAGGGCCCAGCAGGGATTCTACACTGTAGTTTGGAATGTGCCTTCTCCAAAAACCCAAAACATCTACAAGAGCTTTCCTTCTCACTAGTTCTAGTGGAGAATTTGCTGTTAGATCATAACTTTTTAGCAAAGGCCACATTCCCTCTGAAATACCCCAGTGGTTCTTCATGAGTTGGATGATATTTGGTCTCAAGTTGGGACCTTTATTGCTATTGCTGTGAGAACATTAATTCCATTCCAGCAGAAATGGGTGCACTGTGAGGATTTGAATAGAGAGCAGGAGAATTTGAGAGGCATCTCTCACTTCTACCTGGCATGAATAGACAAATCTCTGAGGATGACAGTGGATGTTAAACTGATCATGTTTGGTGCTGGTGCAAAAACATGTTTATATGATGAGTTTTTTAAACTTTCTTTTTTTTAAGTCAATGCTTTTTATATTTATGAGAGTAAAGCTGGAAATTGTCCATTTAGAAAGTCTACTGTAAAGCATAAAGCTTGATCATAGTCTGGTTTTAATTTTTATGATCTCTTGAATTTGCATATACAGAACAGATGAAATAGAACAAACAGGAAATACTCCATCTTAGCAGAAACCCCAAATTAAAAAAAATAAAAAACCCATTAAAAATGCAAATAGGCTCACATTTATCCAATGTATTTGTAGCTTTAACAGTGCAAAATGCTTTCCTTAGAAACTAGTGTATTGTTACAATACACTGCTGAAAATTTACTTATTCTGAAGCTGAAATGAAGAAATAGTTTTCTCTATTCAGTGATATGGAGGTGATTGTTAATGATACATCTGAGGTCTGCACCACGCTAAGAGACAGCACTGGTGTGTTACATGCATGAGTGGCTTTGTACATATAATGCAATCTGTTATTAAATTGTTTATTTAAGCAGAAAATAGACCAGGCTGGACAAAAGTGTTAAGAGGAAGAGGGAACTGCATGTACTGGAAAAAACCATGTGTGTTTGGTCACTCTGCATTGACAGAAGCAGTCTGGGCATTGCTGTCAGAAAGCAAAGGGAACACAGCTTTTCATTATTGCCCTTGACTAGAGCAGAACCCATTGCATCAAAAAAGATCAAGGATGAAGTTCTCAAAATCTGCCCCTAGGCACTGCAAACAGCATTCCCATTCATGGCAGAAGGAATTGGGTGTCTCTCTCCTTTAGTTCAGATCGTTGTTGCAGAAAATTCAGTGTGAATTTTCATTACTCACCAAGTTAGAAAATATTATCAATTGCAGAATTCAAATTCAATTTACAATATATTTACATCTACTTTTACCTTGGCTCCAGTGCTGGAGTAATTTCACAGGCACAGCTCTTTGTCTGCACAGAAATTATCACTTCTTTCCTTCTGCAGCAGTCAACAGCATGTGCCACTACTTAATTCAAAATAGGTAATTAAGAATCTTGCTAATGATGCTTAGCACATTTATTGTGCTGGCAAGACAACAGATTTCTCCTAGGGAGGTGGTGTGCAGTGTGCTGGCTGTTTGCCTGTTTGGGATCACCCAGAGAGGTGCAGCAGACCTTTGGAATTTTGTGGTGCATCCGGCAGCCAGAGCTCAGCACCACTGCCTGTGCTGGGACTCAGCAGCTCATCAGAGAGGCTGTGACAGGAGAGATCTGCATTTCTACATTTCCCTTTGCCTTTCTGAGGGAATCAGGATCTGTTCTGCCACCTGCCATCTGTATATTCAGAATATCCATGCTGGAAGGCATGAAGTCAACATTCAGGGGCAATTGGGTGTCATTCTTTTGGGGTGTAGAACCCCTAAAGTCCCACCTAGTGCAAAAAGTCTGACAGTCATTCACCCAACCTATTGTTTTTAGGGTAGGTTGAGGAAAGTTCATGACAGATTTTTTTTCTGTATGTAGCTGTAGAGTTGTGTTCTCTACAATTTTCTAAATTTATCTAAATAAACCTCTAAATTTTTACAATTTTACAATTTTTGTGTTCTCTAAATTTCTAGATCTGAGAATAAAATCCCAGCAGGAGGCCTGGTTCAAAGCAGGTAAGAGAATTTCCATCAGCTTCAGTGTGGGTAATGCCAAAGTATTGTTCAAGTGTTTGCTTATTGTTTTCATTCTTGATCAAATGTACTGGCCAAATTTAGGGAGATTAACATCACCGACAGCTTTAGTGGAGTTAAATAGGTTGACATCAGCTAAAAGTGTGGTTCTGAGCTTTCATCTGATTGCAATGCACTGAACAACTAATGCAGCTAATAAATAAACCTTCAAACCAAGAGAGTTGCATAGTGTAAGTTTTGAATTTTTATCCAAACAAATGCTGCTCTCTAAGTGTATTGTATATTCTACAAAAGGAAAGGTTGTTCACCTTAATTATTTATGACTGACTGATTTATGGATTTTAGGTTGTGGTTCACTTTTGATTTTTTTCCATGTTTGCTGTTTTCCCTGATCTCAATTTAACAATCTCTTTAATATTGATCTGGATATGGCAAGCAATGCAAATTTTTAATGTTCTGCATCATGTGGCATACTTCACTTATTGGGATTTACTGTCATGAATAATTTATAGCTGTGTTCTTTAATTTGCTATTGATCGTTGCCTTCTTTTAATAAAGAATGTAGTTCTGTTTTGCTGGATTGACAGGTATGGGTAGGTATGTTCTGTTCAACTTCTCAAAGTGCAAGAAAAACAGTGGTTAAGAAGTAACAGAGTCAAGAAAACCTGTCTTGAACTGAGAACAAATCAGAAAAATAAATAGTCTTCCCTTTCACATAGAAATAACAATAATTATTCTTCCTAGTTGTGTCCTGAGGTCAGGGCACTACTGAAAAAAGCTTACAACCACAGGAAAAATAAAAACATGTGGAAGAATGTTTAATCTTTTGCACTGCAGCAATCTCAAAACTGATTTCCTGATGATAATTATTTGTAGATGGAATAGCTTATTAATAGGAACTTATTTCAAAATCAGGTGATGACACAGATTGCCTAGCAGAAGGATGTACGTTGTTCAAATTACTGAAGGAATTTGTTTCTGACTTTTCTGCAGATGATAAAAAAAAAATATCCAGACAAGGTCACTGCAAGCACATTTTCCATCTGTCAGCTGAGGAAAAAATGGCATCAGTAGGGAATAAAACCTTAGAAACAATTGGTACTTTCTGAGGGCCTGTGACCTATCTGAACTAATTAAGAACTCTTTGAAGTAGCAGTATTTCAGCCTTCATAATACATCATGCATACTCATTGCCTTTTATTTTTTTTTTTCTGGAGCAGCAAACTGCAGTGCAGCAGATGGGATTTCCAAGAGGATTGCCCTGTCCTCACTCATGCTGGAGTCAATGAGAGTTTTTCCACATCGATATTTATGGGTAAGAATCATGACAACACTAACTCATTGACCTCAGCAGCAGCAGTGAGAAATCAATGATGATGGCCTTTGAAACAGCTTTTCCTCAGTGACTTCAGCCAGCTTGGCATAAAAGACACAATCAGAAGCAGGGAGGTCACCTGGGTCACCCTTCCAACCACACACTTCTCTGCCTTTGCAGGGAAGTTTTCAGGTGCTCATTCCCCTGCTGAGAACTGAGTGTGCAGGGCTTATGAGAAGTCTTTAAATGCAATCTCTGTTTTCCTTCCCACAGAGCAGGGAAAGAGAAAGAGTGGTGGTATGAATTTTGTATCTCAAAATAATGAATATTTTTGCAGCTCCCTGTGACTAGGAGGACATTTTCTTTGCGCTGCCACATGTAGAACGAAAATAACAAAACTTTTAAGTACATTTGGGATCACGGAATCCAAGTTAAATATTACAACTCATTATATGGTCACAAGCCATTAGCTGCAGCTCCAAATTGGCAAGAAAGTAGTAGTTCAGGATTCATATGCATGTGGGAAAAAATGTACTCAGAAAAATCTAAAAATTAGTCAGAAAAATTGTGTTTCATAGCAATTCCCTTTTTTTCATTTTAACACTCTGTTGCTTATAATGATGGCTCATTAGCTTCTGTCAAATATTTAATCATTTAATCCTCAGCCTTACTTGAGAATGGCTACATTACATTTCTATTCTGGCTCTAAGGAGGTTTATATTTGTTAGTCTTGATTTCAAATTTATTTAATGCTAACCCCCTTCACCAATTCATAGTACTTCAAGACATGTTTATTCATTTGTCATTCTTCTCCAATACTTAATCTGTGCTTCACTAACAAATTGTGCAAAATAGTTTTTCACAGTGGTAATTATTCTAAGTCACTGCTCAAAATTACTTTCATGTTACATAGAGAAATCCACAACAAGATATGGCCTGTACAATTAATGACTTCCTACACGAGTGCAGTCCATTCTCACCCTCTGTTCCAACAGCCTGTTAAAATAATACTGTTGGCAGCTAGCAAAAATTCTGAGTGCTCATTAAAAGAAAGTGGTTGTTTTGTTTTTTTTTTCCCTTGAACAGTATATGACAGTAAATGTCTCAGAATTATCAATGCCAAAGACTTAACTGCAGCTGTGTGCTACCTACTAAAACAAATGGGAATTTTTTTTTTCTTGGTTTGACTCTTGTTTTGTGTTGGAGAATCTCAGAGGGTATATCATTATTTTGTTTTTGCTGAAGGTTTAAAATGACTGTCTGTTGTCTTTAGGAAAGAGAATGCCATGGAACACATGGAGTCCACCAGTCAGGATGTGGAAGTTGTCTTTGTACGAACCTGTGCTGCACGGTTTGCATACTGATGATTTTAAAACAAGGTGAAATCTGACACAGTCCTGGAGGATGTTCCCTGGAGTCCTGTGTTTGGATCCTATCAGGATTGAACCCCTGTTAGTGTGAGCAGTCTGTCAGACCCCAAACACTGTTCTGTGACCTTTGAGAAAGGCTGATTTGTTTATTCATATGGGTGCCTTGACAAGAACACCTTTAAAACAGCACAAAACTGTGCAGCACTGTGACTTCAGGTATGGAGGTGTCTTGGGTTATGTAACCAAAAATGTGTATTCTATTTCATCTGATGTTTTTTCTTTATCTCTTGTAACTCCAGGGGGGAGGGTGGAGGCTGCCTTTTGATAATGGGCTAGCTGTTCAAACCAGCTGGGGCAGTGTTTCTTATCTCTTCCACCACCTGTCCATCTTCCATGGGGATATCTGCTGATAATGGGCCATGAAGGCTCACCAATGACATCACACATGACATCATCAGGGATATCTGCTGATAATGGGCCATGAAGGCTCACCAATGACATCACACATTACATCATCTCATTGGGAGATGCTCCACCCAGTGGGAGGAGCCAAGTTTTCCTACCTAGATAAAAACTTGAGACTCAGGAACCTGGTTTTTCCACTGGATTCCCAGAGGAAGACTGGACCCACCTTGCCACTACTGGAGTTTTCTACAGGATCATCTCTGCTCCACAGAACCTCATCTGTTACTCCAGGAGGATTTATTTGGGCTGCTTCCAACACCCTGACCAACAGAGTGTCAGGTCATATCCCTGACCCTGTCAGGGTTTTTTGTTTGTTTGCTTGCTTGGGGTTTTTTTGGTTGTTTTTTTTTTTTTTTTTTTTTTGTACTACTATATTTGTATTTTTAAATATTCCAAGTAAAGAACTGTTATTCCTATTCCCATATGTTTGCCTGAAAGCCCCTAATTGCAAAATTATAATAATTAGGAGGGAAGGGGTTTACATTCTCCATTCCAAGAGGAGCTCCAGCTTTCCCTGGCAGACACCTGTCTTTCCAAACCAAGACAGGAGGATATCAGACACAGACCTTTGTCTTTGCACAGCTCCCACCAGCCTGGAATCCTGCAGAGAGGTTTCATCCAGATGCCTTTGAAATGGTGAAACTCTGGAATGGTGTGGATGGTACATCTCAGCCTGAGACAGATGTCTCAAATCACAGAGGAGAATCACACTCTGGAGGTGCTAGACTGTCTGTCAGCTTTCAAGTCAATCCAGATGAGTAACTGGAACAAAATATTTCATTCTGGATAGCTAAAATTAGGTGATATTTATCTATAACAATTACCTACAAATCCTTGCTGCCAGCGTGGCTTACAAGGACTGGTTTGGATTGTGTGTACTTGTCAGAAAGCAATGAGTGAAATTTGTTTTGACATTGTTTCCCTCTAATGCAGCAGAAGATGGTAAGAATATGCAAGCACAGGGTCCTTCTGCATAATTTGTATAATGATGGTGATTATGGTACTGGCAACATTTGTGAGAAAGAGTGCAATTGACAGAGGATGGGAAGAAGCACAAGCAAATAAACTAACACAATGATCTAATCTCAGAAAAAACAGAAAAAAAAAACCAGAGCCAAATTTGACCCAAGGATTGCAATTTGCAAATAGGAATTAATAGGATTCCTCAGTGAATGTAGCAGAACATAATTTAATCTGAAGTGCACTTGAGAAATTAGAAATGCCTCCCTTTTGCTGCTTTTTGTCATGGTAGAGGTCTGGATAAGTGTTAGGTTTTACTGTAAATTAACAAGATTAGCATGTCTGCAATTTGTCTACAAATAGTCTTCATCTGTTTAATTTCCCTCAGTGCTGTCACCCTCCATTTCATCCTCTTGAGATGCTTCAAGGGGAGAAGAATTGTCAGGGCACAAAAATTATTTAGATTTCATTTTCAAATACCAACTTGGTTTCTTAGGCTGTCTTCTAATCAGGCTACCCATCTTGAAGAGTAAATACAGAATTAATCAAGCTTGTGCTTTCATGTTCACAAAATTTCTGAAACTCATAGCATACACTGCAAAGAGGTTAAACTCAAAATATTATAGAACTTTATTAAAATGACCTCTGCCTTGTTTTCTGGAGAAAGGTTGGATAAGTGAACAGGGTACATAAGCAATCATTTTGTCAAGTACTTCTCTAAGAGCAGCTAATTAGATCCACTTCTATTCAAAGATAACAGGAATTACATAGGAAAAGGCTTTAAAGTAAATGGAACTTTTTCTTCAGGTAAAGAATATTGAGATTATCTTTGGTGTAATTTTGAAAAGTCCTTTCATTGCTATTACTCAGAAATT
Organism: Acrocephalus scirpaceus scirpaceus; assembly: GCA_910950805.1. NCBI lineage: Eukaryota > Metazoa > Chordata > Aves > Passeriformes > Sylviidae > Acrocephalus > Acrocephalus scirpaceus. The sequence continues at coordinate 4,864,138 of OU383792.1, forward strand.
AAAGTGAAATCTGCTCTTCACCACTCCTTCCACTCAGCTTCCTCAAAATGACTTTCACTCTCAACACTTTCAGATCCAATTGGCACTTAAAAAAAACAAAATGAGGAGGTCCAGTGGGAATTGCCAACCTTTGCAGGGCCTAACCTCAGCTCCTTGGGGCTCAAATAACATTTCCTCCTCTCCACAGGCAAAAATATCACACAGTGAACAAAAAGTGCTTTTCACCATATCATTAATCCCAAAGTGCTGATATGGACTCCCCCTGTTTTATGCCGTGCAGGCACAAAGGGAGAGGAGGGGATACACAGCAGATGGTTATTACAAATGGGGCTCCACTGTATGCATTCCATTTGCAGATTCTGCTCTTGCACATGAATCCTTTCAGCTCTCAAACTGTACAGCACAAGGGCTTACACAATATCAAGTAATTTTTGGCAGCTGCTGCTCAGTCCTACATCGCTGCCAGATCTCTGGCAGAATGAGCTGAATCCCTGTCTGGTATACAACCAGCACAAGGTCCTCATTATACTGGAATTTAATACTCAGGGCCAGAAGGCTCTACAGACAATGCAAACCCAGATTCACTCCCTTGCCTTTTGAGTGCACAACTGTTTAATATGTGGTGCCTTACAAAGCTGCCATAATTAAATGGATAACTATTTATACACACATTCTCATCCAATGTAAATAAATAAGAATTAAGAAATTAATGAGATAAATATCAGAAGTTAAATATGCTGGAATACCTGCATTTATGCCACCAAGGAACAATGACAGCTGGCACTGAAGTCTGTGTAGGGCAATTACGATATATAGAATGTCAAAGGCTGTGTGAAGTCTAGATTATATCCCAATACTGGGAAAAGTGTGTATAAACATGTATAAATATGTACTAGTTTTAAAGCAAATCAAGTCAGAATTTTAATTTAATGGGAAAATTAAGATAAAGTCAATAATACAGAAACACTGACTTAAACTGACAGTCAGGATACGACCTGACATGCTGTTGGTCAGGGTGGTGGCAGCAGTCAGATCAAATGGTGGCTGCAGTCCTGTTGGAGTGATGGATGTGATGCTGTCGAAGTGGTGATTCTGGAGGAAAGTCTGATCCTTTTCTGGATGTCCAGTGGTGATTATGGAGCTCTTCTCCTCTGGGAATCCAGTGGGAAGCGCTGCTTGTGGTGTTCCAAGTCTCAGATTATATCCAGGTAGGAGTGGTTGGCTCCTCCCCCTGGGCGGAGCATCTCCCAATGGGATGATGTAATTTTGAGTCATACAGTGAGCCTGGATGGCCCATTAGCAGCAGATATCCCCAGAGGTGTGGGGATATCAGGGATATGTCATGGAAGAGATAAAGAGCACTGCCCCACCTGTTTTATCAGCTTATGAAGATGGTGATAGAACACATACTTTCGGTTACACCTAACATTGTAACCTAAGACACACAAATATACAGTTCTGCACACACAGCACAAATCCTTTTCTGCTCATTCTCTAAGACATTATTTTAAATATTATCTATAGATTAGAACAACCACTTTTTTTTTTTCCCCACGGTCTTTTAAGTTTCCAAATCCGTCCATTCTCCAAGTGGGAAAGGAGGAATATCTTATTGAGGTTCTTAGCAATATGTTCTTGTGAATATAGATTGTCCCAAAAATATCATTTCAGTGCTGTGTTTATACTACCAACATGCACGCCCAAACAATTTGTTACACATAAGCCCTTGACAAAGCACCTTTCTAAGAACAGTCTTGTTCATCCAGATCCTTGGAAGCTCTGGGGCCCCCAACATAGGAAGGACATGGACCTGTTGGAGCAAGTCCAAAGGAGAGCCATGAAGATGCTCAGAGGACCAGAGCACCTCTCCTGGGAAGAGGCTGAGGGAGTTGGCTTGTTCAGCCTGGAGGTCAGAGGGCTCTGGGGAAACCTTACAGCAGCTTTCCAGTACCTGGAGGGGCTACAGGAGATCTGGAGAGGGTCAGTTCACGAGGGGGTGGAATGATAGGACAAGGGGTAATGACTTAGAAATGAAAGATTGATGCCTCAGCCTGGAAATTTTGAGAAGCTCTGTGTGGAAGGTGAATACTGAGGCAGCACTTCTGGGCATGCACAGCAGCATAAGGCTGGGAGTCTGGGGAACTTTTCATCTTGTCAGTCTAAGAAGAGTTTTTTGACTCATTTTTTACTCATCCTGCCTGCAGAGGTGACAATCTAGATGCCTAAGTACTATTCTATATTTTATCCTAAATGAATAGATAATCAGAATAACTCTAATGGAATCAAATGGCTAAGCAGGGAAGAAAAGGGAATTATTTTGAATGACCAAGCCAAAATCAATGATCAAGGCTGTAAACAGAAATCTTTTCCTTTTAATTAATTCACCTTCAGTGCTCTTTTTCATTAAAATTTAAATGAGGCACTGTAATTCAGAAGGAGATAACTGCAGAATGTGGGGATATACTGGGCTTTAAAATGTTTGGGGTTATTTCATTGTGTGTTGATTTTGAAGCAATTTTGCAAAATCAGGTGTTAGTGCTATGAGGCTGTTTGGCACAAGAACCCTTAAGGACCTTGAGGTTAAATAAAAATTGAGGTAGACTGTTTGTATTTCTATTTATAGTAGAATTACCATGACCTTGTGAGCATTTCAATAAGACAGATTAAAATTTTGCCACTGAAATTCCCTCTACAGGCTGATATTTATCACAACAAGGCTTCAGTATTTTAATAGCTCCTTAAAATTAGACTCTGATGCTGGAAAAGGCTTTCCTGTTTAGACCAAAATGGGCTGAAATTCAATTTTGTTTCATGGGAATTGAGGATATTTTGAAGAAGTTTTTATTTCAGGATAAAAGTAGTGCTTTAAACTTCCCATGGAAGCAAATATTTTTTTAAAAAAATGATAGTTTAAGATTAATATTTTTTTGAGAAAGAGTATGAATTTCAGCAGACTTTCCTAAAATCAAAATGAATCAATATGACATAATGATGAGTTTTCCAGAGCTTCCAGGCTGTCAGAAGACATTGCCAGGAGTTAGAAATGGTGAGTTGAGAAGTGGAGAACTCATAGCCAGGTTTGCCAGAGCTTTGATGGAGCTTTGCTTGATGAGGAGGAGGTTGGATATTCTGAGTCCACTGAGACCTCCTTACAGCATCTCCTCCCAGTTGTTTTTGGCATTCCTCCTTCCATGTTTTTTTGGCAATCCATATCTCCTATAAAATGAAGAAATTGTCTTCTCATTTTGAAAATGGGTACAAAGAGAGGCAGAAGGCAATGCCAAGGTATAAACTCATCTTTGCATAACTTAACCTTGGAAAGTCTGCAACTGAGAGCAACCAGGAAGTAAAGCCAAAGTAGTTGAGAAGAAATATGTTGTGTAGATCTGTAATTTGGAGTGGAGGACAGTGCATCCATCCGGCCAGGAGTCACAGAAATGTTCTTCTTTCAGGCCAGGAAACTCACTTGGCTTCCTATCTTCTGCTAGAAAATTAAGGAAAGAAGGCCTGACCAAGCGTGCCTTTACAACAAGGCAGGAGGTATTTCAAATGAGGTTCCCCTTTCTCACTTCCAAATCTGTTCCTCTCTCTATACCAAAATAATTCTTTGCTCACAGGGCCGGGGAGAGCCGATGACTTTGCAGCCCAATGAGTCAGATGTACCTTTGGGAGCCTCTCGTGCCTGGAGGAATTAAATTAATCCAGAGCAAGATGACAAGTGGTAGGTTTGAAAGTCAATATTTTAGTTTTAGCTACTCAGATCTTTCATGGGTCCAAGATTATGTGTTTATCTGTCCAAAGGCTCAAAAGAAAAGCTGTAGTTGAGCCAGCAGCTTAACTCTCTTGGCAGAAAATTCCGAGATGCTGTCAGTGCTCAACAGTCAGTGTTTATCATCAAAAGGCATCGTGTCCACTGGTTTTCTTTGGTTTAGAACACTAAATTGCAACAGATATTTTCAAAGTTTTACAATTAATTAGTAATTTTTATTAAAATAATAATAATGTAGTTGAGATCTGTACAATTTAAAGGTGTGGTTTACTGTGAAATATATTTTTCTAAGAAACTCACTATGACTTTTTCTAACTTTATATGACTCTATGAACAATTTATAGTCCTTTAAAGACCTATAGCATGAACACACATTGGTTTTTCTATCTCCCTAGCAGAACCTCAGAGGAGGTATTATTAAAATATAGGTGGTGAACAAACATTAGGTTAGTCAGAACTCTTGTCAGATCTAAATATGGCTATTGATAGAATATAAACTCAAAATGAATCTCCTATTCCTTTGTGTTTAATAGCACTTTGAAAATGCATACACTCTAATTTTGCCAAATCAGAATAGAAATAAAAAGGAATGAAATTACTGTACAGCATCATAAAAGTATTTAAGCAATCATGTAAATGTGGAAAACCTCTACCTTATTCTAACTCATTATGGCTATTGTTATAAGAATTTATGCTGTCTCCTGTGATCACAGCAGTGATTGCCAGCTTAGGAATGATCATACCTGAAAAAACTGCAATGTTTTACTGCAAGCCATGGAAGAAATCAAATTAAAACAAGACAAAAGCTGTGAGGAGAGTGAGACATAAAGTCATGGCCTGTGGTTTTACACCTTATTGTGTTAAATCTGCAATTTTGGCACAAATTCCAACTGAGGCAGCCTACTCAACATCAGCTGTCAGTGTGTGTGTGTGTGTGTGTGTCTGCCATCTCATAAATTTACTGTAAGAAAGGTTTGGCTTGGGGCTCATTAAATAGGGCAATATCCATCAGTACACACCAACTGAAATAATTTGTGCCATTTCCTCGGAGCAACAATTCAAACAATTGAATACAACAATTCAATACAGCAAAGTCACCAGTGAAGTGGATTCATGACTAAAGTGCATCATGGAGGTGGGGATGGGTGCATGCAAATTTCTCTCCTAAATTTTAGGAGTTGGGTAGGAAATATTTATATCCTACCTTTTTTGACCAAAAGATCTATCAGAGTCTCTATGTGCACACTCGTGAAAACTCTTCATGAAAGTTCATTGCTGTAACAGAGTTTTGACATAAAAAAGTCAGCACTGTGAACTGGAGAATAAATTCTGAGTCCCTAAGCTCAATTCTTAACCAAGTCTAAATATGAGTGTTGCTAACCCAACAACACTGAGCTCACTTTGCTTCCTTGACTCATTCTAAATCCTAATTGAATGCAAATAATGACATAAGAATAGTAAGAATAGTTTGCAAGATGGGGCAGGCTAGATGAAAGCAATAGAAAGTGTTCAGCAGCTGATCATATCTTTTTATTTATCCAAATTTAACATTTTTAGTCACAGAAAATTAAGCTGAATTTCAGAACTAGAGAAAAATCCCCAAACACGTCTAAATAACAGTCTTTTGACTCCAACAGCAACAGTTTCTTCTGAAAAAAAACACTTTGAAAATTATGAGCTCTCTTTGAGCTAGCATATGCCAAAAGAAGGGTTGAATTGCAGCTGTTCCCAGTGCTCAGCATATACTTTCAACCTGTTCTTGGTTTCCTTTTCTATTAAAAATTTAAGAGACTCTTTCTCTGTGCTTAAAAACTAAAAAAAAAAAAAAAAAAAATGCAGTAGCTTGTAAAACTTCTGCAAGGTTTAAAAGATCTCTTTAGTAAAGCATTTGATTTTTAAAGTTAAGGCTAGGCTGCTTCCACAAGGTTTTTTTTGCAGCTCCCGCATGGAATATAATCTTGTTTCAGGTTTAAAAAAATATAAATATCTTGCTAGTGACAATTCTGGCTTTCAGTAGGGTTCCTTGATGGTTCCTGGAGGATGACAGGGTGTGTGTCTCTGCCCCTTCTGAGCGAGGATGATGGGGCTGAGCAG